>CM058060.1:0-1200000 GCA_030157275.1 Cynaeus angustus
CCTCGTGAAATTCTGCGTAAGATAGGACCAAATTAACCACGAAAAATCCAATAATAAAAAAGTTATAGGGGTCCTTACCTTTTCAAGAGAATTTTTGGACCCATATTTTGGACCCCTTTTTTTCGATGATAACACGATAGAATCCTGGAACTTTTTGCGTCACCAAGTAGCTCCCGTGGAGTTCTTCGAACGTGCAAAAACTCATCCCGATCTATCGAGCGGTTCAAAAGTTATGAGAGATTTTCTAAAAATCAACAAATTTTCATCGATTGAGTCAGAAATTTTTTCGAAAAATTTTACCATTTTCGAGGTCGAGTTAGCACCGGATTCTTAGCATTTCGGACCCCAGGAACACGAAAATGAAGAGATATCCAAAAAATCTCTTCAAATAAAACAGTTGAAAAATCGTCCAAATCACCAAAATTTTGCCCTTTCGATGCAAAATGCAACTTTCCAAAACTTTGGATGGCGATAACTCCGGAACTACAGGTCGTACGTGAATTCCCGTGGCACCGTTGGATTCCTCGTGAAATTCTGCGTAAGATAGGACCAAATTAACCACGAAAAATCCAATAATAAAAAAGTTATAGGGGTCCTTACCTTTTCAAGAGAATTTTTGGACCCATATTTTGGACCCCTTTTTTTCGATGATAACACGATAGAATCCTGGAACTTTTTGCGTCACCAAGTAGCTCCCGTGGAGTTCTTCGAACGTGCAAAAACTCATCCCGATCTATCGAGCGGTTCAAAAGTTATGAGAGATTTTCTAAAAATCAACAAATTTTCATCGATTGAGTCAGAAATTTTTTCGAAAAATTTTACCATTTTCGAGGTCGAGTTAGCACCGGATTCTTAGCATTTCGGACCCCAGGAACACGAAAATGAAGAGATATCCAAAAAATCTCTTCAAATAAAAAAGTTGAAAAATCGTCCAAATCACCAAAATTTTGCCCTTTCGATGCAAAATGCAACTTTCCAAAACTTTGGATGGCGATAACTCCGGAACTACAGGTCGTACGTGAATTCCCGTGGCACCGTTGGATTCCTCGTGAAATTCTGCGTAAGATAGGACCAAATTAACCACGAAAAATCCAATAATAAAAAAGTTATAGGGGTCCTTACCTTTTCAAGAGAATTTTTGGACCCATATTTTGGACCCCTTTTTTTCGATGATAACACGATAGAATCCTGGAACTTTTTGCGTCACCAAGTAGCTCCCGTGGAGTTCTTCGAACGTGCAAAAACTCATCCCGATCTATCGAGCGGTTCAAAAGTTATGAGAGATTTTCTAAAAATCAACAAATTTTCATCGATTGAGTCAGAAATTTTTTCGAAAAATTTTACCATTTTCGAGGTCGAGTTAGCACCGGATTCTTAGCATTTCGGACCCCAGGAACACGAAAATGAAGAGATATCCAAAAAATCTCTTCAAATAAAAAAGTTGAAAAATCGTCCAAATCACCAAAATTTTGCCCTTTCGATGCAAAATGCAACTTTCCAAAACTTTGGATGGCGATAACTCCGGAACTACAGGTCGTACGTGAATTCCCGTGGCACCGTTGGATTCCTCGTGAAATTCTGCGTAAGATAGGACCAAATTAACCACGAAAAATCCAATAATAAAAAAGTTATAGGGGTCCTTACCTTTTCAAGAGAATTTTTGGACCCATATTTTGGACCCCTTTTTTTCGATGATAACACGATAGAATCCTGGAACTTTTTGCGCCACCAAGTAGCTCCCGTGGAGTTCTTCGAACGTGCAAAAACTCATCCCGATCTATCGAGCGGTTCAAAAGTTATGAGAGATTTTCTAAAAATCAACAAATTTTCATCGATTGAGTCAGAAATTTTTTCGAAAAATTTTACCATTTTCGAGGTCGAGTTAGCACCGGATTCTTAGCATTTCGGACCCCAGGAACACGAAAATGAAGAGATATCCAAAAAATCTCTTCAAATAAAAAAGTTGAAAAATCGTCCAAATCACCAAAATTTTGCCCTTTCGATGCAAAATGCAACTTTCCAAAACTTTGGATGGCGATAACTCCGGAACTACAGGTCGTACGTGAATTCCCGTGGCACCGTTGGATTCCTCGTGAAATTCTGCGTAAGATAGGACCAAATTAACCACGAAAAATCCAATAATAAAAAAGTTATAGGGGTCCTTACCTTTTCAAGAGAATTTTTGGACCCATATTTTGGACCCCTTTTTTTCGATGATAACACGATAGAATCCTGGAACTTTTTGCGTCACCAAGTAGCTCCCGTGGAGTTCTTCGAACGTGCAAAAACTCATCCCGATCTATCGAGCGGTTCAAAAGTTATGAGAGATTTTCTAAAAATCAACAAATTTTCATCGATTGAGTCAGAAATTTTTTCGAAAAATTTTACCATTTTCGAGGTCGAGTTAGCACCGGATTCTTAGCATTTCGGACCCCAGGAACACGAAAATGAAGAGATATCCAAAAAATCTCTTCAAATAAAAAAGTTGAAAAATCGTCCAAATCACCAAAATTTTGTCCTTTCGATGCAAAATGCAACTTTCCAAAACTTTGGATGGCGATAACTCCGGAACTACAGGTCGTACGTGAATTCCCGTGGCACCGTTGGATTCCTCGTGAAATTCTGCGTAAGATAGGACCAAATTAACCACGAAAAATCCAATAATAAAAAAGTTATAGGGGTCCTTACCTTTTCAAGAGAATTTTTGGACCCATAATTTGGACCCCTTTTTTTCGATGATAACACGATAGAATCCTGGAACTTTTTGCGTCACCAAGTAGCTCCCGTGGAGTTCTTCGAACGTGCAAAAACTCATCCCGATCTATCGAGCGGTTCAAAAGTTATGAGAGATTTTCTAAAAATCAACAAATTTTCATCGATTGAGTCAGAAATTTTTTCGAAAAATTTTACCATTTTCGAGGTCGAGTTAGCACCGGATTCTTAGCATTTCGGACCCCAGGAACACGAAAATGAAGAGATATCCAAAAAATCTCTTCAAATAAAAAAGTTGAAAAATCGTCCAAATCACCAAAATTTTGCCCTTTCGATGCAAAATGCAACTTTCCAAAACTTTGGATGGCGATAACTCCGGAACTACAGGTCGTACGTGAATTCCCGTGGCACCGTTGGATTCCTCGTGAAATTCTGCGTAAGATAGGACCAAATTAACCACGAAAAATCCAATAATAAAAAAGTTATAGGGGTCCTTACCTTTTCAAGAGAATTTTTGGACCCATATTTTGGACCCCTTTTTTTCGATGATAACACGATAGAATCCTGGAACTTTTTGCGTCACCACGTAGCTCCCATGGAGTTCTTCGAACGTGCAAAAACTCATCCCGATCTATCGAGCGGTTCAAAAGTTATGAGAGATTTTCTAAAAATCAACAAATTTTCATCGATTGAGTCAGAAATTTTTTCGAAAAATTTTACCATTTTCGAGGTCGAGTTAGCACCGGATTCTTAGCATTTCGGACCCCAGGAACACGAAAATGAAGAGATATCCAAAAAATCTCTTCAAATAAAAAAGTTGAAAAATCGTCCAAATCACCAAAATTTTGCCCTTTCGATGCAAAATGCAACTTTCCAAAACTTTGGATGGCGATAACTCCGGAACTACAGGTCGTACGTGAATTCCCGTGGCACCGTTGGATTCCTCGTGAAATTCTGCGTAAGATAGGACCAAATTAACCACGAAAAATCCAATAATAAAAAAGTTATAGGGGTCCTTACCTTTTCAAGAGAATTTTTGGACCCATATTTTGGACCCCTTTTTTTCGATGATAACACGATAGAATCCTGGAACTTTTTGCGTCACCAAGTAGCTCCCGTGGAGTTCTTCGAACGTGCAAAAACTCATCCCGATCTATCGAGCGGTTCAAAAGTTATGAGAGATTTTCTAAAAATCAACAAATTTTCATCGATTGAGTCAGAAATTTTTTCGAAAAATTTTACCATTTTCGAGGTCGAGTTAGCACCGGATTCTTAGCATTTCGGACCCCAGGAACACGAAAATGAAGAGATATCCAAAAAATCTCTTCAAATAAAAAAGTTGAAAAATCGTCCAAATCACCAAAATTTTGCCCTTTCGATGCAAAATGCAACTTTCCAAAACTTTGGATGGCGATAACTCCGGAACTACAGGTCGTACGTGAATTCCCGTGGCACCGTTGGATTCCTCGTGAAATTCTGCGTAAGATAGGACCAAATTAACCACGAAAAATCCAATAATAAAAAAGTTATAGGGGTCCTTACCTTTTCAAGAGAATTTTTGGACCCATATTTTGGACCCCTTTTTTTCGATGATAACACGATAGAATCCTGGAACTTTTTGCGTCACCAAGTAGCTCCCGTGGAGTTCTTCGAACGTGCAAAAACTCATCCCGATCTATCGAGCGGTTCAAAAGTTATGAGAGATTTTCTAAAAATCAACAAATTTTCATCGATTGAGTCAGAAATTTTTTCGAAAAATTTTACCATTTTCGAGGTCGAGTTAGCACCGGATTCTTAGCATTTCGGACCCCAGGAACACGAAAATGAAGAGATATCCAAAAAATCTCTTCAAATAAAAAAGTTGAAAAATCGTCCAAATCACCAAAATTTTGCCCTTTCGATGCAAAATGCAACTTTCCAAAACTTTGGATGGCGATAACTCCGGAACTACAGGTCGTACGTGAATTCCCGTGGCACCGTTGGATTCCTCGTGAAATTCTGCGTAAGATAGGACCAAATTAACCACGAAAAATCCAATAATAAAAAAGTTATAGGGGTCCTTACCTTTTCAAGAGAATTTTTGGACCCATATTTTGGACCCCATTTTTTCGATGATAACACGATAGAATCCTGGAACTTTTTGCGTCACCAAGTAGCTCCCGTGGAGTTCTTCGAACGTGCAAAAACTCATCCCGATCTATCGAGCGGTTCAAAAGTTATGAGAGATTTTCTAAAAATCAACAAATTTTCATCGATTGAGTCAGAAATTTTTTCGAAAAATTTTACCATTTTCGAGGTCGAGTTAGCACCGGATTCTTAGCATTTCGGACCCCAGGAACACGAAAATGAAGAGATATCCAAAAAATCTCTTCAAATAAAAAAGTTGAAAAATCGTCCAAATCACCAAAATTTTGCCCTTTCGATGCAAAATGCAACTTTCCAAAACTTTGGATGGCGATAACTCCGGAACTACAGGTCGTACGTGAATTCCCGTGGCACCGTTGGATTCCTCGTGAAATTCTGCGTAAGATAGGACCAAATTAACCACGAAAAATCCAATAATAAAAAAGTTATAGGGGTCCTTACCTTTTCAAGAGAATTTTTGGACCCATATTTTGGACCCCTTTTTTTCGATGATAACACGATAGAATCCTGGAACTTTTTGCGTCACCAAGTAGCTCCCGTGGAGCTCTTCGAACGTGCAAAAACTCATCCCGATCTATCGAGCGGTTCAAAAGTTATGAGAGATTTTCTAAAAATCAACAAATTTTCATCGATTGAGTCAGAAATTTTTTCGAAAAATTTTACCATTTTCGAGGTCGAGTTAGCACCGGATTCTTAGCATTTCGGACCCCAGGAACACGAAAATGAAGAGATATCCAAAAAATCTCTTCAAATAAAAAAGTTGAAAAATCGTCCAAATCACCAAAATTTTGCCCTTTCGATGCAAAATGCAACTTTCCAAAACTTTGGATGGCGATAACTCCGGAACTACAGGTCGTACGTGAATTCCCGTGGCACCGTTGGATTCCTCGTGAAATTCTGCGTAAGATAGGACCAAATTAACCACGAAAAATCCAATAATAAAAAAGTTATAGGGGTCCTTACCTTTTCAAGAGAATTTTTGGACCCATATTTTGGACCCCTTTTTTTCGATGATAACACGATAGAATCCTGGAACTTTTTGCGTCACCAAGTAGCTCCCGTGGAGTTCTTCGAACGTGCAAAAACTCATCCCGATCTATCGAGCGGTTCAAAAGTTATGAGAGATTTTCTAAAAATCAACAAATTTTCATCGATTGAGTCAGAAATTTTTTCGAAAAATTTTACCATTTTCGAGGTCGAGTTAGCACCGGATTCTTAGCATTTCGGACCCCAGGAACACGAAAATGAAGAGATATCCAAAAAATCTCTTCAAATAAAAAAGTTGAAAAATCGTCCAAATCACCAAAATTTTGCCCTTTCGATGCAAAATGCAACTTTCCAAAACTTTGGATGGCGATAACTCCGGAACTACAGGTCGTACGTGAATTCCCGTGGCACCGTTGGATTCCTCGTGAAATTCTGCGTAAGATAGGACCAAATTAACCACGAAAAATCCAATAATAAAAAAGTTATAGGGGTCCTTACCTTTTCAAGAGAATTTTTGGACCCATATTTTGGACCCCTTTTTTTCGATGATAACACGATAGAATCCTGGAACTTTTTGCGTCACCAAGTAGCTCCCGTGGAGTTCTTCGAACGTGCAAAAACTCATCCCGATCTATCGAGCGGTTCAAAAGTTATGAGAGATTTTCTAAAAATCAACAAATTTTCATCGATTGAGTCAGAAATTTTTTCGAAAAATTTTACCATTTTCGAGGTCGAGTTAGCACCGGATTCTTAGCATTTCGGACCCCAGGAACACGAAAATGAAGAGATATCCAAAAAATCTCTTCAAATAAAAAAGTTGAAAAATCGTCCAAATCACCAAAATTTTGCCCTTTCGATGCAAAATGCAACTTTCCAAAACTTTGGATGGCGATAACTCCGGAACTACAGGTCGTACGTGAATTCCCGTGGCACCGTTGGATTCCTCGTGAAATTCTGCGTAAGATAGGACCAAATTAACCACGAAAAATCCAATAATAAAAAAGTTATAGGGGTCCTTACCTTTTCAAGAGAATTTTTGGACCCATATTTTGGACCCCTTTTTTTTGATGATAACACGATAGAATCCTGGAACTTTTTGCGTCACCAAGTAGCTCCCGTGGAGCTCTTCGAACGTGCAAAAACTCATCCCGATCTATCGAGCGGTTCAAAAGTTATGAGAGATTTTCTAAAAATCAACAAATTTTCATCGATTGAGTCAGAAATTTTTTCGAAAAATTTTACCATTTTCGAGGTCGAGTTAGCACCGGATTCTTAGCATTTCGGACCCCAGGAACACGAAAATGAAGAGATATCCAAAAAATCTCTTCAAATAAAAAAGTTGAAAAATCGTCCAAATCACCAAAATTTTGCCCTTTCGATGCAAAATGCAACTTTCCAAAACTTTGGATGGCGATAACTCCGGAACTACAGGTCGTACGTGAATTCCCGTGGCACCGTTGGATTCCTCGTGAAATTCTGCGTAAGATAGGACCAAATTAACCACGAAAAATCCAATAATAAAAAAGTTATAGGGGTCCTTACCTTTTCAAGAGAATTTTTGGACCCATATTTTGGACCCCTTTTTTTCGATGATAACACGATAGAATCCTGGAACTTTTTGCGTCACCAAGTAGCTCCCGTGGAGTTCTTCGAACGTGCAAAAACTCATCCCGATCTATCGAGCGGTTCAAAAGTTATGAGAGATTCTCTAAAAATCAACAAATTTTCATCGATTGAGTCAGAAATTTTTTCGAAAAATTTTACCATTTTCGAGGTCGAGTTAGCACCGGATTCTTAGCATTTCGGACCCCAGGAACACGAAAATGAAGAGATATCCAAAAAATCTCTTCAAATAAAAAAGTTGAAAAATCGTCCAAATCACCAAAATTTTGCCCTTTCGATGCAAAATGCAACTTTCCAAAATTTGGATGGCGATAACTCCGGAACTACAGGTCGTACGTGAATTCCCGTGGCACCGTTGGATTCCTCGTGAAATTCTGCGTAAGATAGGACCAAATTAACCACGAAAAATCCAATAATAAAAAAGTTATAGGGGTCCTTACCTTTTCAAGAGAATTTTTGGACCCATATTTTGGACCCCTTTTTTTCGATGATAACACGATAGAATCCTGGAACTTTTTGCGTCACCAAGTAGCTCCCGTGGAGTTCTTCGAACGTGCAAAAACTCATCCCGATCTATCGAGCGGTTCAAAAGTTATGAGAGATTTTCTAAAAATCAACAAATTTTCATCGATTGAGTCAGAAATTTTTTCGAAAAATTTTACCATTTTCGAGGTCGAGTTAGCACCGGATTCTTAGCATTTCGGACCCCAGGAACACGAAAATGAAGAGATATCCAAAAAATCTCTTCAAATAAAAAAGTTGAAAAATCGTCCAAATCACCAAAATTTTGCCCTTTCGATGCAAAATGCAACTTTCCAAAACTTTGGATGGCGATAACTCCGGAACTACAGGTCGTACGTGAATTCCCGTGGCACCGTTGGATTCCTCGTGAAATTCTGCGTAAGATAGGACCAAATTAACCACGAAAAATCCAATAATAAAAAAGTTATAGGGGTCCTTACCTTTTCAAGAGAATTTTTGGACCCATATTTTGGACCCCATTTTTTCGATGATAACACGATAGAATCCTGGAACTTTTTGCGTCACCAAGTAGCTCCCGTGGAGTTCTTCGAACGTGCAAAAACTCATCCCGATCTATCGAGCGGTTCAAAAGTTATGAGAGATTTTCTAAAAATCAACAAATTTTCATCGATTGAGTCAGAAATTTTTTCGAAAAATTTTACCATTTTCGAGGTCGAGTTAGCACCGGATTCTTAGCATTTCGGACCCCAGGAACACGAAAATGAAGAGATATCCAAAAAATCTCTTCAAATAAAAAAGTTGAAAAATCGTCCAAATCACCAAAATTTTGCCCTTTCGATGCAAAATGCAACTTTCCAAAACTTTGGATGGCGATAACTCCGGAACTACAGGTCGTACGTGAATTCCCGTGGCACCGTTGGATTCCTCGTGAAATTCTGCGTAAGATAGGACCAAATTAACCACGAAAAATCCAATAATAAAAAAGTTATAGGGGTCCTTACCTTTTCAAGAGAATTTTTGGACCCATATTTTGGACCCCTTTTTTTCGATGATAACACGATAGAATCCTGGAACTTTTTGCGTCACCAAGTAGCTCCCGTGGAGTTCTTCGAACGTGCAAAAACTCATCCCGATCTATCGAGCGGTTCAAAAGTTATGAGAGATTTTCTAAAAATCAACAAATTTTCATCGATTGAGTCAGAAATTTTTTCGAAAAATTTTACCATTTTCGAGGTCGAGTTAGCACCGGATTCTTAGCATTTCGGACCCCAGGAACACGAAAATGAAGAGATATCCAAAAAATCTCTTCAAATAAAAAAGTTGAAAAATCGTCCAAATCACCAAAATTTTGCCCTTTCGATGCAAAATGCAACTTTCCAAAACTTTGGATGGCGATAACTCCGGAACTACAGGTCGTACGTGAATTCCCGTGGCACCGTTGGATTCCTCGTGAAATTCTGCGTAAGATAGGACCAAATTAACCACGAAAAATCCAATAATAAAAAAGTTATAGGGGTCCTTACCTTTTCAAGAGAATTTTTGGACCCATATTTTGGACCCCTTTTTTTCGATGATAACACGATAGAATCCTGGAACTTTTTGCGTCACCAAGTAGCTCCCGTGGAGTTCTTCGAACGTGCAAAAACTCATCCCGATCTATCGAGCGGTTCAAAAGTTATGAGAGATTTTCTAAAAATCAACAAATTTTCATCGATTGAGTCAGAAATTTTTTCGAAAAATTTTACCATTTTCGAGGTCGAGTTAGCACCGGATTCTTAGCATTTCGGACCCCAGGAACACGAAAATGAAGAGATATCCAAAAAATCTCTTCAAATAAAAAAGTTGAAAAATCGTCCAAATCACCAAAATTTTGCCCTTTCGATGCAAAATGCAACTTTCCAAAACTTTGAATGGCAATAACTCCGGAACTACAGGTCGTACGTGAATTCCCGTGGCACCGTTGGATTCCTCGTGAAATTCTGCGTAAGATAGGACCAAATTAACCACGAAAAATCCAATAATAAAAAAGTTATAGGGGTCCTTACCTTTTCAAGAGAATTTTTGGACCCATATTTTGGACCCCTTTTTTTCGATGATAACACGATAGAATCCTGGAACTTTTTGCGTCACCAAGTAGCTCCCGTGGAGTTCTTCGAACGTGCAAAAACTCATCCCGATCTATCGAGCGGTTCAAAAGTTATGAGAGATTTTCTAAAAATCAACAAATTTTCATCGATTGAGTCAGAAATTTTTTCGAAAAATTTTACCATTTTCGAGGTCGAGTTAGCACCGGATTCTTAGCATTTCGGACCCCAGGAACACGAAAATGAAGAGATATCCAAAAAATCTCTTCAAATAAAAAAGTTGAAAAATCGTCCAAATCACCAAAATTTTGCCCTTTCGATGCAAAATGCAACTTTCCAAAACTTTGGATGGCGATAACTCCGGAACTACAGGTCGTACGTGAATTCCCGTGGCACCGTTGGATTCCTCGTGAAATTCTGCGTAAGATAGGACCAAATTAACCACGAAAAATCCAATAATAAAAAAGTTATAGGGGTCCTTACCTTTTCAAGAGAATTTTTGGACCCATATTTTGGACCCCTTTTTTTCGATGATAACACGATAGAATCCTGGAACTTTTTGCGTCACCAAGTAGCTCCCGTGGAGTTCTTCGAACGTGCAAAAACTCATCCCGATCTATCGAGCGGTTCAAAAGTTATGAGAGATTTTCTAAAAATCAACAAATTTTCATCGATTGAGTCAGAAATTTTTTCGAAAAATTTTACCATTTTCGAGGTCGAGTTAGCACCGGATTCTTAGCATTTCGGACCCCAGGAACACGAAAATGAAGAGATATCCAAAAAATCTCTTCAAATAAAAAAGTTGAAAAATCGTCCAAATCACCAAAATTTTGCCCTTTCGATGCAAAATGCAACTTTCCAAAACTTTGGATGGCGATAACTCCGGAACTACAGGTCGTACGTGAATTCCCGTGGCGCCGTTGGATTCCTCGTGAAATTCTGCGTAAGATAGGACCAAATTAACCACGAAAAATCCAATAATAAAAAAGTTATAGGGGTCCTTACCTTTTCAAGAGAATTTTTGGACCCATATTTTGGACCCCTTTTTTTCGATGATAACACGATAGAATCCTGGAACTTTTTGCGTCACCAAGTAGCTCCCGTGGAGTTCTTCGAACGTGCAAAAACTCATCCCGATCTATCGAGCGGTTCAAAAGTTATGAGAGATTTTCTAAAAATCAACAAATTTTCATCGATTGAGTCAGAAATTTTTTCGAAAAATTTTACCATTTTCGAGGTCGAGTTAGCACCGGATTCTTAGCATTTCGGACCCCAGGAACACGAAAATGAAGAGATATCCAAAAAATCTCTTCAAATAAAAAAGTTGAAAAATCGTCCAAATCACCAAAATTTTGCCCTTTCGATGCAAAATGCAACTTTCCAAAACTTTGGATGGCGATAACTCCGGAACTACAGGTCGTACGTGAATTCCCGTGGCACCGTTGGATTCCTCGTGAAATTCTGCGTAAGATAGGACCAAATTAACCACGAAAAATCCAATAATAAAAAAGTTATAGGGGTCCTTACCTTTTCAAGAGAATTTTTGGACCCATATTTTGGACCCCTTTTTTTCGATGATAACACGATAGAATCCTGGAACTTTTTGCGTCACCAAGTAGCTCCCGTGGAGTTCTTCGAACGTGCAAAAACTCATCCCGATCTATCGAGCGGTTCAAAAGTTATGAGAGATTTTCTAAAAATCAACAAATTTTCATCGATTGAGTCAGAAATTTTTTCGAAAAATTTTACCATTTTCGAGGTCGAGTTAGCACCGGATTCTTAGCATTTCGGACCCCAGGAACACGAAAATGAAGAGATATCCAAAAAATCTCTTCAAATAAAAAAGTTGAAAAATCGTCCAAATCACCAAAATTTTGCCCTTTCGATGCAAAATGCAACTTTCCAAAACTTTGGATGGCAATAACTCCGGAACTACAGGTCGTACGTGAATTCCCGTGGCACCGTTGGATTCCTCGTGAAATTCTGCGTAAGATAGGACCAAATTAACCACGAAAAATCCAATAATAAAAAAGTTATAGGGGTCCTTACCTTTTCAAGAGAATTTTTGGACCCATATTTTGGACCCCTTTTTTTCGATGATAACACGATAGAATCCTGGAACTTTTTGCGTCACCAAGTAGCTCCCGTGGAGTTCTTCGAACGTGCAAAAACTCATCCCGATCTATCGAGCGGTTCAAAAGTTATGAGAGATTTTCTAAAAATCAACAAATTTTCATCGATTGAGTCAGAAATTTTTTCGAAAAATTTTACCATTTTCGAGGTCGAGTTAGCACCGGATTCTTAGCATTTCGGACCCCAGGAACACGAAAATGAAGAGATATCCAAAAAATCTCTTCAAATAAAAAAGTTGAAAAATCGTCCAAATCACCAAAATTTTGCCCTTTCGATGCAAAATGCAACTTTCCAAAACTTTGGATGGCGATAACTCCGGAACTACAGGTCGTACGTGAATTCCCGTGGCACCGTTGGATTCCTCGTGAAATTCTGCGTAAGATAGGACCAAATTAACCACGAAAAATCCAATAATAAAAAAGTTATAGGGGTCCTTACCTTTTCAAGAGAATTTTTGGACCCATATTTTGGACCCCTTTTTTTCGATGATAACACGATAGAATCCTGGAACTTTTTGCGTCACCAAGTAGCTCCCGTGGAGTTCTTCGAACGTGCAAAAACTCATCCCGATCTATCGAGCGGTTCAAAAGTTATGAGAGATTTTCTAAAAATCAACAAATTTTCATCCATTGAGTCAGAAATTTTTTCGAAAAATTTTACCATTTTCGAGGTCGAGTTAGCACCGGATTCTTAGCATTTCGGACCCCAGGAACACGAAAATGAAGAGATATCCAAAAAATCTCTTCAAATAAAAAAGTTGAAAAATCGTCCAAATCACCAAAATTTTGCCCTTTCGATGCAAAATGCAACTTTCCAAAACTTTGGATGGCGATAACTCCGGAACTACAGGTCGTACGTGAATTCCCGTGGCGCCGTTGGATTCCTCGTGAAATTCTGCGTAAGATAGGACCAAATTAACCACGAAAAATCCAATAATAAAAAAGTTATAGGGGTCCTTACCTTTTCAAGAGAATTTTTGGACCCATAATTTGGACCCCTTTTTTTCGATGATAACACGATAGAATCCTGGAACTTTTTGCGTCACCAAGTAGCTCCCGTGGAGTTCCTCGAACGTGCAAAAACTCATCCCGATCTATCGAGCGGTTCAAAAGTTATGAGAGATTTTCTAAAAATCAACAAATTTTCATCGATTGAGTCAGAAATTTTTTCGAAAAATTTTACCATTTTCGAGGTCGAGTTAGCACCGGATTCTTAGTATTTCGGACCCCAGGAACACGAAAATGAAGAGATATCCAAAAAATCTCTTCAAATAAAAAAGTTGAAAAATCGTCCAAATCACCAAAATTTTGCCCTTTCGATGCAAAATGCAACTTTCCAAAATTTTGGATGGCGATAACTCCGGAACTACAGGTCGTACGTGAATTCCCGTGGCACCGTTGGATTCCTCGTGAAATTCTGCGTAAGATAGGACCAAATTAACCACGAAAAATCCAATAATAAAAAAGTTATAGGGGTCCTTACCTTTTCAAGAGAATTTTTGGACCCATATTTTGGACCCCTTTTTTTCGATGATAACACGATAGAATCCTGGAACTTTTTGCGTCACCAAGTAGCTCCCGTGGAGTTCTTCGAACGTGCAAAAACTCATCCCGATCTATCGAGCGGTTCAAAAGTTATGAGAGATTTTCTAAAAATCAACAAATTTTCATCGATTGAGTCAGAAATTTTTTCGAAAAATTTTACCATTTTCGAGGTCGAGTTAGCACCGGATTCTTAGCATTTCGGACCCCAGGAACACGAAAATGAAGAGATATCCAAAAAATCTCTTCAAATAAAAAAGTTGAAAAATCGTCCAAATCACCAAAATTTTGCCCTTTCGATGCAAAATGCAACTTTCCAAAACTTTGGATGGCGATAACTCCGGAACTACAGGTCGTACGTGAATTCCCGTGGCACCGTTGGATTCCTCGTGAAATTCTGCGTAAGATAGGACCAAATTAACCACGAAAAATCCAATAATAAAAAAGTTATAGGGGTCCTTACCTTTTCAAGAGAATTTTTGGACCCATATTTTGGACCCCTTTTTTTCGATGATAACACGATAGAATCCTGGAACTTTTTGCGTCACCAAGTAGCTCCCGTGGAGTTCTTCGAACGTGCAAAAACTCATCCCGATCTATCGAGCGGTTCAAAAGTTATGAGAGATTTTCTAAAAATCAACAAATTTTCATCGATTGAGTCAGAAATTTTTTCGAAAAATTTTACCATTTTCGAGGTCGAGTTAGCACCGGATTCTTAGCATTTCGGACCCCAGGAACACGAAAATGAAGAGATATCCAAAAAATCTCTTCAAATAAAAAAGTTGAAAAATCGTCCAAATCACCAAAATTTTGCCCTTTCGATGCAAAATGCAACTTTCCAAAACTTTGGATGGCGATAACTCCGGAACTACAGGTCGTACGTGAATTCCCGTGGCACCGTTGGATTCCTCGTGAAATTCTGCGTAAGATAGGACCAAATTAACCACGAAAAATCCAATAATAAAAAAGTTATAGGGGTCCTTACCTTTTCAAGAGAATTTTTGGACCCATATTTTGGACCCCTTTTTTTCGATGATAACACGATAGAATCCTGGAACTTTTTGCGTCACCAAGTAGCTCCCGTGGAGTTCTTCGAACGTGCAAAAACTCATCCCGATCTATCGAGCGGTTCAAAAGTTATGAGAGATTTTCTAAAAATCAACAAATTTTCATCCATTGAGTCAGAAATTTTTTCGAAAAATTTTACCATTTTCGAGGTCGAGTTAGCACCGGATTCTTAGCATTTCGGACCCCAGGAACACGAAAATGAAGAGATATCCAAAAAATCTCTTCAAATAAAAAAGTTGAAAAATCGTCCAAATCACCAAAATTTTGCCCTTTCGATGCAAAATGCAACTTTCCAAAACTTTGGATGGCGATAACTCCGGAACTACAGGTCGTACGTGAATTCCCGTGGCGCCGTTGGATTCCTCGTGAAATTCTGCGTAAGATAGGACCAAATTAACCACGAAAAATCCAATAATAAAAAAGTTATAGGGGTCCTTACCTTTTCAAGAGAATTTTTGGACCCATAATTTGGACCCCTTTTTTTCGATGATAACACGATAGAATCCTGGAACTTTTTGCGTCACCAAGTAGCTCCCGTGGAGTTCCTCGAACGTGCAAAAACTCATCCCGATCTATCGAGCGGTTCAAAAGTTATGAGAGATTTTCTAAAAATCAACAAATTTTCATCGATTGAGTCAGAAATTTTTTCGAAAAATTTTACCATTTTCGAGGTCGAGTTAGCACCGGATTCTTAGCATTTCGGACCCCAGGAACACGAAAATGAAGAGATATCCAAAAAATCTCTTCAAATAAAAAAGTTGAAAAATCGTCCAAATCACCAAAATTTTGCCCTTTCGATGCAAAATGCAACTTTCCAAAATTTTGGATGGCGATAACTCCGGAACTACAGGTCGTACGTGAATTCCCGTGGCACCGTTGGATTCCTCGTGAAATTCTGCGTAAGATAGGACCAAATTAACCACGAAAAATCCAATAATAAAAAAGTTATAGGGGTCCTTACCTTTTCAAGAGAATTTTTGGACCCATATTTTGGACCCCTTTTTTTCGATGATAACACGATAGAATCCTGGAACTTTTTGCGTCACCAAGTAGCTCCCGTGGAGTTCTTCGAACGTGCAAAAACTCATCCCGATCTATCGAGCGGTTCAAAAGTTATGAGAGATTTTCTAAAAATCAACAAATTTTCATCGATTGAGTCAGAAATTTTTTCGAAAAATTTTACCATTTTCGAGGTCGAGTTAGCACCGGATTCTTAGCATTTCGGACCCCAGAAACACGAAAATGAAGAGATATCCAAAAAATCTCTTCAAATAAAAAAGTTGAAAAATCGTCCAAATCACCAAAATTTTGCCCTTTCGATGCAAAATGCAACTTTCCAAAACTTTGGATGGCGATAACTCCGGAACTACAGGTCGTACGTGAATTCCCGTGGCACCGTTGGATTCCTCGTGAAATTCTGCGTAAGATAGGACCAAATTAACCACGAAAAATCCAATAATAAAAAAGTTATAGGGGTCCTTACCTTTTCAAGAGAATTTTTGGACCCATATTTTGGACCCCTTTTTTTCGATGATAACACGATAGAATCCTGGAACTTTTTGCGTCACCAAGTAGCTCCCGTGGAGTTCTTCGAACGTGCAAAAACTCATCCCGATCTATCGAGCGGTTCAAAAGTTATGAGAGATTTTCTAAAAATCAACAAATTTTCATCGATTGAGTCAGAAATTTTTTCGAAAAATTTTACCATTTTCGAGGTCGAGTTAGCACCGGATTCTTAGCATTTCGGACCCCAGGAACACGAAAATGAAGAGATATCCAAAAAATCTCTTCAAATAAAAAAGTTGAAAAATCGTCCAAATCACCAAAATTTTGCCCTTTCGATGCAAAATGCAACTTTCCAAAACTTTGGATGGCGATAACTCCGGAACTACAGGTCGTACGTGAATTCCCGTGGCACCGTTGGATTCCTCGTGAAATTCTGCGTAAGATAGGACCAAATTAACCACGAAAAATCCAATAATAAAAAAGTTATAGGGGTCCTTACCTTTTCAAGAGAATTTTTGGACCCATATTTTGGACCCCTTTTTTTCGATGATAACACGATAGAATCCTGGAACTTTTTGCGTCACCAAGTAGCTCCCGTGGAGTTCTTCGAACGTGCAAAAACTCATCCCGATCTATCGAGCGGTTCAAAAGTTATGAGAGATTTTCTAAAAATCAACAAATTTTCATCCATTGAGTCAGAAATTTTTTCGAAAAATTTTACCATTTTCGAGGTCGAGTTAGCACCGGATTCTTAGCATTTCGGACCCCAGGAACACGAAAATGAAGAGATATCCAAAAAATCTCTTCAAATAAAAAAGTTGAAAAATCGTCCAAATCACCAAAATTTTGCCCTTTCGATGCAAAATGCAACTTTCCAAAACTTTGGATGGCGATAACTCCGGAACTACAGGTCGTACGTGAATTCCCGTGGCGCCGTTGGATTCCTCGTGAAATTCTGCGTAAGATAGGACCAAATTAACCACGAAAAATCCAATAATAAAAAAGTTATAGGGGTCCTTACCTTTTCAAGAGAATTTTTGGACCCATAATTTGGACCCCTTTTTTTCGATGATAACACGATAGAATCCTGGAACTTTTTGCGTCACCAAGTAGCTCCCGTGGAGTTCCTCGAACGTGCAAAAACTCATCCCGATCTATCGAGCGGTTCAAAAGTTATGAGAGATTTTCTAAAAATCAACAAATTTTCATCGATTGAGTCAGAAATTTTTTCGAAAAATTTTACCATTTTCGAGGTCGAGTTAGCACCGGATTCTTAGCATTTCGGACCCCAGGAACACGAAAATGAAGAGATATCCAAAAAATCTCTTCAAATAAAAAAGTTGAAAAATCGTCCAAATCACCAAAATTTTGCCCTTTCGATGCAAAATGCAACTTTCCAAAATTTTGGATGGCGATAACTCCGGAACTACAGGTCGTACGTGAATTCCCGTGGCACCGTTGGATTCCTCGTGAAATTCTGCGTAAGATAGGACCAAATTAACCACGAAAAATCCAATAATAAAAAAGTTATAGGGGTCCTTACCTTTTCAAGAGAATTTTTGGACCCATATTTTGGACCCCTTTTTTTCGATGATAACACGATAGAATCCTGGAACTTTTTGCGTCACCAAGTAGCTCCCGTGGAGTTCTTCGAACGTGCAAAAACTCATCCCGATCTATCGAGCGGTTCAAAAGTTATGAGAGATTTTCTAAAAATCAACAAATTTTCATCGATTGAGTCAGAAATTTTTTCGAAAAATTTTACCATTTTCGAGGTCGAGTTAGCACCGGATTCTTAGCATTTCGGACCCCAGAAACACGAAAATGAAGAGATATCCAAAAAATCTCTTCAAATAAAAAAGTTGAAAAATCGTCCAAATCACCAAAATTTTGCCCTTTCGATGCAAAATGCAACTTTCCAAAACTTTGGATGGCGATAACTCCGGAACTACAGGTCGTACGTGAATTCCCGTGGCACCGTTGGATTCCTCGTGAAATTCTGCGTAAGATAGGACCAAATTAACCACGAAAAATCCAATAATAAAAAAGTTATAGGGGTCCTTACCTTTTCAAGAGAATTTTTGGACCCATATTTTGGACCCCTTTTTTTCGATGATAACACGATAGAATCCTGGAACTTTTTGCGTCACCAAGTAGCTCCCGTGGAGTTCTTCGAACGTGCAAAAACTCATCCCGATCTATCGAGCGGTTCAAAAGTTATGAGAGATTTTCTAAAAATCAACAAATTTTCATCGATTGAGTCAGAAATTTTTTCGAAAAATTTTACCATTTTCGAGGTCGAGTTAGCACCGGATTCTTAGCATTTCGGACCCCAGGAACACGAAAATGAAGAGATATCCAAAAAATCTCTTCAAATAAAAAAGTTGAAAAATCGTCCAAATCACCAAAATTTTGCCCTTTCGATGCAAAATGCAACTTTCCAAAACTTTGGATGGCAATAACTCCGGAACTACAGGTCGTACGTGAATTCCCGTGGCACCGTTGGATTCCTCGTGAAATTCTGCGTAAGATAGGACCAAATTAACCACGAAAAATCCAATAATAAAAAAGTTATAGGGGTCCTTACCTTTTCAAGAGAATTTTTGGACCCATATTTTGGACCCCTTTTTTTCGATGATAACACGATAGAATCCTGGAACTTTTTGCGTCACCAAGTAGCTCCCGTGGAGTTCTTCGAACGTGCAAAAACTCATCCCGATCTATCGAGCGGTTCAAAAGTTATGAGAGATTTTCTAAAAATCAACAAATTTTCATCGATTGAGTCAGAAATTTTTTCGAAAAATTTTACCATTTTCGAGGTCGAGTTAGCACCGGATTCTTAGCATTTCGGACCCCAGGAACACGAAAATGAAGAGATATCCAAAAAATCTCTTCAAATAAAAAAGTTGAAAAATCGTCCAAATCACCAAAATTTTGCCCTTTCGATGCAAAATGCAACTTTCCAAAACTTTGGATGGCGATAACTCCGGAACTACAGGTCGTACGTGAATTCCCGTGGCACCGTTGGATTCCTCGTGAAATTCTGCGTAAGATAGGACCAAATTAACCACGAAAAATCCAATAATAAAAAAGTTATAGGGGTCCTTACCTTTTCAAGAGAATTTTTGGACCCATATTTTGGACCCCTTTTTTTCGATGATAACACGATAGAATCCTGGAACTTTTTGCGTCACCAAGTAGCTCCCGTGGAGTTCTTCGAACGTGCAAAAACTCATCCCGATCTATCGAGCGGTTCAAAAGTTATGAGAGATTTTCTAAAAATCAACAAATTTTCATCGATTGAGTCAGAAATTTTTTCGAAAAATTTTACCATTTTCGAGGTCGAGTTAGCACCGGATTCTTAGCATTTCGGACCCCAGGAACACGAAAATGAAGAGATATCCAAAAAATCTCTTCAAATAAAAAAGTTGAAAAATCGTCCAAATCACCAAAATTTTGCCCTTTCGATGCAAAATGCAACTTTCCAAAACTTTGGATGGCGATAACTCCGGAACTACAGGTCGTACGTGAATTCCCGTGGCACCGTTGGATTCCTCGTGAAATTCTGCGTAAGATAGGACCAAATTAACCACGAAAAATCCAATAATAAAAAAGTTATAGGGGTCCTTACCTTTTCAAGAGAATTTTTGGACCCATATTTTGGACCCCTTTTTTTCGATGATAACACGATAGAATCCTGGAACTTTTTGCGTCACCAAGTAGCTCCCGTGGAGTTCTTCGAACGTGCAAAAACTCATCCCGATCTATCGAGCGGTTCAAAAGTTATGAGAGATTTTCTAAAAATCAACAAATTTTCATCGATTGAGTCAGAAATTTTTTCGAAAAATTTTACCATTTTCGAGGTCGAGTTAGCACCGGATTCTTAGCATTTCGGACCCCAGGAACACGAAAATGAAGAGATATCCAAAAAATCTCTTCAAATAAAAAAGTTGAAAAATCGTCCAAATCACCAAAATTTTGCCCTTTCGATGCAAAATGCAACTTTCCAAAACTTTGGATGGCGATAACTCCGGAACTACAGGTCGTACGTGAATTCCCGTGGCACCGTTGGATTCCTCGTGAAATTCTGCGTAAGATAGGACCAAATTAACCACGAAAAATCCAATAATAAAAAAGTTATAGGGGTCCTTACCTTTTCAAGAGAATTTTTGGACCCATATTTTGGACCCCTTTTTTTCGATGATAACACGATAGAATCCTGGAACTTTTTGCGTCACCAAGTAGCTCCCGTGGAGTTCTTCGAACGTGCAAAAACTCATCCCGATCTATCGAGCGGTTCAAAAGTTATGAGAGATTTTCTAAAAATCAACAAATTTTCATCGATTGAGTCAGAAATTTTTTCGAAAAATTTTACCATTTTCGAGGTCGAGTTAGCACCGGATTCTTAGCATTTCGGACCCCAGGAACACGAAAATGAAGAGATATCCAAAAAATCTCTTCAAATAAAAAAGTTGAAAAATCGTCCAAATCACCAAAATTTTGCCCTTTCGATGCAAAATGCAACTTTCCAAAACTTTGGATGGCGATAAATCCGGAACTACAGGTCGTACGTGAATTCCCGTGGCACCGTTGGATTCCTCGTGAAATTCTGCGTAAGATAGGACCAAATTAACCACGAAAAATCCAATAATAAAAAAGTTATAGGGGTCCTTACCTTTTCAAGAGAATTTTTGGACCCATATTTTGGACCCCTTTTTTTCGATGATAACACGATAGAATCCTGGAACTTTTTGCGTCACCAAGTAGCTCCCGTGGAGTTCTTCGAACGTGCAAAAACTCATCCCGATCTATCGAGCGGTTCAAAAGTTATGAGAGATTTTCTAAAAATCAACAAATTTTCATCGATTGGGTCAGAAATTTTTTCGAAAAATTTTACCGTTTTCGAGGTCGAGTTAGCACCGGATTCTTAGCATTTCGGACCCCAGGAACACGAAAATGAAGAGATATCCAAAAAATCTCTTCAAATAAAAAAGTTGAAAAATCGTCCAAATCACCAAAATTTTGCCCTTTCGATGCAAAATGCAACTTTCCAAAACTTTGGATGGCGATAACTCCGGAACTACAGGTCGTACGTGAATTCCCGTGGCACCGTTGGATTCCTCGTGAAATTCTGCGTAAGATAGGACCAAACTAACCACGAAAAATCCAATAATAAAAAAGTTATAGGGGTCCTTACCTTTTCAAGAGAATTTTTGGACCCATATTTTGGACCCCTTTTTTTCGATGATAACACGATAGAATCCTGGAACTTTTTGCGTCACCAAGTAGCTCCCGTGGAGTTCTTCAAACGTGCAAAAACTCATCCCGATCTATCGAGCGGTTCAAAAGTTATGAGAGATTTTCTAAAAATCAACAAATTTTCATCGATTGGGTCAGAAATTTTTTCGAAAAATTTTACCATTTTCGAGGTCGAGTTAGCACCGGATTCTTAGCATTTCGGACCCCAGGAACACGAAAATGAAGAGATATCCAAGAAATCTCTTCAAATAAAAAAGTTGAAAAATCGTCCAAATCACCAAAATTTTGCCCTTTCGATGCAAAATGCAACTTTCCAAAACTTTGGATGGCGATAACTCCGGAACTACAGGTCGTACGTGAATTCCCGTGGCACCGTTGGATTCCTCGTGAAATTCTGCGTAAGATAGGACCAAATTAACCACGAAAAATCCAATAATAAAAAAGTTATAGGGGTCCTTACCTTTTCAAGAAAATTTTTGGACCCATATTTTGGACCCCTTTTTTTCGATGATAACACGATAGAATCCTGGAACTTTTTGCGTCACCAAGTAGCTCCCGTGGAGTTCTTCAAACGTGCAAAAACTCATCCCGATCTATCGAGCGGTTCAAAAGTTATGAGAGATTTTCTAAAAATCAACAAATTTTCATCGATTGGGTCAGAAATTTTTTCGAAAAATTTTACCATTTTCGAGGTCGAGTTAGCACCGGATTCTTAGCATTTCGGACCCCAGGAACACGAAAATGAAGAGATATCCAAGAAATCTCTTCAAATAAAAAGTTGAAAAATCGTCCAAATCACCAAAATTTTGCCCTTTCGATGCAAAATGCAACTTTCCAAAACTTTGGATGGCGATAACTCCGGAACTACAGGTCGTACGTGAATTCCCGTGGCACCGTTGGATTCCTCGTGAAATTCTGCGTAAGATAGGACCAAATTAACCACGAAAAATCCAATAATAAAAAAGTTATAGGGGTCCTTACCTTTTCAAGAGAATTTTTGGACCCATATTTTGGACCCCTTTTTTTCGATGATAACACGATAGAATCCTGGAACTTTTTGCGTCACCAAGTAGCTCCCGTGGAGTTCTTCGAACGTGCAAAAACTCATCCCGATCTATCGAGCGGTTCAAAAGTTATGAGAGATTTTCTAAAAATCAACAAATTTTCATCGATTGAGTCAGAAATTTTTTCGAAAAATTTTACCATTTTCGAGGTCGAGTTAGCACCGGATTCTTAGCATTTCGGACCCCAGGAACACGAAAATGAAGAGATATCCAAAAAATCTCTTCAAATAAAAAAGTTGAAAAATCGTCCAAATCACCAAAATTTTGCCCTTTCGATGCAAAATGCAACTTTCCAAAACTTTGGATGGCGATAAATCCGGAACTACAGGTCGTACGTGAATTCCCGTGGCACCGTTGGATTCCTCGTGAAATTCTGCGTAAGATAGGACCAAATTAACCACGAAAAATCCAATAATAAAAAAGTTATAGGGGTCCTTACCTTTTCAAGAGAATTTTTGGACCCATATTTTGGACCCCTTTTTTTCGATGATAACACGATAGAATCCTGGAACTTTTTGCGTCACCAAGTAGCTCCCGTGGAGTTCTTCGAACGTGCAAAAACTCATCCCGATCTATCGAGCGGTTCAAAAGTTATGAGAGATTTTCTAAAAATCAACAAATTTTCATCGATTGGGTCAGAAATTTTTTCGAAAAATTTTACCGTTTTCGAGGTCGAGTTAGCACCGGATTCTTAGCATTTCGGACCCCAGGAACACGAAAATGAAGAGATATCCAAAAAATCTCTTCAAATAAAAAAGTTGAAAAATCGTCCAAATCACCAAAATTTTGCCCTTTCGATGCAAAATGCAACTTTCCAAAACTTTGGATGGCGATAACTCCGGAACTACAGGTCGTACGTGAATTCCCGTGGCACCGTTGGATTCCTCGTGAAATTCTGCGTAAGATAGGACCAAACTAACCACGAAAAATCCAATAATAAAAAAGTTATAGGGGTCCTTACCTTTTCAAGAGAATTTTTGGACCCATATTTTGGACCCCTTTTTTTCGATGATAACACGATAGAATCCTGGAACTTTTTGCGTCACCAAGTAGCTCCCGTGGAGTTCTTCAAACGTGCAAAAACTCATCCCGATCTATCGAGCGGTTCAAAAGTTATGAGAGATTTTCTAAAAATCAACAAATTTTCATCGATTGGGTCAGAAATTTTTTCGAAAAATTTTACCATTTTCGAGGTCGAGTTAGCACCGGATTCTTAGCATTTCGGACCCCAGGAACACGAAAATGAAGAGATATCCAAGAAATCTCTTCAAATAAAAAAGTTGAAAAATCGTCCAAATCACCAAAATTTTGCCCTTTCGATGCAAAATGCAACTTTCCAAAACTTTGGATGGCGATAACTCCGGAACTACAGGTCGTACGTGAATTCCCGTGGCACCGTTGGATTCCTCGTGAAATTCTGCGTAAGATAGGACCAAATTAACCACGAAAAATCCAATAATAAAAAAGTTATAGGGGTCCTTACCTTTTCAAGAAAATTTTTGGACCCATATTTTGGACCCCTTTTTTTCGATGATAACACGATAGAATCCTGGAACTTTTTGCGTCACCAAGTAGCTCCCGTGGAGTTCTTCAAACGTGCAAAAACTCATCCCGATCTATCGAGCGGTTCAAAAGTTATGAGAGATTTTCTAAAAATCAACAAATTTTCATCGATTGGGTCAGAAATTTTTTCGAAAAATTTTACCATTTTCGAGGTCGAGTTAGCACCGGATTCTTAGCATTTCGGACCCCAGGAACACGAAAATGAAGAGATATCCAAGAAATCTCTTCAAATAAAAAGTTGAAAAATCGTCCAAATCACCAAAATTTTGCCCTTTCGATGCAAAATGCAACTTTCCAAAACTTTGGATGGCGATAACTCCGGAACTACAGGTCGTACGTGAATTCCCGTGGCACCGTTGGATTCCTCGTGAAATTCTGCGTAAGATAGGACCAAATTAACCACGAAAAATCCAATAATAAAAAAGTTATAGGGGTCCTTACCTTTTCTAGAGAATTTTTGGACCCATATTTTGGACCCCTTTTTTTCGATGATGACACGATAGAATCCTGGAACTTTTTGCGTCACCAAGTAGCTCCCGTGGAGTTCTTCAAACGTGCAAAAACTCATCCCGATCTATCGAGCGGTTCAAAAGTTATGAGAGATTTTCTAAAAATCAACAAATTTTCATCGATTGGGTCAGAAATTTTTTCGAAAAATTTTACCATTTTCGAGGTCGAGTTAGCACCGGATTCTTAGCATTTCGGACCCCAGGAACACGAAAATGAAGAGATATCCAAGAAATCTCTTCAAATAAAAAAGTTGAAAAATCGTCCAAATCACCAAAATTTTGCCCTTTCGATGCAAAATGCAACTTTCCAAAACTTTGGATGGCGATAACTCCGGAACTACAGGTCGTACGTGAATTCCCGTCACACCGTTGGATTCCTCGTGAAATTCTGCGTAAGATAGGACCAAATTAACCACGAAAAATCCAGTAATAAAAAAGTTATAGGGGTCCTTACCTTTTCAAGAGAATTTTTGGACCCATATTTTGGACCCCTTTTTTTCGATGATAACACGATAGAATCCTGGAACTTTTTGCGTCACCAAGTAGCTCCCGTGGAGTTCTTCAAACGTGCAAAAACTCATCCCGATCTATCGAGCGGTTCAAAAGTTATGAGAGATTTTCTAAAAATCAACAAATTTTCATCGATTGGGTCAGAAATTTTTTCGAAAAATTTTACCATTTTCGAGGTCGAGTTAGCACCGGATTCTTAGCATTTCGGACCCCAGGAACACGAAAATGAAGAGATATCCAAGAAATCTCTTCAAATAAAAAAAGTTGAAAAATCGTCCAAATCACCAAAATTTTGCCCTTTCGATGCAAAATGGAACACGAAAATGAAGAGATATCCAAGAAATCTCTTCAAATAAAAAAAGTTGAAAAATCGTCCAAATCACCAAAATTTTGCCCTTTCGATGCAAAATGCAACTTTCCAAAATTTTGGATGGCGATAACTCCGGAACTACAGGTCGTACGTGAATTCCCGTGGCACCGTTGGATTCCTCGTGAAATTCTGCGTAAGATAGGACCAAATTAACCACGAAAAATCCAATAATAAAAAAGTTATAGGGGTCCTTACCTTTTCAAGAGAATTTTTGGACCCATATTTTGGACGCCTTTTTTTCGATGATAACACGATAGAATCCTGGAACTTTTTGCGTCACCAAGTAGCTCCCGTGGAGTTCTTCAAACGTGCAAAAACTCATCCCGATCTATCGAGCGGTTCCAAAGTTATGAGAGATTTTCTAAAAATCAACAAATTTTCATCGATTGGGTCAGAAATTTTTTCGAAAAATTTTACCATTTTCGAGGTCGAGTTAGCACCGGATTCTTAGCATTTCGGACCCCAGGAACACGAAAATGAAGAGATATCCAAAAAATCTCTTCAAATAAAAAAGTTGAAAAATCGTCCAAATCACCAAAATTTTGCCTTTTCGATGCAAAATGCAACTTTCCAAAATTTGGATGGCGATAACTCCGGAACTACAGGTCGTACGTGAATTCCCGTGGCACCGTTGGATTCCTCGTGAAATTCTGCGTAAGATAGGACCAAATTAAGCACGAAAAATCCAATAATAAAAAAGTTATAGGGGTCCTTACCTTTTCAAGAGAATTTTTGGACCCATATTTTGGACCCCTTTTTTTCGATGATAACACGATAGAATCCTGGAACTTTTTGCGTCACCAAGTAGCTCCCGTGGAGTTCTTCAAACGTACAAAAACTCATCCCGATCTATCGAGCGGTTCAAAAGTTATGAGAGATTTTCTAAAAATCAACAAATTTTCATCGATTGGGTCAGAAATTTTTTCGAAAAATTTTACCATTTTCGAGGTCGAGTTAGCACCGGATTCTTAGCATTTCGGACCCCAGGAACACGAAAATGAAGAGATATCCAAGAAATCTCTTCAAATAAAAAAGTTGAAAAATCGTCCAAATCACCAAAATTTTGCCCTTTCGATGCAAAATGCAACTTTCCAAAACTTTGGATGGCGATAACTCCGGAACTACAGGTCGTACGTGAATTCCCGTGGCACCGTTGGATTCCTCGTGAAATTCTGCGTAAGACAGGACCACATTAACCACGAAAAATCCAATAATAAAAAAGTTATAGGGGTCCTTACCTTTTCAAGAGAATTTTTGGACCCATATTTTGGACCCCTTTTTTTCGATGATAACACGATAGAATCCTGGAACTTTTTGCGTCACCAAGTAGCTCCCGTGGAGTTCTTCAAACGTGCAAAAACTCATCCCGATCTATCGAGCGGTTCAAAAGTTATGAGAGATTTTCTAAAAATCAACAAATTTTCATCGATTGGGTCAGAAATTTTTTCGAAAAATTTTACCATTTTCGAAGTCGAGTTAGCACCGGATTCTTAGCATTTCGGACCCCAGGAACACGAAAATGAAGAGATATCCAAGAAATCTCTTCAAATAAAAAAGTTGAAAAATCGTCCAAATCACCAAAATTTTGCCCTTTCGATGCAAAATGCAACTTTCCAAAACTTTGGATGGCGATAACTCCGGAACTACAGGTCGTACGTGAATTCCCGTGGCACCGTTGGATTCCTCGTGAAATTCTGCGTAAGATAGGACCACATTAACCACGAAAAATCCAATAATAAAAAAGTTATAGGGGTCCTTACCTTTTCAAGAGAATTTTTGGACCCATATTTTGGACCCCTTTTATTCGATGATAACACGATAGAATCCTGGAACTTTTCGCGTCACCAAGTAGCTCCCGTGGAGTTCTTCAAACGTGCAAAAACTCATCCCGATCTATCGAGCGGTTCAAAAGTTATGAGAGATTTTCTAAAAATCAACAAATTTTCATCGATTGGGTCAGAAATTTTTTCGAAAAATTTTACCATTTTCGAGGTCGAGTTAGCACCGGATTCTTTGCATTTCGGACCTCAGGAACACGAAAATGAAGAGATATCCAAGAAATCTCTTCAAATAAAAAAGTTGAAAAATCGTCCAAATCACCAAAATTTTGCCCTTTCGATGCAAAATGCAACTTTCCAAAATTTGGATGGCGATAACTCCGGAACTACAGGTCGTACGTGAATTCCCGTGGCACCGTTGGATTCCTCGTGAAATTCTGCGTAAGATAGGACCAAATTAACCACGAAAAATCCAATAATAAAAAAGTTATAGGGGTCCTTACCTTTTCAAGAGAATTTTTGGACCCATATTTTGGACCCCTTTTTTTCGATGATAACACGATAGAATCCTGGAACTTTTTGCGTCACCAAGTAGCTCCCGTGGAGTTCTTCAAACGTACAAAAACTCATCCCGATCTATCGAGCGGTTCAAAAGTTATGAGAGATTTTCTAAAAATCAACAAATTTTCATCGATTGGGTCAGAAATTTTTTCGAAAAATTTTACCATTTTCGAGGTCGAGTTAGCACCGGATTCTTAGCATTTCGGACCCCAGGAACACGAAAATGAAGAGATATCCAAGAAATCTCTTCAAATAAAAAAGTTGAAAAATCGTCCAGATCAACAAAATTTTGCCCTTTCGATGCAAAATGCAACTTTCCAAAACTTTGGATGGCGATAACTCCGGAACTACAGGTCGTACGTGAATTCCCGTGGCACCGTTGGATTCCTCGTGAAATTCTGCGTAAGATAGGACCAAATTAACCACGAAAAATCCAATAATAAAAAAGTTATAGGGGTCCTTACCTTTTCAAGAGAATTTTTGGACCCATATTTTGGACCCCTTTTTTTCGATGATAACACGATAGAATCCTGGAACTTTTTGCGTCACCAAGTAGCTCCCGTGGAGTTCTTCAAACGTGCAAAAACTCATCCCGATCTATCGAGCGGTTCAAAAGTTATGAGAGATTTTCTAAAAATCAACAAATTTTCATCGATTGGGTCAGAAATTTTTTCGAAAAATTTTACCATTTTCGAGGTCGAGTTAGCACCGGATTCTTAGCATTTCGGACCCCAGGAACACGAAAATGAAGAGATATCCAAGAAATCTCTTCAAATAAAAAAGTTGAAAAATCGTCCAAATCACCAAAATTTTGCCCTTTCGATGCAAAATGCAACTTTCCAAAACTTTGGATGGCGATAACTCCGGAACTACAGGTCGTACGTGAATTCCCGTGGCACCGTTGGATTCCTCGTGAAATTCTGCGTAAGATAGGACCAAATTAACCACGAAAAATCCAATAATAAAAAAGTTATAGGGGTCCTTACCTTTTCAAGAGAATTTTTGGACCCATATTTTGGACCCCTTTTTTTCGATGATAACACGATAGAATCCTGGAACTTTTTGCGTCACCAAGTAGCTCCCGTGGAGTTCTTCAAACGTGCAAAAACTCATCCCGATCTATCGAGCGGTTCAAAAGTTATGAGAGATTTTCTAAAAATCAACAAATTTTCATAGATTGGGTCAGAAATTTTTTCGAAAAATTTTACCATTTTCGAGGTCGAGTTAGCACCGGATTCTTAGCATTTCGGACCTCAGGAACACGAAAATGAAGAGATATCCAAGAAATCTCTTCAAATAAAAAAGTTGAAAAATCGTCCAAATCACCAAAATTTTGCCCTTTCGATGCAAAATGCAACTTTCCAAAACTTTGGATGGCGATAACTCCGGAACTACAGGTCGTACGTGAATTCCCGTGGCACCGTTGGATTCCTCGTGAAATTCTGCGTAAGATAGGACCAAATTAACCACGAAAAATCCAATAATAAAAAAGTTATAGGGGTCCTTACCTTTTCAAGAGAATTTTTGGACCCATATTTTGGACCCCTTTTTTTCGATGATAACACGATAGAATCCTGGAACTTTTTGCGTCACCAAGTAGCTCCCGTGGAGTTCTTCAAACGTGCAAAAACTCATCCCGATCTATCGAGCGGTTCAAAAGTTATGAGAGATTTTCTAAAAATCAACAAATTTTCATCGATTGGGTCAGAAATTTTTTCGAAAAATTTTACCATTTTCGAAGTCGAGTTAGCACCGGATTCTTAGCATTTCGGACCCCAGGAACACGAAAATGAAGAGATATCCAAGAAATCTCTTCAAATAAAAAAGTTGAAAAATCGTCCAAATCACCAAAATTTTGCCCTTTCGATGCAAAATGCAACTTTCCAAAACTTTGGATGGCGATAACTCCGGAACTACAGGTCGTACGTGAATTCCCGTGGCACCGTTGGATTCCTCGTGAAATTCTGCGTAAGATAGGACCACATTAACCACGAAAAATCCAATAATAAAAAAGTTATAGGGGTCCTTACCTTTTCAAGAGAATTTTTGGACCCATATTTTGGACCCCTTTTATTCGATGATAACACGATAGAATCCTGGAACTTTTCGCGTCACCAAGTAGCTCCCGTGGAGTTCTTCAAACGTGCAAAAACTCATCCCGATCTATCGAGCGGTTCAAAAGTTATGAGAGATTTTCTAAAAATCAACAAATTTTCATCGATTGGGTCAGAAATTTTTTCGAAAAATTTTACCATTTTCGAGGTCGAGTTAGCACCGGATTCTTTGCATTTCGGACCTCAGGAACACGAAAATGAAGAGATATCCAAGAAATCTCTTCAAATAAAAAAGTTGAAAAATCGTCCAAATCACCAAAATTTTGCCCTTTCGATGCAAAATGCAACTTTCCAAAATTTGGATGGCGATAACTCCGGAACTACAGGTCGTACGTGAATTCCCGTGGCACCGTTGGATTCCTCGTGAAATTCTGCGTAAGATAGGACCAAATTAACCACGAAAAATCCAATAATAAAAAAGTTATAGGGGTCCTTACCTTTTCAAGAGAATTTTTGGACCCATATTTTGGACCCCTTTTTTTCGATGATAACACGATAGAATCCTGGAACTTTTTGCGTCACCAAGTAGCTCCCGTGGAGTTCTTCAAACGTACAAAAACTCATCCCGATCTATCGAGCGGTTCAAAAGTTATGAGAGATTTTCTAAAAATCAACAAATTTTCATCGATTGGGTCAGAAATTTTTTCGAAAAATTTTACCATTTTCGAGGTCGAGTTAGCACCGGATTCTTAGCATTTCGGACCCCAGGAACACGAAAATGAAGAGATATCCAAGAAATCTCTTCAAATAAAAAAGTTGAAAAATCGTCCAGATCAACAAAATTTTGCCCTTTCGATGCAAAATGCAACTTTCCAAAACTTTGGATGGCGATAACTCCGGAACTACAGGTCGTACGTGAATTCCCGTGGCACCGTTGGATTCCTCGTGAAATTCTGCGTAAGATAGGACCAAATTAACCACGAAAAATCCAATAATAAAAAAGTTATAGGGGTCCTTACCTTTTCAAGAGAATTTTTGGACCCATATTTTGGACCCCTTTTTTTCGATGATAACACGATAGAATCCTGGAACTTTTTGCGTCACCAAGTAGCTCCCGTGGAGTTCTTCAAACGTGCAAAAACTCATCCCGATCTATCGAGCGGTTCAAAAGTTATGAGAGATTTTCTAAAAATCAACAAATTTTCATCGATTGGGTCAGAAATTTTTTCGAAAAATTTTACCATTTTCGAGGTCGAGTTAGCACCGGATTCTTAGCATTTCGGACCCCAGGAACACGAAAATGAAGAGATATCCAAGAAATCTCTTCAAATAAAAAAGTTGAAAAATCGTCCAAATCACCAAAATTTTGCCCTTTCGATGCAAAATGCAACTTTCCAAAACTTTGGATGGCGATAACTCCGGAACTACAGGTCGTACGTGAATTCCCGTGGCACCGTTGGATTCCTCGTGAAATTCTGCGTAAGATAGGACCAAATTAACCACGAAAAATCCAATAATAAAAAAGTTATAGGGGTCCTTACCTTTTCAAGAGAATTTTTGGACCCATATTTTGGACCCCTTTTTTTCGATGATAACACGATAGAATCCTGGAACTTTTTGCGTCACCAAGTAGCTCCCGTGGAGTTCTTCAAACGTGCAAAAACTCATCCCGATCTATCGAGCGGTTCAAAAGTTATGAGAGATTTTCTAAAAATCAACAAATTTTCATAGATTGGGTCAGAAATTTTTTCGAAAAATTTTACCATTTTCGAGGTCGAGTTAGCACCGGATTCTTAGCATTTCGGACCCCAGGAACACGAAAATGAAGAGATATCCAAGAAATCTCTTCAAATAAAAAAGTTGAAAAATCGTCCAAATCACCAAAATTTTGCCCTTTCGATGCAAAATGCAACTTTCCAAAACTTTGGATGGCGATAACTCCGGAACTACAGGTCGTACGTGAATTCCCGTGGCACCGTTGGATTCCTCGTGAAATTCTGCGTAAGATAGGACCACATTAACCACGAAAAATCCAATAATAAAAAAGTTATAGGGGTCCTTACCTTTTCAAGAGAATTTTTGGACCCATATTTTGGACCCCTTTTTTTCGATGATAACACGATAGAATCCTGGAACTTTTTGCGTCACCAAGTAGCTCCCGTGGAGTTCTTCAAACGTGCAAAAACTCATCCCGATCTATCGAGCGGTTCAAAAGTTATGAGAGATTTTCTAAAAATCAACAAATTTTCATCGATTGGGTCAGAAATTTTTTCGAAAAATTTTACCATTTTCGAAGTCGAGTTAGCACCGGATTCTTAGCATTTCGGACCCCAGGAACACGAAAATGAAGAGATATCCAAGAAATCTCTTCAAATAAAAAAGTTGAAAAATCGTCCAAATCACCAAAATTTTGCCCTTTCGATGCAAAATGCAACTTTCCAAAACTTTGGATGGCGATAACTCCGGAACTACAGGTCGTACGTGAATTCCCGTGGCACCGTTGGATTCCTCGTGAAATTCTGCGTAAGATAGGACCACATTAACCACGAAAAATCCAATAATAAAAAAGTTATAGGGGTCCTTACCTTTTCAAGAGAATTTTTGGACCCATATTTTGGACCCCTTTTTTTCGATGATAACACGATAGAATCCTGGAACTTTTCGCGTCACCAAGTAGCTCCCGTGGAGTTCTTCAAACGTGCAAAAACTCATCCCGATCTATCGAGCGGTTCAAAAGTTATGAGAGATTTTCTAAAAATCAACAAATTTTCATCGATTGGGTCAGAAATTTTTTCGAAAAATTTTACCATTTTCGAGGTCGAGTTAGCACCGGATTCTTTGCATTTCGGACCTCAGGAACACGAAAATGAAGAGATATCCAAGAAATCTCTTCAAATAAAAAAGTTGAAAAATCGTCCAAATCACCAAAATTTTGCCCTTTCGATGCAAAATGCAACTTTCCAAAATTTGGATGGCGATAACTCCGGAACTACAGGTCGTACGTGAATTCCCGTGGCACCGTTGGATTCCTCGTGAAATTCTGCGTAAGATAGGACCAAATTAACCACGAAAAATCCAATAATAAAAAAGTTATAGGGGTCCTTACCTTTTCAAGAGAATTTTTGGACCCATACTTTGGACCCCTTTTTTTCGATGATAACACGATAGAATCCTGGAACTTTTTGCGTCACCAAGTAGCTCCCGTGGAGTTCTTCAAACGTGCAAAAACTCATCCCGATCTATCGAGCGGTTCAAAAGTTATGAGAGATTTTCTAAAAATCAACAAATTTTTATCGATTGGGTCAGAAATTTTTTCGAAAAATTTTACCATTTTCGAGGTCGAGTTAGCACCGGATTCTTAGCATTTCGGACCCCAGGAACACGAAAATGAAGAGATATCCAAGAAATCTCTTCAAATAAAAAAGTTGAAAAATCGTCCAAATCACCAAAATTTTGCCCTTTCGATGCAAAATGCAACTTTCCAAAATTTTGGATGGCGATAACTCCGGAACTACAGGTCGTACGTGAATTCCCGTGGCACCGTTGGATTCCTCGTGAAATTCTGCGTAAGATAGGACCAAATTAACCACGAAAAATCCAATAATAAAAAAGTTATAGGGGTTCTTACCTTTTCAAGAGAATTTTTGGACCCATATTTTGGACCCCTTTTTTTCGATGATAACACGATAGAATCCTGGAACTTTTTGCGTCACCAAGTAGCTCCCGTGGAGTTCTTCAAACGTGCAAAAACTCATCCCGATCTATCGAGCGGTTCAAAAGTTATGAGAGATTTTCTAAAAATCAACAAATTTTCATCGATTGGGTCAGAAATTTTTTCGAAAAATTTTACCATTTTCGAGGTCGAGTTAGCACCGGATTCTTAGCATTTCGGACCCCAGGAACACGAAAATGAAGAGATATCCAAGAAATCTCTTCAAATAAAAAAGTTGAAAAATCGTCCAAATCACCAAAATTTTGCCCTTTCGATGCAAAATGCAACTTTCCAAAATTTTGGATGGCGATAACTCCGGAACTACAGGTCGTACGTGAATTCCCGTGGCACCGTTGGATTCCTCGTGAAATTCTGCGTAAGATAGGACCAAATTAACCACGAAAAATCCAATAATAAAAAAGTTATAGGGGTCCTTACCTTTTCAAGAGAATTTTTGGACCCATATTTTGGACCCATTTTTTTCGATGATAACACGATAGAATCCTGGAGCTTTTTGCGTCACCAAGTAGCTCCCGTGGAGTTCTTCAAACGTGCAAAAACTCATCCCGATCTATCGAGCGGTTCAAAAGTTATGAGAGATTTTCTAAAAATCAACAAATTTTCATCGATTGGGTCAGAAATTTTTTCGAAAAATTTTACCATTTTCGAGGTCGAGTTAGCACCGGATTCTTAGCATTTCGGACCCCAGGAACACGAAAATGAAGAGATATCCAAGAAATCTCTTCAAATAAAAAAGTTGAAAAATCGTCCAAATCACCAAAATTTTGCCCTTTCGATGCAAAATGCAACTTTCCAAAATTTTGGATGGCGATAACTCCGGAACTACAGGTCGTACGTGAATTCCCGTGGCACCGTTGGATTCCTCGTGAAATTCTGCGTAAGATAGGACCAAATTAACCACGAAAAATCCAATAATAAAAAAGTTATAGGGGTTCTTACCTTTTCAAGAGAATTTTTGGCCCCATATTTTGGACCCCTTTTTTTCGATGATAACACGATAGAATCCTGGAACTTTTTGCGTCACCAAGTAGCTCCCGTGGAGTTCTTCAAACGTGCAAAAACTCATCCCGATCTATCGAGCGGTTCAAAAGTTATGAGAGATTTTCTAAAAATCAACAAATTTTCATCGATTGGGTCAGAAATTTTTTCGAAAAATTTTACCATTTTCGAGGTCGAGTTAGCACCGGATTCTTAGCATTTCGGACCCCAGGAACACGAAAATGAAGAGATATCCAAGAAATCTCTTCAAATAAAAAAGTTGAAAAATCGTCCAAATCACCAAAATTTTGCCCTTTCGATGCAAAATGCAACTTTCCAAAACTTTGGATGGCGATAACTCCGGAACTACAGGTCGTACGTGAATTCCCGTGGCACCGTTGGATTCCTCGTGAAATTCTGCGTAAGATAGGACCAAATTAACCACGAAAAATCCAATAATAAAAAAGTTATAGGGGTCCTTACCTTTTCAAGAGAATTTTTGGACCCATATTTTGGACCCCTTTTTTTCGATGATAACACGATAGAATCCTGGAACTTTTTGCGTCACCAAGTAGCTCCCGTGGAGTTCTTCAAACGTGCAAAAACTCATCCCGATCTATCGAGCGGTTCAAAAGTTATGAGAGATTTTCTAAAAATCAACAAATTTTCATCGATTGGGTCAGAAATTTTTTCGAAAAATTTTACCAATTTCGAGGTCGAGTTAGCACCGGATTCTTAGCATTTCGGACCCCAGGAACACGAAAATGAAGAGATATCCAAGAAATCTCTTCAAATAAAAAAGTTGAAAAATCGTCCAAATCACCAAAATTTTGCCCTTTCGATGCAAAATGCAACTTTCCAAAATTTTGGATGGCGATAACTCCGGAACTACAGGTCGTACGTGAATTCCCGTGGCACCGTTGGATTCCTCGTGAAATTCTGCGTAAGATAGGACCAAATTAACCACGAAAAATCCAATAATAAAAAAGTTATAGGGGTCCTTACCTTTTCAAGAGAATTTTTGGACCCATATTTTGGACCCCTTTTTTTCGATGATAACACGATAGAATCCTGGAGCTTTTTGCGTCACCAAGTAGCTCCCGTGGAGTTCTTCAAACGTGCAAAAACTCATCCCGATCTATCGAGCGGTTCAAAAGTTATGAGAGATTTTCTAAAAATCAACAAATTTTCATCGATTGGGTCAGAAATTTTTTCGAAAAATTTTACCATTTTCGAGGTCGAGTTAGCACCGGATTCTTAGCATTTCGGACCCCAGGAACACGAAAATGAAGAGATATCCAAGAAATCTCTTCAAATAAAAAAGTTGAAAAATCGTCCAAATCACCAAAATTTTGCCCTTTCGATGCAAAATGCAACTTTCCAAAACTTTGGATGGCGATAACTCCGGAACTACAGGTCGTACGTGAATTCCCGTGGCACCGTTGGTTTCCTCGTGAAATTCTGCGTAAGATAGGACCAAATTAACCACGAAAAATCCAATAATAAAAAAGTTATAGGGGTCCTTACCTTTTCAATAGAATTTTTGGACCCATATTTTGGACCCCTTTTTTTCGATGATAACACGATAGAATCCTGGAACTTTTTGCGTCACCAAGTAGCTCCCGTGGAGTTCTTCAAAAGTGCAAAAACTCATCCCGATCTATCGAGCGGTTCAAAAGTTATGAGAGATTTTCTAAAAATCAACAAATTTTCATCGATTGGGTCAGAAATTTTTTCGAAAAATTTTACCATTTTCGAGGTCGAGTTAGCACCGGATTCTTAGCATTTCGGACCCCAGGAACACGAAAATGAAGAGATATCCAAGAAATCTCTTCAAATAAAAAAGTTGAAAAATCGTCCAAATCACCAAAATTTTGCCCTTTCGATGCAAAATGCAACTTTCCAAAACTTTGGATGGCGATAACTCCGGAACTACAGGTCGTACGTGAATTCCCGTGGCACCGTTGGATTCCTCGTGAAATTCTGCGTAAGATAGGACCAAATTAACCACGAAAAATCCAATAATAAAAAAGTTATAGGGGTCCTTACCTTTTCAAGAAAATTTTTGGACCCATATTTTGGACCCCTATTTTTCGATGATAACACGATAGAATCCTGTAACTTTTTGCGTCACCAAGTAGCTCCCGTGGAGTTCTTCAAACGTGCAAAAACTCATCCCGATCTATCGAGCGGTTCAAAAGTTATGAGAGATTTTCTAAAAATCAACAAATTTTCATCGATTGGGTCAGAATTTTTTTCGAAAAATTTTACCATTTTCGAGGTCGAGTTAGCACCGGATTCTTAGCATTTCGGACCCCAGGAACACGAAAATGAAGAGATATCCAAGAAAGCTCTTCAAATAAAAAAGTTGAAAAATCGTCCAAATCACCAAAATTTTGCCCTTTCGATGCAAAATGCAACTTTCCAAAATTTTGGATGGCGATAACTCCGGAACTACAGGTCGTACGTGAATTCCCGTGGCACCGTTGGATTCCTCGTGAAATTCTGCGTAAGATAGGACCAAATTAACCACGAAAAATCCAATAATAAAAAAGTTATAGGGGTCCTTACCTTTTCAAGAGAATTTTTGGACCCATATTTTGGACCCCTTTTTTTCGATGATAACACGATAGAATCCTGTAACTTTTTGCGTCACCAAGTAGCTCCCGTGGAGTTCTTCAAACGTGCAAAAACTCATCCCGATCTATCGAGCGGTTCAAAAGTTATGAGAGATTTTCTAAAAATCAACAAATTTTCATCGATTGGGTCAGAAATTTTTTCGAAAAATTTTACCATTTTCGAGGTCGAGTTAGCACCGGATTCTTAGCATTTCGGACCCCAGGAACACGAAAATGAAGAGATATCCAAGAAAGCTCTTCAAATAAAAAAGTTGAAAAATCGTCCAAATCACCAAAATTTTGCCCTTTCGATGCAAAATGCAACTTTCCAAAACTTTGGATGGCGATAACTCCGGAACTACAGGTCGTACGTGAATTCCCGTGGCACCGTTGGATTCCTCGTGAAATTCTGCGTAAGATAGGACCAAATTAACCACGAAAAATCCAATAATAAAAAAGTTATAGGGGTCCTTACCTTTTCAAGAGAATTTTTGGACCCATATTTTGGACCCCTTTTTTTCGATGATAACACGATAGAATCCTGGAACTTTTTGCGTCACCAAGTAGCTCCCGTGGAGTTCTTCAAACGTGCAAAAACTCATCCCGATCTATCGAGCGGTTCAAAAGTTATGAGAGATTTTCTAAAAATCAACAAATTTTCATCGATTGGGTCAGAAATTTTTTCGAAAAATTTTACCATTTTCGAGGTCGAGTTAGCACCGGATTCTTAGCATTTCGGACCCCAGGAACACGAAAATGAAGAGATATCCAAGAAATCTCTTCAAATAAAAAAGTTGAAAAATCGTCCAAATCACCAAAATTTTGCCCTTTCGATGCAAAATGCAACTTTCCAAAATTTTGGATGGCGATAACTCCGGAACTACAGGTCGTACGTGAATTCCCGTGGCACCGTTGGATTCCTCGTGAAATTCTGCGTAAGATAGGACCAAATTAACCACGAAAAATCCAATAATAAAAAAGTTATAGGGGTCCTTACCTTTTCAAGAGAACTTTTGGACCCATATTTTGGACCCCTTTTTTTCAATGATAACACGATAGAATCCTGGAACTTTTTGCGTCACCAAGTAGCTCCCGTGGAGTTCTTCAAACGTGCAAAAACTCATCCCGATCTATCGAGCGGTTCAAAAGTTATGAGAGATTTTCTAAAAATCAACAAATTTTCATCGATTGGGTCAGAAATTTTTTCGAAAAATTTTACCATTTTCGAGGTCGAGTTAGCACCGGATTCTAAGCATTTCGGACCCCAGGAACACGAAAATGAAGAGATATCCAAGAAATCTCTTCAAATAAAAAAGTTGAAAAATCGTCCAAATCACCAAAATTTTGCCCTTTCGATGCAAAATGCAACTTTCCAAAATTTTGGATGGCGATAACTCCGGAACTACAGGTCGTACGTGAATTCCCGTGGCACCGTTGGATTCCTCGTGAAATTCTGCGTAAGATAGGACCAAATTAACCACGAAAAATCCAATAATAAAAAAGTTATAGGGGTCCTTACCTTTTCAAGAGAATTTTTGGACCCATATTTTGGACCCCTTTTTTTCGATGATAACACGATAGAATCCTGGAGCTTTTTGCGTCACCAAGTAGCTCCCGTGGAGTTCTTCAAACGTGCAAAAACTCATCCCGATCTATCGAGCGGTTCAAAAGTTATGAGAGATTTTCTAAAAATCAACAAATTTTCATCGATTGGGTCAGAAATTTTTTCGAAAAATTTTACCATTTTCGAGGTCGAGTTAGCACCGGATTCTTAGCATTTCGGACCCCAGGAACACGAAAATGAAGAGATATCCAAGAAATGTCTTCAAATAAAAAAGTTGAAAAATCGTCCAAATCACCAAAATTTTGCCCTTTCGATGCAAAATGCAACTTTCCAAAACTTTGGATGGCGATAACTCCGGAACTACAGGTCGTACGTGAATTCCCGTGGCACCGTTGGATTCCTCGTGAAATTCTGCGTAAGATAGGACCAAATTAACCACGAAAAATCCAATAATAAAAAAGTTATAGGGGTCCTTACCTTTTCAAGAGAATTTTTGGACCCATATTTTGGACCCCTTTTTTTCGATGATAACACGATAGAATCCTGTAACTTTTTGCGTCACCAAGTAGCTCCCGTGGAGTTCTTCAAACGTGCAAAAACTCATCCCGATCTATCGAGCGGTTCAAAAGTTATGAGAGATTTTCTAAAAATCAACAAATTTTCATCGATTGGGTCAGAATTTTTTTCGAAAAATTTTACCATTTTCGAGGTCGAGTTAGCACCGGATTCTTAGCATTTCGGACCCCAGGAACACGAAAATGAAGAGATATCCAAGAAAGCTCTTCAAATAAAAAAGTTGAAAAATCGTCCAAATCACCAAAATTTTGCCCTTTCGATGCAAAATGCAACTTTCCAAAATTTTGGATGGCGATAACTCCGGAACTACAGGTCGTACGTGAATTCCCGTGGCACCGTTGGATTCCTCGTGAAATTCTGCGTAAGATAGGACCAAATTAACCACGAAAAATCCAATAATAAAAAAGTTATAGGGGTCCTTACCTTTTCAAGAGAATTTTTGGACCCATATTTTGGACCCCTTTTTTTCGATGATAACACGATAGAATCCTGTAACTTTTTGCGTCACCAAGTAGCTCCCGTGGAGTTCTTCAAACGTGCAAAAACTCATCCCGATCTATCGAGCGGTTCAAAAGTTATGAGAGATTTTCTAAAAATCAACAAATTTTCATCGATTGGGTCAGAAATTTTTTCGAAAAATTTTACCATTTTCGAGGTCGAGTTAGCACCGGATTCTTAGCATTTCGGACCCCAGGAACACGAAAATGAAGAGATATCCAAGAAAGCTCTTCAAATAAAAAAGTTGAAAAATCGTCCAAATCACCAAAATTTTGCCCTTTCGATGCAAAATGCAACTTTCCAAAATTTTGGATGGCGATAACTCCGGAACTACAGGTTGTACGTGAATTCCCGTGGCACCGTTGGATTCCTCGTGAAATTCTGCGTAAGATAGGACCAAATTAACCACGAAAAATCCAATAATAAAAAAGTTATAGGGGTCCTTACCTTTTCAAGAGAATTTTTGGACCCATATTTTGGACCCCTTTTTTTCGATGATAACACGATAGAATCCTGTAACTTTTTGCGTCACCAAGTAGCTCCCGTGGAGTTCTTCAAACGTGCAAAAACTCATCCCGATCTATCGAGCGGTTCAAAAGTTATGAGAGATTTTCTAAAAATCAACAAATTTTCATCCATTGGGTCAGAAATTTTTTCGAAAAATTTTACCATTTTCGAGGTCGAGTTAGCACCGGATTCTTAGCATTTCGGACCCCAGTAACACGAAAATGAAGAGATATCCAAGAAATCTCTTCAAATAAAAAAGTTGAAAAATCGTCCAAATCACCAAAATTTTGCCCTTTCGATGCAAAATGCAACTTTCCAAAACTTTGGATGGCGATAACTCCGGAACTACAGGTCGTACGTGAATTCCCGTGGCACCGTTGGATTCCTCGTGAAATTCTGCGTAAGATAGGACCAAATTAACCACGAAAAATCCAATAATAAAAAAGTTATAGGGGTCCTTACCTTTTCAAGAGAACTTTTGGACCCATATTTTGGACCCCTTTTTTTCGATGATAACACGATAGAATCCTGGAACTTTTTGCGTCACCAAGTAGCTGCCGTGGAGTTCTTCAAACGTGCAAAAACTCATCCCGATCTATCGAGCGGTTCAAAAGTTATGAGAGATTTTCTAAAAATCAACAAATTTTCATCGATTGGGTCAGAAATTTTTTCGAAAAATTTTACCATTTTCGAGGTCGAGTTAGCACCGGATTCTTAGCATTTCGGACCCCAGGAACACGAAAATGAAGAGATATCCAAGAAATCTCTTCAAATAAAAAAGTTGAAAAATCGTCCAAATCACCAAAATTTTGCCCTTTCGATGCAAAATGCAACTTTCCAAAACTTTGGATGGCGATAACTCCGGAACTACAGGTCGTACGTGAATTCCCGTGGCACCGTTGGATTCCTCGTGAAATTCTGCGTAAGATAGGACCAAATTAACCACGAAAAATCCAATAATAAAAAAGTTATAGGGGTCCTTACCTTTTCAAGAGAATTTTTGGACCCATATTTTGGACCCCTTTTTTTCGATGATAACACGATAGAATCCTGGAACTTTTTGCGTCACCAAGTAGCTCCCGTGGAGTTCTTCAAACGTGCAAAAACTCATCCCGATCTATCGAGCGGTTCAAAAGTTATGAGAGATTTTCTAAAAATCAACAAATTTTCATCGATTGGGTCAGAAATTTTTTCGAAAAATTTTACCATTTTCGAGGTCGAGTTAGCACCGGATTCTTAGCATTTCGGACCCCAGGAACACGAAAATGAAGAGATATCCAAGAAATGTCTTCAAATAAAAAAGTTGAAAAATCGTCCAAATCACCAAAATTTTGCCCTTTCGATGCAAAATGCAACTTTCCAAAACTTTGGATGGCGATAACTCCGGAACTACAGGTCGTACGTGAATTCCCGTGGCACCGTTGGATTCCTCGTGAAATTCTGCGTAAGATAGGACCAAATTAACCACGAAAAATCCAATAATAAAAAAGTTATAGGGGTCCTTACCTTTTCAATAGAATTTTTGGACCCATATTTTGGACCCCTTTTTTTCGATGATAACACGATAGAATCCTGGAACTTTTTGCGTCACCAAGTAGCTGCCGTGGAGTTCTTCAAACGTGCAAAAACTCATCCCGATCTATCGAGCGGTTCAAAAGTTATGAGAGATTTTCTAAAAATCAACAAATTTTCATCGATTGGGTCAGAAATTTTTTCGAAAAATTTTACCATTTTCGAGGTCGAGTTAGCACCGGATTCTTAGCATTTCGGACCCCAGGAACACGAAAATGAAGAGATATCCAAGGAATCTCTTCAAATAAAAAAGTTGAAAAATCGTCCAAATCACCAAAATTTTGCCCTTTCGATGCAAAATGCAACTTTCCAAAACTTTGGATGGCGATAACTCCGGAACTACAGGTCGTACGTGAATTCCCGTGGCACCGTTGGATTCCTCGTGAAATTCTGCGTAAGATAGGACCAAATTAACCACGAAAAATCCAATAATAAAAAAGTTATAGGGGTCCTTACCTTTTCAAGAGAATTTTTGGACCCATATTTTGGACCCCTTTTTTTCGATGATAACACGATAGAATCCTGTAACTTTTTGCGTCACCAAGTAGCTCCCGTGGAGTTCTTCAAACGTGCAAAAACTCATCCCGATCTATCGAGCGGTTCAAAAGTTATGAGAGATTTTCTAAAAATCAACAAATTTTCATCGATTGGGTCAGAATTTTTTTCGAAAAATTTTACCATTTTCGAGGTCGAGTTAGCACCGGATTCTTAGCATTTCGGACCCCAGGAACACGAAAATGAAGAGATATCCAAGAAAGCTCTTCAAATAAAAAAGTTGAAAAATCGTCCAAATCACCAAAATTTTGCCCTTTCGATGCAAAATGCAACTTTCCAAAATTTTGGATGGCGATAACTCCGGAACTACAGGTCGTACGTGAATTCCCGTGGCACCGTTGGATTCCTCGTGAAATTCTGCGTAAGATAGGACCAAATTAACCACGAAAAATCCAATAATAAAAAAGTTATAGGGGTCCTTACCTTTTCAAGAGAATTTTTGGACCCATATTTTGGACCCCTTTTTTTCGATGATAACACGATAGAATCCTGTAACTTTTTGCGTCACCAAGTAGCTCCCGTGGAGTTCTTCAAACGTGCAAAAACTCATCCCGATCTATCGAGCGGTTCAAAAGTTATGAGAGATTTTCTAAAAATCAACAAATTTTCATCGATTGGGTCAGAAATTTTTTCGAAAAATTTTACCATTTTCGAGGTCGAGTTAGCACCGGATTCTTAGCATTTCGGACCCCAGGAACACGAAAATGAAGAGATATCCAAGAAAGCTCTTCAAATAAAAAAGTTGAAAAATCGTCCAAATCACCAAAATTTTGCCCTTTCGATGCAAAATGCAACTTTCCAAAATTTTGGATGGCGATAACTCCGGAACTACAGGTTGTACGTGAATTCCCGTGGCACCGTTGGATTCCTCGTGAAATTCTGCGTAAGATAGGACCAAATTAACCACGAAAAATCCAATAATAAAAAAGTTATAGGGGTCCTTACCTTTTCAAGAGAATTTTTGGACCCATATTTTGGACCCCTTTTTTTCGATGATAACACGATAGAATCCTGTAACTTTTTGCGTCACCAAGTAGCTCCCGTGGAGTTCTTCAAACGTGCAAAAACTCATCCCGATCTATCGAGCGGTTCAAAAGTTATGAGAGATTTTCTAAAAATCAACAAATTTTCATCCATTGGGTCAGAAATTTTTTCGAAAAATTTTACCATTTTCGAGGTCGAGTTAGCACCGGATTCTTAGCATTTCGGACCCCAGTAACACGAAAATGAAGAGATATCCAAGAAATCTCTTCAAATAAAAAAGTTGAAAAATCGTCCAAATCACCAAAATTTTGCCCTTTCGATGCAAAATGCAACTTTCCAAAACTTTGGATGGCGATAACTCCGGAACTACAGGTCGTACGTGAATTCCCGTGGCACCGTTGGATTCCTCGTGAAATTCTGCGTAAGATAGGACCAAATTAACCACGAAAAATCCAATAATAAAAAAGTTATAGGGGTCCTTACCTTTTCAAGAGAACTTTTGGACCCATATTTTGGACCCCTTTTTTTCGATGATAACACGATAGAATCCTGGAACTTTTTGCGTCACCAAGTAGCTGCCGTGGAGTTCTTCAAACGTGCAAAAACTCATCCCGATCTATCGAGCGGTTCAAAAGTTATGAGAGATTTTCTAAAAATCAACAAATTTTCATCGATTGGGTCAGAAATTTTTTCGAAAAATTTTACCATTTTCGAGGTCGAGTTAGCACCGGATTCTTAGCATTTCGGACCCCAGGAACACGAAAATGAAGAGATATCCAAGAAATCTCTTCAAATAAAAAAGTTGAAAAATCGTCCAAATCACCAAAATTTTGCCCTTTCGATGCAAAATGCAACTTTCCAAAACTTTGGATGGCGATAACTCCGGAACTACAGGTCGTACGTGAATTCCCGTGGCACCGTTGGATTCCTCGTGAAATTCTGCGTAAGATAGGACCAAATTAACCACGAAAAATCCAATAATAAAAAAGTTATAGGGGTCCTTACCTTTTCAAGAGAATTTTTGGACCCATATTTTGGACCCCTTTTTTTCGATGATAACACGATAGAATCCTGGAACTTTTTGCGTCACCAAGTAGCTCCCGTGGAGTTCTTCAAACGTGCAAAAACTCATCCCGATCTATCGAGCGGTTCAAAAGTTATGAGAGATTTTCTAAAAATCAACAAATTTTCATCGATTGGGTCAGAAATTTTTTCGAAAAATTTTACCATTTTCGAGGTCGAGTTAGCACCGGATTCTTAGCATTTCGGACCCCAGGAACACGAAAATGAAGAGATATCCAAGAAATCTCTTCAAATAAAAAAGTTGAAAAATCGTCCAAATCACCAAAATTTTGCCCTTTCGATGCAAAATGCAACTTTCCAAAACTTTGGATGGCGATAACTCCGGAACTATAGGTCGTACGTGAATTCCCGTGGCACCGTTGGATTCCTCGTGAAATTCTGCGTAAGATAGGACCAAATTAACCACGAAAAATCCAATAATAAAAAAGTTATAGGGGTCCTTACCTTTTCAAGAGAATTTTTGGACCCATATTTTGGACCCCTTTTTTTCGATGATAACACGATAGAATCCTGGAACTTTTTGCGTCACCAAGTAGCTCCCGTGGAGTTCTTCAAACGTGCAAAAACTCATCCCGATCTATCGAGCGGTTCAAAAGTTATGAGAGATTTTCTAAAAATCAACAAATTTTCATCGATTGGGTCAGAAATTTTTTCGAAAAATTTTACCATTTTCGAGGTCGAGTTAGCACCGGATTCTTAGCATTTCGGACCCCAGGAACACGAAAATGAAGAGATATCCAAGAAAGCTCTTCAAATAAAAAAGTTGAAAAATCGTCCAAATCACCAAAATTTTGCCCTTTCGATGCAAAATGCAACTTTCCAAAATTTTGGATGGCGATAACTCCGGAACTACAAGTCGTACGTGAATTCCCGTGGCACCGTTGGATTCCTCGTGAAATTCTGCGTAAGATAGGACCAAATTAACCACGAAAAATCCAATAATAAAAAAGTTATAGGGGTCCTTACCTTTTCAAGAGAATTTTTGGACCCATATTTTGGACCCCTTTTTTTCGATGATAACACGATAGAATCCTGGAACTTTTTGCGTCACCAAGTAGCTCCCGTGGAGTTCTTCAAACGTGCAAAAACTCATCCCGATCTATCGAGCGGTTCAAAAGTTATGAGAGATTTTCTAAAAATCAACAAATTTTCATCGATTGGGTCAGAAATTTTTTCGAAAAATTTTACCATTTTCGAGGTCGAGTTAGCACCGGATTCTTAGCATTTCGGACCCCAGGAACACGAAAATGAAGAGATATCCAAGAAATCTCTTCAAATAAAAAAGTTGAAAAATCGTCCAAATCACCAAAATTTTGCCCTTTCGATGCAAAATGCAACTTTCCAAAACTTTGGATGGCGATAACTCCGGAACTACAGGTCGTACGTGAATTCCCGTGGCACCGTTGGATTCCTCGTGAAATTCTGCGTAAGATAGGACCAAATTAACCACGAAAAATCCAATAATAAAAAAGTTATAGGGGTCCTTACCTTTTCAAGAGAATTTTTGGACCCATATTTTGGACCCCTTTTTTTCGATGATAACACGATAGAATCCTGGAACTTTTTGCGTCACCAAGTAGCTCCCGTGGAGTTCTTCAAACGTGCAAAAACTCATCCCGATCTATCGAGCGGTTCAAAAGTTATGAGAGATTTTCTAAAAATCAACAAATTTTCATCGATTGGGTCAGAAATTTTTTCGAAAAATTTTACCATTTTCGAGGTCGAGTTAGCACCGGATTCTTAGCATTTCGGACCCCAGGAACACGAAAATGAAGAGATATCCAAGAAATCTCTTCAAATAAAAAAGTTGAAAAATCGTCCAAATCACCAAAATTTTGCCCTTTCGATGAAAAATGCAACTTTCCAAAACTTTGGATGGCGATAACTCCGGAACTACAGGTCGTACGTGAATTCCCGTGGCACCGTTGGATTCCTCGTGAAATTCTGCGTAAGACAGGACCAAATTAACCACGAAAAATCCAATAATAAAAAAGTTATAGGGGTCCTTACCTTTTCAAGAGAATTTTTGGACCCATATTTTGGACCCCTTTTTTTCGATGATAACACGATAGAATCCTGGAACTTTTAGCGTCACCAAGTAGCTCCCGTGGAGTTCTTCAAACGTGCAAAAACTCATCCCGATCTATCGAGCGGTTCAAAAGTTATGAGAGATTTTCTAAAATTCAACAAATTTTCATCGATTGGGTCAGAAATTTTTTCGAAAAATTTTACCATTTTCGAGGTCGAGTTAGCACCGGATTCTTAGCATTTCGGACCCCAGGAACACGAAAATGAAGAGATATCCAAGAAATCTCTTCAAATAAAAAAGTTGAAAAATCGTCCAAATCACCAAAATTTTGCCCTTTCGATGCAAAATGCAACTTTCCAAAACTTTGGATGGCGATAACTCCGGAACTACAGGTCGTACGTGAATTCCCGTGGCACCGTTGGATTCCTCGTGAAATTCTGCGTAAGATAGGACCAAATTAACCACGAAAAATCCAATAATAAAAAAGTTATAGGGGTCCTTACCTTTTCAAGAGAATTTTTGGACCCATATTTTGGACCCCTTTTTTTCGATGATAACACGATAGAATCCTGGAACTTTTTGCGTCACCAAGTAGCTCCCGTGGAGTTCTTCAAACGTGCAAAAACTCATCCCGATCTATCGAGCGGTTCAAAAGTTATGAGAGATTTTCTAAAAATCAACAAATTTTCATCGATTGGGTCAGAAATTTTTTCGAAAAATTTTACCATTTTCGAGGTCGAGTTAGCACCGGATTCTTAGCATTTCGGACCCCAGGAACACGAAAATGAAGAGATATCCAAGAAATCTCTTCAAATAAAAAAGTTGAAAAATCGTCCAAATCACCAAAATTTTGCCCTTTCGATGCAAAATGCAACTTTCCAAAACTTTGGATGGCGATAACTCCGGAACTACAGGTCGTACGTGAATTCCCGTGGCACCGTTGGATTCCTCGTGAAATTCTGCGTAAGATAGGACCAAATTAACCACGAAAAATCCAATAATAAAAAAGTTATAGGGGTCCTTACCTTTTCAAGAGAATTTTTGGACCCATATTTTGGACCCCTTTTTTTCGATGATAACACGATAGAATCCTGGAACTTTTTGCGTCACCAAGTAGCTCCCGTGGAGTTCTTCAAACGTGCAAAAACTCATCCCGATCTATCGAGCGGTTCAAAAGTTATGAGAGATTTTCTAAAAATCAACAAATTTTCATCGATTGGGTCAGAAATTTTTTCGAAAAATTTTACCATTTTCGAGGTCGAGTTAGCACCGGATTCTTAGCATTTCGGACCCCAGGAACACGAAAATGAAGAGATATCCAAGAAATCTCTTCAAATAAAAAAGTTGAAAAATCGTCCAAATCACCAAAATTTTGCCCTTTCGATGCAAAATGCAACTTTCCAAAACTTTGGATGGCGATAACTCCGGAACTACAGGTCGTACGTGAATTCCCGTGGCACCGTTGGATTCCTCGTGAAATTCTGCGTAAGATAGGACCAAATTAACCACGAAAAATCCAATAATAAAAAAGTTATAGGGGTCCTTACCTTTTCAAGAGAATTTTTGGACCCATATTTTGGACCCCTTTTTTTCGATGATAACACGATAGAATCCTGGAACTTTTTGCGTCACCAAGTAGCTCCCGTGGAGTTCTTCAAACGTGCAAAAACTCATCCCGATCTATCGAGCGGTTCAAAAGTTATGAGAGATTTTCTAAAATTCAACAAATTTTCATCGATTGGGTCAGAAATTTTTTCGAAAAATTTTACCATTTTCGAGGTCGAGTTAGCACCGGATTCTTAGCATTTCGGACCCCAGGAACACGAAAATGAAGAGATATCCAAGAAATCTCTTCAAATAAAAAAGTTGAAAAATCGTCCAAATCACCAAAATTTTGCCCTTTCGATGCAAAATGCAACTTTCCAAAACTTTGGATGGCGATAACTCCGGAACTACAGGTCGTACGTGAATTCCCGTGGCACCGTTGGATTCCTCGTGAAATTCTGCGTAAGATAGGACCAAATTAACCACGAAAAATCCAATAATAAAAAAGTTATAGGGGTCCTTACCTTTTCAAGAGAATTTTTGGACCCATATTTTGGACCCCTTTTTTTCGATGATAACACGATAGAATCCTGGAACTTTTTGCGTCACCAAGTAGCTCCCGTGGAGTTCTTCAAACGTGCAAAAACTCATCCCGATCTATCGAGCGGTTCAAAAGTTATGAGAGATTTTCTAAAAATCAACAAATTTTCATCGATTGGGTCAGAAATTTTTTCGAAAAATTTTACCATTTTCGAGGTCGAGTTAGCACCGGATTCTTAGCATTTCGGACCCCAGGAACACGAAAATGAAGAGATATCCAAGAAATCTCTTCAAATAAAAAAGTTGAAAAATCGTCCAAATCACCAAAATTTTGCCCTTTCGATGCAAAATGCAACTTTCCAAAACTTTGGATGGCGATAACTCCGGAACTACAGGTCGTACGTGAATTCCCGTGGCACCGTTGGATTCCTCGTGAAATTCTGCGTAAGATAGGACCAAATTAACCACGAAAAATCCAATAATAAAAAAGTTATAGGGGTCCTTACCTTTTCAAGAGAATTTTTGGACCCATATTTTGGACCCCTTTTTTTCGATGATAACACGATAGAATCCTGGAACTTTTTGCGTCACCAAGTAGCTCCCGTGGAGTTCTTCAAACGTGCAAAAACTCATCCCGATCTATCGAGCGGTTCAAAAGTTATGAGAGATTTTCTAAAAATCAACAAATTTTCATCGATTGGGTCAGAAATTTTTTCGAAAAATTTTACCATTTTCGAGGTCGAGTTAGCACCGGATTCTTAGCATTTCGGACCCCAGGAACACGAAAATGAAGAGATATCCAAGAAATCTCTTCAAATAAAAAAGTTGAAAAATCGTCCAAATCACCAAAATTTTGCCCTTTCGATGCAAAATGCAACTTTCCAAAACTTTGGATGGCGATAACTCCGGAACTACAGGTCGTACGTGAATTCCCGTGGCACCGTTGGATTCCTCGTGAAATTCTGCGTAAGATAGGACCAAATTAACCACGAAAAATCCAATAATAAAAAAGTTATAGGGGTCCTTACCTTTTCAAGAGAATTTTTGGACCCATATTTTGGACCCCTTTTTTTCGATGATAACACGATAGAATCCTGGAACTTTTTGCGTCACCAAGTAGCTCCCGTGGAGTTCTTCAAACGTGCAAAAACTCATCCCGATCTATCGAGCGGTTCAAAAGTTATGAGAGATTTTCTAAAAATCAACAAATTTTCATCGATTGGGTCAGAAATTTTTTCGAAAAATTTTACCATTTTCGAGGTCGAGTTAGCACCGGATTCTTAGCATTTCGGACCCCAGGAACACGAAAATGAAGAGATATCCAAGAAATCTCTTCAAATAAAAAAGTTGAAAAATCGTCCAAATCACCAAAATTTTGCCCTTTCGATGCAAAATGCAACTTTCCAAAACTTTGGATGGCGATAACTCCGGAACTACAGGTCGTACGTGAATTCCCGTGGCACCGTTGGATTCCTCGTGAAATTCTGCGTAAGATAGGACCAAATTAACCACGAAAAATCCAATAATAAAAAAGTTATAGGGGTCCTTACCTTTTCAAGAGAATTTTTGGACCCATATTTTGGACCCCTTTTTTTCGATGATAACACGATAGAATCCTGGAACTTTTTGCGTCACCAAGTAGCTCCCGTGGAGTTCTTCAAACGTGCAAAAACTCATCCCGATCTATCGAGCGGTTCAAAAGTTATGAGAGATTTTCTAAAAATCAACAAATTTTCATCGATTGGGTCAGAAATTTTTTCGAAAAATTTTACCATTTTCGAGGTCGAGTTAGCACCGGATTCTTAGCATTTCGGACCCCAGGAACACGAAAATGAAGAGATATCCAAGAAATCTCTTCAAATAAAAAAGTTGAAAAATCGTCCAAATCACCAAAATTTTGCCCTTTCGATGCAAAATGCAACTTTCCAAAACTTTGGATGGCGATAACTCCGGAACTACAGGTCGTACGTGAATTCCCGTGGCACCGTTGGATTCCTCGTGAAATTCTGCGTAAGATAGGACCAAATTAACCACGAAAAATCCAATAATAAAAAAGTTATAGGGGTCCTTACCTTTTCAAGAGAATTTTTGGACCCATATTTTGGACCCCTCTTTTTCGATGATAACACGATAGAATCCTGGAACTTTTTGCGTCACCAAGTAGCTCCCGTGGAGTTCTTCAAACGTGCAAAAACTCATCCCGATCTATCGAGCGGTTCAAAAGTTATGAGAGATTTTCTAAAAATCAACAAATTTTCATCGATTGGGTCAGAAATTTTTTCGAAAAATTTTACCATTTTCGAGGTCGAGTTAGCACCGGATTCTTAGCATTTCGGACCCCAGGAACACGAAAATGAAGAGATATCCAAGAAATCTCTTCAAATAAAAAAGTTGAAAAATCGTCCAAATCACCAAAATTTTGCCCTTTCGATGCAAAATGCAACTTTCCAAAACTTTGGATGGCGATAACTCCGGAACTACAGGTCGTACGTGAATTTCCGTGGCACCGTTGGATTCCTCGTGAAATTCTGCGTAAGATAGGACCAAATTAACCACGAAAAATCCAATAATAAAAAAGTTATAGGGGTCCTTACCTTTTCAAGAGAATTTTTGGACCCATATTTTGGACCCCTTTTTTTCGATGATAACACGATAGAATCCTGGAACTTTTTGCGTCACCAAGTAGCTCCCGTGGAGTTCTTCAAACGTGCAAAAACTCATCCCGATCTATCGAGCGGTTCAAAAGTTATGAGAGATTTTCTAAAAATCAACAAATTTTCATCGATTGGGTCAGAAATTTTTTCGAAAAATTTTACCATTTTCGAGGTCGAGTTAGCACCGGATTCTTAGCATTTCGGACCCCAGGAACACGAAAATGAAGAGATATCCAAGAAATCTCTTCAAATAAAAAAGTTGAAAAATCGTCCAAATCACCAAAATTTTGCCCTTTCGATGCAAAATGCAACTTTCCAAAACTTTGGATGGCGATAACTCCGGAACTACAGGTCGTACGTGAATTCCCGTGGCACCGTTGGATTCCTCGTGAAATTCTGCGTAAGATAGGACCAAATTAACCACGAAAAATCCAATAATAAAAAAGTTATAGGGGTCCTTACCTTTTCAAGAGAATTTTTGGACCCATATTTTGGACCCCTTTTTTTCGATGATAACACGATAGAATCCTGGAACTTTTTGCGTCACCAAGTAGCTCCCGTGGAGTTCTTCAAACGTGCAAAAACTCATCCCGATCTATCGAGCGGTTCAAAAGTTATGAGAGATTTTCTAAAAATCAACAAATTTTCATCGATTGGGTCAGAAATTTTTTCGAAAAATTTTACCATTTTCGAGGTCGAGTTAGCACCGGATTCTTAGCATTTCGGACCCCAGGAACACGAAAATGAAGAGATATCCAAGAAATCTCTTCAAATAAAAAAGTTGAAAAATCGTCCAAATCACCAAAATTTTGCCCTTTCGATGCAAAATGCAACTTTCCAAAACTTTGGATGGCGATAACTCCGGAACTACAGGTCGTACGTGAATTCCCGTGGCACCGTTGGATTCCTCGTGAAATTCTGCGTAAGATAGGACCAAATTAACCACGAAAAATCCAATAATAAAAAAGTTATAGGGGTCCTTACCTTTTCAAGAGAATTTTTGGACCCATATTTTGGACCCCTTTTTTTCGATGATAACACGATAGAATCCTGGAACTTTTTGCGTCACCAAGTAGCTCCCGTGGAGTTCTTCAAACGTGCAAAAACTCATCCCGATCTATCGAGCGGTTCAAAAGTTATGAGAGATTTTCTAAAAATCAACAAATTTTCATCGATTGGGTCAGAAATTTTTTCGAAAAATTTTACCATTTTCGAGGTCGAGTTAGCACCGGATTCTTAGCATTTCGGACCCCAGGAACACGAAAATGAAGAGATATCCAAGAAATCTCTTCAAATAAAAAAGTTGAAAAATCGTCCAAATCACCAAAATTTTGCCCTTTCGATGCAAAATGCAACTTTCCAAAACTTTGGATGGCGATAACTCCGGAACTACAGGTCGTACGTGAATTCCCGTGGCACCGTTGGATTCCTCGTGAAATTCTGCGTAAGATAGGACCAAATTAACCACGAAAAATCCAATAATAAAAAAGTTATAGGGGTCCTTACCTTTTCAAGAGAATTTTTGGACCCATATTTTGGACCCCTTTTTTTCGATGATAACACGATAGAATCCTGGAACTTTTTGCGTCACCAAGTAGCTCCCGTGGAGTTCTTCAAACGTGCAAAAACTCATCCCGATCTATCGAGCGGTTCAAAAGTTATGAGAGATTTTCTAAAAATCAACAAATTTTCATCGATTGGGTCAGAAATTTTTTCGAAAAATTTTACCATTTTCGAGGTCGAGTTAGCACCGGATTCTTAGCATTTCGGACCCCAGGAACACGAAAATGAAGAGATATCCAAGAAATCTCTTCAAATAAAAAAGTTGAAAAATCGTCCAAATCACCAAAATTTTGCCCTTTCGATGCAAAATGCAACTTTCCAAAACTTTGGATGGCGATAACTCCGGAACTACAGGTCGTACGTGAATTCCCGTGGCACCGTTGGATTCCTCGTGAAATTCTGCGTAAGATAGGACCAAATTAACCACGAAAAATCCAATAATAAAAAAGTTATAGGGGTCCTTACCTTTTCAAGAGAATTTTTGGACCCATATTTTGGACCCCTTTTTTTCGATGATAACACGATAGAATCCTGGAACTTTTTGCGTCACCAAGTAGCTCCCGTGGAGTTCTTCAAACGTGCAAAAACTCATCCCGATCTATCGAGCGGTTCAAAAGTTATGAGAGATTTTCTAAAAATCAACAAATTTTCATCGATTGGGTCAGAAATTTTTTCGAAAAATTTTACCATTTTCGAGGTCGAGTTAGCACCGGATTCTTAGCATTTCGGACCCCAGGAACACGAAAATAAAGAGATATCCAAGAAATCTCTTCAAATAAAAAAGTTGAAAAATCGTCCAAATCACCAAAATTTCGCCCTTTCGATGCAAAATGCAACTTTCCAAAACTTTGGATGGCGATAACTCCGGAACTACAGGTCGTACGTGAATTCCCGTGGCACCGTTGGATTCCTCGTGAAATTCTGCGTAAGATAGGACCAAATTAACCACGAAAAATCCAATAATAAAAAAGTTATAGGGGTCCTTACCTTTTCAAGAGAATTTTTGGACCCATATTTTGGACCCCTTTTTTTCGATGATAACACGATAGAATCCTGGAACTTTTTGCGTCACCAAGTAGCTCCCGTGGAGTTCTTCAAACGTGCAAAAACTCATCCCGATCTATCGAGCGGTTCAAAAGTTATGAGAGATTTTCTAAAAATCAACAAATTTTCATCGATTGGGTCAGAAATTTTTTCGAAAAATTTTACCATTTTCGAGGTCGAGTTAGCACCGGATTCTTAGCATTTCGGACCCCAGGAACACGAAAATGAAGAGATATCCAAGAAATCTCTTCAAATAAAAATGTTGAAAAATCGTCCAAATCACCAAAATTTTGCCCTTTCGATGCAAAATGCAACTTTCCAAAACTTTGGATGGCGATAACTCCGGAACTACAGGTCGTACGTGAATTCCCGTGGCACCGTTGGATTCCTCGTGAAATTCTGCGTAAGATAGGACCAAATTAACCACGAAAAATCCAATAATAAAAAAGTTATAGGGGTCCTTACCCTTTCAAGAGAATTTTTGGACCCATATTTTGGACCCCTTTTTTTCGATGATAACACGATAGAATCCTGGAACTTTTTGCGTCACCAAGTAGCTCCCGTGGAGTTCTTCAAACGTGCAAAAACTCATCCCGATCTATCGAGCGGTTCAAAAGTTATGAGAGATTTTCTAAAAATCAACAAATTTTCATCGATTGGGTCAGAAATTTTTTCGAAAAATTTTACCATTTTCGAGGTCGAGTTAGCACCGGATTCTTAGCATTTCGGACCCCAGGAACACGAAAATGAAGAGATATCCAAGAAATCTCTTCAAATAAAAAAGTTGAAAAATCGTCCAAATCACCAAAATTTTGCCCTTTCGATGCAAAATGCAACTTTCCAAAACTTTGGATGGCGATAACTCCGGAACTACAGGTCGTACGTGAATTCCCGTGGCACCGTTGGATTCCTCGTGAAATTCTGCGTAAGATAGGACCAAATTAACCACGAAAAATCCAATAATAAAAAAGTTATAGGGGTCCTTACCCTTTCAAGAGAATTTTTGGACCCATATTTTGGACCCCTTTTTTTCGATGATAACACGATAGAATCCTGGAACTTTTTGCGTCACCAAGTAGCTCCCGTGGAGTTCTTCAAACGTGCAAAAACTCATCCCGATCTATCGAGCGGTTCAAAAGTTATGAGAGATTTTCTAAAAATCAACAAATTTTCATCGATTGGGTCAGAAATTTTTTCGAAAAATTTTACCATTTTCGAGGTCGAGTTAGCACCGGATTCTTAGCATTTCGGACCCCAGGAACACGAAAATGAAGAGATATCCAAGAAATCTCTTCAAATAAAAAAGTTGAAAAATCGTCCAAATCACCAAAATTTTGCCCTTTCGATGCAAAATGCAACTTTCCAAAACTTTGGATGGCGATAACTCCGGAACTACAGGTCGTACGTGAATTCCCGTGGCACCGTTGGATTCCTCGTGAGTTTCTGCGTAAGATAGGACCAAATTAACCACGAAAAATCCAATAATAAAAAAGTTATAGGGGTCCTTACCTTTTCAAGAGAATTTTTGGACCCATATTTTGGACCCCTTTTTTTCGATGATAACACGATAGAATCCTGGAACTTTTTGCGTCACCAAGTAGCTCCCGTGGAGTTCTTCAAACGTGCAAAAACTCATCCCGATCTATCGAGCGGTTCAAAAGTTATGAGAGATTTTCTAAAAATCAACAAATTTTCATCGATTGGGTCAGAAATTTTTTCGAAAAATTTTACCATTTTCGAGGTCGAGTTAGCACCGGATTCTTAGCATTTCGGACCCCAGGAACACGAAAATGAAGAGATATCCAAGAAATCTCTTCAAATAAAAAAGTTGAAAAATCGTCCAAATCACCAAAATTTTGCCCTTTCGATGCAAAATGCAACTTTCCAAAACTTTGGATGGCGATAACTCCGGAACTACAGGTCGTACGTGAATTCCCGTGGCACCGTTGGATTCCTCGTGAAATTCTGCGTAAGATAGGACCAAATTAACCACGAAAAATCCAATAATAAAAAAGTTATAGGGGTCCTTACCCTTTCAAGAGAATTTTTGGACCCATATTTTGGACCCCTTTTTTTCGATGATAACACGATAGAATCCTGGAACTTTTTGCGTCACCAAGTAGCTCCCGTGGAGTTCTTCAAACGTGCAAAAACTCATCCCGATCTATCGAGCGGTTCAAAAGTTATGAGAGATTTTCTAAAAATCAACAAATTTTCATCGATTGGGTCAGAAATTTTTTCGAAAAATTTTACCATTTTCGAGGTCGAGTTAGCACCGGATTCTTAGCATTTCGGACCCCAGGAACACGAAAATGAAGAGATATCCAAGAAATCTCTTCAAATAAAAAAGTTGAAAAATCGTCCAAATCACCAAAATTTTGCCCTTTCGATGCAAAATGCAACTTTCCAAAACTTTGGATGGCGATAACTCCGGAACTACAGGTCGTACGTGAATTCCCGTGGCACCGTTGGATTCCTCGTGAGTTTCTGCGTAAGATAGGACCAAATTAACCACGAAAAATCCAATAATAAAAAAGTTATAGGGGTCCTTACCTTTTCAAGAGAATTTTTGGACCCATATTTTGGACCCCTTTTTTTCGATGATAACACGATAGAATCCTGGAACTTTTTGCGTCACCAAGTAGCTCCCGTGGAGTTCTTCAAACGTGCAAAAACTCATCCCGATCTATCGAGCGGTTCAAAAGTTATGAGAGATTTTCTAAAAATCAACAAATTTTCATCGATTGGGTCAGAAATTTTTTCGAAAAATTTTACCATTTTCGAGGTCGAGTTAGCACCGGATTCTTAGCATTTCGGACCCCAGGAACACGAAAATGAAGAGATATCCAAGAAATCTCTTCAAATAAAAAAGTTGAAAAATCGTCCAAATCACCAAAATTTCGCCCTTTCGATGCAAAATGCAACTTTCCAAAACTTTGGATGGCGATAACTCCGGAACTACAGGTCGTACGTGAATTCCCGTGGCACCGTTGGATTCCTCGTGAAATTCTGCGTAAGATAGGACCAAATTAACCACGAAAAATCCAATAATAAAAAAGTTATAGGGGTCCTTACCCTTTCAAGAGAATTTTTGGACCCATATTTTGGACCCCTTTTTTTCGATGATAACACGATAGAATCCTGGAACTTTTTGCGTCACCAAGTAGCTCCCGTGGAGTTCTTCAAACGTGCAAAAACTCATCCCGATCTATCGAGCGGTTCAAAAGTTATGAGAGATTTTCTAAAAATCAACAAATTTTCATCGATTGGGTCAGAAATTTTTTCGAAAAATTTTACCATTTTCGAGGTCGAGTTAGCACCGGATTCTTAGCATTTCGGACCCCAGGAACACGAAAATGAAGAGATATCCAAGAAATCTCTTCAAATAAAAAAGTTGAAAAATCGTCCAAATCACCAAAATTTTGCCCTTTCGATGCAAAATGCAACTTTCCAAAACTTTGGATGGCGATAACTCCGGAACTACAGGTCGTACGTGAATTCCCGTGGCACCGTTGGATTCCTCGTGAAATTCTGCGTAAGATAGGACCAAATTAACCACGAAAAATCCAATAATAAAAAAGTTATAGGGGTCCTTACCCTTTCAAGAGAATTTTTGGACCCATATTTTGGACCCCTTTTTTTCGATGATAACACGATAGAATCCTGGAACTTTTTGCGTCACCAAGTAGCTCCCGTGGAGTTCTTCAAACGTGCAAAAACTCATCCCGATCTATCGAGCGGTTCAAAAGTTATGAGAGATTTTCTAAAAATCAACAAATTTTCATCGATTGGGTCAGAAATTTTTTCGAAAAATTTTACCATTTTCGAGGTCGAGTTAGCACCGGATTCTTAGCATTTCGGACCCCAGGAACACGAAAATGAAGAGATATCCAAGAAATCTCTTCAAATAAAAAAGTTGAAAAATCGTCCAAATCACCAAAATTTTGCCCTTTCGATGCAAAATGCAACTTTCCAAAATTTTGGATGGCGATAACTCCGGAACTACAGGTCGTACGTGAATTCCCGTGGCACCGTTGGATTCCTCGTGAGTTTCTGCGTAAGATAGGACCAAATTAACCACGAAAAATCCAATAATAAAAAAGTTATAGGGGTCCTTACCTTTTCAAGAGAATTTTTGGACCCATATTTTGGACCCCTTTTTTTCGATGATAACACGATAGAATCCTGGAACTTTTTGCGTCGCCAAGTAGCTCCCGTGGAGTTCTTCAAACGTGCAAAAACTCATCCCGATCTATCGAGCGGTTCAAAAGTTATGAGAGATTTTCTAAAAATCAACAAATTTTCATCGATTGGGTCAGAAATTTTTTCGAAAAATTTTACCATTTTCGAGGTCGAGTTAGCACCGGATTCTTAGCATTTCGGACCCCAGGAACACGAAAATGAAGAGATATCCAAGAAATCTCTTCAAATAAAAAAGTTGAAAAATCGTCCAAATCACCAAAATTTTGCCCTTTCGATGCAAAATGCAACTTTCCAAAACTTTGGATGGCGATAACTCCGGAACTACAGGTCGTACGTGAATTCCCGTGGCACCGTTGGATTCCTCGTGAAATTCTGCGTAAGATAGGACCAAATTAACCACGAAAAATCCAATAATAAAAAAGTTATAGGGGTCCTTACCTTTTCAAGAGAATTTTTGGACCCATATTTTGGACCCCTTTTTTTCGATGATAACACGATAGAATCCTGGAACTTTTTGCGTCACCAAGTAGCTCCCGTGGAGTTCTTCAAACGTGCAAAAACTCATCCCGATCTATCGAGCGGTTCAAAAGTTATGAGAGATTTTCTAAAAATCAACAAATTTTCATCGATTGGGTCAGAAATTTTTTCGAAAAATTTTACCATTTTCGAGGTCCAGTTAGCACCGGATTCTTAGCATTTCGGACCCCAGGAACACGAAAATGAAGAGATATCCAAGAAATCTCTTCAAATAAAAAAGTTGAAAAATCGTCCAAATCACCAAAATTTTGCCCTTTCGATGCAAAATGCAACTTTCCAAAACTTTGGATGGCGATAACTCCGGAACTACAGGTCGTACGTGAATTCCCGTGGCACCGTTGGATTCCTCGTGAAATTCTGCGTAAGATAGGACCAAATTAACCACGAAAAATCCAATAATAAAAAAGTTATAGGGGTCCTTACCTTTTCAAGAGAATTTTTGGACCCATATTTTGGACCCCTTTTTTTCGATGATAACACGATAGAATCCTGGAACTTTTTGCGTCACCAAGTAGCTCCCGTGGAGTTCTTCAAACGTGCAAAAACTCATCCCGATCTATCGAGCGGTTCAAAAGTTATGAGAGATTTTCTAAAAATCAACAAATTTTCATCGATTGGGTCAGAAATTTTTTCGAAAAATTTTACCATTTTCGAGGTCGAGTTAGCACCGGATTCTTAGCATTTCGGACCCCAGGAACACGAAAATGAAGAGATATCCAAGAAATCTCTTCAAATAAAAAAGTTGAAAAATCGTCCAAATCACCAAAATTTTGTCCTTTCGATGCAAAATGCAACTTTCCAAAACTTTGGATGGCGATAACTCCGGAACTACAGGTCGTACGTGAATTCCCGTGGCACCGTTGGATTCCTCGTGAAATTCTGCGTAAGATAGGACCAAATTAACCACGAAAAATCCAATAATAAAAAAAGTTATAGGGGTCCTTACCTTTTCAAGGGAATTTTTGGACCCATATTTTGGACCCCTTTTTTTCGATGATAACACGATAGAATCCTGGAACTTTTTGCGTCACCAAGTAGCTCCCGTGGAGTTCTTCAAACGTGCAAAAACTCATCCCGCTCTATCGAGCGGTTCAAAAGTTATGAGAGATTTTCTAAAAATCAACAAATTTTCATCGATTGGGTCAGAAATTTTTTCGAAAAATTTTACCATTTTCGAGGTCGAGTTAGCACCGGATTCCTAGCATTTCGGACCCCAGGAACACGAAAATGAAGAGATATCCAAGAAATCTCTTCAAATAAAAAAGTTGAAAAATCGTCCAAATCACCAAAATTTTGCCCTTTCGATGCAAAATGCAACTTTCCAAAACTTTGGATGGCGATAACTCCGGAACTACAGGTCGTACGTGAATTCCCGTGGCACCGTTGGATTCCTCGTGAAATTCTGCGTAAGATAGGACCAAATTAACCACGAAAAATCCAATAATAAAAAAGTTATAGGGGTCCTTACCTTTTCAAGAGAATTTTTGGACCCATATTTTGGACCCCTTTTTTTCGATGATAACACGATAGAATCCTGGAACTTTTTGCGTCACCAAGTAGCTTCCGTGGAGTTCTTCAAACGTGCAAAAACTCATCCCGATCTATCGAGCGGTTCAAAAGTTATGAGAGATTTTCTAAAAATCAACAAATTTTCATCGATTGGGTCAGAAATTTTTTCGAAAAATTTTACCATTTTCGAGGTCGAGTTAGCACCGGATTCTTAGCATTTCGGACCCCAGGAACACGAAAATGAAGAGATATCCAAGAAATCTCTTCAAATAAAAAAGTTGAAAAATCGTCCAAATCACCAAAATTTTGCCCTTTCGATGCAAAATGCAACTTTCCAAAATTTTGGATGGCGATAACTCCGGAACTACAGGTCGTACGTGAATTCCCGTGGCACCGTTGGATTCCTCGTGAAATTCTGCGTAAGATAGGACCAAATTAACCACGAAAAATCCAATAATAAAAAAGTTATAGGGGTCCTTACCTTTTCAAGAGAATTTTTGGACCCATATTTTGGACCCCTTTTTTTCGATGATAACACGATAGAATCCTGGAACTTTTTGCGTCACCAAGTAGCTCCCGTGGAGTTCTTCAAACGTGCAAAAACTCATCCCGATCTATCGAGCGGTTCAAAAGTTATGAGAGATTTTCTAAAAATCAACAAATTTTCATCGATTGGGTCAGAAATTTTTTCGAAAAATTTTACCATTTTCGAGGTCGAGTTAGCACCGGATTCTTAGCATTTCGGACCCCAGGAACACGAAAATGAAGAGATATCCAAGAAATCTCTTCAAATAAAAAAGTTGAAAAATCGTCCAAATCACCAAAATTTTGCCCTTTCGATGCAAAATGCAACTTTCCAAAATTTTGGATGGCGATAACTCCGGAACTACAGGTCGTACGTGAATTCCCGTGGCACCGTTGGATTCCTCGTGAAATTCTGCGTAAGATAGGACCAAATTAACCACGAAAAATCCAATAATAAAAAAGTTATAGGGGTCCTTACCCTTTCAAGAGAATTTTTGGACCCATATTTTGGACCCCTTTTTTTCGATGATAACACGATAGAATCCTGGAACTTTTTGCGTCACCAAGTAGCTCCCGTGGAGTTCTTCAAACGTGCAAAAACTCATTCCGATCTATCGAGCGGTTCAAAAGTTATGAGAGATTTTCTAAAAATCAACAAATTTTCATCGATTGGGTCAGAAATTTTTTCGAAAAATTTTACCATTTTCGAGGTCGAGTTAGCACCGGATTCTTAGCATTTCGGACCCCAGGAACACGAAAATGAAGAGATATCCAAGAAATCTCTTCAAATAAAAAAGTTGAAAAATCGTCCAAATCACCAAAATTTTGCCCTTTCGATGCAAAATGCAACTTTCCAAAATTTTGGATGGCGATAACTCCGGAACTACAGGTCGTACGTGAATTCCCGTGGCACCGTTGGATTCCTCGTGAAATTCTGCGTAAGATAGGACCAAATTAACCACGAAAAATCCAATAATAAAAAAGTTATAGGGGTCCTTACCTTTTCAAGAGAATTTTTGGACCCATATTTTGGACCCCTTTTTTTCGATGATAACACGATAGAATCCTGGAACTTTTTGCGTCACCAAGTAGCTCCCGTGGAGTTCTTCAAACGTGCAAAAACTCATCCCGATCTATCGAGCGGTTCAAAAGTTATGAGACATTTTCTAAAAATCAACAAATTTTCATCGATTGGGTCAGAAATTTTTTCGAAAAATTTTACCATTTTCGAGGTCGAGTTAGCACCGGATTCTTAGCATTTCGGACCCCAGGAACACGAAAATGAAGAGATATCCAAGAAATCTCTTCAAATAAAAAAGTTGAAAAATCGTCCAAATCACCAAAATTTTGCCCTTTCGATGCAAAATGCAACTTTCCAAAACTTTGGATGGCGATAACTCCGGAACTACAGGTCGTACGTGAATTCCCGTGGCACCGTTGGATTCCTCGTGAAATTCTGCGTAAGATAGGACCAAATTAACCACGAAAAATCCAATAATAAAAAAGTTATAGGGGTCCTTACCTTTTCAAGAGAATTTTTGGACCCATATTTTGGACCCCTTTTTTTCGATGATAACACGATAGAATCCTGGAACTTTTTGCGTCACCAAGTAGCTCCCGTGGAGTTCTTCAAACGTGCAAAAACTCATCCCGATCTATAGAGCGGTTCAAAAGTTATGAGACATTTTCTAAAAATCAACAAATTTTCATCGATTGGGTCAGAAATTTTTTCGAAAAATTTTACCATTTTCGAGGTCGAGTTAGCACCGGATTCTTAGCATTTCGGACCCCAGGAACACGAAAATGAAGAGATATCCAAGAAATCTCTTCAAATAAAAAAGTTGAAAAATCGTCCAAATCACCAAAATTTTGCCCTTTCGATGCAAAATGCAACTTTCCAAAACTTTGGATGGCGATAACTCCGGAACTACAGGTCGTACGTGAATTCCCGTGGCACCGTTGGATTCCTCATGAAATTCTGCGTAAGATAGGACCAAATTAACCACGAAAAATCCAATAATAAAAAAGTTATAGGGGTCCTTACCTTTTCAAGAGAATTTTTGGACCCATATTTTGGAATCCCTTTTTTTCGATGATAACACGATAGAATCCTGGAACTTTTTGCGTCACCAAGTAGCTCCCGTGGAGTTCTTCAAACGTGCAAAAACTCATACCGATCTATCGAGCGGTTCAAAAGTTATGAGAGATTTTCTAAAAATCAACAAATTTTCATCGATTGGGTCAGAAATTTTTTCGAAAAATTTTACCATTTTCGAGGTCGAGTTAGCACCGGATTCTTAGCATTTCGGACCCCAGGAACACGAAAATGAAGAGATATCCATGAAATCTCTTCAAATAAAAAATTTGAAAAATCGTCCAAATAACCAAAATTTTGCCCTTTCGATGCAAAATGCAACTTTCCAAAACTTTGGATGGCGATAACTCCGGAACTACAGGTCGTACGTGAATTCCCGTGGCACCGTTGAATCCCTCGTGAAATTCTGCGTAAGATAGGGCCAAATTAACCACGAAAAATCCAATAATAAAAAAGTTATAGGGGTCCTTACCTTTTCAAGAGAATTTTTGGACCCATATTTTGGACCCCTTTTTTTCGATGATAACACGATAGAATCCTGGAACTTTTTGCGTCACCAAGTAGCTCCCGTGGAGTTCTTCAAACGTGCAAAAACTCATCCCGATCTATCGAGCGGTTCAAAAGTTATGAGAGATTTTCTAAAAATCAACAAATTTTCATCGATTGGGTCAGAAATTTTTTCGAAAAATTTTACCATTTTGGAGGTCGAGTTAGCACCGGATTCTTAGCATTTCGGACCCCAGGAACACGAAAATGAAGAGATATCCAAGAAATCTCTTCAAATAAAAAAGTTGAAAAATCGTCCAAATCACCAAAATTTTGCCCTTTCGATGCAAAATGCAACTTTCCAAAACTTTGGATGGCGATAACTCCGGAACTACAGGTCGTACGTGAATTCCCGTGGCACCGTTGGATTCCTCGTGAAATTCTGCGTAAGATAGGACCAAATTAACCACGAAAAATCCAATAATAAAAAAGTTATAGGGGTCCTTACCTTTTCAAGAGAATTTTTGGACCCATATTTTGGACCCCCTTTTTTCGATGATAACACGATAGAATCCTGGAACTTTTTGCGTCACCAAGTAGCTCCCGCGGAGTTCTTCAAACGTGCAAAAACTCATCCCGATCTATCGAGCGGTTCAAAAGTTATGAGAGATTTTCTAAAAATCAACAAATTTTCATCGATTGGGTCAGAAATTTTTTCGAAAAATTTTACCATTTTCGAGGTCGAGTTAGCACCGGATTCTTAGCATTTCGGACCCCAGGAACACGAAAATGAAGAGATATCCAAGAAATCTCTTCAAATAAAAAAGTTGAAAAATCGTCCAAATCACCAAAATTTTGCCCTTTCGATGCAAAATGCAACTTTCCAAAACTTTGGATGGCGATAACTCCGGAACTACAGGTCGTACGTGAATTCCCGTGGCACCGTTGAATTCCTCGTGAAATTCTGCGTAAGATAGGACCAAATTAACCACGAAAAATCCAATAATAAAAAAGTTATAGGGGTCCTTACCTTTTCAAGAGAATTTTTGGACCCATATTTTGGACCCCTTTTTTTCGATGATAACACGATAGAATCCTGGAACTTTTTGCGTCACCAAGTAGCTCCCGTGGAGTTCTTCAAACGTGCAAAAACTCATCCCGATCTATCGAGCGGTTCAAAAGTTATGAGAGATTTTCTAAAAATCAACAAATTTTCATCGATTGGGTCAGAAATTTTTTCGAAAAATTTTACCATTTTGGAGGTCGAGTTAGCACCGGATTCTTAGCATTTCGGACCCCAGGAACACGAAAATGAAGAGATATCCAAGAAATCTCTTCAAATAAAAAAGTTGAAAAATCGTCCAAATCACCAAAATTTTGCCCTTTCGATGCAAAATGCAACTTTCCAAAACTTTGGATGGCGATAACTCCGGAACTACAGGTCGTACGTGAATTCCCGTGGCACCGTTGGATTCCTCGTGAAATTCTGCGTAAGATAGGACCAAATTAACCACGAAAAATCCAATAATAAAAAAGTTATAGGGGTCCTTACCTTTTCAAGAGAATTTTTGGACCCATATTTTGGACCCCCTTTTTTCGATGATAACACGATAGAATCCTGGAACTTTTTGCGTCACCAAGTAGCTCCCGCGGAGTTCTTCAAACGTGCAAAAACTCATCCCGATCTATCGAGCGGTTCAAAAGTTATGAGAGATTTTCTAAAAATCAACAAATTTTCATCGATTGGGTCAGAAATTTTTTCGAAAAATTTTACCATTTTCGAGGTCGAGTTAGCACCGGATTCTTAGCATTTCGGACCCCAGGAACACGAAAATGAAGAGATATCCAAGAAATCTCTTCAAATAAAAAAGTTGAAAAATCGTCCAAATCACCAAAATTTTGCCCTTTCGATGCAAAATGCAACTTTCCAAAACTTTGGATGGCGATAACTCCGGAACTACAGGTCGTACGTGAATTCCCGTGGCACCGTTGAATTCCTCGTGAAATTCTGCGTAAGATAGGACCAAATTAACCACGAAAAATCCAATAATAAAAAAGTTATAGGGGTCCTTACCTTTTCAAGAGAATTTTTGGACCCATATTTTGGACCCCTTTTTTTCGATGATAACACGATAGAATCTTAGAACTTTTTGCGTCACCAAGTAGCTCCCGTGGAGTTCTTCAAACGTGCAAAAACTCATCCCGATCTATCGAGCGGTTCAAAAGTTATGAGAGATTTTCTAAAAATCAACAAATTTTCATCGATTGGGTCAGAAATTTTTTCGAAAAATTTTACCATTTTCGAGGTCGAGTTAGCACCGGATTCTTAGCATTTCGGACCCCAGGAACACGAAAATGAAGAGATATCCAAGAAATCTCTTCAAATAAAAAAGTTGAAAAATCGTCCAAATCACCAAAATTTTGCCCTTTCGATGCAAAATGCAACTTTCCAAAACTTTGGATGGCGATAACTCCGGAACTACAGGTCGTACGTGAATTCCCGTGGCACCGTTGGATTCCTCGTGAAATTCTGCGTAAGATAGGACCAAATTAACCACGAAAAATCCAATAATAAAAAAGTTATAGGGGTCCTTACCTTTTCAAGAGAATTTTTGGACCCATATTTTGGACCCCCTTTTTTCGATGATAACACGATAGAATCCTGGAACTTTTTGCGTCACCAAGTAGCTCCCGTGGAGTTCTTCAAACGTGCAAAAACTCATCCCGATCTATCGAGCGGTTCAAAAGTTATGAGAGATTTTCTAAAAATCAACAAATTTTCATCGATTGGGTCAGAAATTTTTTCGAAAAATTTTACCATTTTCGAGGTCGAGTTAGCACCGGATTCTTAGCATTTCGGACCCCAGGAACACGAAAATGAAGAGATATCCAAGAAATCTCTTCAAATAAAAAAGTTGAAAAATCGTCCAAATCACCAAAATTTTGCCCTTTCGATGCAAAATGCAACTTTCCAAAACTTTGGATGGCGATAACTCCGGAACTACAGGTCGTACGTGAATTCCCGTGGCACCGTTGGATTCCTCGTGAAATTCTGCGTAAGATAGGACCAAATTAACCACGAAAAATCCAATAATAAAAAAGTTATAGGGGTCCTTACCTTTTCAAGAGAATTTTTGGACCCATATTTTGGACCCCTTTTTTTCGATGATAACACGATAGAATCCTGGAACTTTTTGCGTCACCAAGTAGCTTCCGTGGAGTTCTTCAAACGTGCAAAAACTCATCCCGATCTATCGAGCGGTTCAAAAGTTATGAGAGATTTTCTAAAAATCAACAAATTTTCATCGATTGGGTCAGAAATTTTTTCGAAAAATTTTACCATTTTCGAGGTCGAGTTAGCACCGGATTCTTAGCATTTCGGACCCCAGGAACACGAAAATGAAGAGATATCCAAGAAATCTCTTCAAATAAAAAAGTTGAAAAATCGTCCAAATCACCAAAATTTTGCCCTTTCGATGCAAAATGCAACTTTCCAAAACTTTGGATGGCGATAACTCCGGAACTACAGGTCGTACGTGAATTCCCGTGGCACCGTTGGATTCCTCGTGAAATTCTGCGTAAGATAGGACCAAATTAACCACGAAAAATCCAATAATAAAAAAGTTATAGGGGTCCTTACCTTTTCAAGAGAATTTTTGGACCCATATTTTGGACCCCTTTTTTTCGATGATAACACGATAGAATCCTGGAACTTTTTGCGTCACCAAGTAGCTCCCGTGGAGTTCTTCAAACGTGCAAAAACTCATCCCGATCTATCGAGCGGTTCAAAAGTTATGAGAGATTTTCTAAAAATCAACAAATTTTCATCGATTGGGTCAGAAATTTTTTCGAAAAATTTTACCATTTTCGAGGTCGAGTTAGCACCGGATTCTTAGCATTTCGGACCCCAGGAACACGAAAATGAAGAGATATCCAAGAAATCTCTTCAAATAAAAAAGTTGAAAAATCGTCCAAATCACCAAAATTTTGCCCTTTCGATGCAAAATGCAACTTTCCAAAACTTTGGATGGCGATAACTCCGGAACTACAGGTCGTACGTGAATTCCCGTGGCACCGTTGGATTCCTCGTGAAATTCTGCGTAAGATAGGACCAAATTAACCACGAAAAATCCAATAATAAAAAAGTTATAGGGGTCCTTACCTTTTCAAGAGAATTTTTGGACCCATATTTTGGACCCCTTTTTTTCGATGATAACACGATAGAATCCTGGAACTTTTTGCGTCACCAAGTAGCTTCCGTGGAGTTCTTCAAACGTGCAAAAACTCATCCCGATCTATCGAGCGGTTCAAAAGTTATGAGAGATTTTCTAAAAATCAACAAATTTTCATCGATTGGGTCAGAAATTTTTTCGAAAAATTTTACCATTTTCGAGGTCGAGTTAGCACCGGATTCTTAGCATTTCGGACCCCAGGAACACGAAAATGAAGAGATATCCAAGAAATCTCTTCAAATAAAAAAGTTGAAAAATCGTCCAAATCACCAAAATTTTGCCCTTTCGATGCAAAATGCAACTTTCCAAAACCTTGGATGGCGATAACTCCGGAACTACAGGTCGTACGTGAATTCCCGTGGCACCGTTGGATTCCTCGTGAAATTCTGCGTAAGATAGGACCAAATTAACCACGAAAAATCCAATAATAAAAAAGTTATAGGGGTCCTTACCTTTTCAAGAGAATTTTTGGACCCATATTTTGGACCCCCTTTTTTCGATGTTAACACGATAGAATCCTGGAACTTTTTGCGTCACCAAGTAGCTCCCGCGGAGTTCTTCAAACGTGCAAAAACTCATCCCGATCTATCGAGCGGTTCAAAAGTTATGAGAGATTTTCTAAAAATCAACAAATTTTCATCGATTGGGTCAGAAATTTTTTCGAAAAATTTTACCATATTCGAGGTCGAGTTAGCACCGGATTCTTAGCATTTCGGACCCCAGGAACACGAAAATGAAGAGATATCCAAGAAATCTCTTCAAATAAAAAATTTGAAAAATCGTCCAAATCACCAAAATTTTGCCCTTTCGATGCAAAATGCAACTTTCCAAAATTTTGGATGGCGATAACTCCGGAACTACAGGTCGTACGTGAATTCCCGTGGCACCGTTGGATTCCTCGTGAAATTCTGCGTAAGATAGGACCAAATTAACCACGAAAAATCCAATAATAAAAAAGTTATAGGGGTCCTTACCTTTTCAAGAGAATTTTTGGACCCATATTTTGGACCCCTTTTTTTCGATGATAACACGATAGAATCCTGGAACTTTTTGCGTCACCAAGTAGCTCCCGTGGAGTTCTTCAAACGTGCAAAAACTCATCCAGATCTATCGAGCGGTTCAAAAGTTATGAGAGATTTTCTAAAAATCAACAAATTTTCATCGATTGGGTCAGAAATTTTTTCGAAAAATTTTACCATTTTCGAGGTCGAGTTAGCACCGGATTCTTAGCATTTCGGACCCCAGGAACACGAAAATGAAGAGATATCCAAGAAATCTCTTCAAATAAAAAAGTTGAAAAATCGTCCAAATCACCAAAATTTTGCCCTTTCGATGCAAAATGCAACTTTCCAAAACTTTGGATGGCGATAACTCCGGAACTACAGGTCGTAGGTGAATTCCCGTGGCACCGTTGGATTCCTCGTGAAATTCTGCGTAAGATAGGACCAAATTAACCACGAAAAATCCAATAATAAAAAAGTTATAGGGGTCCTTACCTTTTCAAGAGAATTTTTGGACCCATATTTTGGACCCCTTTTTTTCGATGATAACACGATAGAATCCTGGAATTTTTTGCGTCACCAAGTAGCTCCCGTGGAGTTCTTCAAACGTGCAAAAACTCATCCCGATCTATCGAGCGGTTCAAAAGTTATGAGAGATTTTCTAAAAATCAACAAATTTTCATCGATTGGGTCAGAAATTTTTTCGAAAAATTTTACCATTTTCGAGGTCGAGTTAGCACCGGATTCTTAGCATTTCGGACCCCAGGAACACGAAAATGAAGAGATATCCAAGAAATCTCTTCAAATAAAAAAGTTGAAAAATCGTCCAAATCACCAAAATTTTGCCCTTTCGATGCAAAATGCAACTTTCCAAAACTTTGGATGGCGATAACTCCGGAACTACAGGTCGTACGTGAATTCCCGTGGCACCGTTGAATTCCTCGTGAAATTCTGCGTAAGATAGGACCAAATTAACCACGAAAAATCCAATAATAAAAAAGTTATAGGGGTCCTTACATTTTCAAGAGAATTTTTGGACCCATATTTTGGACCCCTTTTTTTCGATGATAACACGATAGAATCCTGGAACTTTTTGCGTCACCAAGTAGCTCCCGTGGAGTTCTTCAAACGTGCAAAAACTCATCCCGATCTATCGAGCGGTTCAAAAGTTATGAGAGATTTTCTAAAAATCAACAAATTTTCATCGATTGGGTCAGAAATTTTTTCGAAAAATTTTACCATTTTCGAGGTCGAGTTAGCACCGGATTCTTAGCATTTCGGACCCCAAGAACACGAAAATGAAGAGATATCCAAGAAATCTCTTCAAATAAAAAAGTTGAAAAATCGTCCAAATCACCAAAATTTTGCCCTTTCGATGCAAAATGCAACTTTCCAAAACTTTGGATGGCGATAACTCCGGAACTACAGGTCGTACGTGAATTCCCGTGGCACCGTTGGATTCCTCGTGAAATTCTGCGTAAGATAGGACCAAATTAACCACGAAAAATCCAATAATAAAAAAGTTATAGGGGTCCTTACCTTTTCAAGAGAATTTTTGGACCCATATTTTGGCCCCCTTTTTTTCGATGATAACACGATAGAATCCTGGAACTTTTTGCGTCACCAAGTAGCTCCCGTGGAGTTCTTCAAACGTGCAAAAACTCATCCCGATCTATCGAGCGGTTCAAAAGTTATGAGAGATTTTCTAAAAATCAACAAATTTTCATCGATTGGGTCAGAAATTTTTTCGAAAAATTTTACCATTTTCGAGGTCGAGTTAGCACCGGATTCTTAGCATTTCGGACCCCAGGAACACGAAAATGAAGAGATATCCAAGAAATCTCTTCAAATAAAAAAGTTGAAAAATCGTCCAAATAACCAAAATTTTGCCCTTTCGATGCAAAATGCAACTTTCCAAAACTTTGGATAGCGATAACTCCGGAACTACAGGTCGTACGTGAATTCCCGTGGCACCGTTGGATTCCTCGTGAAATTCTGCGTAAGATAGGACCAAATTAACCACGAAAAATCCAATAATAAAAAAGTTATAGGGGTCCTTACCTTTTCAAGAGAATTTTTGGACCCATATTTTGGACCCCTTTTTTTCGATGATAACACGATAGAATCCTGGAACTTTTTGCGTCACCAAGTAGCTCCCGTGGAGTTCTTCAAACGTGCAAAAACTCATCCCGATCTATCGAGCGGTTCAAAAGTTATGAGAGATTTTCTAAAAATCAACAAATTTTCATCGATTGGGTCAGAAATTTTTTCGAAAAATTTTACCATTTTCGAGGTCGAGTTAGCACCGGATTCTTAGCATTTCGGACCCCAGGAACACGAAAATGAAGAGATATCCAAGAAATCTCTTCAAATAAAAAAGTTGAAAAATCGTCCAAATCACCAAAATTTTGCCCTTTCGATGCAAAATGCAACTTTCCAAAACTTTGGATGGCGATAACTCCGGAACTACAGGTCGTACGTGAATTCCCGTGGCACCGTTGGATTCCTCGTGAAATTCTGCGTAAGATAGGACCAAATTAACCACGAAAAATCCAATAATAAAAAAGTTATAGGGGTCCTTACCTTTTCAAGAGAATTTTTGGACCCATATTTTGGACCCCTTTTTTTCGATGATAACACGATAGAATCCTGGAACTTTTTGCGTCACCAAGTAGCTTCCGTGGAGTTCTTCAAACGTGCAAAAACTCATCCCGATCTATCGAGCGGTTCAAAAGTTATGAGAGATTTTCTAAAAATCAACAAATTTTCATCGATTGGGTCAGAAATTTTTTCGAAAAATTTTACCATTTTCGAGGTCGAGTTAGCACCGGATTCTTAGCATTTCGGACCCCAGGAACACGAAAATGAAGAGATATCCAAGAAATCTCTTCAAATAAAAAAGTTGAAAAATCGTCCAAATCACCAAAATTTTGCCCTTTCGATGCAAAATGCAACTTTCCAAAACTTTGGATGGCGATAACTCCGGAACTACAGGTCGTACGTGAATTCCCGTGGCACCGTTGGATTCCTCGTGAAATTCTGCGTAAGATAGGACCAAATTAACCACGAAAAATCCAATAATAAAAAAGTTATAGGGGTCCTTACCTTTTCAAGAGAATTTTTGGACCCATATTTTGGACCCCTTTTTTTCGATGATAACACGATAGAATCCTGGAACTTTTTGCGTCACCAAGTAGCTCCCGTGGAGTTCTTCAAACGTGCAAAAACTCATCCCGATCTATCGAGCGGTTCAAAAGTTATGAGAGATTTTCTAAAAATCAACAAATTTTCATCGATTGGGTCAGAAATTTTTTCGAAAAATTTTACCATTTTCGAGGTCGAGTTAGCACCGGATTCTTAGCATTTCGGACCCCAGGAACACGAAAATGAAGAGATATCCAAGAAATCTCTTCAAATAAAAAAGTTGAAAAATCGTCCAAATCACCAAAATTTTGCCCTTTCGATGCAAAATGCAACTTTCCAAAACTTTGGATGGCGATAACTCCGGAACTACAGGTCGTACGTGAATTCCCGTGGCACCGTTGGATTCCTCGTGAAATTCTGCGTAAGATAGGACCAAATTAACCACGAAAAATCCAATAATAAAAAAGTTATAGGGGTCCTTACCTTTTCAAGAGAATTTTTGGACCCATATTTTGGACCCCTTTTTTTCGATGATAACACGATAGAATCCTGGAACTTTTTGCGTCACCAAGTAGCTTCCGTGGAGTTCTTCAAACGTGCAAAAACTCATCCCGATCTATCGAGCGGTTCAAAAGTTATGAGAGATTTTCTAAAAATCAACAAATTTTCATCGATTGGGTCAGAAATTTTTTCGAAAAATTTTACCATTTTCGAGGTCGAGTTAGCACCGGATTCTTAGCATTTCGGACCCCAGGAACACGAAAATGAAGAGATATCCAAGAAATCTCTTCAAATAAAAAAGTTGAAAAATCGTCCAAATCACCAAAATTTTGCCCTTTCGATGCAAAATGCAACTTTCCAAAACTTTGGATGGCGATAACTCCGGAACTACAGGTCGTACGTGAATTCCCGTGGCACCGTTGGATTCCTCGTGAAATTCTGCGTAAGATAGGACCAAATTAACCACGAAAAATCCAATAATAAAAAAGTTATAGGGGTCCTTACCTTTTCAAGAGAATTTTTGGACCCATATTTTGGACCCCTTTTTTTCGATGATAACACGATAGAATCCTGGAACTTTTTGCGTCACCAAGTAGCTCCCGTGGAGTTCTTCAAACGTGCAAAAACTCATCCCGATCTATCGAGCGGTTCAAAAGTTATGAGAGATTTTCTAAAAATCAACAAATTTTCATCGATTGGGTCAGAAATTTTTTCGAAAAATTTTACCATTTTCGAGGTCGAGTTAGCACCGGATTCTTAGCATTTCGGACCCCAGGAACACGAAAATGAAGAGATATCCAAGAAATCTCTTTAAATAAAAAAGTTGAAAAATCGTCCAAATCACCAAAATTTTGCCCTTTCGATGCAAAATGCAACTTTCCAAAACTTTGGATGGCGATAACTCCGGAACTACAGGTCGTACGTGAATTCCCGTGGCACCGTTGGATTCCTCGTGAAATTCTGCGTAAGATAAGACCAAATTAACCACGAAAAATCCAATAATAAAAAAGTTATAGGGGTCCTTACCTTTTCAAGAGAATTTTTGGACCCATATTTTGGACCCCTTTTTTTCGATGATAACACGATAGAATCCTGGAACTTTTTGCGTCACCAAGTAGCTCCCGTGGAGTTCTTCAAACGTGCAAAAACTCATCCCGATCTATCGAGCGGTTCAAAAGTTATGAGAGATTTTCTAAAAATCAACAAATTTTCATCGATTGGGTCAGAAATTTTTTCGAAAAATTTTACCATTTTCGAGGTCGAGTTAGCACCGGATTCTTAGCATTTCGGACCCCAGGAACACGAAAATGAAGAGATATCCAAGAAATCTCTTCAAATAAAAAAGTTGAAAAATCGTCCAAATCACCAAAATTTTGCCCTTTCGATGCAAAATGCAACTTTCCAAAACTTTGGATGGCGATAACTCCGGAACTACAGGTCGTACGTGAATTCCCGTGGCACCGTTGGATTCCTCGTGAAATTCTGCGTAAGATAAGACCAAATTAACCACGAAAAATCCAATAATAAAAAAAATATAGGGGTCCTTACCATTTCAAGAGAATTTTTGGACCCATATTTTGGACCCCTTTTTTTCGATGATAACACGATAGAATCCTGGAACTTTTTGCGTCACCAAGTAGCTCCCGTGGAGTTCTTCAAACGTGCAAAAACTCATCCCGATCTATCGAGCGGTTCAAAAGTTATGAGAGATTTTCTAAAAATCAACAAATTTTCATCGATTGGGTCAGAAATTTTTTCGAAAAATTTTACCATTTTCGAGGTCGAGTTAGCACCGGATTCTTAGCATTTCGGACCCCAGGAACGCGAAAATGAAGAGATATCCAAGAAATCTCTTCAAATAAAAAAGTTGAAAAATCGTCCAAATCACCAAAATTTTGCCCTTTCGATGCAAAATGCAACTTTCCAAAACTTTGGATGGCGATAACTCCGGAACTACAGGTCGTACGTGAATTCCCGTGGCACCGTTGGATTCCTCGTGAAATTCTGCGTAAGATAGGACCAAATTAACCACGAAAAATCCAATAATAAAAAAGTTATAGGGGTCCTTACCTTTTCAAGAGAATTTTTGGACCCATATTTTGGACCCCTTTTTTTCGATGATAACACAATAGAATCCTGGAACTTTTTGCGTCACCAAGTAGCTCCCGTGGTGTTCTTCAAACGTGCAAAAACTCATCCCGATCTATCGAGCGGTTCAAAAGTTATGAGAGATTTTCTAAAAATCAACAAATTTTCATCGATTGGGTCAGAAATTTATTCGAAAAATTTTACCATTTTCGAGGTCGAGTTAGCACCGGATTCTTAGCATTTCGGACCCCAGGAACACGAAAATGAAGAGATATCCAAGAAATCTCTTCAAATAAAAAAGTCGAAAAATCGTCCAAATCACCAAAATTTTGCCCTTTCAATGCAAAATGCAACTTTCCAAAATTTTGGATGGCGATAACTCCGGAACTACAGGTCGTACGTGAATTCCCGTGGCACCGTTGGATTCCTCGTGAAATTCTGCGTAAGATAGGACCAAATTAACCACGAAAAATCCAATAATAAAAAAGTTATAGGGGTCCTTACCTTTTCAAAAGAATTTTTGGACCCATAATTTGGACCCCTTTTTTTCGATGATAACACGATAGAATCCTGGAACTTTTTGCGTCACCAAGTAGCTCCCGTGGAGTTCTTCAAACGTGCAAAAACTCATCCCGATCTATCGAGCGGTTCAAAAGTTATGAGAGATTTTCTAAAAATCAACAAATTTTCATCGATTGGGTCAGAAATTTTTTCGAAAAATTTTACCATTTTCGAGGTCGAGTTAGCACCGGATTCTTAGCATTTCGGACCCCAGGAACACGAAAATGAAGAGATATCCAAGAAATCTCTTCAAATAAAAAAGTTGAAAAATCGTCCAAATCACCAAAATTTTGCCCTTTCGATGCAAAATGCAACTTTCCAAAACTTTGGATGGCGATAACTCCGGAACTACAGGTCGTACGTGAATTCCCGTGGCACCGTTGGATTCCTCGTGAAATTCTGCGTAAGATAGGACCAAATTAACCACGAAAAATCCAATAATAAAAAAGTTATAGGGGTCCTTACCTTTTCAAGAGAATTTTTGGACCCATATTTTGGACCCCTTTTTTTCGATGATAACACGATAGAATCCTGGAACTTTTTGCGTCACCAAGTAGCTCCCGTGGAGTTCTTCAAACGTGCAAAAACTCATCCCGATCTATCGAGCGGTTCAAAAGTTATGAGAGATTTTCTAAAAATCAACAAATTTTCATCGATTGGGTCAGAAATTTTTTCGAAAAATTTTACCATTTTCGAGGTCGAGTTAGCACCGGATTCTTAGCATTTCGGACCCCAGGAACACGAAAATGAAGAGATATCCAAGAAATCTCTTCAAATAAAAAAGTTGAGAAATCGTCCAAATCACCAAAATTTTGCCCTTTCGATGCAAAATGCAACTTTCCAAAACTTTGGATGGCGATAACTCCGGAACTACAGGTCGTACGTGAATTCCCGTGGCACCGTTGGATTCCTCGTGAAATTCTGCGTAAGATAGGACCAAATTAACCACGAAAAATCCAATAATAAAAAAGTTATAGGGGTCCTTACCTTTTCAAGAGAATTTTTGGACCCATATTTTGGACCCCTTTTTTTCGATGATAACACGATAGAATCCTGGAACTTTTTGCGTCACCAAGTAGCTCCCGTGGAGTTCTTCAAACGTGCAAAAACTCATCCCGATCTATCGAGCGGTTCAAAAGTTATGAGAGATTTTCTAAAAATCAACAAATTTTCATCGATTGGGTCAAAAATTTTTTCGAAAAATTTTAGCATTTTCGAGGTCGAGTTAGCACCGGATTCTTAGCATTTCGGACCCCAGGAACACGAAAATGAAGAGATATCTAAGAAATCTCTTCAAATAAAAAAGTTGAAAAATCGTTCAAATCACCAAAATTTTGCCCTTTCGATGCAAAATGCAACTTTCCAAAACTTTGGATGGCGATAACTCCGGAACTACAGGTCGTACGTGAATTCCCGTGGCACCGTTGGATTCCTCGTGAAATTCTGCGTAAGATAGGACCAAATTAACCACGAAAAATCCAATAATAAAAAAGTTATAGGGGTCCTTACCTTTTCAAGAGAATTTTTGGACCCATATTTTGGACCCCTTTTTTTCGATGATAACACGATAGAATCCTGGAACTTTTTGCGTCACCAAGTAGCTCCCGTGGAGTTCTTCAAACGTGCAAAAACTCATCCCGATCTATCGAGCGGTTCAAAAGTTATGAGAGATTTTCTAAAAATCAACAAATTTTCATCGATTGGGTCAGAAATTTTTTCGAAAAATTTTACCATTTTCGAGGTCGAGTTAGCACCGGATTCTTAGCATTTCGGACCCCAGGAACACGAAAATGAAGAGATATCCAAGAAATCTCTTCAAATAAAAAAGTTGAAAAATCGTCCAAATCACCAAAATTTTGCCCTTTCGATGCAAAATGCAACTTTCCACAACTTTGGATGGCGATAACTCCAGAACTACAGGTCGTACGTGAATTCCCGTGGCACCGTTGGATTCCTCGTGAAATTCTGCGTAAGATAGGACCAAATTAACCACGAAAAATCCAATAATAAAAAAGTTATAGGGATCCTTACCTTTTCAAGAGAATTTTTGGACCCATATTTTGGACCCCTTTTTTTCGATGATAACACGATAGAATCCTGGAACTTTTTGCGTCACCAAGTAGCTCCCGTGGAGTTCTTCAAACGTACAAAAACTCATCCCGATCTATCGAGCGGTTCAAAAGTTATGAGAGATTTTCTAAAAATCAACAAATTTTCATCGATTGGGTCAGAAATTTTTTCGAAAAATTTTACCACTTTCGAGGTCGAGTTAGCACCGGATTCTTAGCATTTCGGACCCCAGGAACACGAAAATGAAGAGATATCCAAGAAATCTCTTCAAATAAAAAAGTTGATAAATCGTCCAAATCACCAAAATTTTGCCCTTTCGATGCAAAATGCAACTTTCCAAAACTTTGGATGGCGATAACTCCGGAACTACAGGTCGTACGTGAATTCCCGTGGCACCGTTGGATTCCTCGTGAAATTCTGCGTAAGATAGGACCAAATTAACCACGAAAAATCCAATAATAAAAAAGTTATAGGGGTCCTTACCTTTTCAAGAGAATATTTGGACCCATATTTTGGACCCCTTTTTTTCGATGATAACACGATAGAATCCTGGAACTTTTTGCGTCACCAAGTAGCTCCCGTGGAGTTCTTCAAACGTGCAAAAACTCATCCCGATCTATCGAGCGGTTCAAAAGTTATGAGAGATTTTCTAAAAATCAACAAATTTTCATCGATTGGGTCAGAAATTTTTTCGAAAAATTTTACCATTTTCGAGGTCGAGTTAGCACCGGATTCTTAGCATTTCGGACCCCAGGAACACGAAAATGAAGAGATATCCAAGAAATCTCTTCAAATAAAAAAGTTGAAAAATCGTCCAAATCACCAAAATTTTGCCCTTTCGATGCAAAATGCAACTTTCCAAAACTTTGGATGGCGATAACTCTGGAACTACAGGTCGTACGTGAATTCCCGTGGCACCGTTGGATTCCTCGTGAAATTCTGCGTAAGATAGGACCAAATTAACCACGAAAAATCCAATAATAAAAAAGTTATAGGGGTCCTTACCTTTTCAAGAGAATATTTGGACCCATATTTTGGACCCCTTTTTTTCGATGATAACACGATAGAATCCTGGAACTTTTTGCGTCACCAAGTAGCTCCCGTGGAGTTCTTCAAACGTGCAAAAACTCATCCCGATCTATCGAGCGGTTCAAAAGTTATGAGAGATTTTCTAAAAATCAACAAATTTTCATCGATTGGGTCAGAAATTTTTTCGAAAAATTTTACCATTTTCGAGGTCGAGTTAGCACCGGATTCTTAGCATTTCGGACCCCAGGAACTCGAAAATGAAGAGATATCCAAGAAATCTCTTCAAATAAAAAAGTTGAAAAATCGTTCAAATCACCAAAATTTTGCCCTTTCGATGCAAAATGCAACTTTCCAAAACTTTGGATGGCGATAACTCCGGAACTACAGGTCGTACGTGAATTCCCGTGGCACCGTTGGATTCCTCGTGAAATTCTGCGTAAGATAGGACCAAATTAACCACGAAAAATCCAATAATAAAAAAGTTATAGGGGTCCTTACCTTTTCAAGAGAATTTTTGGACCCATATTTTGGACCCCTTTTTTTCGATGATAACACGATAGAATCCTGGAACTTTTTGCGTCACCAAGTAGCTCCCGTGGAGTTCTTCAAACGTGCAAAAACTCATCCCGATCTATCGAGCGGTTCAAAAGTTATGAGAGATTTTCTAAAAATCAACAAATTTTCATCGATTGGGTCAGAAATTTTTTCGAAAAATTTTACCATTTTCGAGGTCGAGTTAGCACCGGATTCTTAGCATTTCGGACCCCAGGAACACGAAAATGAAGAGATATCCAAGAAATCTCTTCAAATAAAAAAGTTGAAAAATCGTCCAAATCACCAAAATTTTGCCCTTTCGATGCAAAATGCAACTTTCCAAAACTTTGGATGGCGATAACTCCGGAACTACAGGTCGTACGTGAATTCCCGTGGCACCGTTGGATTCCTCGTGAAATTCTGCGTAAGATAGGACCAAATTAACCACGAAAAATCCAATAATAAAAAAGTTATAGGGGTCCTTACCTTTTCAAGAGAATATTTGGACCCATATTTTGGACCCCTTTTTTTCGATGATAACACGATAGAATCCTGGAACTTTTTGCGTCACCAAGTAGCTCCCGTGGAGTTCTTCAAACGTGCAAAAACTCATCCCGATCTATCGAGCGGTTCAAAAGTTATGAGAGATTTTCTAAAAATCAACAAATTTTCATCGATTGGGTCAGAAATTTTTTCGAAAAATTTTACCATTTTCGAGGTCGAGTTAGCACCGGATTCTTAGCATTTCGGACCCCAGGAACACGAAAATGAAGAGATATCCAAGAAATCTCTTCAAATAAAAAAGTTGAAAAATCGTTCAAATCACCAAAATTTTGCCCTTTCGATGCAAAATGCAACTTTCCAAAACTTTGGATGGCGATAACTCCGGAACTACAGGTCGTACGTGAATTCCCGTGGCACCGTTGGATTCCTCGTGAAATTCTGCGTAAGATAGGACCAAATTAACCACGAAAAATCCAATAATAAAAAAGTTATAGGGGTCCTTACCTTTTCAAGAGAATTTTTGGACCCATATTTTGGACCCCTTTTTTTCGATGATAACACGATAGAATCCTGGAACTTTTTGCGTCACCAAGTAGCTCCCGTGGAGTTCTTCAAACGTGCAAAGACTCATCCCGATCTATCGAGCGGTTCAAAAGTTATGAGAGATTTTCTAAAAATCAACAAATTTTCATCGATTGGGTCAGAAATTTTTTCGAAAAATTTTACCATTTTCGAGGTCGAGTTAGCACCGGATTCTTAGCATTTCGGACCCCAGGAACACGAAAATGAAGAGATATCCAAGAAATCTCTTCAAATAAAAAAGTTGAAAAATCGTCCAAATCACCAAAATTTTGCCCTTTCGATGCAAAATGCAACTTTCCAAAACTTTGGATGGCGATAACTCCGGAACTACAGGTCGTACGTGAATTCCCGTGGCACCGTTGGATTCCTCGTGAAATTCTGCGTAAGATAGGACCAAATTAACCACGAAAAATCCAATAATAAAAAAGTTATAGGGGTCCTTACCTTTTCAAGAGAATTTTTGGACCCATATTTTGGACCCCTTTTTTTCGATGATAACACGATAGAATCCTGGAACTTTTTGCGTCACCAAGTAGCTCCCGTGGAGTTCTTCAAACGTGCAAAAACTCATCCCGATCTATCGAGCGGTTCAAAAGTTATGAGAGATTTTCTAAAAATCAACAAATTTTCATCGATTGGGTCAGAAATTTTTTCGAAAAATTTTACCATTTTCGAGGTCGAGTTAGCACCGGATTCTTAGCATTTCGGACCCCAGGAACACGAAAATGAAGAGATATCCAAGAAATCTCTTCAAATAAAAAAGTTGAAAAATCGTCCAAATCACCAAAATTTTGCCCTTTCGATGCAAAATGCAACTTTCCAAAACTTTGGATGGCGATAACTCCGGAACTACAGGTCGTACGTGAATTCCCGTGGCACCGTTGGATTCCTCGTGAAATTCTGCGTAAGATAGGACCAAATTAACCACGAAAAATCCAATAATAAAAAAGTTATAGGGGTCCTTACCTTTTCAAGAGAATTTTTGGACCCATATTTTGGACCCCTTTTTTTCGATGATAACACGATAGAATCCTGGAACTTTTTGCGTCACCAAGTAGCTCCCGTGGAGTTCTTCAAACGTGCAAAAACTCATCCCGATCTATCGAGCGGTTCAAAAGTTATGAGAGATTTTCTAAAAATCAACAAATTTTCATCGATTGGGTCAGAAATTTTTTCGAAAAATTTTACCATTTTCGAGGTCGAGTTAGCACCGGATTCTTAGCATTTCGGACCCCAGGAACACGAAAATGAAGAGATATCCAAGAAATCTCTTCAAATAAAAAAGTTGAAAAATCGTCCAAATCACCAAAATTTTGCCCTTTCGATGCAAAATGCAACTTTCCAAAACTTTGGATGGCGATAACTCCGGAACTACAGGTCGTACGTGAATTCCCGTGGCACCGTTGGATTCCTCGTGAAATTCTGCGTAAGATAGGACCAAATTAACCACGAAAAATCCAATAATAAAAAAGTTATAGGGGTCCTTACCTTTTCAAGAGAATTTTTGGACCCATATTTTGGACCCCTTTTTTTCGATGATAACACGATAGAATCCTGGAACTTTTTGCGTCACCAAGTAGCTCCCGTAAAGTTCTTCAAACGTGCAAAAACTCATCCCGATCTATGGAGCGGTTCAAAAGTTATGAGAGATTTTCTAAAAATCAACAAATTTTTATCGATTGGGTCAGAAATTTTTTCGAAAAATTTTACCATTTTCGAGGTCGAGTTAGCACCGGATTCTTAGCATTTCGGACCCCAGGAACACGAAAATGAAGAGATATCCAAGAAATCTCTTCAAATAAAAAAGTTGAAAAATCGTCCAAATCACCAAAATTTTGCCCTTTCGATGCAAAATGCAACTTTCCAAAACTTTGGATGGCGATAATTCCGGAACTACAGGTCGTACGTGAATTCCCGTGGCACCGTTGGATTCCTCGTGAAATTCTGCGTAAGATAGGACCAAATTAACTACGAAAAATCCAATAATAAAAAAGTTATAGGGGTCCTTACCTTTTCAAGAGAATTTTTGGACCCATATTTTGGACCCCTTTTTTTCGATGATAACACGATAGAATCCTGGAACTTTTTGCGTCACCAAGTAGCTCCCGTAAAGTTCTTCAAACGTGCAAAAACTCATCCCGATCTATGGAGCGGTTCAAAAGTTATGAGAGATTTTCTAAAAATCAACAAATTTTTATCGATTGGGTCAGAAATTTTTTCGAAAAATTTTACCATTTTCGAGGTCGAGTTAGCACCGGATTCTTAGCATTTCGGACCCCAGGAACACGAAAATGAAGAGATATCCAAGAAATCTCTTCAAATAAAAAAGTTGAAAAATCGTCCAAATCACCAAAATTTTGCCCTTTCGATGCAAAATGCAACTTTCCAAAACTTTGGATGGCGATAATTCCGGAACTACAGGTCGTACGTGAATTCCCGTGGCACCGTTGGATTCCTCGTGAAATTCTGCGTAAGATAGGACCAAATTAACCACGAAAAATCCAATAATAAAAAAGTTATAGGGGTCCTTACCTTTTCAAGAGAATTTTTGGACCCATATTTTGGACCCCTTTTTTTCGATGATAACACGATAGAATCCTGGAACTTTTTGCGTCACCAAGTAGCTCCCGTGGAGTTCTTCAAACGTGCAAAAACTCATCCCGATCTATCGAGCGGTTCAAAAGTTATGAGAGATTTTCTAAAAATCAACAAATTTTCATCGATTGGGTCAGAAATTTTTTCGAAAAATTTTACCATTTTCGAGGTCGAGTTAGCACCGGATTCTTAGCATTTCGGACCCCAGGAACACGAAAATGAAGAGATATCCAAGAAATCTCTTCAAATAAAAAAGTTGAAAAATCGTCCAAATCACCAAAATTTTGCCCTTTCGATGCAAAATGCAACTTTCCAAAATTTTGGATGGCGATAACTCCGGAACTACAGGTCGTACGTGAATTCCCGTGGCACCGTTGGATTCCTCGTGAAATTCTGCGTAAGATAGGAACAAATTAACCACGAAAAATCCAATAATAAAAAAGTTATAGGGGTCCTTACCTTTTCAAGAGAATTTTTGGACCCATATTTTGGACCCCTTTTTTTCGATGATAACACGATAGAATCCTGGAACTTTTTGCGTCACCAAGTAGCTCCCGTGGAGTTCTTCAAACGTGCAAAAACTCATCCCGATCTATCGAGCGGTTCAAAAGTTATGAGAGATTTTCTAAAAATCAACAAATTTTTATCGATTGGGTCAGAAATTTTTTCGAAAAATTTTACCATTTTCGAGGTCGAGTTAGCACCGGATTCTTAGCATTTCGGACCCCAGGAACACGAAAATGAAGAGATATCCAAGAAATCTCTTCAAATAAAAAAGTTGAAAAATCGTCCAAATCACCAAAATTTTGCCCTTTCGATGCAAAATGCAACTTTCCAAAACTTTGGATGGCGATAACTCCGGAACTACAGGTCGTACGTGAATTCCCGTGGCACCGTTGGATTCCTCGTGAAATTCTGCGTAAGATAGGACCAAATTAACCACGAAAAATCCAATAATAAAAAAGTTATAGGGGTCCTTACCTTTTCAAGAGAATTTTTGGACCCATATTTTGGACCCCTTTTTTTCGATGATAACACGATAGAATCCTGGAACTTTTTGCGTCACCAAGTAGCTCCCGTAAAGTTCTTCAAACGTGCAAAAACTCATCCCGATCTATGGAGCGGTTCAAAAGTTATGAGAGATTTTCTAAAAATCAACAAATTTTTATCGATTGGGTCAGAAATTTTTTCGAAAAATTTTACCATTTTCGAGGTCGAGTTAGCACCGGATTCTTAGCATTTCGGACCCCAGGAACACGAAAATGAAGAGATATCCAAGAAATCTCTTCAAATAAAAAAGTTGAAAAATCGTCCAAATCACCAAAATTTTGCCCTTTCGATGCAAAATGCAACTTTCCAAAACTTTGGATGGCGATAACTCCGGAACTGCAGGTCGTACGTGAATTCCCGTGGCACCGTTGGATTCCTCGTGAAATTCTGCGTAAGATAGGACCAAATTAACCACGAAAAATCCAATAATAAAAAAGTTATAGGGGTCCTTACCTTTTCAAGAGAATTTTTGGACCCATATTTTGGACCCCTTTTTTTCGATGATAACACGATAGAATCCTGGAACTTTTTGCGTCACCAAGTAGCTCCCGTGGAGTTCTTCAAACGTGCAAAAACTCATCCCGATCTATCGAGCGGTTCAAAAGTTATGAGAGATTTTCTAAAAATCAACAAATTTTCATCGATTGGGTCAGAAATTTTTTCGAAAAATTTTACCATTTTCGAGGTCGAGTTAGCACCGGATTCTTAGCATTTCGGACCCCAGGAACACGAAAATGAAGAGATATCCAAGAAATCTCTTCAAATAAAAAAGTTGAAAAATCGTCCAAATCACCAAAATTTTGCCCTTTCGATGCAAAATGCAACTTTCCAAAACTTTGGATGGCGATAACTCCGGAACTACAGGTCGTACGTGAATTCCCGTGGCACCGTTGGATGCCTCGTAAAATTCTGCGTAAGATAGGACCAAATTAACCACGAAAAATCCAATAATAAAAAAGTTATAGGGGTCCTTACCTTTTCAAGAGAATATTTGGACCCATATTTTGGACCCCTTTTTTGGATGATAACACGATAGAATCCTGGAACTTTTTGCGTCACCAAGTAGCTCCCGTGGAGTTCTTCAAACGTGCAAAAACTCATCCTGATCTATCGAGCGGTTCAAAAGTTATGAGAGATTTTCTAAAAATCAACAAATTTTCATCGATTGGGTCAGAAATTTTTTCGAAAAATCTTACCATTTTCGAGGTCGAGTTAGCACCGGATTCTTAGCATTTCGGACCCCAGGAACACGAAAATGAAGAGATATCCAAGAAATCTCTTCAAATAAAAAAGTTGAAAAATCGTCCAAATCACCAAAATTTTGCCCTTTCGATGCAAAATGCAACTTTCCAAAACTTTGGATGGCGATAACTCCGGAACTACAGGTCGTACGTGAATTCCCGTGGCACCGTTGGATTCCTCGTGAAATTCTGCGTAAGATAGGACCAAATTAACCACGAAAAATCCAATAATAAAAAAGTTATAGGGGTCCTTACCTTTTCAAGAGAATTTTTGGACCCATATTCTGGACCCCTTTTTTTCGATGATAACACGATAGAATCCTGGAACTTTTTGCGTCACCAAGTAGCTCCCGTGGAGTTCTTCAAACGTGCAAAAACTCATCCCGATCTATCGAGCGGTTCAAAAGTTATGAGAGATTTTCTAAAAATCAACAAATTTCCATCGATTGGGTCAGAAATTTTTTCGAAAAATTTTACCATTTTCGAGGTCGAGTTAGCACCGGATTCTTAGCATTTCGGACCCCAGGAACACGAAAATGAAGAGATATCCAAGAAATCTCTTCAAATAAAAAAGTTGAAAAATCGTCCAAATCACCAAAATTTTGCCCTTTCGATGCAAAATGCAACTTTCCAAAAATTTGGATGGCGATAACTCCGGAACTACAGGTCGTACGTGAATTCCCGTGGCACCGTTGGATTCCTCGTGAAATTCTGCGTAAGATAGGACCAAATTAACCACGAAAAATCCAATAATAAAAAAGTTATAGGGGTCCTTACCTATTCAAGAGAATTTTTGGACCCATATTTTGGACCCCTTTTTTTCGATGATAACACGATAGAATCCTGGAACTTTTTGCGTCACCAAGTAGCTCCCGTGGAGTTCTTCAAACGTGCAAAAACTCATCCCGATCTATCGAGCGGTTCAAAAGTTATGAGAGATTTTCTAAAAATCAACAAATTTTCATCGATTGGGTCAGAAATTTTTTCGAAAAATTTTACCATTTTCGAGGTCGAGTTAGCACCGGATTCTTAGCATTTCGGACCCCAGGAACACGAAAATGAAGAGATATCCAAGAAATCTCTTCAAATAAAAAAGTTGAAAAATCGTCCAAATCACCAAAATTTTGCCCTTTCGATGCAAAATGCAACTTTCCAAAATTTGGATGGCGATAACTCCGGAACTACAGGTCGTACGTGAATTCCCGTGGCACCGTTGGATTCCTCGTGAAATTCTGCGTAAGATAGGACCAAATTAACCACGAAAAATCCAATAATAAAAAAGTTATAGGGGTCCTTACCTTTTCAAGAGAATTTTTGGACCCATATTTTGGACCCCTTTTTTTCGATGATAACACGATAGAATCCTGGAACTTTTTGCGTCACCAAGTAGCTCCCGTGGAGTTATTCAAACGTGCAAAAACTCATCCCGATCTATCGAGCGGTTCAAAAGTTATGAGAGATTTTCTAAAAATCAACAAAATTTCATCGATTGGGTCAGAAATTTTTTCGAAAAATTTTACCATTTTCGAGGTCGAGTTAGCACCGGATTCTTAGCATTTCGGACCCCAGGAACACGAAAATGAAGAGATATCCAAGAAATCTCTTCAAATAAAAAAGTTGAAAAATCGTCCAAATCACAAAAATTTTGCCCTTTCGATGCAAAATGCAACTTTCCAAAACTTTGGATGGCGATAACTCCGGAACTACAGGTCGTACGTGAATTCCCGTGGCACCGTTGGATTCCTCGTGAAATTCTGCGTAAGATAGGACCAAATTAACCACGAAAAATCCAATAATAAAAAAGTTATAGGGGTCCTTACCTTTTCAAGAGAATTTTTGGACCCATATTTTGGACCCCTTTTTTTCGATGATAACACGATAGAATCCTGGAACTTTTTGCGTCACCAAGTAGCTCCCGTGGAGTTCTTCAAACGTGCAAAAACTCATCCCGATCTATCGAGCGGTTCAAAAGTTATGAGAGATTTTCTAAAAATCAACAAATTTTCATCGATTGGGTCAGAAATTTTTTCGAAAAATTTTACCATTTTCGAGGTCGAGTTAGCACCGGATTCTTAGCATTTCGGACCCCAGGAACACGAAAATGAAGAGATATCCAAGAAATCTCTTCAAATAAAAAAGTTGAAAAATCGTCCAAATCACCAAAATTTTGCCCTTTCGATGCAAAATGCAACTTTCCAAAATTTGGATGGCGATAACTCCGGAACTACAGGTCGTACGTGAATTCCCGTGGCACCGTTGGATTCCTCGTGAAATTCTGCGTAAGATAGGACCAAATTAACCACGAAAAATCCAATAATAAAAAAGTTATAGGAGTCCTTACCTTTTCAAGAGAATTTTTGGACCCATATTTTGGACCCCTTTTTTTCGATGATAACACGATAGAATCCTGGAACTTTTTGCGTCACCGAGTAGCTCCCGTGGAGTTCTTCAAACGTGCAAAAACTCATCCCGATCTATCGAGCGGTTCAAAAGTTATGAGAGATTTTCTAAAAATCAACAAATTTTCATCGATTGGGTCAGAAATTTTTTCGAAAAATTTTACCATTTTCGAGGTCGAGTTAGCACCGGATTCTTAGCATTTCGGACCCCAGGAACACGAAAATGAAGAGATATCCAAGAAATCTCTTCAAATAAAAAAGTTGAAAAATCGTCCAAATCACCAAAATTTTGCCCTTTCGATGCAAAATGCAACTTTCCAAAATTTGGATGGCGATAACTCCGGAACTACAGGTCGTACGTGAATTCCCGTGGCACCGTTGGATTCCTCGTGAAATTCTGCGTAAGATAGGACCAAATTAACCACGAAAAATCCAATAATAAAAAAGTTATAGGAGTCCTTACCTTTTCAAGAGAATTTTTGGACCCATATTTTGGACCCCTTTTTTTCGATGATAACACGATAGAATCCTGGAACTTTTTGCGTCACCGAGTAGCTCCCGTGGAGTTCTTCAAACGTGCAAAAACTCATCCCGATCTATCGAGCGGTTCAAAAGTTATGAGAGATTTTCTAAAAATCAACAAATTTTCATCGATTGGGTCAGAAATTTTTTCGAAAAATTTTACCATTTTCGAGGTCGAGTTAGCACCGGATTCTTAGCATTTCGGACCCCAGGAACACGAAAATGAAGAGATATCCAAGAAATCTCTTCAAATAAAAAAGTTGAAAAATCGTCCAAATCACCAAAATTTTGCCCTTTCGATGCAAAATGCAACTTTCCAAAACTTTGGATGGCGATAACTCCGGAACTACAGGTCGTACGTGAATTCCCGTGGCACCGTTGGATTCCTCGTGGAATTCTGCGTAAGATAGGACCAAATTAACCGCGAAAAATCCAATAATAAAAAAGTTATAGGGGTCCTTACCTTTTCAAGAGAATTTTTGGACCCATATTTTGGACCCCTTTTTTTCGATGATAACACGATAGAATCCTGGAACTTCTTGCGTCACCAAGTAGCTCCCGTGAAGTTCTTCAAACGTGCAAAAACTCATCCCGATCTATCAAGCGGTTCAAAAGTTATGAGAGATTTTCTAAAAATCAACAAATTTTCATCGATTGGGTCAGAAATTTTTTCGAAAAATTTTACCATTTTCGAGGTCGAGTTAGCACCGGATTCTTAGCATTTCGGACCCCAGGAACACGAAAATGAAGAGATATCCAAGAAATCTCTTCAAATAAAAAAGTTGAAAAATCGTCCAAATCACCAAAATTTTGCCCTTTCGATGCAAAATGCAACTTTCCAAAATTTTGGATGGCGATAACTCCGGAACTACAGGTCGTACGTGAATTCCCGTGGCACCGTTGGATTCCTCGTGAAATTCTGCGTAAGATAGGACCAAATTAACCACGAAAAATCCAATAATAAAAAAGTTATAGGGGTCCTTACCTTTTCAAGAGAATTTTTGGACCCATATTTTGGACCCCTTTTTTTCGATGGTAACACGATAGAATCCTGGAACTTTTGGCGTCACCGAGTAGCTCCCGTGGAGTTCTTCAAACGTGCAAAAACTCATCCCGATCTATCGAGCGGTTCAAAAGTTATGAGAGATTTTCTAAAAATCAACAAATTTTCATCGATTGGGTCAGAAATTTTTTCGAAAAATTTTACCATTTTCGAGGTCGAGTTAGCACCGGATTCTTAGCATTTCGGACCCCAGGAACACGAAAATGAAGAGATATCCAAGAAATCTCTTCAAATAAAAAAGTTGAAAAATCGTCCAAATCACCAAAATTTTGCCCTTTCGATGCAAAATGCAACTTTCCAAAATTTTGGATGGCGATAACTCCGGAACTACAGGTCGTACGTGAATTCCCGTGGCACCGTTGGATTCCTCGTGAAATTCTGCGTAAGATAGGACCAAACTAACCACGAAAAATCCAATAATAAAAAAGTTATAGGGGTCCTTACCTTTTCAAGAGAATTTTTGGACCCATATTTTGGACCCCTTTTTTTCGATGATAACACGATAGAATCCTGGAGCTTTTTGCGTCACCAAGTAGCTCCCGTGGAGTTCTTCAAACGTGCAAAAACTCATCCCGATCTATCGAGCGGTTCAAAAGTTATGAGAGATTTTCTAAAAATCAACAAATTTTCATCGATTGGGTCAGAAATTTTTTCGAAAAATTTTACCATTTTCGAGGTCGAGTTAGCACCGGATTCTTAGCATTTCGGACCCCAGGAACACGAAAATGAAGAGATATCCAAGAAATCTCTTCAAATAAAAAAGTTGAAAAATCGTCCAAATCACCAAAATTTTGCCCTTTCGATGCAAAATGCAACTTTCCAAAATTTTGGATGGCGATAACTCCGGAACTACAGGTCGTACGTGAATTCCCGTGGCACCGTTGGATTCCTCGTGAAATTCTGCGTAAGATAGGACCAAACTAACCACGAAAAATCCAATAATAAAAAAGTTATAGGGGTCCTTACCTTTTCAAGAGAATTTTTGGACCCATATTTTGGACCCCTTTTTTTCGATGATAACACGATAGAATCCTGGAGCTTTTTGCGTCACCAAGTAGCTCCCGTGGAGTTCTTCAAACGTGCAAAAACTCATCCCGATCTATCGAGCGGTTCAAAAGTTATGAGAGATTTTCTAAAAATCAACAAATTTTCATCGATTGGGTCAGAAATTTTTTCGAAAAATTTTACCATTTTCGAGGTCGAGTTAGCACCGGATTCTTAGCATTTCGGACCCCAGGAACACGAAAATGAAGAGATATCCAAGAAATCTCTTCAAATAAAAAAGTTGAAAAATCGTCCAAATCACCAAAATTTTGCCCTTTCGATGCAAAATGCAACTTTCCAAAATTTTGGATGGCGATAACTCCGGAACTACAGGTCGTAGGTGAATTCCCGTGGCACCGTTGGATTCCTCGTGAAATTCTGCGTAAGATAGGACCAAATTAACCACGAAAAATCCAATAATAAAAAAGTTATAGGGGTCCTTAAGTTTTCAAGAGAATTTTTGGACCCATATTTTGGACCCCTTTTTTTCGATGATAACACGATAGAATCCTGGAACTTTTTGCGTCACCAAGTAGCTCCCGTGGAGTTCTTCAAACGTGCGAAAACTCATCCCGATCTATCGAGCGGTTCAAAAGTTATGAGAGATTTTCTAAAAATCAACAAATTTTCATCGATTGGGTCAGAAATTTTTTCGAAAAATTTTACCATTTTCGAGGTCGAGTTAGCACCGGATTCTTAGCACTTCGGACCCCAGGAACACGAAAATGAAGAGGTATCCAAGAAATCTCTTCAAATAAAAAAGTTGAAAAATCGTCCAAATCACCAAAATTTTGCCCTTTCGATGCAAAATGCAACTTTCCAAAACTTTGGATGGCGATAACTCCGGAACTACAGGTCGTACGTGAATTCCCGTGGCACCGTTGGATTCCTCGTGAAATTCTGCGTAAGATAGGACCAAATTAACCACGAAAAATCCAATAATAAAAAAGTTATAGGGGTCCTTACCTTTTCAAGAGAATTTTTGGACCCATATTTTGGACCCCTTTTTTTCGATGATAACACGATAGAATCCTGGAATTTTTGCGTCACCAAGTAGCTCCCGTGGAGTTCTTCAAACGTGCGAATACTCATCCCGATCTATCGAGCGGTTCAAAAGTTATGAGAGATTTTCTAAAAATCAACAAATTTTCATCGATTGGGTCAGAAATTTTTTCGAAAAATTTTACCATTTTCGAGGTCGAGTTAGCACCGGATTCTTAGCATTTCGGACCCCAGGAACACGAAAATGAAGAGATATCCAAGAAATCTCTTCAAATAAAAAAGTTGAAAAATCGTCCAAATCACCAAAATTTTGCCCTTTCGATGCAAAATGCAACTTTCCAAAATTTTGGATGGCGATAACTCCGGAACTACAGGTCGTACGTGAATTCCCGTGGCACCGTTGGATTCCTCGTGAAATTCTGCGTAAGATAGGACCAAATTAACCACGAAAAATCCAATAATAAAAAAGTTATAGGGGTCCTTACCTTTTCAAGAGAATTTTTGGACCCATATTTTGGACCCCTTTTTTTCGATGATAACACGATAGAATCCTGGAACTTTTTGCGTCACCAAGTAGCTCCCGTGGAGTTCTTCAAACGTGCAAAAACTCATCCCGATCTATCGAGCGGTTCAAAAGTTATGAGAGATTTTCTAAAAATCAACAAATTTTCATCGATTGGGTCAGAAATTTTTTCGAAAAATTTTACCATTTTCGAGATCGAGTTAGCACCGGATTCTTAGCATTTCGGACCCCAGGAACACGAAAATGAAGAGATATCCAAGAAATCTCTTCAAATGAAAAAGTTGAAAAATCGTCCAAATCACCAAAATTTTGCCCTTTCGATGCAAAATGCAACTTTCCAAAATTTGGATGGCGATAATTCCGGAACTACAGGTCGTACGTGAATTCCCGTGGCACCGTTGGATTCCTCGTGAAATTCTGCGTAAGATAGGACCAAATTAACCACGAAAAATCCAATAATAAAAAAGTTATAGGGGTCCTTACCTTTTCAAGAGAATTTTTGGACCCATATTTTGGACCCCTTTTTTTCGATGATAACACGATAGAATCCTGGAACTTTTTGCGTCACCAAGTAGCTCCCGTGGAGTTCATCAAACGTGCAAAAACTCATCCCGATCTATCGAGCGGTTCAAAAGTTATGAGAGATTTTCTAAAAATCAACAAATTTTCATCGATTGGGTCAGAAATTTTTTCGAAAAATTTTACCATTTTCGAGGTCGAGTTAGCACCGGATTCTTAGCATTTCGGACCCCAGGAACACGAAAATGAAGAGATATCCAAGAGATCTCTTCAAATAAAAAAGTTGAAAAATCGTCCAAATCACCAAAATTTTGCCCTTTCGATGCAAAATGCAACTTTCCAAAATTTGGATAGCGATAACTCCGGAACTACAGGTCGTACGTGAATTCCCGTGGCACCGTTGGATTCCTCGTGAAATTCTGCGTAAGATAGGACCAAATTAACCACGAAAAATCCAATAATAAAAAAGTTATAGGGGTCCTTACCTTTTCAAGAGAATTTTTGGACCCATATTTTGGACCCCTTTTTTTCGATGATAACACGATAGAATCCTGGAACTTTTTGCGTCACCAAGTAGCTCCCGTGGAGTTCTTCAAACGTGCAAAAACTCATCCCGATCTATCGAGCGGTTCAAAAGTTATGAGAGATTTTCTAAAAATCAACAAATTTTCATCGATTGGGTCAGAAATTTTTTCGAAAAATTTTACCATTTTCGAGGTCGAGTTAGCACCGGATTCTTAGCATTTCGGACCCCAGGAACACGAAAATGAAGAGATATCCAAGAAATCTCTTCAAATAAAAAAGTTGAAAAATCGTCCAATCACCAAAATTTTGCCCTTTCGATGCAAAATGCAACTTTCCAAAATTTTGGATGGCGATAACTCCGGAACTACAGGTCGTACGTGAATTCCCGTGGCACCGTTGGATTCCTCGTGAAATTCTGCGTAAGATAGGACCAAATTAACCACGAAAAATCCAATAATAAAAAAGTTATAGGGGTCCTTAGCTTTTCAAGAGAATTTTTGGACCCATATTTTGGACCCCTTTTTTTCGATGATAACACGATAGAATCCTGGAACTTTTTGCGTCACCAAGTAGCTCCCGCGGAGTTCTTCAAACGTGCAAAAACTCATCCCGATCTATCGAGCGGTTCAAAAGTTATGAGAGATTTTCTAAAAATCAACAAATTTTCATCGATTGGGTCAGAAATTTTTTCGAAAAATTTTACCATTTTCGAGGTCGAGTTAGCACCGGATTCTTAGCATTTCGGACCCCAGGAACACGAAAATGAAGAGATTTCCAAGAAATCTCTTCAAATAAAAAAGTTGAAAAATCGTCCAAATCACCAAAATTTTGCCCTTTCGATGCAAAATGCAACTTTCCAAAACTTTGGATGGCGATAACACCGGAACTACAGGTCGTACGTGAATTCCCGTGGCACCGTTGGATTTCTCGTGAAATTCTGCGTAAGATAGGACCAAATTAACCACGAAAAATCCAATAATAAAAAAGTTATAGCGGTCCTTACCTTTTCAAGAGAATTTTTGGACCCATATTTTGGACCCCTTTTTTTCGATGATAACACGATAGAATCCTGGAACTTTTTGCGTCACCAAGTAGCTCCCGTGGAGTTCTTCAAACGTGCAAAAACTCATCCCGATCTATCGAGCGGTTCAAAAGTTATGAGAGATTTTCTAAAAATCAACAAATTTTCATCGATTGGGTCAGAAATTTTTTCGAATAATTTTACCATTTTCGAGGTCGAGTTAGCACCGGATTCTTAGCATTTCGGACCCCAGGAACACGAAAATGAAGAGATATCCAAGAAATCTCTTCAAATAAAAAAGTTGAAAAATCGTCCAAATCACCAAAATTTTGCCCTTTCGATGCAAAATGCAACTTTCCAAAACTTTGGATGGCGATAACTCCGGAACTACAGGTCGTACGTGAATTCCCGTGGCACCGTTGGATTCCTCGTGAAATTCTGCGTAAGATAGGACCAAATTAACCACGAAAAATCCAATAATAAAAAAGTTATAGGGGTCCTAACCTTTTCAAGAGAATTTTTGGACCCATAATTTGGACCCCTTTTTTTCGATGATAACACGATAGAATTCTGGAACTTTTTGCGTCACCAAGTAGCTCCCGTGGAGTTCTTCAAACGTGCAAAAACTCATCCCGATCTATCGAGCGGTTCAAAAGTTATGAGAGATTTTCTAAAAATCAACAAATTTTCATCGATTGGGTCAGAAATTTTTTCGAAAAATTTTACCATTTTCGAGGTCGAGTTAGCACCGGATTCTTAGCATTTCGGACCCCAGGAACACGAAAATGAAGAGATATCCAAGAAATCTCTTCAAATAAAAAAGTTGAAAAATCGTCCAAATCACCAAAATTTTGCCCTTTCGATGCAAAATGCAACTTTCCAAAACTTTGGATGGCGATAACTCCGGAACTACAGGTCGTACGTGAATTTCCGTGGCACCGTTGGATTCCTCGTGAAATTCTGCGTAAGATAGGACCAAATTAACCACGAAAAATCCAATAATAAAAAAGTTATAGGGGTCCTTAGCTTTTCAAGAGAATTTTTGGACCCATATTTTGGACCCCTTTTTTTCGATGATAACACGATAGAATCCTGGAACTTTTTGCGTCACCAAGTAGCTCCCGTGGAGTTCTTCAAACGTGCAAAAAACTCATCCCGATCTATCGAGCGGTTCAAAAGTTATGAGAGATTTTCTAAAAATCAACAAATTTTCATCGATTGGGTCAGAAATTTTTTCGAAAAATTTTACCATTTTCGAGGTCGAGTTAGCACCGGATTCTTAGCATTTCGGACCCCAGGAATACGAAAATGAAGAGATATCCAAGAAATCTCTTCAAATAAAAAAGTTGAAAAATCGTCCAAATCACCAAAATTTTGCCCTTTCGATGCAAAATGCAACTTTCCAAAACTTTGGATGGCGATAACTCCGGAACTACAGGTCGTACGTGAATTCCCGTGGCACCGTTGGATTCCTCGTGAAATTCTGCGTAAGATAGGACCAAATTAACCACGAAAAATCCAATAATAAAAAAGTTATAGGGGTCCTTACCTTTTCAAGAGAATTTTTGGACCCATATTTTGGACCCCTTTTTTTCGATGATAACACGATAGAATCCTGGAACTTTTTGCGTCACCAAGTAGCTCCCGTGGAGTTCTTCAAACGTGCAAAAAACTCATCCCGATCTATCGAGCGGTTCAAAAGTTATGAGAGATTTTCTAAAAATCAACAAATTTTCATCGATTGGGTCAGAAATTTTTTCGAAAAATTTTACCATTTTCGAGGTCGAGTTAGCACCGGATTCTTAGCATTTCGGACCCCAGGAATACGAAAATGAAGAGATATCCAAGAAATCTCTTCAAATAAAAAAGTTGAAAAATCGTCCAAATCACCAAAATTTTGCCCTTTCGATGCAAAATGCAACTTTCCAAAACTTTGGATGGCGATAACTCCGGAACTACAGGTCGTACGTGAATTCCCGTGGCACCGTTGGATTCCTCGTGAAATTCTGCGTAAGATAGGACCAAATTAACCACGAAAAATCCAATAATAAAAAAGTTATAGGGGTCCTTACCTTTTCAAGAGAATTTTTGGACCCATAATTTGGACCCCTTTTTTTCGATGATAACACGATAGAATCCTGGAACTTTTTGCGTCACCAAGTAGCTCCCGTGGAGTTCTTCAAACGTGCAAAAACTCATCCCGATCTATCGAGCGGTTCGAAAGTTATGAAAGATTTTCTAAAAATCAACAAATTTTCATCGATTGGGTCAGAAATTTTTTCGAAAAATTTTACCATTTTCGAGGTCGAGTTAGCACCGGATTCTTAGCATTTCGGACCCCAGGAACACGAAAATGAAGAGATATCCAAGAAATCTCTTCAAATAAAAAAGTTGAAAAATCGTCCAAATCACCAAAATTTTGCCCTTTCGATGCAAAATGCAACTTTCCAAAACTTTGGATGGCGATAACTCCGGAACTACAGGTCGTACGTGAATTCCCGTGGCACCGTTGGATTCCTCGTGAAATTCTGCGTAAGATAGGACCAAATTAACCACGGAAAATCCAATAATAAAAAAGTTATAGGGGTCCTTACCTTTTCAAGAGAATTTTTGGACCCATATTTTGGACCCCTTTTTTTCGATGATAACACGATAGAATCCTGGAACTTTTTGCGTCACCAAGTAGCTCCCGTGGAGTTCTTCAAACGTGCAAAAACTCATCCCGATCTATCGAGCGGTTCAAAAGTTATGAGAGATTTTCTAAAAATCAACAAATTTTCATCGATTGGGTCGGAAATTTTTTCGAAAAATTTTACCATTTTCGAGGTCGAGTTAGCACCGGATTCTTAGCATCTCGGACCCCAGGAACACGAAAATGAAGAGATATCCAAGAAATCTCTTCAAATAAAAAAGTTAAAAAATCGTCCAAATCACCAAAATTTTGCCCTTTCGATGCAAAATGCAACTTTCCAAAATTTTGGATGGCGATAACTCCGGAACTACAGGTCGTACGTGAATTCCCGTGGCACCGTTGGATTCCTCGTGAAATTCTGCGTAAGATAGGACCAAATTAACCACGAAAAATCCAATAATAAAAAAGTTATAGGGGTCCTTACCTTTTCAAGAGAATTTTTGGACCCATATTTTGGACCCCTTTTTTTCGATGATAACACGATAGAATCCTGGAACTTTTTGCGTCACCAAGTAGCTCCCGTGGAGTTCTTCAAACGTGCAAAAACTCATCCCGATCTATCGAGCGGTTCAAAAGTTATGAGAGATTTTCTAAAAATCAACAAATTTTCATCGATTGGGTCAGAAATTTTTTCGAAAAATTTTACCATTTTCGAGGTCGAGTTAGCACCGGATTCTTAGCATCTCGGACCCCAGGAACACGAAAATGAAGAGATATCCAAGAAATCTCTTCAAATAAAAAAGTTAAAAAATCGTCCAAATCACCAAAATTTTGCCCTTTCGATGCAAAATGCAACTTTCCAAAATTTTGGATGGCGATAACTCCGGAACTACAGGTCGTACGTGAATTCCCGTGGCACCGTTGGATTCCTCGTGAAATTCTGCGTAAGATAGGACCAAATTAACCACGAAAAATCCAATAATAAAAAAGTTATAGGGGTCCTTACCTTTTCAAGAGAATTTTTGGACCCATATTTTGGACCCCTTTTTTTCGATGATAACACGATAGAATCCTGGAACTTTTTGCGTCACCAAGTAGCTCCCGTGGAGTTCTTCAAACGTGCAAAAACTCATCCCGATCTATCGAGCGGTTCAAAAGTTATGAGAGATTTTCTAAAAATCAACAAATTTTCATCGATTGGGTCAGAAATTTTTTCGAATAATTTTACCATTTTCGAGGTCGAGTTAGCACCGGATTCTTAGCATTTCGGACCCCAGGAACACGAAAATGAAGAGATATCCAAGAAATCTCTTCAAATAAAAAAGTTGAAAAATCGTCCAAATCACCAAAATTTTGCCCTTTCGATGCAAAATGCAACTTTCCAAAACTTTGGATGGCGATAACTCCGGAACTACAGGTCGTACGTGAATTCCCGTGGCACCGTTGGATTCCTCGTGAAATTCTGCGTAAGATAGGACCAAATTAACCACGAAAAATCCAATAATAAAAAAGTTATAGGGGTCCTAACCTTTTCAAGAGAATTTTTGGACCCATAATTTGGACCCCTTTTTTTCGATGATAACACGATAGAATTCTGGAACTTTTTGCGTCACCAAGTAGCTCCCGTGGAGTTCTTCAAACGTGCAAAAACTCATCCCGATCTATCGAGCGGTTCAAAAGTTATGAGAGATTTTCTAAAAATCAACAAATTTTCATCGATTGGGTCAGAAATTTTTTCGAAAAATTTTACCATTTTCGAGGTCGAGTTAGCACCGGATTCTTAGCATTTCGGACCCCAGGAACACGAAAATGAAGAGATATCCAAGAAATCTCTTCAAATAAAAAAGTTGAAAAATCGTCCAAATCACCAAAATTTTGCCCTTTCGATGCAAAATGCAACTTTCCAAAACTTTGGATGGCGATAACTCCGGAACTACAGGTCGTACGTGAATTTCCGTGGCACCGTTGGATTCCTCGTGAAATTCTGCGTAAGATAGGACCAAATTAACCACGAAAAATCCAATAATAAAAAAGTTATAGGGGTCCTTAGCTTTTCAAGAGAATTTTTGGACCCATATTTTGGACCCCTTTTTTTCGATGATAACACGATAGAATCCTGGAACTTTTTGCGTCACCAAGTAGCTCCCGTGGAGTTCTTCAAACGTGCAAAAAACTCATCCCGATCTATCGAGCGGTTCAAAAGTTATGAGAGATTTTCTAAAAATCAACAAATTTTCATCGATTGGGTCAGAAATTTTTTCGAAAAATTTTACCATTTTCGAGGTCGAGTTAGCACCGGATTCTTAGCATTTCGGACCCCAGGAATACGAAAATGAAGAGATATCCAAGAAATCTCTTCAAATAAAAAAGTTGAAAAATCGTCCAAATCACCAAAATTTTGCCCTTTCGATGCAAAATGCAACTTTCCAAAACTTTGGATGGCGATAACTCCGGAACTACAGGTCGTACGTGAATTCCCGTGGCACCGTTGGATTCCTCGTGAAATTCTGCGTAAGATAGGACCAAATTAACCACGAAAAATCCAATAATAAAAAAGTTATAGGGGTCCTTACCTTTTCAAGAGAATTTTTGGACCCATATTTTGGACCCCTTTTTTTCGATGATAACACGATAGAATCCTGGAACTTTTTGCGTCACCAAGTAGCTCCCGTGGAGTTCTTCAAACGTGCAAAAAACTCATCCCGATCTATCGAGCGGTTCAAAAGTTATGAGAGATTTTCTAAAAATCAACAAATTTTCATCGATTGGGTCAGAAATTTTTTCGAAAAATTTTACCATTTTCGAGGTCGAGTTAGCACCGGATTCTTAGCATTTCGGACCCCAGGAATACGAAAATGAAGAGATATCCAAGAAATCTCTTCAAATAAAAAAGTTGAAAAATCGTCCAAATCACCAAAATTTTGCCCTTTCGATGCAAAATGCAACTTTCCAAAACTTTGGATGGCGATAACTCCGGAACTACAGGTCGTACGTGAATTCCCGTGGCACCGTTGGATTCCTCGTGAAATTCTGCGTAAGATAGGACCAAATTAACCACGAAAAATCCAATAATAAAAAAGTTATAGGGGTCCTTACCTTTTCAAGAGAATTTTTGGACCCATAATTTGGACCCCTTTTTTTCGATGATAACACGATAGAATCCTGGAACTTTTTGCGTCACCAAGTAGCTCCCGTGGAGTTCTTCAAACGTGCAAAAACTCATCCCGATCTATCGAGCGGTTCGAAAGTTATGAAAGATTTTCTAAAAATCAACAAATTTTCATCGATTGGGTCAGAAATTTTTTCGAAAAATTTTACCATTTTCGAGGTCGAGTTAGCACCGGATTCTTAGCATTTCGGACCCCAGGAACACGAAAATGAAGAGATATCCAAGAAATCTCTTCAAATAAAAAAGTTGAAAAATCGTCCAAATCACCAAAATTTTGCCCTTTCGATGCAAAATGCAACTTTCCAAAACTTTGGATGGCGATAACTCCGGAACTACAGGTCGTACGTGAATTCCCGTGGCACCGTTGGATTCCTCGTGAAATTCTGCGTAAGATAGGACCAAATTAACCACGGAAAATCCAATAATAAAAAAGTTATAGGGGTCCTTACCTTTTCAAGAGAATTTTTGGACCCATATTTTGGACCCCTTTTTTTCGATGATAACACGATAGAATCCTGGAACTTTTTGCGTCACCAAGTAGCTCCCGTGGAGTTCTTCAAACGTGCAAAAACTCATCCCGATCTATCGAGCGGTTCAAAAGTTATGAGAGATTTTCTAAAAATCAACAAATTTTCATCGATTGGGTCGGAAATTTTTTCGAAAAATTTTACCATTTTCGAGGTCGAGTTAGCACCGGATTCTTAGCATCTCGGACCCCAGGAACACGAAAATGAAGAGATATCCAAGAAATCTCTTCAAATAAAAAAGTTAAAAAATCGTCCAAATCACCAAAATTTTGCCCTTTCGATGCAAAATGCAACTTTCCAAAATTTTGGATGGCGATAACTCCGGAACTACAGGTCGTACGTGAATTCCCGTGGCACCGTTGGATTCCTCGTGAAATTCTGCGTAAGATAGGACCAAATTAACCACGAAAAATCCAATAATAAAAAAGTTATAGGGGTCCTTACCTTTTCAAGAGAATTTTTGGACCCATATTTTGGACCCCTTTTTTTCGATGATAACACGATAGAATCCTGGAACTTTTTGCGTCACCAAGTAGCTCCCGTGGAGTTCTTCAAACGTGCAAAAACTCATCCCGATCTATCGAGCGGTTCAAAAGTTATGAGAGATTTTCTAAAAATCAACAAATTTTCATCGATTGGGTCAGAAATTTTTTCGAAAAATTTTACCATTTTCGAGGTCGAGTTAGCACCGGATTCTTAGCATCTCGGACCCCAGGAACACGAAAATGAAGAGATATCCAAGAAATCTCTTCAAATAAAAAAGTTAAAAAATCGTCCAAATCACCAAAATTTTGCCCTTTCGATGCAAAATGCAACTTTCCAAAATTTTGGATGGCGATAACTCCGGAACTACAGGTCGTACGTGAATTCCCGTGGCACCGTTGGATTCCTCGTGAAATTCTGCGTAAGATAGGACCAAATTAACCACGAAAAATCCAATAATAAAAAAGTTATAGGGGTCCTTACCTTTTCAAGAGAATTTTTGGACCCATATTTTGGACCCCTTTTTTTCGATGATAACACGATAGAATCCTGGAACTTTTTGCGTCACCAAGTAGCTCCCGTGGAGTTCTTCAAACGTGCAAAAACTCATCCCGATCTATCGAGCGGTTCAAAAGTTATGAGAGATTTTCTAAAAATCAACAAATTTTCATCGATTGTTTCAGAAATTTTTTCGAAAAATTTTACCATTTTCGAGGTCGAGTTAGCACCGGATTCTTAGCATTTCGGTCCCCAGGAACACGAAAATGAAGAGATATCCAAGAAATCTCTTCAAATAAAAAAGTTGAAAAATCGTCCAAATCACCAAAATTTTGCCCTTTCGATGCAAAATGCAACTTTCCAAAACTTTGGATGGCGATAACTCCGGAACTACAGGTCGTACGTGAATTCCCGTGGCACCGTTGGATTCCTCGTGAAATTCTGCGTAAGATAGGACCAAATTAACCACGAAAAATCTAATAATAAAAAAGTTATAGGGGTCCTTACCTTTTCAAGAGAATTTTTGGACCCATATTTTGGACCCCTTTTTTTCGATGATAACACGATAGAATCCTGGAATTTTTTGCGTCACCAAGTAGCTCCCGTGGAGTTCCTCAAACGTGCAAAAACTCATCCCGATCTATCGAGCGGTTCAAAAGTTATGAGAGATTTTCTAAAAATCAACAAATTTTCATCGATTGGGTCAGAAATTTTTTCGAAAAATTTTACCATTTTCGAGGTCGAGTTAGCACCGGATTCTTAGCATTTCGGACCCCAGGAACACGAAAATGAAGAGATATCCAAGGAATCTCTTCAAATAAAAAAGTTGAAAAATCGTCCAAATCACCAAAATTTTGCCCTTTCGATGCAAAATGCAACTTTCCAAAACTTTGGATGGCGATAACTCCGGAACTACAGGTCGTACGTGAATTCCCGTGGCACCGTTGGATTCCTCGTGAAATTCTGCGTAAGATAGGACCAAATTAACCACGAAAAATCTAATAATAAAAAAGTTATAGGGGTCCTTACCTTTTGAAGAGAATTTTTGGACCCATATTTTGGACCCCTTTTTTTCGATGATAACACGATAGAATCCTGGAACTTTTTGCGTCACCAAGTAGCTCCCGTGGAGTTCTTCAAACGTGCAAAAACTCATCCCGATCTATCGAGCGGTTCAAAAGTTATGAGAGATTTTCTAAAAATCAACAAATTTTCATCGATTGGGTCAGAAATTTTTTCGAAAAATTTTACCATTTTCGAGGTCGAGTTAGCACCGGATTCTTAGCATTTCGGACCCCAGGAACACGAAAATGAAGAGATATCCAAGAAATCTCTTCAAATAAAAAAGTTGAAAAATCGTCCAAATCACCAAAATTTTGCCCTTTCGATGCAAAATGCAACTTTCCAAAATTTTGGATGGCGATAACTCCGGAACTACAGGTCGTACGTGAATTCCCGTGGCACCGTTGGATTCCTCGTGAAATTCTGCGTAAGATAGGACCAAACTAACCACGAAAAATCCAATAATAAAAAAGTTATAGGGGTCCTTACCTTTTCAAGAGAATTTTTGGACCCATATTTTGGACCCCTTTTTTTCGATGATAACACGATAGAATCCTGGAGCTTTTTGCGTCACCAAGTAGCTCCCGTGGAGTTCTTCAAACGTGCAAAAACTCATCCCGATCTATCGAGCGGTTCAAAAGTTATGAGAGATTTTCTAAAAATCAACAAATTTTCATCGATTGGGTCAGAAATTTTTTCGAAAAATTTTACCATTTTCGAGGTCGAGTTAGCACCGGATTCTTAGCATTTCGGACCCCAGGAACACGAAAATGAAGAAATATCCAAGAAATCTCTTCAAATAAAAAAGTTGAAAAATCGTCCAAATCACCAAAATTTTGCCCTTTCGATGCAAAATGCAACTTTCCAAAATTTTGGATGGCGATAACTCCGGAACTACAGGTCGTAGGTGAATTCCCGTGGCACCGTTGGATTCCTCGTGAAATTCTGCGTAAGATAGGACCAAATTAACCACGAAAAATCCAATAATAAAAAAGTTATAGGGGTCCTTAAGTTTTCAAGAGAATTTTTGGACCCATATTTTGGACCCCTTTTTTTCGATGATAACACGATAGAATCCTGGAACTTTTTGCGTCACCAAGTAGCTCCCGTGGAGTTCTTCAAACGTGCGAAAACTCATCCCGATCTATCGAGCGGTTCAAAAGTTATGAGAGATTTTCTAAAAATCAACAAATTTTCATCGATTGGGTCAGAAATTTTTTCGAAAAATTTTACCATTTTCGAGGTCGAGTTAGCACCGGATTCTTAGCACTTCGGACCCCAGGAACACGAAAATGAAGAGGTATCCAAGAAATCTCTTCAAATAAAAAAGTTGAAAAATCGTCCAAATCACCAAAATTTTGCCCTTTCGATGCAAAATGCAACTTTCCAAAACTTTGGATGGCGATAACTCCGGAACTACAGGTCGTACGTGAATTCCCGTGGCACCGTTGGATTCCTCGTGAAATTCTGCGTAAGATAGGACCAAATTAACCACGAAAAATCCAATAATAAAAAAGTTATAGGGGTCCTTACCTTTTCAAGAGAATTTTTGGACCCATATTTTGGACCCCTTTTTTTCGATGATAACACGATAGAATCCTGGAATTTTTGCGTCACCAAGTAGCTCCCGTGGAGTTCTTCAAACGTGCGAATACTCATCCCGATCTATCGAGCGGTTCAAAAGTTATGAGAGATTTTCTAAAAATCAACAAATTTTCATCGATTGGGTCAGAAATTTTTTCGAAAAATTTTACCATTTTCGAGGTCGAGTTAGCACCGGATTCTTAGCATTTCGGACCCCAGGAACACGAAAATGAAGAGATATCCAAGAAATCTCTTCAAATAAAAAAGTTGAAAAATCGTCCAAATCACCAAAATTTTGCCCTTTCGATGCAAAATGCAACTTTCCAAAATTTTGGATGGCGATAACTCCGGAACTACAGGTCGTACGTGAATTCCCGTGGCACCGTTGGATTCCTCGTGAAATTCTGCGTAAGATAGGACCAAATTAACCACGAAAAATCCAATAATAAAAAAGTTATAGGGGTCCTTACCTTTTCAAGAGAATTTTTGGACCCATATTTTGGACCCCTTTTTTTCGATGATAACACGATAGAATCCTGGAACTTTTTGCGTCACCAAGTAGCTCCCGTGGAGTTCATCAAACGTGCAAAAACTCATCCCGATCTATCGAGCGGTTCAAAAGTTATGAGAGATTTTCTAAAAATCAACAAATTTTCATCGATTGGGTCAGAAATTTTTTCGAAAAATTTTACCATTTTCGAGGTCGAGTTAGCACCGGATTCTTAGCATTTCGGACCCCAGGAACACGAAAATGAAGAGATATCCAAGAAATCTCTTCAAATGAAAAAGTTGAAAAATCGTCCAAATCACCAAAATTTTGCCCTTTCGATGCAAAATGCAACTTTCCAAAATTTGGATGGCGATAATTCCGGAACTACAGGTCGTACGTGAATTCCCGTGGCACCGTTGGATTCCTCGTGAAATTCTGCGTAAGATAGGACCAAATTAACCACGAAAAATCCAATAATAAAAAAGTTATAGGGGTCCTTACCTTTTCAAGAGAATTTTTGGACCCATATTTTGGACCCCTTTTTTTCGATGATAACACGATAGAATCCTGGAACTTTTTGCGTCACCAAGTAGCTCCCGTGGAGTTCATCAAACGTGCAAAAACTCATCCCGATCTATCGAGCGGTTCAAAAGTTATGAGAGATTTTCTAAAAATCAACAAATTTTCATCGATTGGGTCAGAAATTTTTTCGAAAAATTTTACCATTTTCGAGGTCGAGTTAGCACCGGATTCTTAGCATTTCGGACCCCAGGAACACGAAAATGAAGAGATATTCAAGAGATCTCTTCAAATAAAAAAGTTGAAAAATCGTCCAAATCACCAAAATTTTGCCCTTTCGATGCAAAATGCAACTTTCCAAAATTTGGATAGCGATAACTCCGGAACTACAGGTCGTACGTGAATTCCCGTGGCACCGTTGGATTCCTCGTGAAATTCTGCGTAAGATAGGACCAAATTAACCACGAAAAATCCAATAATAAAAAAGTTATAGGGGTCCTTACCTTTTCAAGAGAATTTTTGGACCCATATTTTGGACCCCTTTTTTTCGATGATAACACGATAGAATCCTGGAACTTTTTGCGTCACCAAGTAGCTCCCGTGGAGTTCTTCAAACGTGCAAAAACTCATCCCGATCTATCGAGCGGTTCAAAAGTTATGAGAGATTTTCTAAAAATCAACAAATTTTCATCGATTGGGTCAGAAATTTTTTCGAAAAATTTTACCATTTTCGAGGTCGAGTTAGCACCGGATTCTTAGCATTTCGGACCCCAGGAACACGAAAATGAAGAGATATCCAAGAAATCTCTTCAAATAAAAAAGTTGAAAAATCGTCCAATCACCAAAATTTTGCCCTTTCGATGCAAAATGCAACTTTCCAAAATTTTGGATGGCGATAACTCCGGAACTACAGGTCGTACGTGAATTCCCGTGGCACCGTTGGATTCCTCGTGAAATTCTGCGTAAGATAGGACCAAATTAACCACGAAAAATCCAATAATAAAAAAGTTATAGGGGTCCTTAGCTTTTCAAGAGAATTTTTGGACCCATATTTTGGACCCCTTTTTTTCGATGATAACACGATAGAATCCTGGAACTTTTTGCGTCACCAAGTAGCTCCCGCGGAGTTCTTCAAACGTGCAAAAACTCATCCCGATCTATCGAGCGGTTCAAAAGTTATGAGAGATTTTCTAAAAATCAACAAATTTTCATCGATTGGGTCAGAAATTTTTTCGAAAAATTTTACCATTTTCGAGGTCGAGTTAGCACCGGATTCTTAGCATTTCGGACCCCAGGAACACGAAAATGAAGAGATTTCCAAGAAATCTCTTCAAATAAAAAAGTTGAAAAATCGTCCAAATCACCAAAATTTTGCCCTTTCGATGCAAAATGCAACTTTCCAAAACTTTGGATGGCGATAACACCGGAACTACAGGTCGTACGTGAATTCCCGTGGCACCGTTGGATTTCTCGTGAAATTCTGCGTAAGATAGGACCAAATTAACCACGAAAAATCCAATAATAAAAAAGTTATAGCGGTCCTTACCTTTTCAAGAGAATTTTTGGACCCATATTTTGGACCCCTTTTTTTCGATGATAACACGATAGAATCCTGGAACTTTTTGCGTCACCAAGTAGCTCCCGTGGAGTTCTTCAAACGTGCAAAAACTCATCCCGATCTATCGAGCGGTTCAAAAGTTATGAGAGATTTTCTAAAAATCAACAAATTTTCATCGATTGGGTCAGAAATTTTTTCGAATAATTTTACCATTTTCGAGGTCGAGTTAGCACCGGATTCTTAGCATTTCGGACCCCAGGAACACGAAAATGAAGAGATATCCAAGAAATCTCTTCAAATAAAAAAGTTGAAAAATCGTCCAAATCACCAAAATTTTGCCCTTTCGATGCAAAATGCAACTTTCCAAAACTTTGGATGGCGATAACTCCGGAACTACAGGTCGTACGTGAATTCCCGTGGCACCGTTGGATTCCTCGTGAAATTCTGCGTAAGATAGGACCAAATTAACCACGAAAAATCCAATAATAAAAAAGTTATAGGGGTCCTTACCTTTTCAAGAGAATTTTTGGACCCATAATTTGGACCCCTTTTTTTCGATGATAACACGATAGAATTCTGGAACTTTTTGCGTCACCAAGTAGCTCCCGTGGAGTTCTTCAAACGTGCAAAAACTCATCCCGATCTATCGAGCGGTTCAAAAGTTATGAGAGATTTTCTAAAAATCAACAAATTTTCATCGATTGGGTCAGAAATTTTTTCGAAAAATTTTACCATTTTCGAGGTCGAGTTAGCACCGGATTCTTAGCATCTCGGACCCCAGGAACACGAAAATGAAGAGATATCCAAGAAATCTCTTCAAATAAAAAAGTTAAAAAATCGTCCAAATCACCAAAATTTTGCCCTTTCGATGCAAAATGCAACTTTCCAAAATTTTGGATGGCGATAACTCCGGAACTACAGGTCGTACGTGAATTCCCGTGGCACCGTTGGATTCCTCGTGAAATTCTGCGTAAGATAGGACCAAATTAACCACGAAAAATCCAATAATAAAAAAGTTATAGGGGTCCTTACCTTTTCAAGAGAATTTTTGGACCCATAATTTGGACCCCTTTTTTTCGATGATAACACGATAGAATCCTGGAACTTTTTGCGTCACCAAGTAGCTCCCGTGGAGTTCTTCAAACGTGCAAAAACTCATCCCGATCTATCGAGCGGTTCGAAAGTTATGAAAGATTTTCTAAAAATCAACAAATTTTCATCGATTGGGTCAGAAATTTTTTCGAAAAATTTTACCATTTTCGAGGTCGAGTTAGCACCGGATTCTTAGCATTTCGGACCCCAGGAACACGAAAATGAAGAGATATCCAAGAAATCTCTTCAAATAAAAAAGTTGAAAAATCGTCCAAATCACCAAAATTTTGCCCTTTCGATGCAAAATGCAACTTTCCAAAACTTTGGATGGCGATAACTCCGGAACTACAGGTCGTACGTGAATTCCCGTGGCACCGTTGGATTCCTCGTGAAATTCTGCGTAAGATAGGACCAAATTAACCACGGAAAATCCAATAATAAAAAAGTTATAGGGGTCCTTACCTTTTCAAGAGAATTTTTGGACCCATATTTTGGACCCCTTTTTTTCGATGATAACACGATAGAATCCTGGAACTTTTTGCGTCACCAAGTAGCTCCCGTGGAGTTCTTCAAACGTGCAAAAACTCATCCCGATCTATCGAGCGGTTCAAAAGTTATGAGAGATTTTCTAAAAATCAACAAATTTTCATCGATTGGGTCGGAAATTTTTTCGAAAAATTTTACCATTTTCGAGGTCGAGTTAGCACCGGATTCTTAGCATCTCGGACCCCAGGAACACGAAAATGAAGAGATATCCAAGAAATCTCTTCAAATAAAAAAGTTAAAAAATCGTCCAAATCACCAAAATTTTGCCCTTTCGATGCAAAATGCAACTTTCCAAAATTTTGGATGGCGATAACTCCGGAACTACAGGTCGTACGTGAATTCCCGTGGCACCGTTGGATTCCTCGTGAAATTCTGCGTAAGATAGGACCAAATTAACCACGAAAAATCCAATAATAAAAAAGTTATAGGGGTCCTTACCTTTTCAAGAGAATTTTTGGACCCATATTTTGGACCCCTTTTTTTCGATGATAACACGATAGAATCCTGGAACTTTTTGCGTCACCAAGTAGCTCCCGTGGAGTTCTTCAAACGTGCAAAAACTCATCCCGATCTATCGAGCGGTTCAAAAGTTATGAGAGATTTTCTAAAAATCAACAAATTTTCATCGATTGGGTCAGAAATTTTTTCGAAAAATTTTACCATTTTCGAGGTCGAGTTAGCACCGGATTCTTAGCATCTCGGACCCCAGGAACACGAAAATGAAGAGATATCCAAGAAATCTCTTCAAATAAAAAAGTTAAAAAATCGTCCAAATCACCAAAATTTTGCCCTTTCGATGCAAAATGCAACTTTCCAAAATTTTGGATGGCGATAACTCCGGAACTACAGGTCGTACGTGAATTCCCGTGGCACCGTTGGATTCCTCGTGAAATTCTGCGTAAGATAGGACCAAATTAACCACGAAAAATCCAATAATAAAAAAGTTATAGGGGTCCTTACCTTTTCAAGAGAATTTTTGGACCCATATTTTGGACCCCTTTTTTTCGATGATAACACGATAGAATCCTGGAACTTTTTGCGTCACCAAGTAGCTCCCGTGGAGTTCTTCAAACGTGCAAAAACTCATCCCGATCTATCGAGCGGTTCAAAAGTTATGAGAGATTTTCTAAAAATCAACAAATTTTCATCGATTGGGTCAGAAATTTTTTCGAAAAATTTTACCATTTTCGAGGTCGAGTTAGCACCGGATTCTTAGCATTTCGGTCCCCAGGAACACGAAAATGAAGAGATATCCAAGAAATCTCTTCAAATAAAAAAGTTGAAAAATCGTCCAAATCACCAAAATTTTGCCCTTTCGATGCAAAATGCAACTTTCCAAAACTTTGGATGGCGATAACTCCGGAACTACAGGTCGTACGTGAATTCCCGTGGCACCGTTGGATTCCTCGTGAAATTCTGCGTAAGATAGGACCAAATTAACCACGAAAAATCTAATAATAAAAAAGTTATAGGGGTCCTTACCTTTTCAAGAGAATTTTTGGACCCATATTTTGGACCCCTTTTTTTCGATGATAACACGATAGAATCCTGGAATTTTTTGCGTCACCAAGTAGCTCCCGTGGAGTTCCTCAAACGTGCAAAAACTCATCCCGATCTATCGAGCGGTTCAAAAGTTATGAGAGATTTTCTAAAAATCAACAAATTTTCATCGATTGGGTCAGAAATTTTTTCGAAAAATTTTACCATTTTCGAGGTCGAGTTAGCACCGGATTCTTAGCACTTCGGACCCCAGGAACACGAAAATGAAGAGGTATCCAAGAAATCTCTTCAAATAAAAAAGTTGAAAAATCGTCCAAATCACCAAAATTTTGCCCTTTCGATGCAAAATGCAACTTTCCAAAACTTTGGATGGCGATAACTCCGGAACTACAGGTCGTACGTGAATTCCCGTGGCACCGTTGGATTCCTCGTGAAATTCTGCGTAAGATAGGACCAAATTAACCACGAAAAATCTAATAATAAAAAAGTTATAGGGGTCCTTACCTTTTGAAGAGAATTTTTGGACCCATATTTTGGACCCCTTTTTTTCGATGATAACACGATAGAATCCTGGAACTTTTTGCGTCACCAAGTAGCTCCCGTGGAGTTCTTCAAACGTGCAAAAACTCATCCCGATCTATCGAGCGGTTCAAAAGTTATGAGAGATTTTCTAAAAATCAACAAATTTTCATCGATTGGGTCAGAAATTTTTTCGAAAAATTTTACCATTTTCGAGGTCGAGTTAGCACCGGATTCTTAGCATTTCGGACCCCAGGAACACGAAAATGAAGAGATATCCAAGAAATCTCTTCAAATAAAAAAGTTGAAAAATCGTCCAAATCACCAAAATTTTGCCCTTTCGATGCAAAATGCAACTTTCCAAAACTTTGGATGGCGATAACTCCGGAACTACAGGTCGTACGTGAATTCCCGTGGCACCGTTGGATTCCTCGTGAAATTCTGCGTAAGATAGGACCAAATTAACCACGAAAAATCCAATAATAAAAAAGTTATAGGGGTCCTTACCTTTTCAAGAGAATTTTTGGACCCATATTTTGGACCCCTTTTTTTCAATGATAACACGATAGAATCCTGGAACTTTTTGCGTCACCAAGTAGCTCCCGTGGAGTTCTTCAAACGTGCAAAAACTCATCCCGATCTATCGAGCGGTTCAAAAGTTATGAGAGATTTTCTAAAAATCAACAAATTTTCATCGATTGGGTCAGAAATTTTTTCGAAAAATTTTACCATTTTCGAGGTCGAGTTAGCACCGGATTCTTAGCATTTCGGACCCCAGGAACACGAAAATGAAGAGATATCCAAGAAATCTCTTCAAATAAAAAAGTTGAAAAATCGTCCAAATCACCAAAATTTTGCCCTTTCGATGCAAAATGCAACTTTCCAAAACTTTGGATGGCGATAACTCCGGAACTACAGGTCGTACGTGAATTCCCGTGGCACCGTTGGATTCCTCGTGAAATTCTGCGTAAGATAGGACCAAATTAACCACGAAAAATCCAATAATAAAAAAGTTATAGGGGTCCTTACCTTTTCAAGAGAATTTTTGGACCCATATTTTGGACCCCTTTTTTTCGATGATAACACGATAGAATCCTGGAACTTTTTGCGTCACCAAGTAGCTCCCGTGGAGTTCTTCAAACGTGCAAAAACTCATCCCGATCTATCGAGCGGTTCAAAAGTTATGAGAGATTTTCTAAAAATCAACAAATTTTCATCGATTGGGTCAGAAATTTTTTCGAAAAATTTTACCATTTTCGAGGTCGAGTTAGCACCGGATTCTTAGCATTTCGGACCCCAGGAACACGAAAATGAAGAGATATCCAAGAAATCTCTTCAAATAAAAAAGTTGAAAAATCGTCCAAATCACCAAAATTTTGCCCTTTCGATGCAAAATGCAACTTTCCAAAACTTTGGATGGCGATAACTCCGGAACTACAGGTCGTACGTGAATTCCCGTGGCACCGTTGGATTCCTCGTGAAATTCTGCGTAAGATAGGACCAAATTAACCACGAAAAATCCAATAATAAAAAAGTTATAGGGGTCCTTACCTTTTCAAGAGAATTTTTGGACCCATATTTTGGACCCCTTTTTTTCGATGATAACACGATAGAATCCTGGAACTTTTTGCGTCACCAAGTAGCTCCCGTGGAGTTCTTCAAACGTGCAAAAACTCATCCCGATCTATCGAGCGGTTCAAAAGTTATGAGAGATTTTCTAAAAATCAACAAATTTTCATCGATTGGGTCAGAAATTTTTTCGAAAAATTTTACCATTTTCGAGGTCGAGTTAGCACCGGATTCTTAGCATTTCGGACCCCAGGAACACGAAAATGAAGAGATTCTAAGAAATCTCTTCAAATAAAAAAGTTGAAAAATCGTCCAAATCACCAAAATTTTGCCCTTTCGATGCAAAATGCAACTTTCCAAAACTTTGGATGGCGATAACTCCGGAACTACAGGTCGTACGTGAATTCCCGTGGCACCGTTGGATTCCTCGTGAAATTCTGCGTAAGATAGGACCAAATTAACCACGAAAAATCCAATAATAAAAAAAGTTATAGGGGTCCTTACCTTTTCAAGAGAATTTTTGGACCCATATTTTGGACCCCTTTTTTTCGATGATAACACGATAGAATCCTGGAACTTTTTGCGTCACCAAGTAGCTCCCGTGGAGTTCTTCAAACGTGCAAAAACTCATCCCGATCTATCGAGCGGTTCAAAAGTTATGAGAGATTTTCTAAAAATCAACAAATTTTCATCGATTGGGTCAGAAATTTTTTCGAAAAATTTTACCATTTTCGAGGTCGAGTTAGCACCGGATTCTTAGCATTTCGGACCCCAGGAACACGAAAATGAAGAGATATCCAAGAAATCTCTTCAAATAAAAAAGTTGAAAACTCTTCCAAATCACCAAAATTTTGCCCTTTCGATGCAAAATGCAACTTTCCAAAACTTTGGATGGCGATAACTCCGGAACTACAGGTCGTACGTGAATTCCCGTGGCACCGTTGGATTCCTCGTGAAATTCTGCGTAAGATAGGACCAAATTAACCACGAAAAATCCAATAATAAAAAAGTTATAGGGGTCCTTACCTTTTCAAGAGAATTTTTGGACCCATATTTTGGACCCCTTTTTTTCGATGATAACACGATAGAATCCTGGAACTTTTTGCGTCACCAAGTAGCTCCCGTGGAGTTCTTCAAACGTGCAAAAACTCATCCCGATCTATCGAGCGGTTCAAAAGTTATGAGAGATTTTCTAAAAATCAACAAATTTTCATCGATTGGGTCAGAAATTTTTTCGAAAAATTTTACCATTTTCGAGGTCGAGTTAGCACCGGATTCTTAGCATTTCGGACCCCAGGAACACGAAAATGAAGAGATATCCAAGAAATCTCTTCAAATAAAAAAGTTGAAAAATCGTCCAAATCACCAAAATTTTGCCCTTTCGATGCAAAATGCAACTTTCCAAAACTTTGGATGGCGATAACTCCGGAACTACAGGTCGTACGTGAATTCCCGTGGCACCGTTGGATTCCTCGTGAAATTCTGCGTAAGATAGGACCAAATTAACCACGAAAAATCCAATAATAAAAAAGTTATAGGGGTCCTTACCTTTTCAAGAGAATTTTTGGACCCATATTTTGGACCCCTTTTTTTCGATGATAACACGATAGAATCCTGGAACTTTTTGCGTCACCAAGTAGCTCCCGTGGAGTTCTTCAAACGTGCAAAAACTCATCCCGATCTATCGAGCGGTTCAAAAGTTATGAGAGATTTTCTAAAAATCAACAAATTTTCATCGATTGGGTCAGAAATTTTTTCGAAAAATTTTACCATTTTCGAGGTCGAGTTAGCACCGGATTCTTAGCATTTCGGACCCCAGGAACACGAAAATGAAGAGATATCCAAGAAATCTCTTCAAATAAAAAAGTTGAAAAATCGTCCAAATCACCAAAATTTTGCCCTTTCGATGCAAAATGCAACTTTCCAAAACTTTGGATGGCGATAACTCCGGAACTACAGGTCGTACGTGAATTCCCGTGGCACCGTTGGATTCCTCGTGAAATTCTGCGTAAGATAGGACCAAATTAACCACGAAAAATCCAATAATAAAAAAAGTTATAGGGGTCCTTACCTTTTCAAGAGAATTTTTGGACCCATATTTTGGACCCCTTTTTTTCGATGATAACACGATAGAATCCTGGAACTTTTTGCGTCACCAAGTAGCTCCCGTGGAGTTCTTCAAACGTGCAAAAACTCATCCCGATCTATCGAGCGGTTCAAAAGTTATGAGAGATTTTCTAAAAATCAACAAATTTTCATCGATTGGGTCAGAAATTTTTTCGAAAAATTTTACCATTTTCGAGGTCGAGTTAGCACCGGATTCTTAGCATTTCGGACCCCAGGAACACGAAAATGAAGAGATATCCAAGAAATCTCTTCAAATAAAAAAGTTGAAAAATCGTCCAAATCACCAAAATTTTGCCCTTTCGATGCAAAATGCAACTTTCCAAAACTTTGGATGGCGATAACTCCGGAACTACAGGTCGTACGTGAATTCCCGTGGCACCGTTGGATTCCTCGTGAAATTCTGCGTAAGATAGCACCAAATTAACCACGAAAAATCCAATAATAAAAAAGTTATAGGGGTCCTTACCTTTTCAAGCGAATTTTTGGACCCATATTTTGGACCCCTTTTTTTCGATGATAACACGATAGAATCCTGGAACTTTTTGCGTCACCAAGTAGCTCCCGTGGAGTTCCTCAAACGTGCAAAAACTCATCCCGATCTATCGAGCGGTTCAAAAGTTATGAGAGATTTTCTAAAAATCAACAAATTTTCATCGATTGGGTCAGAAATTTTTTCGAAAAATTTTACCATTTTCGAGGTCGAGTTAGCACCGGATTCTTAGCATTTCGGACCCCAGGAACACGAAAATGAAGAGATATCCAAGAAATCTCTTCAAATAAAAAAGTTGAAAAATCGTCCAAATCACCAAAATTTTGCCCTTTCGATGCAAAATGCAACTTTCCAAAACTTTGGATGGCGATAACTCCGGAACTACAGGTCGTACGTGAATTCCCGTGGCACCGTTGGATTCCTCGTGAAATTCTGCGTAAGATAGGACCAAATTAACCACGAAAAATCCAATAATAAAAAAGTTATAGGGGTCCTTACCTTTTCAAGAGAATTTTTGGACCCATATTTTGGACCCCTTTTTTTCGATGATAACACGATAGAATCCTGGAACTTTTTGCGTCACCAAGTAGCTCCCGTGGAGTTCTTCAAACGTGCAAAAACTCATCCCGATCTATCGAGCGGTTCAAAAGTTATGAGAGATTTTCTAAAAATCAACAAATTTTCATCGATTTGGTCAGAAATTTTTTCGAAAAATTTTACCATTTTCGAGGTCGAGTTAGCACCGGATTCTTAGCATTTCGGACCCCAGGAACACGAAAATGAAGAGATATCCAAGAAATCTCTTCAAATAAAAAAGTTGAAAAATCGTACAAATCACCAAAATTTTGCCCTTTCGATGCAAAATGCAACTTTCCAAAACTTTGGATGGCGATAACTCCGGAACTACAGGTCGTACGTGAATTCCCGTGGCACCGTTGGATTCCTCGTGAAATTCTGCGTAAGATAGGACCGAATTAACCACGAAAAATCCAATAATAAAAAAGTTATAGGGGTCCTTACCTTTTCAAGAGAATTTTTGGACCCATATTTTGGACCCCTTTTTTTCGATGATAACACGATAGAATCCTGGAACTTTTTGCGTCACCAAGTAGCTCCCGTGGAGTTCTTCAAACGTGCAAAAACTCATCCCGATCTATCAAGCGGTTCAAAAGTTATGAGAGATTTTCTAAAAATCAACAAATTTTCATCGATTGGGTCAGAAATTTTTTCGAAAAATTCTACCATTTTCGAGGTCGAGTTAGCACCGGATTCTTAGCATTTCGGACCCCAGGAACACGAAAATGAAGAGATATCCAAGAAATCTCTTCAAATAAAAAAGTTGAAAAATCGTCCATATCACCAAAATTTTGCCCTTTCGATGCAAAATGCAACTTTCCAAAACTTTGGATGGCGATAACTCCGGAACTACAGGTCGTACGTGAATTCCCGTGGCACCGTTGGATTCCTCGTGAAATTCTGCGTAAGATAGGACCAAATTAACCACGAAAAATCCAATAATAAAAAAGTTATAGGGGTCCTTACCTTTTCAAGAGAATTTTTGGACCCATATTTTGGACCCCTTTTTTTCGATGATAACACGATAGAATCCTGGAACTTTTTGCGTCACCAAGTAGCTCCCGTGGAGTTCTTCAAACGTGCAAAAACTCATCCCGATCTATCGAGCGGTTCAAAAGTTATGAGAGATTTTCTAAAAATCAACAAATTTTCATCGATTGGGTCAGAAATTTTTTCGAAAAATTCTACCATTTTCGAGGTCGAGTTAGCACCGGATTCTTAGCATTTCGGACCCCAGGAACACGAAAATGAAGAGATATCCAAGAAATCTTTTCAAATAAAAAAGTTGAAAAATCGTCCAAATCACCAAAATTTTGCCCTTTCGATGCAAAATGCAACTTTCCAAAACTTTGGATGGCGATAACTCCGGAACTACAGGTCGTACGTGAATTCCCGTGGCACCGTTGGATTCCTCGTGAAATTCTGCGTAAGATAGGACCAAATTAACCACGAAAAATCCAATAATAAAAAAGTTATAGGGGTCCTTACCTTTTCAAGAGAATTTTTGGACCCATAATTTGGACCCTTTTTTCTCGATGATAACACGATAGAATCCTAGAACTTTTTGCGTCACCAAGTAGCTCCCGTGGAGTTCTTCAAACGTGCAAAAACTCATCCCGATCTATCGAGCGGTTCAAAAGTTATGAGAGATTTTCTAAAAATCAACAAATTTTCATCGATTGGGTCAGAAATTTTTTCGAAAAATTTTACCATTTTCGAGGTCGAGTTAGCACCGGATTCTTAGCATTTCGGACCCCAGGAACACGAAAATGAAGAGATATCCAAGAAATCTCTTCAAATAAAAAAGTTGAAAAATCGTCCAAATCACCAAAATTTTGCCCTTTCGATGCAAAATGCAACTTTCCAAAACTTTGGATGGCGATAACTCCGGAACTACAGGTCGTACGTGAATTCCCGTGGCACCGTTGGATTCCTCGTGAAATTCTGCGTAAGATAGGACCAAATTAACCACGAAAAATCCAATAATAAAAAAGTTATAGGGGTCCTTACCTTTTCAAGAGAATTTTTGGACCCATATTTTGGACCCCTTTTTTTCGATGATAACACGATAGAATCCTGGAACTTTTTGCGTCACCAAGTAGCTCCCGTGGAGTTCTTCAAACGTGCAAAAACTCATCCCGATCTATCGAGCGGTTCAAAAGTTATGAGAGATTTTCTAAAAATCAACAAATTTTCATCGATTGGGTCAGAAATTTTTTCGAAAAATTTTACCATTTTCGAGGTCGAGTTAGCACCGGATTCTTAGCATTTCGGACCCCAGGAACACGAAAATGAAGAGATATCCAAGAAATCTCTTCAAATAAAAAAGTTGAAAAATCGTCCAAATCACCAAAATTTTGCCCTTTCGATGCAAAATGCAACTTTCCAAAACTTTGGATGGCGATAACTCCGGAACTACAGGTCGTACGTGAATTCCCGTGGCACCGTTGGATTCCTCGTGAAATTCTGCGTAAGATAGGACCAAATTAACCACGAAAAATCCAATAATAAAAAAGTTATAGGGGTCCTTACCTTTTCAAGAGAATTTTTGGACCCATATTTTGGACCCCTTTTTTTCGATGATAACACGATAGAATCCTGGAACTTTTTGCGTCACCAAGTAGCTCCCGTGGAGTTCTTCAAACGTGCAAAAACTCATCCCGATCTATCGAGCGGTTCAAAAGTTATGAGAGATTTTCTAAAAATCAACAAATTTTCATCGATTGGGTCAGAAATTTTTTCGAAAAATTTTACCATTTTCGAGGTCGAGTTAGCACCGGATTCTTAGCATTTCGGACCCCAGGAACACGAAAATGAAGAGATTCTAAGAAATCTCTTCAAATAAAAAAGTTGAAAAATCGTCCAAATCACCAAAATTTTGCCCTTTCGATGCAAAATGCAACTTTCCAAAACTTTGGATGGCGATAACTCCGGAACTACAGGTCGTACGTGAATTCCCGTGGCACCGTTGGATTCCTCGTGAAATTCTGCGTAAGATAGGACCAAATTAACCACGAAAAATCCAATAATAAAAAAGTTATAGGGGTCCTTACCTTTTCAAGAGAATTTTTGGACCCATATTTTGGACCCCTTTTTTTCGATGATAACACGATAGAATCCTGGAACTTTTTGCGTCACCAAGTAGCTCCCGTGGAGTTCTTCAAACGTGCAAAAACTCATCCCGATCTATCGAGCGGTTCAAAAGTTATGAGAGATTTTCTAAAAATCAACAAATTTTCATCGATTGGGTCAGAAATTTTTTCGAAAAATTTTACCATTTTCGAGGTCGAGTTAGCACCGGATTCTTAGCATTTCGGACCCCAGGAACACGAAAATGAAGAGATATCCAAGAAATCTCTTCAAATAAAAAAGTTGAAAACTCTTCCAAATCACCAAAATTTTGCCCTTTCGATGCAAAATGCAACTTTCCAAAACTTTGGATGGCGATAACTCCGGAACTACAGGTCGTACGTGAATTCCCGTGGCACCGTTGGATTCCTCGTGAAATTCTGCGTAAGATAGGACCAAATTAACCACGAAAAATCCAATAATAAAAAAGTTATAGGGGTCCTTACCTTTTCAAGAGAATTTTTGGACCCATATTTTGGACCCCTTTTTTTCGATGATAACACGATAGAATCCTGGAACTTTTTGCGTCACCAAGTAGCTCCCGTGGAGTTCTTCAAACGTGCAAAAACTCATCCCGATCTATCGAGCGGTTCAAAAGTTATGAGAGATTTTCTAAAAATCAACAAATTTTCATCGATTGGGTCAGAAATTTTTTCGAAAAATTTTACCATTTTCGAGGTCGAGTTAGCACCGGATTCTTAGCATTTCGGACCCCAGGAACACGAAAATGAAGAGATATCCAAGAAATCTCTTCAAATAAAAAAGTTGAAAAATCGTCCAAATCACCAAAATTTTGCCCTTTCGATGCAAAATGCAACTTTCCAAAACTTTGGATGGCGATAACTCCGGAACTACAGGTCGTACGTGAATTCCCGTGGCACCGTTGGATTCCTCGTGAAATTCTGCGTAAGATAGGACCAAATTAACCACGAAAAATCCAATAATAAAAAAGTTATAGGGGTCCTTACCTTTTCAAGAGAATTTTTGGACCCATATTTTGGACCCCTTTTTTTCGATGATAACACGATAGAATCCTGGAACTTTTTGCGTCACCAAGTAGCTCCCGTGGAGTTCTTCAAACGTGCAAAAACTCATCCCGATCTATCGAGCGGTTCAAAAGTTATGAGAGATTTTCTAAAAATCAACAAATTTTCATCGATTGGGTCAGAAATTTTTTCGAAAAATTTTACCATTTTCGAGGTCGAGTTAGCACCGGATTCTTAGCATTTCGGACCCCAGGAACACGAAAATGAAGAGATATCCAAGAAATCTCTTCAAATAAAAAAGTTGAAAAATCGTCCAAATCACCAAAATTTTGCCCTTTCGATGCAAAATGCAACTTTCCAAAACTTTGGATGGCGATAACTCCGGAACTACAGGTCGTACGTGAATTCCCGTGGCACCGTTGGATTCCTCGTGAAATTCTGCGTAAGATAGGACCAAATTAACCACGAAAAATCCAATAATAAAAAAAGTTATAGGGGTCCTTACCTTTTCAAGAGAATTTTTGGACCCATATTTTGGACCCCTTTTTTTCGATGATAACACGATAGAATCCTGGAACTTTTTGCGTCACCAAGTAGCTCCCGTGGAGTTCTTCAAACGTGCAAAAACTCATCCCGATCTATCGAGCGGTTCAAAAGTTATGAGAGATTTTCTAAAAATCAACAAATTTTCATCGATTGGGTCAGAAATTTTTTCGAAAAATTTTACCATTTTCGAGGTCGAGTTAGCACCGGATTCTTAGCATTTCGGACCCCAGGAACACGAAAATGAAGAGATATCCAAGAAATCTCTTCAAATAAAAAAGTTGAAAAATCGTCCAAATCACCAAAATTTTGCCCTTTCGATGCAAAATGCAACTTTCCAAAACTTTGGATGGCGATAACTCCGGAACTACAGGTCGTACGTGAATTCCCGTGGCACCGTTGGATTCCTCGTGAAATTCTGCGTAAGATAGCACCAAATTAACCACGAAAAATCCAATAATAAAAAAGTTATAGGGGTCCTTACCTTTTCAAGCGAATTTTTGGACCCATATTTTGGACCCCTTTTTTTCGATGATAACACGATAGAATCCTGGAACTTTTTGCGTCACCAAGTAGCTCCCGTGGAGTTCCTCAAACGTGCAAAAACTCATCCCGATCTATCGAGCGGTTCAAAAGTTATGAGAGATTTTCTAAAAATCAACAAATTTTCATCGATTGGGTCAGAAATTTTTTCGAAAAATTTTACCATTTTCGAGGTCGAGTTAGCACCGGATTCTTAGCATTTCGGACCCCAGGAACACGAAAATGAAGAGATATCCAAGAAATCTCTTCAAATAAAAAAGTTGAAAAATCGTCCAAATCACCAAAATTTTGCCCTTTCGATGCAAAATGCAACTTTCCAAAACTTTGGATGGCGATAACTCCGGAACTACAGGTCGTACGTGAATTCCCGTGGCACCGTTGGATTCCTCGTGAAATTCTGCGTAAGATAGGACCAAATTAACCACGAAAAATCCAATAATAAAAAAGTTATAGGGGTCCTTACCTTTTCAAGAGAATTTTTGGACCCATATTTTGGACCCCTTTTTTTCGATGATAACACGATAGAATCCTGGAACTTTTTGCGTCACCAAGTAGCTCCCGTGGAGTTCTTCAAACGTGCAAAAACTCATCCCGATCTATCGAGCGGTTCAAAAGTTATGAGAGATTTTCTAAAAATCAACAAATTTTCATCGATTTGGTCAGAAATTTTTTCGAAAAATTTTACCATTTTCGAGGTCGAGTTAGCACCGGATTCTTAGCATTTCGGACCCCAGGAACACGAAAATGAAGAGATATCCAAGAAATCTCTTCAAATAAAAAAGTTGAAAAATCGTACAAATCACCAAAATTTTGCCCTTTCGATGCAAAATGCAACTTTCCAAAACTTTGGATGGCGATAACTCCGGAACTACAGGTCGTACGTGAATTCCCGTGGCACCGTTGGATTCCTCGTGAAATTCTGCGTAAGATAGGACCGAATTAACCACGAAAAATCCAATAATAAAAAAGTTATAGGGGTCCTTACCTTTTCAAGAGAATTTTTGGACCCATATTTTGGACCCCTTTTTTTCGATGATAACACGATAGAATCCTGGAACTTTTTGCGTCACCAAGTAGCTCCCGTGGAGTTCTTCAAACGTGCAAAAACTCATCCCGATCTATCAAGCGGTTCAAAAGTTATGAGAGATTTTCTAAAAATCAACAAATTTTCATCGATTGGGTCAGAAATTTTTTCGAAAAATTCTACCATTTTCGAGGTCGAGTTAGCACCGGATTCTTAGCATTTCGGACCCCAGGAACACGAAAATGAAGAGATATCCAAGAAATCTCTTCAAATAAAAAAGTTGAAAAATCGTCCATATCACCAAAATTTTGCCCTTTCGATGCAAAATGCAACTTTCCAAAACTTTGGATGGCGATAACTCCGGAACTACAGGTCGTACGTGAATTCCCGTGGCACCGTTGGATTCCTCGTGAAATTCTGCGTAAGATAGGACCAAATTAACCACGAAAAATCCAATAATAAAAAAGTTATAGGGGTCCTTACCTTTTCAAGAGAATTTTTGGACCCATATTTTGGACCCCTTTTTTTCGATGATAACACGATAGAATCCTGGAACTTTTTGCGTCACCAAGTAGCTCCCGTGGAGTTCTTCAAACGTGCAAAAACTCATCCCGATCTATCGAGCGGTTCAAAAGTTATGAGAGATTTTCTAAAAATCAACAAATTTTCATCGATTGGGTCAGAAATTTTTTCGAAAAATTCTACCATTTTCGAGGTCGAGTTAGCACCGGATTCTTAGCATTTCGGACCCCAGGAACACGAAAATGAAGAGATATCCAAGAAATCTTTTCAAATAAAAAAGTTGAAAAATCGTCCAAATCACCAAAATTTTGCCCTTTCGATGCAAAATGCAACTTTCCAAAACTTTGGATGGCGATAACTCCGGAACTACAGGTCGTACGTGAATTCCCGTGGCACCGTTGGATTCCTCGTGAAATTCTGCGTAAGATAGGACCAAATTAACCACGAAAAATCCAATAATAAAAAAGTTATAGGGGTCCTTACCTTTTCAAGAGAATTTTTGGACCCATAATTTGGACCCCTTTTTCTCGATGATAACACGATAGAATCCTAGAACTTTTTGCGTCACCAAGTAGCTCCCGTGGAGTTCTTCAAACGTGCAAAAACTCATCCCGATCTATCGAGCGGTTCAAAAGTTATGAGAGATTTTCTAAAAATCAACAAATTTTCATCGATTGGGTCAGAAATTTTTTCGAAAAATTTTACCATTTTCGAGGTCGAGTTAGCACCGGATTCTTAGCATTTCGGACCCCAGGAACACGAAAATGAAGAGATATCCAAGAAATCTCTTCAAATAAAAAAGTTCAAAAATCGTCCAAATCACCAAAATTTTGCCCTTTCGATGCAAAATGCAACTTTATAAAACTTTGGATGGCGATAACTCCGGAACTACAGGTCGTACGTGAATTTCCGTGGCACCGTTGGATTCCTCGTGAAATTCTGCGTAAGATAGGACCAAATTAACCACGAAAAATCCAATAATAAAAAAGTTATAGGGGTCCTTACCTTTTCAAGAGAATTTTTGGACCCATATTTTGGACCCCTTTTTTTCGATGATAACACGATAGAATCCTGGAACTTTTTGCGTCACCAAGTAGCTCCCGTGGAGTTCTTCAAACGTGCAAAAACTCATCCCGATCTATCAAGCGGTTCAAAAGTTATGAGAGATTTTCTAAAAATCAACAAATTTTCATCGATTGGGTCAGAAATTTTTTCGAAAAATTCTACCATTTTCGAGGTCGAGTTAGCACCGGATTCTTAGCATTTCGGACCCCAGGAACACGAAAATGAAGAGATATCCAAGAAATCTCTTCAAATAAAAAAGTTGAAAAATCGTCCATATCACCAAAATTTTGCCCTTTCGATGCAAAATGCAACTTTCCAAAATTTTGGATGGCGATAACTCCGGAACTACAGGTCGTACGTGAATTCCCGTGGCACCGTTGGATTCCTCGTGAAATTCTGCGTAAGATAGGACCAAATTAACCACGAAAAATCCAATAATAAAAAAGTTATAGGGGTCCTTACCTTTTCAAGAGAATTTTTGGACCCATATTTTGGACCCCTTTTTTTCGATGATAACACGATAGAATCCTGGAACTTTTTGCGTCACCAAGTAGCTCCCGTGGAGTTCTTCAAACGTGCAAAAACTCATCCCGATCTATCGAGCGGTTCAAAAGTTATGAGAGATTTTCTAAAAATCAACAAATTTTCATCGATTGGGTCAGAAATTTTTTCGAAAAATTCTACCATTTTCGAGGTCGAGTTAGCACCGGATTCTTAGCATTTCGGACCCCAGGAACACGAAAATGAAGAGATATCCAAGAAATCTCTTCAAATAAAAAAGTTGAAAAATCGTCCAAATCACCAAAATTTTGCCCTTTCGATGCAAAATGCAACTTTCCAAAACTTTGGATGGCGATAACTCCGGAACTACAGGTCGTACGTGAATTCCCGTGGCACCGTTGGATTCCTCGTGAAATTCTGCGTAAGATAGGACCAAATTAACCACGAAAAATCCAATAATAAAAAGGTTATAGGGGTCCTTACCTTTTCAAGAGAATTTTTGGACCCATATTTTGGACCCCTTTTTTTCGATGATAACACGATAGAATCCTGGAACTTTTTGCGTCACCAAGTAGCTCCCGTGGAGTTCTTCAAACGTGCAAAAACTCATCCCGATCTATCGAGCGGTTCAAAAGTTATGAGAGATTTTCTAAAAATCAACAAATTTTCATCGATTGGGTCAGAAATTTTTTCGAAAAATTTTACCATTTTCGAGGTCGAGTTAGCACCGGATTCTTAGCATTTCGGACCCCAGAAACACGAAAATGAAGAGATATCCAAGAAATCTCTTCAAATAAAAAAGTTGAAAAATCGTCCAAATCACCAAAATTTTGCCCTTTCGATGCAAAATGCAACTTTCCAAAAGTTTGGATGGCGATAACTCCGGAACTACAGGTCGTACGTGAATTCCCGTGGCACCGTTGGATTCCTCGTGAAATTCTCCGTAAGATAGGACCAAACTAACCACGAAAAATCCAATAATAAAAAAGTTATAGGGGTCCTTACCTTTTCAAGAGAATTTTTGGACCCATATTTTGGACCCCTTTTTTTCGATGATAACACGATATAATCCTGGAACTTTTTGCGTCACCAAGTAGCTCCCGTGGAGTTCTTCAAACGTGCAAAAACTCATCCCGATCTATCGAGCGGTTCAAAAGTTATGAGAGATTTTCTAAAAATCAACAAATTTTCATCGATTGGGTCAGAAATTTTTTCGAAAAATTCTACCATTTTCGAGGTCGAGTTAGCACCGGATTCTTAGCATTTCGGACCCCAGGAACACGAAAATGAAGAGATATCCAAGAAATCTCTTCAAATAAAAAAGTTGAAAAATCGTCCAAATCACCAAAATTTTGCCCTTTCGATGCAAAATGCAACTTTCCAAAATTTTGGATGGCGATAACTCCGGAACTACAGGTCGTACGTGAATTCCCGTGGCACCGTTGGATTCCTCGTGAAATTCTGCGTAAGATAGGACCAAATTAACCACGAAAAATCCAATAATAAAAAAGTTATAGGGGTCCTTACCTTTTCAAGAGAATTTTTGGACCCATATTTTGGACCCCTTTTTTTCGATGATAACACGATAGAATCCTGGAACTTTTTGCGTCACCAAGTAGCTCCCGTGGAGTTCTTCAAACGTGCAAAAACTCATCCCGATCTATCGAGCGGTTCAAAAGTTATGAGAGATTTTCTAAAAATCAACAAATTTTCATCGTTGGGTCAGAAATTTTTTCGAAAAATTCTACCATTTTCGAGGTCGAGTTAGCACCGGATTCTTAGCATTTCGGACCCCAGGAACACGAAAATGAAGAGATATCCAAGAAATCTCTTCAAATAAAAAAGTTGAAAAATCGTCCAAATCACCAAAATTTTGCCCTTTCGATGCAAAATGCAACTTTCCAAAATTTTGGATGGCGATAACTCCGGAACTACAGGTCGTACGTGAATTCCCGTGGCACCGTTGGATTCCTCGTGAAATTCTGCGTAAGATAGGACCAAATTAACCACGAAAAATCCAATAATAAAAAAGTTATAGGGGTCCTTACCTTTTCAAGAGAATTTTTGGACCCATATTTTGGACCCCTTTTTTTCGATGATAACACGATAGAATCCTGGAACTTTTTGCGTCACCAAGTAGCTCCCGTGGAGTTCTTCAAACGTGCAAAAACTCATCCCGATCTATCGAGCGGTTCAAAAGTTATGAGAGATTTTCTAAAAATCAACAAATTTTCATCGATTGGGTCAGAAATTTTTTCGAAAAATTCTACCATTTTCGAGGTCGAGTTAGCACCGGATTCTTAGCATTTCGGACCCCAGGAACACGAAAATGAAGAGATATCCAAGAAATCTCTTCAAATAAAAAAGTTGAAAAATCGTCCAAATCACCAAAATTTTGCCCTTTCGATGCAAAATGCAACTTTCCAAAATTTTGGATGGCGATAACTCCGGAACTACAGGTCGTACGTGAATTCCCGTGGCACCGTTGGATTCCTCGTGAAATTCTGCGTAAGATAGGACCAAATAAACCACGAAAAATTCAATAATAAAAAAGTTATAGGGGTCCTTACCTTTTCAAGAGAATTTTTGGACTCATATTTTGGACCCCTTTTTTTCGATGATAACACGATAGAATCCTGGAACTTTTTGCGTCACCAAGTAGCTCCCGTGGAGTTCTTCAAACGTGCAAAAACTCATCCCGATCTATCGAGCGGTTCAAAAGTTATGAGAGATTTTCTAAAAATCAACAAATTTTCATCGATTGGGTCAGAAATTTTTTCGAAAAATTTTACCATTTTCGAGGTTGAGTTAGCACCGGATTCTTAGCATTTCGGACCCCAGGAACACGAAAATGAAGAGATATCCAAGAAATCTCTTCAAATAAAAAAGTTGAAAAATCGTCCAAATCACCAAAATTTTGCCCTTTCGATGCAAAATGCAACTTTCCAAAACTTTGGATGGCGATAACTCCGGAACTACAGGTCGTACGTGAATTCCCGTGGCACCGTTGGATTCCTCGTGAAATTCTGCGTAAGATAGGACCAAATTAACCACGAAAAATCTAATAATAAAAAAGTTATAGGGGTCCTTACCTTTTCAAGAGAATTTTTGGACCCATATTTTGGACCCCTTTTTTTCGATGATAACACGATAGAATCCTGGAACTTTTTGCGTCACCAAGTAGCTCCCGTGGAGTTCTTCAAACGTGCAAAAACTCATCCCGATCTATCGAGCGGTTCAAAAGTTATGAGAGATTTTCTAAAAATCAACAAATTTTCATCGATTGGGTCAGAAATTTTTTCGAAAAATTTTACCATTTTCGAGGTTGAGTTAGCACCGGATTCTTAGCATTTCGGACCCCAGGAACACGAAAATGAAGAGATATCCAAGAAATCTCTTCAAATAAAAAAGTTGAAAAATCGTCCAAATCACCAAAATTTTGCCCTTTCGATGCAAAATGCAACTTTCCAAAACTTTGGATGGCGATAACTCCGGAACTACAGGTCGTACGTGAATTCCCGTGGCACCGTTGGATTCCTCGTGAAATTCTGCGTAAGATAGGACCAAATTAACCACGAAAAATCTAATAATAAAAAAGTTATAGGGGTCCTTACCTTTTCAAGAGAATTTTTGGACCCATATTTTGGACCCCTTTTTTTCGATGATAACACGATAGAATCCTGGAACTTTTTGCGTCACCAAGTAGCTCCCGTGGAGTTCTTCAAACGTGCAAAAACTCATCCCGATCTATCGAGCGGTTCAAAAGTTATGAGAGATTTTCTAAAAATCAACAAATTTTCATCGATTGGGTCAGAAATTTTTTCGAAAAATTTTACCATTTTCGAGGTCGAGTTAGCACCGGATTCTTAGCATTTCGCACCCCAGGAACACGAAAATGAAGAGATATCCAAGAAATCTCTTCAAATAAAAAGTTGAAAAATCGTCCAAATCACCAAAATTTTGCCCTTTCGATGCAAAATGCAACTTTCCAAAATTTTGGATGGCGATAACTCCGGAACTACAGGTCGTACGTGAATTCCCGTGGCACCGTTGGATTCCTCGTGAAATTCTGCGTAAGATAGGACTAAATTAACCACGAAAAATCCAATAATAAAAAAGTTATAGGGGTCCTTACCTTTTCAAGAGAATTTTTGGACCCATATTTTGGACCCCTTTTTTTCGATGATAACACGATAGAATCCTGGAACTTTTTGCGTCACCAAGTAGCTCCCGTGGAGTTCTTCAAACGTGCAAAAACTCATCCCGATCTATCGAGCGGTTCAAAAGTTATGAGAGATTTTCTAAAAATCAACAAATTTTCATCGATTGGGTCAGAAATTTTTTCGAAAAATTTTACCATTTTCGAGGTCGAGTTAGCACCGGATTCTTAGCATTTCGGACCCCAGGAACACGAAAATGAAGAGATATCCAAGAAATCTCTTCAAATAAAAAAGTTGAAAAATCGTCCAAATCACCAAAATTTTGCCCTTTCGATGCAAAATGCAACTTTCCAAAACTTTGGATGGCGATAACTCCGGAACTACAGGTCGTACGTGAATTCCCGTGGCACCGTTGGATTCCTCGTGAAATTCTGCGTAAGATAGGACCAAATTAACCACGAAAAATCCAATAATAAAAAAGTTATAGGGGTCCTTACCTTTTCAAGAGAATTTTTGGACCCATATTTTGGACCCCTTTTTTTCGGTGATAACACGATAGAATCCTGGAACTTTTTGCGTCACCAAGTAGCTCCCGTGGAGTTCTTCAAACGTGCAAAAACTCATCCCGATCTATCGAGCGGTTCAAAAGTTATGAGAGATTTTCTAAAAATCAACAAATTTTCATGGATTGGGTCAGAAATTTTTTCGAAAAATTTTACCATTTTCGAGGTCGAGTTAGCACCGGATTCTTAGCATTTCGGACCCCAGGAACACGAAAATGAAGAGATATCCAAGAAATCTCTTCAAATAAAAAAGTTGAAAAATCGTCCAAATCACCAAAATTTTGCCCTTTCGATGCAAAATTGGGTCAGAAATTTTTTCGAAAAATTTTACCATATTCGAGGTCGAGTTAGCACCGGATTCTTAGCATTTCGGACACCAGGAACACGAAAATGAAGAGATATCCAAGAAATCTCTTCAAATAAAAAAGTTGAAAAATCGTCCAAATCACCAAAATTTTGCCCTTTCGATGCAAAATGCAACTTTCCAAAATTTTGGATGGCGATAACTCCGGAACTACAGGTCGTACGTGAATTCCCGTGGCACCGTTGGATTCCTCGTGAAATTCTGCGTAAGATAGGACCAAATTAACCACGAAAAATCCAATAATAAAAAAGTTATAGGGTCCTTACCTTTTCAAGAGAATTTTTGGACCCATATTTTGGACCCCTTTTTTTCGATGATAACACGATAGAATCCTGGAACTTTTTGCGTCACCAAGTAGCTCCCGTGGAGTTCTTCAAACGTGCAAAAACTCATCCCGATCTATCGAGCGGTTCAAAAGTTATGAGAGATTTTCTAAAAATCAACAAATTTTCATCGATTGGGTCAGAAATTTTTTCGAAAAATTTTACCATTTTCGAGGTCGAGTTAGCACCGGATTCTTAGCATTTCGGACCCCAGGAACACGAAAATGAAGAGATATCCAAGAAATCTCTTCAAATAAAAAAGTTGAAAAATCGTCCAAATCACCAAAATTTTGCCCTTTCGATGCAAAATGCAACTTTCCAAAACTTTGGATGGCGATAACTCCGGAACTACAGGTCGTACGTGAATTCCCGTGGCACCGTTGGATTCCTCGTGAAATTCTGCGTAAGATAGGACCAAATTAACCACGAAAAATCCAATAATAAAAAAGTTATAGGGTCCTTACCTTTTCAAGAGAATTTTTGGACCCATATTTTGGACCCCTTTTTTTCGATGATAACACGATAGAATCCTGGAACTTTTTGCGTCACCAAGTAGCTCCCGTGGAGTTCTTCAAACGTGCAAAAACTCATCCCGATCTATCGAGCGGTTCAAAAGTTGTGAGAGATTTTCTAAAAATCAACAAATTTTCATCGATTGGGTCAGAAATTTTTTCGAAAAATTTTACCATTTTCGAGGTCGAGTTAGCACCGGATTCTTAGCATTTCGGACCCCAGGAACACGAAAATGAAGAGATATCCAAGAAATCTCTTCAAATAAAAAAGTTGAAAAATCGTCCAAATCACCAAAATTTTGCCCTTTCGATGCAAAATGCAACTTTCCAAAACTTTGGATGGCGATAACTCCGGAACTACAGGTCGTACGTGAATTCCCGTGGCACCGTTGGATTCCTCGTGAAATTCTGCGTAAGATAGGACCAAATTAACCACGAAAAATCCAATAATAAAAAAGTTATAGGGGTCCTTACCTTTTCAAGAGAATTTTTGGACCCATATTTTGGACCCCTTTTTTTCGGTGATAACACGATAGAATCCTGGAACTTTTTGCGTCACCAAGTAGCTCCCGTGGAGTTCTTCAAACGTGCAAAAACTCATCCCGATCTATCGAGCGGTTCAAAAGTTATGAGAGATTTTCTAAAAATCAACAAATTTTCATCGATTGGGTCAGAAATTTTTTCGAAAAATTTTACCATTTTCGAGGTCGAGTTAGCACCGGATTCTTAGCATTTCGGACCCCAGGAACACGAAAATGAAGAGATATCCAAGAAATCTCTTCAAATAAAAAAGTTGAAAAATCGTCCAAATCACCAAAATTTTGCCCTCTCGATGCAAAATGCAACTTTCCAAAACTTTTGATGGCGATAACTCCGGAACTACAGGTCGTACGTGAATTCCCGTGGCACCGTTGGATTCCTCGTGAAATTCTGCGTAAGATAGGACCAAATTAACCACGAAAAATCCAATAATAAAAAAGTTATAGGGGTCCTTACCTTTTCAAGAGAATTTTTGGACCCATATTTTGGACCCCTTTTTTTCGGTGATAACACGATAGAATCCTGGAACTTTTTGCGTCACCAAGTAGCTCCCGTGGAGTTCTTCAAACGTGCAAAAACTCATCCCGATCTATCGAGCGGTTCAAAAGTTATGAGAGATTTTCTAAAAATCAACAAATTTTCATGGATTGGGTCAGAAATTTTTTCGAAAAATTTTACCATTTTCGAGGTCGAGTTAGCACCGGATTCTTAGCATTTCGGACCCCAGGAACACGAAAATGAAGAGATATCCAAGAAATCTCTTCAAATAAAAAAGTTGAAAAATCGTCCAAATCACCAAAATTTTGCCCTTTCGATGCAAAATTGGGTCAGAAATTTTTTCGAAAAATTTTACCATATTCGAGGTCGAGTTAGCACCGGATTCTTAGCATTTCGGACACCAGGAACACGAAAATGAAGAGATATCCAAGAAATCTCTTCAAATAAAAAAGTTGAAAAATCGTCCAAATCACCAAAATTTTGCCCTTTCGATGCAAAATGCAACTTTCCAAAATTTTGGATGGCGATAACTCCGGAACTACAGGTCGTACGTGAATTCCCGTGGCACCGTTGGATTCCTCGTGAAATTCTGCGTAAGATAGGACCAAATTAACCACGAAAAATCCAATAATAAAAAAGTTATAGGGTCCTTACCTTTTCAAGAGAATTTTTGGACCCATATTTTGGACCCCTTTTTTTCGATGATAACACGATAGAATCCTGGAACTTTTTGCGTCACCAAGTAGCTCCCGTGGAGTTCTTCAAACGTGCAAAAACTCATCCCGATCTATCGAGCGGTTCAAAAGTTATGAGAGATTTTCTAAAAATCAACAAATTTTCATCGATTGGGTCAGAAATTTTTTCGAAAAATTTTACCATTTTCGAGGTCGAGTTAGCACCGGATTCTTAGCATTTCGGACCCCAGGAACACGAAAATGAAGAGATATCCAAGAAATCTCTTCAAATAAAAAAGTTGAAAAATCGTCCAAATCACCAAAATTTTGCCCTTTCGATGCAAAATGCAACTTTCCAAAACTTTGGATGGCAATAACTCCGGAACTACAGGTCGTACGTGAATTCCCGTGGCACCGTTGGATTCCTCGTGAAATTCTGCGTAAGATAGGACCAAATTAACCACGAAAAATCCAATAATAAAAAAGTTATAGGGGTCCTTACCTTTTCAAGAGAATTTTTGGACCCATATTTTGGACCCCTTTTTTTCGGTGATAACACGATAGAATCCTGGAACTTTTTGCGTCACCAAGTAGCTCCCGTGGAGTTCTTCAAACGTGCAAAAACTCATCCCGATCTATCGAGCGGTTCAAAAGTTATGAGAGATTTTCTAAAAATCAACAAATTTTCATCGATTGGGTCAGAAATTTTTTCGAAAAATTTTACCATTTTCGAGGTCGAGTTAGCACCGGATTCTTAGCATTTCGGACCCCAGGAACACGAAAATGAAGAGATATCCAAGAAATCTCTTCAAATAAAAAAGTTGAAAAATCGTCCAAATCACCAAAATTTTGCCCTCTCGATGCAAAATGCAACTTTCCAAAACTTTTGATGGCGATAACTCCGGAACTACAGGTCGTACGTGAATTCCCGTGGCACCGTTGGATTCCTCGTGAAATTCTGCGTAAGATAGGACCAAATTAACCACGAAAAATCCAATAATAAAAAAGTTATAGGGTCCTTACCTTTTCAAGAGAATTTTTGGACCCATATTTTGGACCCCTTTTTTTCGATGATAACACGATAGAATCCTGGAACTTTTTGCGTCACCAAGTAGCTCCCGTGGAGTTCTTCAAACGTGCAAAAACTCATCCCGATCTTTCGAGCGGTTCAAAAGTTATGAGAGATTTTCTAAAAATCAACAAATTTTCATCGATTGGGTCAGAAATTTTTTCGAAAAATTTTACCATTTTCGAGGTCGAGTTAGCACCGGATTCTTAGCATTTCGGGTCCCAGGAACACGAAAATAAAGAGATATCCAAGAAATCTCTTCAAATAAAAAAGTTGAAAAATCGTCCAAATCACCAAAATTTTGCCCTTTCGATGCAAAATGCAACTTTCCAAAATTTTGGATGGCGATAACTCCGGAACTACAGGTCGTACGTGAATTCACGTGGCACCGTTGGATTCCTCGTGAAATTCTGCGTAAGATAGGACCAAATTAACCACGAAAAATCCAATAATAAAAAAGTTATAGGGGTCCTTACCTTTTCAAGAGAATTTTTGGACCCATATTTTGGACCCCTTTTTTTCGATGATAACACGATAGAATCCTGGAACTTTTTGCGTCACCAAGTAGCTCCCGTGGAGTTCTTCAAACGTGCAAAAACTCATCCCGATCTATCGAGCGGTTCAAAAGTTATGAGAGATTTTCTAAAAATCAACAAATTTTCATCGATTGGGTCAGAAATTTTTTCGAAAAATTTTACCATTTTCGAGGTCGAGTTAGCACCGGATTCTTAGCATTTCGGACCCCAGGAACACGAAAATGAAGAGATATCCAAGAAATCTCTTCAAATAAAAAAGTTGAAAAATCGTCCAAATCACCAAAATTTTGCCCTTTCGATGCAAAATGCAACTTTCCAAAATTTTGGATGGCGATAACTCCGGAACTACAGGTCGTACGTGAATTCACGTGGCACCGTTGGATTCCTCGTGAAATTCTGCGTAAGATAGGACCAAATTAACCACGAAAAATCCAATAATAAAAAAGTTATAGGGGTCCTTACCTTTTCAAGAGAATTTTTGGACCCATATTTTGGACCCCTTTTTTTCGATGATAACACGATAGAATCCTGGAACTTTTTGCGTCACCAAGTAGCTCCCGTGGAGTTCTTCAAACGTGCAAAAACTCATCCCGATCTATCGAGCGGTTCAAAAGTTATGAGAGATTTTCTAAAAATCAACAAATTTTCATCGATTGGGTCAGAAATTTTTTCGAAAAATTTTACCATTTTCGAGGTCGAGTTAGCACCGGATTCTTAGCATTTCGGACCCCAGGAACACGAAAATGAAGAGATATCCAAGAAATCTCTTCAAATAAAAAAGTTGAAAAATCGTCCAAATCACCAAAATTTTGCCCTTTCGATGCAAAATGCAACTTTCCAAAACTTTGGATGGCGATAACTCCGGAACTACAGGTCGTACGTGAATTCCCGTGGCACCGTTGGATTCCTCGTGAAATTCTGCGTAAGATAGGACCAAATTAACCACGAAAAATCCAATAATAAAAAAGTTATAGGGGTCCTTACCTTTTCAAGAGAATTTTTGGACCCATATTTTGGACCCCTTTTTTTCGGTGATAACACGATAGAATCCTGGAACTTTTTGCGTCACCAAGTAGCTCCCGTGGAGTTCTTCAAACGTGCAAAAACTCATCCCGATCTATCGAGCGGTTCAAAAGTTATGAGAGATTTTCTAAAAATCAACAAATTTTCATGGATTGGGTCAGAAATTTTTTCGAAAAATTTTACCATTTTCGAGGTCGAGTTAGCACCGGATTCTTAGCATTTCGGACCCCAGGAACACGAAAATGAAGAGATATCCAAGAAATCTCTTCAAATAAAAAAGTTGAAAAATCGTCCAAATCACCAAAATTTTGCCCTTTCGATGCAAAATTGGGTCAGAAATTTTTTCGAAAAATTTTACCATATTCGAGGTCGAGTTAGCACCGGATTCTTAGCATTTCGGACACCAGGAACACGAAAATGAAGAGATATCCAAGAAATCTCTTCAAATAAAAAAGTTGAAAAATCGTCCAAATCACCAAAATTTTGCCCTTTCGATGCAAAATGCAACTTTCCAAAATTTTGGATGGCGATAACTCCGGAACTACAGGTCGTACGTGAATTCCCGTGGCACCGTTGGATTCCTCGTGAAATTCTGCGTAAGATAGGACCAAATTAACCACGAAAAATCCAATAATAAAAAAGTTATAGGGGTCCTTACCTTTTCAAGAGAATTTTTGGACCCATATTTTGGACCCCTTTTTTTCGATGATAACACGATAGAATCCTGGAACTTTTTGCGTCACCAAGTAGCCCCCGTGGAGTTCTTCAAACGTGCAAAAACTCATCCCGATCTATCGAGCGGTTCAAAAGTTATGAGAGATTTTCTAAAAATCAACAAATTTTCATCGATTGGGTCAGAAATTTTTTCGAAAAATTTTACCATTTTCGAGGTCGAGTTAGCACCGGATTCTTAGCATTTCGGACCCCAGGAACACGAAAATGAAGAGATATCCAAGAAATCTCTTCAAATAAAAAAGTTGAAAAATCGTCCAAATCACCAAAATTTTGCCCTTTCGATGCAAAATGCAACTTTCCAAAACTTTGGATGGCGATAACTCCGGAACTACAGGTCGTACGTGAATTCCCGTGGCACCGTTGGATTCCTCGTGAAATTCTGCGTAAGATAGGACCAAATTAACCACGAAAAATCCAATAATAAAAAAGTTATAGGGGTCCTTACCTTTTCAAGAGAATTTTTGGACCCATATTTTGGACCCCTTTTTTTCGATGATAACACGATAGAATCCTGGAACTTTTTGCGTCACCAAGTAGCTCCCGTGGAGTTCTTCAAACGTGCAAAAACTCATCCCGATCTATCGAGCGGTTCAAAAGTTATGAGAGATTTTCTAAAAATCAACAAATTTTCATCGATTGGGTCAGAAATTTTTTCGAAAATTTTTACCATTTTCGAGGTCGAGTTAGCACCGGATTCTTAGCATTTCGGACCCCAGGAACACGTAAATGAAGAGATATCCAAGAAATCTCTTCAAATAAAAAAGTTGAAAAATCGTCCAAATCACCAAAATTTTGCCCTTTCGATGCAAAATGCAACTTTCCAAAACTTTGGATGGCGATAACTCCGGAACTACAGGTCGTACGTGAATTCCCGTGGCACCGTTGGATTCCTCGTGAAATTCTGCGTAAGATAGGACCAAATTAACCACGAAAAATCCAATAATAAAAAAGTTATAGGGGTCCTTACCTTTTCAAGAGAATTTTTGGACCCATATTTTGGACCCCTTTTTTTCGATGATAACACGATAGAATCCTGGAACTTTTTGCGTCACCAGGTAGCTCACGTGGAGTTCTTCAAACGTGCAAAAACTCATCCCGATCTATCGAGCGGTTCAAAAGTTATGAGAGATTTTCTAAAAATCAACAAATTTTCATCGATTGGGTCAGAAATTTTTTCGAAAAAATTTACCATTTTCGAGGTCGAGTTAGCACCGGATTCTTAGCATTTCGGACCCCAGGAACACGAAAATGAAGAGATATCCAAGAAATCTCTTCAAATAAAAAAGTTGAAAATCGTCCAAATCACCAAAATTTTGCCCTTTCGATGCAAAATGCAACTTTCCAAAATTTTGGATGGCGATAACTCCGGAACTACAGGTCGTACGTGAATTCCCGTGGCACCGTTGGATTCCTCGTGAAATTCTGCGTAAGATAGGACCAAATTAACCACGAAAAATCCAATAATAAAAAAGTTATAGGGGTCCTTACCTTTTCAAGAGAATTTTTGGACCCATACTTTGGACCCCTTTTTTTCGATGATAACACGATAGAATCCTGGAACTTTTTGCGTCACCAAGTAGCTCCCGTGGAGTTCTTCAAACGTGCAAAAACTCATCCCGATCTATCGAGCGGTTCAAAAGTTATTAGAGATTTTCTAAAAATCAACAAATTTTCATCGATTGGGTCAGAAATTTTTTCGAAAAATTTTACCATTTTCGAGGTCGAGTTAGCACCGGATTCTTAGCATTTCGGACCCCAGGAACACGAAAATGAAGAGATATCCAAGAAATCTCTTCAAATAAAAAAGTTGAAAAATCGTCCAAATCACCAAAATTTTGCCCTTTCGATGCAAAATGCAACTTTCCAAAACTTTGGATGGCGATAACTCCGGAACTACAGGTCGTACGTGAATTCCCGTGACACCGTTGGATTCCTCGTGAAATTCTGCGTAAGATAGGACCAAATTAACCACGAAAAATCCAATAATAAAAAAGTTATAGGGGTCCTTACCTTTTCAAGAGAATTTTTGGACCCATACTTTGGACCTCTTTTTTTCGATGATAACACGATAGAATCCTGGAACTTTTTGCGTCACCAAGTAGCTCCCGTGGAGTTCTTCAAACGTGCAAAAACTCATCCCGATCTATCGAGCGGTTCAAAAGTTATGAGAGATTTTCTAAAAATCAACAAATTTTCATCGATTGGGTAAGAAATTTTTTCGAAAAATTTTACCATTTTCGAGGTCGAGTTAGCACCGGATTCTTAGCATTTCGGACCCCAGGAACACGAAAATGAAGAGATATCCAAGAAATCTCTTCAAATAAAAAAGTTGAAAGATCGTCCAAATCACCAAAATTTTGCCCTTTCGATGCAAAATGCAACTTTCCAAAACTTTGGATGGCGATAACTCCGGAACTACAGGTTGTACGTGAATTCCCGTGGCACCGTTGGATTCCTCGTGAAATTCTGCGTAAGATAGGACCAAATTAACCACGAAAAATCCAATAATAAAAAAGTTATAGGGGTCCTTACCTTTTCAAGAGAATTTTTGGACCCATATTTTGGACCCTTTTTTTTCGATGATAACACGATAGAATCCTGGAACTTTTTGCGTCACCAAGTAGCTCCCGTGGAGTTCTTCAAACGTGCAAAAACTCATCCCGATCTATCGAGCGGTTCAAAAGTTATGAGAGATTTTCTAAAAATCAACAAATTTTCATCGATTGGGTCAGAAATTTTTTCGAAAAATTTTACCATTTTCGAGGTCGAGTTAGCACCGGATTCTTAGCATTTCGGACCCCAGGAACACGAAAATAAAGAGATATCCAAGAAATCTCTTCAAATAAAAAAGTTGAAAAATCGTCCAAATCACCAAAATTTTGCCCTTTCGATGCAAAATGCAACTTTCCAAAACTTTGGATGGCGATAACTCCGGAACTACAGGTCGTACGTGAATTCCCGTGGCACCGTTGGATTCCTCGTGAAATTCTGCGTAAGATAGGACCAAATTAACCACGAAAAATCCAATAATAAAAAAGTTATAGGGGTCCTTACCTTTTCAAGAGAATTTTTGGACCCATATTTTGGACCCCTTTTTTTCGATGATAACACGATAGAATCCTGGAACTTTTTGCGTCACCAAGTAGCTCCCGTGGAGTTCTTCAAACGTGCAAAAACTCATCCCGATCTATCGAGCGGTTCAAAAGTTATGAGAGATTTTCTAAAAATCAACAAATTTTCATCGATTGGGTCAGAAATTTTTTCGAAAAATTTTACCATTTTCGAGGTCGAGTTAGCACCGGATTCTTAGCATTTCGGACCCCAGGAACACGAAAATAAAGAGATATCCAAGAAATCTCTTCAAATAAAAAAGTTGAAAAATCGTCCAAATCACCAAAATTTGCCCTTTCGATGCAAAATGCAACTTTCCAAAATTTTGGATGGCGATAACTCCGGAACTACAGGTCGTACGTGAATTCCCGTGGCACCGTTGGATTCCTCGTGAAATTCTGCGTAAGATAGGACCAAATTAACCACGAAAAATCCAATAATAAACCCCAGGAACACGAAAATGAAGAGATATCCAAGAAATCTCTTCAAATAAAAAAGTTGAAAAATCGTCCAAATCACCAAAATTTTGCCCTTTCGATGCAAAATGCAACTTTCCAAAATTTTGGATGGCGATAACTCCGGAACAGGTCGTACGTGAATTCCCGTGGCACCGTTGGATTCCTCGTGAAATTCTGCGTAAGATAGGACCAAATTAACCACGAAAAATCCAATAATAAAAAAGTTATAGGGGTCCTTACCTTTTCAAGAAAATTTTTGGACCCATATTTTGGACCCCTTTTTTTCGATGATAACACGATAGAATCCTGGAACTTTTTGCGTCACCAAGTAGCTCCCGTGGAGTTCTTCAAACGTGCAAAAACTCATCCCGATCTATCGAGCGGTTCAAAAGTTATGAGAGATTTTCTAAAAATCAACAAATTTTCATCGATTGGGTCAGAAATTTTTTCGAAAAATTTTACCATTTTCGAGGTCGAGTTAGCACCGGATTCTTAGCATTTCGGACCCCAGGAACTCGAAAATGAAGAGATATCCAAGAAATCTCTTCAAATAAAAAAGTTGAAAATTCGTCCAAATCACCAAAATTTTGCCCTTTCGATGCAAAATGCAACTTTCCAAAACTTTGGATGGCGATAACTCCGGAACTACAGGTCGTACGTGAATTCCCGTGGCACCGTTGGATTCCTCGTGAAATTCTGCGTAAGATAGGACCAAATTAACTACGAAAAATCCAATAATAAAAAAGTTATAGGGGTCCTTACCTTTTCAAGAGAATTTTTGGACCCATATTTTGGACCCCTTTTTTTCGATGATAACACGATAGAATCCTGGAACTTTTTGCGTCACCAAGTAGCTCCCGTGGAGTTCTTCAAACGTGCAAAAACTCATCCCGATCTATCGAGCGGTTCAAAAGTTATGAGAGATTTTCTAAAAATCAACAAATTTTCATCGATTGGGTCAGAAATTTTTTCGAAAAATTTTACCATTTTCGAGGTCGAGTTAGCACCGGATTCTTAGCATTTCGGACCCCAGGAACACGAAAATGAAGAGATATCCAAGAAATCTCTTCAAATAAAAAAGTTGAAAAATTGTCCAAATCACCAAAATTTTGCCCTTTCGATGCAAAATGCAACTTTCCAAAACTTTGGATGGCGATAACTCCGGAACTACAGGTCGTACGTGAATTCCCGTGGCACCGTTGGATTCCTCGTGAAATTCTGCGTAAGATAGGACCAAATTAACCACGAAAAATCCAATAATAAAAAAGTTATAGGGGTCCTTACCTTTTCAAGAAAATTTTTGGACCCATATTTTGGACCCCTTTTTTTCGATGATAACACGATAGAATCCTGGAACTTTTTGCGTCACCAAGTAGCTCCCGTGGAGTTCTTCAAACGTGCAAAAACTCATCCCGATCTATCGAGCGGTTCAAAAGTTATGAGAGATTTTCTAAAAATCAACAAATTTTCATCGATTGGGTCAGAAATTTTTTCGAAAAATTTTACCATTTTCGAGGTCGAGTTAGCACCGGATTCTTAGCATTTCGGACCCCAGGAACACGAAAATGAAGAGATATCCAAGAAATCTCTTCAAATAAAAAAGTTGAAAAATCGTCCAAATCACCAAAATTTTGCCCTTTCGATGCAAAATGCAACTTTCCAAAATTTTGGATGGCGATAACTCCGGAACTACAGGTCGTACGTGAATTCCCGTGGCACCGTTGGATTCCTCGTGAAATTCTGCGTAAGATAGGACCAAATTAACCACGAAAAATCCAATAATAAAAAAGTTATAGGGGTCCTTACCTTTTCAAGAAAATTTTTGGACCCATATTTTGGACCCCTTTTTTTCGATGATAACACGATAGAATCCTGGAACTTTTTGCGTCACCAAGTAGCTCCCGTGGAGTTCTTCAAACGTGCAAAAACTCATCCCGATCTATCGAGCGGTTCAAAAGTTATGAGAGATTTTCTAAAAATCAACAAATTTTCATCGATTGGGTCAGAAATTTTTTCGAAAAATTTTACCATTTTCGAGGTCGAGTTAGCACCGGATTCTTAGCATTTCGGACCCCAGGAACTCGAAAATGAAGAGATATCCAAGAAATCTCTTCAAATAAAAAAGTTGAAAATTCGTCCAAATCACCAAAATTTTGCCCTTTCGATGCAAAATGCAACTTTCCAAAACTTTGGATGGCGATAACTCCGGAACTACAGGTCGTACGTGAATTCCCGTGGCACCGTTGGATTCCTCGTGAAATTCTGCGTAAGATAGGACCAAATTAACTACGAAAAATCCAATAATAAAAAAGTTATAGGGGTCCTTACCTTTTCAAGAGAATTTTTGGACCCATATTTTGGACCCCTTTTTTTCGATGATAACACGATAGAATCCTGGAACTTTTTGCGTCACCAAGTAGCTCCCGTGGAGTTCTTCAAACGTGCTAAAACTCATCCCGATCTATCGAGCGGTTCAAAAGTTATGAGAGATTTTCTAAAAATCAACAAATTTTCATCGATTGGGTCAGAAATTTTTTCGAAAAATTTTACCATTTTCGAGGTCGAGTAAGCACCGGATTCTTAGCATTTCGGACCCCAGGAACACGAAAATGAAGAGATATCCAAGAAATCTCTTCAAATAAAAAAGTTGAAAAATTGTCCAAATCACCAAAATTTTGCCCTTTCGATGCAAAATGCAACTTTCCAAAACTTTGGATGGCGATAACTCCGGAACTACAGGTCGTACGTGAATTCCCGTGGCACCGTTGGATTCCTCGTGAAATTCTGCGTAAGATAGGACCAAATTAACCACGAAAAATCCAATAATAAAAAAGTTATAGGGGTCCTTACCTTTTCAAGAAAATTTTTGGACCCATATTTTGGACCCCTTTTTTTCGATGATAACACGATAGAATCCTGGAACTTTTTGCGTCACCAAGTAGCTCCCGTGGAGTTCTTCAAACGTGCAAAAACTCATCCCGATCTATCGAGCGGTTCAAAAGTTATGAGAGATTTTCTAAAAATCAACAAATTTTCATCGATTGGGTCAGAAATTTTTTCGAAAAATTTTACCATTTTCGAGGTCGAGTTAGCACCGGATTCTTAGCATTTCGGACCCCAGGAACTCGAAAATGAAGAGATATCCAAGAAATCTCTTCAAATAAAAAAGTTGAAAATTCGTCCAAATCACCAAAATTTTGCCCTTTCGATGCAAAATGCAACTTTCCAAAATTTTGGATGGCGATAACTCCGGAACCACAGGTCGTACGTGAATTCCCGTGGCACCGTTGGATTCCTCGTGAAATTCTGCGTAAGATAGGACCAAATTAACTACGAAAAATCCAATAATAAAAAAGTTATAGGGGTCCTTACCTTTTCAAGAGAATTTTTGGACCCATATTTTGGACCCCTTTTTTTCGATGATAACACGATAGAATCCTGGAACTTTTTGCGTCACCAAGTAGCTCCCGTGGAGTTCTTCAAACGTGCAAAAACTCATCCCGATCTATCGAGCGGTTCAAAAGTTATGAGAGATTTTCTAAAAATCAACAAATTTTCATCGATTGGGTCAGAAATTTTTTCGAAAAATTTTACCATTTTCGAGGTCGAGTTAGCACCGGATTCTTAGCATTTCGGACCCCAGGAACACGAAAATGAAGAGATATCCATGAAATCTCTTCAAGTAAAAAAGTTGAAAAATCGTCCAAATCACCAAAATTTTGCCCTTTCGATGCAAAATGCAACTTTCCAAAACTTTGGATGGCGATAACTCCGGAACTACAGGTCGTACGTGAATTCCCGTGGCACCGTTGGATTCCTCGTGAAATTCTGCGTAAGATAGGACCAAATTAACCACGAAAAATCCAATAATAAAAAAGTTATAGGGGTCCTTACCTTTTCAAGAGAATTTTTGGACCCATATTTTGGACCCCTTTTTTTCGATGATAACACGATAGAATCCTGGAACTTTTTGCGTCACCAAGTAGCTCCCGTGTAGTTCTTCAAACGTGCAAAAACTCATCCCGATCTATCGAGCGGTTCAAAAGTTATGAGAGATTTTCTAAAAATCAACAAATTTTCATCGATTGGGTCAGAAATTTTTTCGAAAAATTTTACCATTTTCGAGGTCGAGTTAGCACCGGATTCTTAGCATTTCGGACCCCAGGAACACGAAAATGAAGAGATATCCAAGAAATCTCTTCAAATAAAAAAGTTGAAAAATCGTCCAAATCACCAAAATTTTGCCCTTTCGATGCAAAATGCAACTTTACAAAAATTTGGATGGCGATAATTCCGGAACTACAGGTCGTACGTGAATTCCCGTGGCACCGTTGGATTCCTCGTGAAATTCTGCGTAAGATAGGACCAAATTAACCACGAAAAATCTAATAATAAAAAAGTTATAGGGGTCCTTACCTTTTCAAGAGAATTTTTGGACCCCTTTTTTTCGATGATAACACGATAGAATCCTGGAACTTTTTGCGTCACCAAGTAGCTCCCGTGGAGTTCTTCAAACGTGCAAAAACTCATCCCGATCTATCGAGCGGTTCAAAAGTTATGAGAGATTTTCTAAAAATCAACAAATTTTCATCGATTGGGTCAGAAATTTTTTCGAAAAATTTTACCATTTTCGAGGTCGAGTTAGCACCGGATTCTTAGCATTTCGGACCCCAGGAACACGAAAATGAAGAGATATCCAAGAAATCTCTTCAAATAAAAAAGTTGAAAAATCGTCCAAATCACCAAAATTTTGCCCTTTCGATGCAAAATGCAACTTTACAAAAATTTGGATGGCGATAATTCCGGAACTACAGGTCGTACGTGAATTCCCGTGGCACCGTTGGATTCCTCGTGAAATTCTGCGTAAGATAGGACCAAATTAACCACGAAAAATCTAATAATAAAAAAGTTATAGGGGTCCTTACCTTTTCAAGAGAATTTTTGGACCCCTTTTTTTCGATGATAACACGATAGAATCCTGGAACTTTTTGCGTCACCAAGTAGCTCCCGTGGAGTTCTTCAAACGTGCAAAAACTCATCCCGATCTATCGAGCGGTTCAAAAGTTATGAGAGATTTTCTAAAAATCAACAAATTTTCATCGATTGGGTCAGAAATTTTTTCGAAAAATTTTACCATTTTCGAGGTCGAGTTAGCACCGGATTCTTAGCATTTCGGACCCCAGGAACACGAAAATGAAGAGATATCCAAGAAATCTCTTCAAATAAAAAAGTTGAAAAATCGTCCAAATCACCAAAATTTTGCCCTTTCGATGCAAAATGCAACTTTCCAAAACTTTGGATGGCGATAATTCCGGAACTACAGGTCGTACGTGAATTCCCGTGGCACCGTTGGATTCCTCGTGAAATTCTGCGTAAGCTAGGACCAAATTAACCACGAAAAATCCAATAATAAAAAAGTTATAGGGGTCCTTACCTTTTCAAGAGAATTTTTGGACCCATATTTTGGACCCCTTTTTTTCGATGATAACACGATAGAATCCTGGAAGTTTTTGCGTCACCAAGTAGCTCCCGTGGAGTTCTTCAAACGTGCAAAAACTCATCCCGATCTATCGAGCGGTTCAAAAGTTATGAGAGATTTTCTAAAAATCAACAAATTTTCATCGATTGGGTCAGAAATTTTTTCGAAAAATTTTACCATTTTCGAGGTCGAGTTAGCACCGGATTCTTAGCATTTCGGACCCCAGGAACACGAAAATGAAGAGATATCCAAGAAATCTCTTCAAATAAAAAAGTTGAAAAATCGTCCAAATCACCAAAATTTTGCCCTTTCGATGCAAAATGCAACTTTCCAAAACTTTGGATGGCGATAACTCCGGAACTACAGGTCGTACGTGAATTCCCGTGGCACCGTTGGATTCCTCGTGAAATTCTGCGTAAGATAGGACCAAATTAACCACGAAAAATCCAATAATAAAAAAGTTATAGGGGTCCTTACCTTTTCAAGAGAATTTTTGGACACATATTTTGGACCCCTTTTTTTCGATGATAACACGATAGAATCCTGGAACTTTTTGCGTCACCAAGTAGCTCCCGTGGAGTTCTTCAAACGTGCAAAAACATCCCGATCTATCGAGCGGTTCAAAAGTTATGAGAGATTTTCTAAAAATCAACAAATTTTCATCGATTGGGTCAGAAATTTTTTCGAAAAATTTTACCATTTTCGAGGTCGAGTTAGCACCGGATTCTTAGCATTTCGGACCCCAGGAACACGAAAATGAAGAGATATCCAAGAAATCTCTTCAAATAAAAAAGTTGAAAAATCGTCCAAATCACCAAAATTTTGCCCTTTCGATGCAAAATGCAACTTTACAAAAATTTGGATGGCGATAATTCCGGAACTACAGGTCGTACGTGAATTCCCGTGGCACCGTTGGATTCCTCGTGAAATTCTGCGTAAGATAGGACCAAATTAACCACGAAAAATCCAATAATAAAAAAGTTATAGGGGTCCTTACCTTTTCAAGAGAATTTTTGGACCCATATTTTGGACCCCTTTTTTTCGATGATAACACGATAGAATCCTGGAACTTTTTGCGTCACCAAGTAGCTCCCGTGGAGTTCTTCAAACGTGCAAAAACTCATCCCGATCTATCGAGCGGTTCAAAAGTTATGAGAGATTTTCTAAAAATCAACAAATTTTCATCGATTGGGTCAGAAATTTTTTCGAAAAATTTTACCATTTTCGAGGTCGAGTTAGCACCGGATTCTTAGCATTTCGGACCCCAGGAACACGAAAATGAAGAGATATCCAAGAAATCTCTTCAAATAAAAAAGTTGAAAAATCGTCCAAATCACCAAAATTTTGCCCTTTCGATGCAAAATGCAAATTTCCAAAACTTTGGATGGCGATAACTCCGGAACTACAGGTCGTACGTGAATTCCCGTGGCACCGTTGGATTCCTCGTGAAATTCTGCGTAAGATAGGACCAAATTAACCACGAAAAATCCAATAATAAAAAAGTTATAGGGGTCCTTACCTTTTCAAGAGAATTTTTGGACCCATATTTTGGACCCCTTTTTTTCGATGATAACACGATAGAATCCTGGAACTTTTTGCGTCACCAAGTAGCTCCCGTGGAGTTCTTCAAACGTGCAAAAACTCATCCCGATCTATCGAGCGGTTCAAAAGTTATGAGAGATTTTCTAAAAATCAACAAATTTTCATCGATTGGGTCAGAAATTTTTTCGAAAAATTTTACCATTTTCGAGGTCGAGTTAGCACCGGATTCTTAGCATTTCGGACCCCAGGAACACGAAAATGAAGAGATATCCAAGAAATCTCTTCAAATGAAAAAGTTGAAAAATCGTCCAAATCACCAAAATTTTGCCCTTTCGATGCAAAATGCAACTTTCCAAAACTTTGGATGGCGATAATTCCGGAACTACAGGTCGTACGTGAATTCCCGTGGCACCGTTGGATTCCTCGTGTAATTCTGCGTAAGATAGGACCAAATTAACCACGAAAAATCCAATAATAAAAAAGTTATAGGGGTCCTTACCTTTTCAAGAGAATTTTTGGACCCATATTTTGGACCCCTTTTTTTCGATGATAACACGATAGAATCCTGGAACTTTTTGCGTCACCAAGTAGCTCCCGTGGAGTTCTTCAAACGTGCAAAAACTCATCCCGATCTATCGAGCGGTTCAAAAGTTATGAGAGATTTTCTAAAAATCAACAAATTTTCATCGATTGGGTCAGAAATTTTTTCGAAAAATTTTACCATTTTCGAGGTCGAGTTAGCACCGGATTCTTAGCATTTCGGACCCCAGGAACACGAAAATGAAGAGATATCCAAGAAAACTCTTCAAATAAAAAAGATGAAAAATCGTCCAAATCACCAAAATTTTGCCCTTTCGATGCAAAATGCAACTTTACAAAACTTTGGATGGCGATAACTCCGGAACTACAGGTCGTACGTGAATTCCCGTGGCACCGTTGGATTCCTCGTGAAATTCTGCGTAAGATAGGACCAAATTAACCACGAAAAATCCAATAATAAAAAAGTTATAGGGGTCCTTACCTTTTCAAGAGAATTTTTGGACCCATATTTTGGACCCCTTTTTTTCGATGATAACACGATAGAATCCTGGAACTTTTTGCGTCACCAAGTAGCTCCCGTGGAGTTCTTCAAACGTGCAAAAACTCATCCCGATCTATCGAGCGGTTCAAAAGTTATGAGAGATTTTCTAAAAATCAACAAATTTTCATCGATTGGGTCAGAAATTTTTTCGAAAAATTTTACCATTTTCGAGGTCGAGTTAGCACCGGATTCTTAGCATTTCGGACCCCAGGAACACGAAAATGAAGAGATATCCAAGAAATCTCTTCAAATGAAAAAGTTGAAAAATCGTCCAAATCACCAAAATTTTGCCCTTTCGATGCAAAATGCAACTTTCCAAAACTTTGGATGGCGATAATTCCGGAACTACAGGTCGTACGTGAATTCCCGTGGCACCGTTGGATTCCTCGTGTAATTCTGCGTAAGATAGGACCAAATTAACCACGAAAAATCCAATAATAAAAAAGTTATAGGGGTCCTTACCTTTTCAAGAGAATTTTTGGACCCATATTTTGGACCCCTTTTTTTCGATGATAACACGATAGAATCCTGGAACTTTTTGCGTCACCAAGTAGCTCCCGTGGAGTTCTTCAAACGTGCAAAAACTCATCCCGATCTATCGAGCGGTTCAAAAGTTATGAGAGATTTTCTAAAAATCAACAAATTTTCATCGATTGGGTCAGAAATTTTTTCGAAAAATTTTACCATTTTCGAGGTCGAGTTAGCACCGGATTCTTAGCATTTCGGACCCCAGGAACACGAAAATGAAGAGATATCCAAGAAAACTCTTCAAATAAAAAAGATGAAAAATCGTCCAAATCACCAAAATTTTGCCCTTTCGATGCAAAATGCAACTTTACAAAACTTTGGATGGCGATAACTCCGGAACTACAGGTCGTACGTGAATTCCCGTGGCACCGTTGGATTCCTCGTGAAATTCTGCGTAAGATAGGACCAAATTAACCACGAAAAATCCAATAATAAAAAAGTTATAGGGGTCCTTACCTTTTCAAGAGAATTTTTGGACCCATATTTTGGACCCCTTTTTTTCGATGATAACACGATAGAATCCTGGAACTTTTTGCGTCACCAAGTAGCTCCCGTGGAGTTCTTCAAACGTGCAAAAACTCATCCCGATCTATCGAGCGGTTCAAAAGTTATGAGAGATTTTCTAAAAATCAACAAATTTTCATCGATTGGGTCAGAAATTTTTTCGAAAAATTTTACCATTTTCGAGGTCGAGTTAGCACCGGATTCTTAGCATTTCGGACCCCAGGAACACGAAAATGAAGAGATATCCAAGAAATCTCTTCAAATAAAAAAGTTGAAAAATCGTCCAAATCACCAAAATTTTGCCCTTTCGATGCAAAATGCAACTTTCCAAAACTTTGGATGGCGATAACTCCGGAACTACAGGTCGTACGTGAATTCCCGTGGCACCGTTGGATTCCTCGTGAAATTCTGCGTAAGATAGGACCAAATTAACCACGAAAAATCCAATAATAAAAAAGTTATAGGGGTCCTTACCTTTTCAAGAGAATTTTTGGACCCATATTTTGGACCCCTTTTTTTCGATGATAACACGATAGAATCCTGGAACTTTTTGCGTCACCAAGTAGCTCCCGTGGAGTTCTTCAAACGTGCAAAAACTCATCCCGATCTATCGAGCGGTTCAAAAGTTATGAGAGATTTTCTAAAAATCAACAAATTTTCATCGATTGGGTCAGAAATTTTTTCGAAAAATTTTACCATTTTCGAGGTCGAGTTAGCACCGGATTCTTAGCATTTCGAACCACAGGAACACGAAAATGAAGAGATATCCAAGAAATCTCTTCAAATAAAAAAGTTGAAAAATCGTCCAAATCACCAAAATTTTGCCCTTTCGATGCAAAATGCAACTTTACAAAACTTTGGATGGCGATAACTCCGGAACTACAGGTCGTACGTGAATTCCCGTGGCACCGTTGGATTCCTCGTGAAATTCTACGTAAGATAGGACCAAATTAACCACGAAAAATCCAATAATAAAAAAGTTATAGGGGTCCTTACCTTTTCAAGAGAATTTTTGGACCCATATTTTGGACCCCTTTTTTTCGATGATAACACGATAGAATCCTGGAACTTTTTGCGTCACCAAGTAGCTCCCGTGGAGTTCTTCAAACGTGCAAAAACTCATCCCGATCTATCGAGCGGTTCAAAAGTTATGAGAGATTTTCTAAAAATCAACAAATTTTCATCGATTGGGTCAGAAATTTTTTCGAAAAATTTTACCATTTTCGAGGTCGAGTTAGCACCGGATTCTTAGCATTTCGGACCCCAGGAACACGAAAATGAAGAGATATCCAAGAAATCTCTTCAAATAAAAAAGTTGAAAAATCGTCCAAATCACCAAAATTTTGCCCTTTCGATGCAAAATGCAACTTTCCAAAACTTTGGATGGCGATAACTCCGGAACTACAGGTCGTACGTGAATTTCCGTGGCACCGTTGGATTCCTCGTGAAATTCTGCGTAAGATAGGACCAAATTAACCACGAAAAATCCAATAATAAAAAAGTTATAGGGGTCCTTACCTTTTCAAGAGAATTTTTGGACCCATATTTTGGACCCCTTTTTTTCGATGATAACACGATAGAATCCTGGAACTTTTTGCGTCACCAAGTAGCTCCCGTGGAGTTCTTCAAACGTGCAAAAACTCATCCCGATCTATCGAGCGGTTCAAAAGTTATGAGAGATTTTCTAAAAATCAACAAATTTTCATCGATTGGGTCAGAAATTTTTTCGAAAAATTTTACCATTTTCGAGGTCGAGTTAGCACCGGATTCTTAGCATTTCGAACCACAGGAACACGAAAATGAAGAGATATCCAAGAAATCTCTTCAAATAAAAAAGTTGAAAAATCGTCCAAATCACCAAAATTTTGCCCTTTCGATGCAAAATGCAACTTTCCAAAATTTTGGATGGCGATAATTCCGGAACTACAGGTCGTACGTGAATTCCCGTGGCACCGTTGGATTCCTCGTGAAATTCTGCGTAAGATAGGACCAAATTAACCACGAAAAATCCAATAATAAAAAAGTTATAGGGGTCCTTACCTTTTCAAGAGAATTTTTGGACCCATATTTTGGACCCCTTTTTTTCGATGATAACACGATAGAATCCTGGAACTTTTTGCGTCACCAAGAAGCTCCCGTGGAGTTCTTCAAACGTGCAAAAACTCATCCCGATCTATCGAGCGGTTCAAAAGTTATGAGAGATTTTCTAAAAATCAACAAATTTTCATCGATTGGGTCAGAAATTTTTTCGAAAAATTTTACCATTTTCGAGGTCGAGTTAGCACCGGATTCTTAGCATTTCGGACCCTAGGAACACGAAAATGAAGAGATATCCAAGAAATCTCTTCAAATAAAAAAGTTGAAAAATCGTCCAAATCACCAAAATTTTGCCCTTTCGATGCAAAATGCAACTTTCCAAAATTTTGGATGGCGATAACTCCGGAACTACAGGCCGTACGTGAATTCCCGTGGCACCGTTGGATTCCTCGTGAAATTCTGCGTAAGATAGGACCAAATTAACCACGAAAAATCCAATAATAAAAAAGTTATAGGGGTCCTTACCTTTTCAAGAGAATTTTTGGACCCATATTTTGGACCCCTTTTTTTCGATGATAACACGATAGAATCCTGGAACTTTTTGCGTCACCAAGAAGCTCCCGTGGAGTTCTTCAAACGTGCAAAAACTCATCCCGATCTATCGAGCGGTTCAAAAGTTATGAGAGATTTTCTAAAAATCAACAAATTTTCATCGATTGGGTCAGAAATTTTTTCGAAAAATTTTACCATTTTCGAGGTCGAGTTAGCACCGGATTCTTAGCATTTCGGACCCTAGGAACACGAAAATGAAGAGATATCCAAGAAATCTCTTCAAATAAAAAAGTTGAAAAATCGTCCAAATCACCAAAATTTTGCCCTTTCGATGCAAAATGCAACTTTCCAAAATTTTGGATGGCGATAACTCCGGAACTACAGGTCGTACGTGAATTCCCGTGGCACCGTTGGATTCCTCGTGAAATTCTGCGTAAGATAGGACCAAATTAACCACGAAAAATCCAATAATAAAAAAGTTATAGGGGTCCTTACCTTTTCAAGAGAATTTTTGGACCCATATTTTGGACCCCTTTTTTTCGATGATAACACGATAGAATCCTGGAACTTTTTGCGTCACCAAGTAGCTCCCGTGGAGTTCTTCAAACGTGCAAAAACTCATCCCGATCTATCGAGCGGTTCAAAAGTTATGAGAGATTTTCTAAAAATCAACAAATTTTCATCGATTGGGTCAGAAATTTTTTCGAAAAATTTTACCATTTTCGAGGTCGAGTTAGCACCGGATTCTTAGCATTTCGAACCACAGGAACACGAAAATGAAGAGATATCCAAGAAATCTCTTCAAATAAAAAAGTTGAAAAATCGTCCAAATCACCAAAATTTTGCCCTTTCGATGCAAAATGCAACTTTCCAAAACTTTGGATGGCGATAATTCCGGAACTACAGGTCGTACGTGAATTCCCGTGGCACCGTTGGATTCCTCGTGAAATTCTGCGTAAGATAGGACCAAATTAACCACGAAAAATCCAATAATAAAAAAGTTATAGGGGTCCTTACCTTTTCAAGAGAATTTTTGGACCCATATTTTGGACCCCTTTTTTTCGATGATAACACGATAGAATCCTGGAACTTTTTGCGTCACCAAGAAGCTCCCGTGGAGTTCTTCAAACGTGCAAAAACTCATCCCGATCTATCGAGCGGTTCAAAAGTTATGAGAGATTTTCTAAAAATCAACAAATTTTCATCGATTGGGTCAGAAATTTTTTCGAAAAATTTTACCATTTTCGAGGTCGAGTTAGCACCGGATTCTTAGCATTTCGGACCCTAGGAACACGAAAATGAAGAGATATCCAAGAAATCTCTTCAAATAAAAAAGTTGAAAAATCGTCCAAATCACCAAAATTTTGCCCTTTCGATGCAAAATGCAACTTTCCAAAATTTTGGATGGCGATAACTCCGGAACTACAGGTCGTACGTGAATTCCCGTGGCACCGTTGGATTCCTCGTGAAATTCTGCGTAAGATAGGACCAAATTAACCACGAAAAATCCAATAATAAAAAAGTTATAGGGGTCCTTACCTTTTCAAGAGAATTTTTGGACCCATATTTTGGACCCCTTTTTTTCGATGATAACACGATAGAATCCTGGAACTTTTTGCGTCACCAAGTAGCTCCCGTGGAGTTCTTCAAACGTGCAAAAACTCATCCCGATCTATCGAGCGGTTCAAAAGTTATGAGAGATTTTCTAAAAATCAACAAATTTTCATCGATTGGGTCAGAAATTTTTTCGAAAAATTTTACCATTTTCGAGGTCGAGTTAGCACCGGATTCTTAGCATTTCGAACCACAGGAACACGAAAATGAAGAGATATCCAAGAAATCTCTTCAAATAAAAAAGTTGAAAAATCGTCCAAATCACCAAAATTTTGCCCTTTCGATGCAAAATGCAACTTTCCAAAACTTTGGATGGCGATAATTCCGGAACTACAGGTCGTACGTGAATTCCCGTGGCACCGTTGGATTCCTCGTGAAATTCTGCGTAAGATAGGACCAAATTAACCACGAAAAATCCAATAATAAAAAAGTTATAGGGGTATTTACCTTTTCAAGAGAATTTTTGGACCCATATTTTGGACCCCTTTTTTTCGATGATAACACGATAGAATCCTGGAACTTTTTGCGTCACCAAGAAGCTCCCGTGGAGTTCTTCAAACGTGCAAAAACTCATCCCGATCTATCGAGCGGTTCAAAAGTTATGAGAGATTTTCTAAAAATCAACAAATTTTCATCGATTGGGTCAGAAATTTTTTCGAAAAATTTTACCATTTTCGAGGTCGAGTTAGCACCGGATTCTTAGCATTTCGGACCCCAGGAACACGAAAATGAAGAGATATCCAAGAAATCTCTTCAAATAAAAAAGTTGAAAAATCGTCCAAATCACCAAAATTTTGCCCTCTCGATGCAAAATGCAACTTTCCAAAACTTTGGATGGCGATAACTCCGGAACTACAGGTCGTACGTGAATTCCCGTGGCACCGTTGGATTCCTCGTGAAATTCTGCGTAGGATAGGACCAAATTAACTACGAAAAATCCAATAATAAAAAAGTTATAGGGGTCCTTACCTTTTCAAGAGAATTTTTGGACCCATATTTTGGACCCCTTTTTTTCGGTGATAACACGATAGAATCCTGGAACTTTTTGCGTCACCAAGTAGCTCCCGTGGAGTTCTTCAAACGTGCAAAAACTCATCCCGATCTATCGAGCGGTTCAAAAGTTATGAGAGATTTTCTAAAAATCAACAAATTTTCATCGATTGGGTCAGAAATTTTTTCGAAAAATTTTACCATTTTCGAGGTCGAGTTAGCACCGGATTCTTAGCATTTCGGACCCCAGGAACACGAAAATGAAGAGATATCCAAGAAATCTCTTCAAATAAAAAAGTTGAAAAATCGTCCAAATCACCAAAATTTTGCCCTTTCGATGCAAAATGCAACTTTCCAAAACTTTGGATGGCGATAACTCCGGAACTACAGGTCGTACGTGAATTCCCGTGGCACCGTTGGATTCCTCGTGAAATTCTGCGTAAGATAGGACCAAATTAACCACGAAAAATCCAATAATAAAAAAGTTATAGGGGTCCTTACCTTTTCAAGAGAATTTTTGGACCCATATTTTGGACCCCTTTTTTTCGATGATAACACGATAGAATCCTGGAACTTTTTGCGTCACCAAGTAGCTCCCGTGGAGTTCTTCAAACGTGCAAAAACTCATCCCGATCTATCGAGCGGTTCAAAAGTTATGAGAGATTTTCTAAAAATCAAACAAATTTTCATCGATTGGGTCAGAAATTTTTTCGAAAAATTTTACCATTTTCGAGGTCGAGTTAGCACCGGATTCTTAGCATTTCGGACCCCAGGAACACGAAAATGAAGAGATATCCAAGAAATCTCTTCAAATAAAAAAGTTGAAAAATCGTCCAAATCACCAAAATTTTGCCCTTTCGATGCAAAATGCAACTTTCCAAAACTTTGGATGGCGATAACTCCGGAACTACAGGTCGTACGTGAATTCCCGTGGCACCGTTGGATTCCTCGTGAAATTCTGCGTAAGATAGGACCAAATTAACCACGAAAAATCCAATAATAAAAAAGTTATAGGGGTCCTTACCTTTTCAAGAGAATTTTTGGACCCATATTTTTGACCCCTTTTTTTCGGTGATAACACGATAGAATCCTGGAACTTTTTGCGTCACCAAGTAGCTCCCGTGGAGTTCTTCAAACGTGCAAAAACTCATCCCGATCTATCGAGCGGTTCAAAAGTTATGAGAGATTTTCTAAAAATCAACAAATTTTCATCGATTGGGTCAGAAATTTTTTCGAAAAATTTTACCATTTTCGAGGTCGAGTTAGCACCGGATTCTTAGCATTTCGGACCCCAGGAACACGAAAATGAAGAGATATCCAAGAAATCTCTTCAAATAAAAAAGTTGAAAAATCGTCCAAATCACCAAAATTTTGCCCTCTCGATGCAAAATGCAACTTTCCAAAACTTTTGATGGCGATAACTCCGGAACTACAGGTCGTACGTGAATTCCCGTGGCACCGTTGGATTCCTCGTGAAATTCTGCGTAAGATAGGACCAAATTAACCACGAAAAATCCAATAATAAAAAAGTTATAGGGGTCCTTACCTTTTCAAGAGAATTTTTGGACCCATACTTTGGACCCCTTTTTTCCGATGATAACACGATAGAATCCGGGAACTTTTTGCGTCACCAAGTAGCTCCCGTAGAGTTCTTCAAACGTGCAAAAACTCATCCCGATCTATCGAGCGGTTCAAAAGTTATGAGAGATTTTCTAAAAATCAACAAATTTTCATCGATTGGGTCAGAAATTTTTTCGAAAAATTTTACCATTTTCGAGGTCGAGTTAGCACCGGATTCTTAGCATTTCGGACCCCAGGAACACGAAAATGAAGAGATATCCAAGAAATCTCTTCAAATAAAAAGTTGAAAAATCGTCCAAATCACCAAAATTTTGCCCTTTCGATGCAAAATGCAACTTTCCAAAATTTTGGATGGCGATAACTCCGGAACTACAGGTCGTACGTGAATTCCCGTGGCACCGTTGGATTCCTCGTGAAATTCTGCGTAAGATAGGACCAAATTAACCACGAAAAATCCAATAATAAAAAAGTTATAGGGGTCCTTACCTTTTCAAGAGAATTTTTGGACCCATATTTTGGACCCCTTTTTTTCGATGATAACACGATAGAATCCTGGAACTTTTTGCGTCACCAAGTAGCTCCCGTGGAGTTCTTCAAACGTGCAAAAACTCATCCCGATCTATCGAGCGGTTCAAAAGTTATGAGAGATTTTCTAAAAATCAACAAATTTTCATCGATTGGGTCAGAAATTTTTTCGAAAAATTTTACCATTTTCGAGGTCGAGTTAGCACCGGATTCTTAGCATTTCGGACCCCAGGAACACGAAAATGAAGAGATATCCAAGAAATCTCTTCAAATAAAAAAGTTGAAAATTCGTCCAATCACCAAAATTTTGCCCTTTCGATGCAAAATGCAACTTTCCAAAACTTTGGATGGCGATAACTCCGGAACTACAGGTCGTACGTGAATTCCCGTGGCACCGTTGGATTCCTCGTGAAATTCTGCGTAAGATAGGACCAAACTAACCACGAAAAATTCAATAATAAAAAAGTTATAGGGGTCCTTACCTTTTCAAGAGAATTTTTGGACCCATATTTTGGCCCCCTTTTTTTCGATAACACGATAGAATCCTGGAACTTTTTGCGTCACCAAGTAGCTCCCGTGGAGTTCTTCAAACGTGCAAAAACTCATCCCGATCTATCGAGCGGTTCAAAAGTTATGAGAGATTTTCTAAAAATCAACAAATTTTCATCGATTGGGTCAGAAATTTTTTCGAAAAATTTTACCATTTTCGAGGTCGAGTTAGCACCGGATTCTTAGCACTTCGGACCCCAGGAACACGAAAATGAAGAGATATCCAAGAAATCTCTTCAAATAAAAAAGTTGAAAAATCGTCCAAATCACCAAAATTTTGCCCTTTCGATGCAAAATGCAAGTTTCCAAAATTTTGGATGGCGATAACTCCGGAACTACAGGTCGTACGTGAATTCCCGTGGCACCGTTGGATTCCTCGTGAAATTCTGCGTAAGATAGGACCAAATTAACCACGAAAAATCCAATAATAAAAAAGTTATAGGGGTCCTTACCTTTTCAAGAGAATTTTTGGACCCACATTTTGGACCCCTTTTTTTCGATGATAACACGATAGAATCCTGGAACTTTTTGCGTCACCAAGTAGCTCCCGTGGAGTTCTTCAAACGTGCAAAAACTCATCCCGATCTATCGAGCGGTTCAAAAGTTATGAGAGATTTTCTAAAAATCAACAAATTTTCATCGATTGGGTCAGAAATTTTTTCGAAAAATTTTACCATTTTCGAGGTCGAGTTAGCACCGGATTCTTAGCACTTCGGACCCCAGGAACACGAAAATGAAGAGATATCCAAGAAATCTCTTCAAATAAAAAAGTTGAAAAATCGTCCAAATCACCAAAATTTTGCCCTTTCGATGCAAAATGCAAGTTTCCAAAATTTTGGATGGCGATAACTCCGGAACTACAGGTCGTACGTGAATTCCCGTGGCACCGTTGGATTCCTCGTGAAATTCTGCGTAAGATAGGACCAAATTAACCACGAAAAATCCAATAATAAAAAAGTTATAGGGGTCCTTACCTTTTCAAGAGAATTTTTGGACCCATATTTTGGACCCATTTTTTTCGATGATAACACGATAGAATCCTGGAACTTTTTGCGTCACCAAGTAGCTCCCGTGGAGTTCTTCAAACGTGCAAAAACTCATCCCGATCTATCGAGCGGTTCAAAAGTTATGAGAGATTTTCTAAAAATCAACAAAATTTTCATCGATTGGGTCAGAAATTTTTTCGAAAAATTTTACCATTTTCGAGGTCGAGTTAGCACCGGATTCTTAGCATTTCGGACCCCAGGAACACGAAAATGAAGAGATATCCAAGAAATCTCTTCAAATAAAAAAGTTGAAAAATCGTCCAAATCACCAAAATTTTGCCCTTTCGATGCAAAATGCAACTTTCCAAAATTTTGGATGGCGATAACTCCGGAACTACAGGTCGTACGTGAATTCCCGTGGCACCGTTGGATTCCTCGTGAAATTCTGCGTAAGATAGGACCAAATTAACCACGAAAAATCCAATAATAAAAAAGTTATAGGGGTCCTTACCTTTTCAAGAGAATTTTTGGACCCATATTTTGGACCCCTTTTTTTCGATGATAACACGATAGAATCCTGGAACTTTTTGCGTCACCAAGTAGCTCCCGTGGAGTTCTTCAAACGTGCAAAAACTCATCCCGATCTATCGAGCGGTTCAAAAGTTATGAGAGATTTTCTAAAAATCAACAAATTTTCATCGATTGGGTCAGAAATTTTTTCGAAAAATTTTACCATTTTCGAGGTCGAGTTAGCACCGGATTCTTAGCATTTCGGACCCCAGGAACACGAAAATGAAGAGATATCCAAGAAATCTCTTCAAATAAAAAAGTTGAAAAATCGTCCAAATCACCAAAATTTTGCCCTTTCGATGCAAAATGCAACTTTCCAAAACTTTGGATGGCGATAACTCCGGAACTACAGGTCGTACGTGAATTCCCGTGGCACCGTTGGATTCCTCGTGAAATTCTGCGTAAGATAGGACCAAATTAACCACGAAAAATCCAATAATAAAAAAGTTATAGGGGTCCTTACCTTTTCAAGAGAATTTTTGGACCCATATTTTGGACCCCTTTTTTTCGATGATAACACGATAGAATCCTAGAACTCTTTGCGTCACCAAGTAGCTCCCGTGGAGTTCTTCAAACGTGCAAAAACTCATCCCGATCTATCGAGCGGTTCAAAAGTTATGAGAGATTTTCTAAAAATCAACAAATTTTCATCGATTGGGTCAGAAATTTTTTCGAAAAATTTTACCATTTTCGAGGTCGAGTTAGCACCGGATTCTTAGCATTTCGGACCCCAGGAACACGAAAATGAAGAGATATCCAAGAAATCTCTTCAAATAAAAAAGTTGAAAAATCGTCCAAATCACCAAAATTTTGCCCTTTCGATGCAAAATGCAACTTTCCAAAACTTTGGATGGCGATAACTCCGGAACTACAGGTCGTACGTGAATTCCCGTGGCACCGTTGGATTCCTCGTGAAATTCTGCGTAAGATAGGACCAAATTAACCACGAAAGATCCAATAATAAAAAAGTTATAGGGGTCCTTACCTTTTCAAGAGAATTTTTGGACCCATATTTTGGACCCCTTTTTTTCGGTGATAACACGATAGAATCCTGGAACTTTTTGCGTCACCAAGTAGCTCCCGTGGAGTTCTTCAAACGTGCAAAAACTCATCCCGATCTATCGAGCGGTTCAAAAGTTATGAGAGATTTTCTAAAAATCAACAAATTTTCATCGATTGGGTCAGAAATTTTTTCGAAAAATTTTACCATTTTCGAGGTCGAGTTAGCACCGGATTCTTAGCATTTCGGACCCCAGGAACACGAAAATGAAGAGATATCCAAGAAATCTCTTCAAATAAAAAAGTTGAAAAATCGTCCAAATCACCAAAATTTTGCCCTCTCGATGCAAAATGCAACTTTCCAAAACTTTTGATGGCGATAACTCCGGAACTACAGGTCGTACGTGAATTCCCGTGGCACCGTTGGATTCCTCGTGAAATTCTGCGTAAGATAGGACCAAATTAACCACGAAAAATCCAATAATAAAAAAGTTATAGGGGTCCTTACCTTTTCAAGAGAATTTTTGGACCCATATTTTGGACCCCTTTTTTTCGATGATAACACGATAGAATCCTGGAACTTTTTGCGTCACCAAGTAGCTCCCGTGGAGTTCTTCAAACGTGCAAAAACTCATCCCGATCTATCGAGCGGTTCAAAAGTTATGAGAGATTTTCTAAAAATCAACAAAGTTTTATCGATTGGGTCAGAAATTTTTTCGAAAAATTTTACCATTTTCGAGGTCGAGTTAGCACCGGATTCTTAGCATTTCGGACCCCAGGAACACGAAAATGAAGAGATATCCAAGAAATCTCTTCAAATAAAAAAGTTGAAAAATCGTCCAAATCACCAAAATTTTGCCCTTTCGATGCAAAATGCAACTTTCCAAAATTTTGGATGGCGATAACTCCGGAACTACAGGTCGTACGTGAATTCCCGTGGCACCGTTGGATTCCTCGTGAAATTCTGCGTAAGATAGGACCAAATTAACCACGAAAAATCCAATAATAAAAAAGTTATAGGGGTCCTTACCTTTTCAAGAGAATTTTTGGACCCATATTTTGGACCCCTTTTTTTCGATGATAACACGATAGAATCCTGGAACTTTTTGCGTCACCAAGTAGCTCCCGTGGAGTTCTTCAAACGTGCAAAAACTCATCCCGATCTATCGAGCGGTTCAAAAGTTATGAGAGATTTTCTAAAAATCAACAAATTTTCATCGATTGGGTCAGAAATTTTTTCGAAAAATTTTACCATTTTCGAGGTCGAGTTAGCACCGGATTCTTAGCATTTCGGACCCCAGGAACACGAAAATGAAGAGATATCCAAGAAATCTCTTCAAATAAAAAAGTTGAAAAATCGTCCAAATCACCAAAATTTTGCCCTCTCGATGCAAAATGCAACTTTCCAAAACTTTTGATGGCGATAACTCCGGAACTACAGGTCGTACGTGAATTCCCGTGGCACCGTTGGATTCCTCGTGAAATTCTGCGTAAGATAGGACCAAATTAACCACGAAAAATCCAATAATAAAAAAGTTATAGGGGTCCTTACCTTTTCAAGAGAATTTTTGGACCCATATTTTGGACCCCTTTTTTTCGATGATAACACGATAGAATCCTGGAACTTTTTGCGTCACCAAGTAGCTCCCGTGGAGTTCTTCAAACGTGCAAAAACTCATCCCGATCTATCGAGCGGTTCGAGAGTTATGAGAGATTTTCTAAAAATCAACAAATTTTCATCGATTGGGTCAGAAATTTTTTCGAAAAATTTTACCATTTTCGAGGTCGAGTTAGCACCGGATTCTTAGCATTTCGGACCCCAATAACACGAAAATGAAGAGATATCCAAGAAATCTCTTCAAATAAAAAAGTTGAAAAATCGTCCAAATCACCAAAATTTTGCCCTTTCGATGCAAAATGCAACTTTCCAAAACTTTGGATGGCGATAACTCCGGAACTACAGGTCGTACGTGAATTCCCGTGGCACCGTTGGATTCCTCGTGAAATTCTGCGTAAGATAGGACCAAATTAACCACGAAAAATCCAATAATAAAAAAGTTATAGGGGTCCTTACCTTTTCAAGAGAATTTTTGGACCCATATTTTGGACCCCTTTTTTTCGATGATAACACGATAGAATCCTGGAACTTTTTGCGTCACCAAGTAGCTCCCGTGGAGTTCTTCAAACGTGCAAAAACTCATCCCGATCTATCGAGCGGTTCAAAAGTTATGAGAGATTTTCTAAAAATCAACAAATTTTCATCGATTGGGTCAGAAATTTTTTCGAAAAATTTTACCATTTTCGAGGTCGAGTTAGCACCGGATTCTTAGCATTTCGGACCCCAGGAACACGAAAATGAAGAGATATCCAAGAAATCTCTTCAAATAAAAAAGTTGAAAAATCGTCCAAATCACCAAAATTTTGCCCTTTCGATGCAAAATGCAACTTTCCAAAATTTTGGATGGCGATAACTCCGGAACTACAGGTCGTACGTGAATTCCCGTGGCACCGTTGGATTCCTCGTGAAATTCTGCGTAAGATAGGACCAAATTAACCACGAAAAATCCAATAATAAAAAAGTAATAGGGGTCCTTACCTTTTCAAGAGAATTTTTGGACCCATATTTTGGACCCCTTTTTTTCGATGATAACACGATAGAATCCTGGAACTTTTTGCGTCACCAAGTAGCTCCCGTGGAGTTCTTCAAACGTGCAAAAACTCATCCCGATCTATCGAGCGGTTCAAAAGTTATGAGAGATTTTCTAAAAATCAACAAATTTTCATCGATTGGGTCAGAAATTTTTTCGAAAAATTTTACCATTTTCGAGGTCGAGTTAGCACCGGATTCTTAGCATTTCGGACCCCAGGAACACGAAAATGAAGAGATATCCAAGAAATCTCTTCAAATAAAAAAGTTGAAAAATCGTCCAAATCACCAAAATTTTGCCCTTTCGATGCAAAATGCAACTTTCCAAAACTTTGGATGGCGATAACTCCGGAACTACAGGTCGTACGTGAATTCCCGTGGCACCGTTGGATTCCTCGTAAAATTCTGCGTAAGATAGGACCAAATTAACCACGAAAAATCCAATAATAAAAAAGTTATAGGGGTCCTTACCTTTTCAAGAGAATTTTTGGACCCATATTTTTAACCCCTTTTTTTCGATGATAACACGATAGAATCCTGGAACTTTTTGCGTCACCAAGTAGCTCCGGTGGAGTTCTTCAAACGTGCAAAAACTCATCCCGATCTATCGAGCGGTTCAAAAGTTATGAGAGATTCTCTAAAAATCAACAAATTTTCATCGATTGGGTCAGAAATTTTTTCGAAAAATTTTACCATTTTCGAGGTCGAGTTAGCACCGGATTCTTAGCATTTCGGACCCCAGGAACACGTAAATGAAGAGATATCCAAGAAATCTCTTCAAATAAAAAAGTTGAAAAATCGTCCAAATCACCAAAATTTTGCCCTTTCGATGCAAAATGCAACTTTCCAAAATTTTGGATGGCGATAACTCCGGAACTACAGGTCGTACGTGAATTCCCGTGGCACCGTTGGATTCCTCGTGAAATTCTGCGTAAGATAGGACCAAATTAACCACGAAAATTCCAATAATAAAAAAGTTATAGGGGTCCTTACCTTTTCAAGAGAATTTTTGGACCCATATTTTGGACCCCTTTTTTTCGATGATAACACGATAGAATCCTGGAACTTTTTGCGTCACCAAGTAGCTCCCGTGGAGTTCTTCAAACCTGCAAAAACTCATCCCGATCTATTGAGCGGTTCAAAAGTTATGCGAGATTTTCTAAAAATCAACAAATTTTCATCGATTGGGTCAGAAATTTTTTCGAAAAATTTTACCATTTTCGAGGTCGAGTTAGCACCGGATTCTTAGCATTTCGGATCCCAGGAACACGAAAATGAAGAGATATCCAAGAAATCTCTTCAAATAAAAAAGTTGAAAAATCGTCCAAATCACCAAAATTTTGCCCTTTCGATGCAAAATGCAACTTTCCAAAACTTTGGATGGCGATAACTCCGGAACTACAGGTCGTACGTGAATTCCCGTGGCACCGTTGGATTCCTCGTGAAATTCTGCGTAAGATAGGACCAAATTAACCACGAAAAATCCAATAATAAAAAAGTTATAGGGGTCCTTACCTTTTCAAGAGAATTTTTGGACCCATATTTTGGACTCCTTTTTTTCGATGATAACACGATAGAATCCTGGAACTTTTTGCGTCACCAAGTAGCTCCCGTGGAGTTCTTCAAACGTGCAAAAACTCATCCCGATCTATCGAGCGGTTCAAAAGTTATGAGAGATTTTCTAAAAATCAACAAATTTTCATCGATTGGGTCAGAAATTTTTTCGAAAAATTTTACCATTTTCGAGGTCGAGTTAGCACCGGATTCTTAGCATTTCGGAGCCCAGGAACACGAAAATGAAGAGATATCCAAGAAATCTCTTCAAATAAAAAAGTTGAAAAATCGTCCAAATCACCAAAATTTTGAACTTTCGATGCAAAATGCAACTTTCCAAAACTTTGGATGGCGATAACTCCGGAACTACAGGCCGTACGTGAATTCCCGTGGCACCGTTGGATTCCTCGTGAAATTTTGCGTAAGATAGGACCAAATTAACCTCGAAAAATCCAATAATAAAAAAGTTATAGGGGTCCTTACCTTTTCAAGAGAATTTTTGGACCCATATTTTGGACCCCTTTTTTTCGATGATAACACGATAGAATCCTGGAACTTTTTGCGTCACCAAGTAGCTCCCGTGGAGTTCTTCAAACGTGCAAAAACTCATCCCGATCTATCGAGCGGTTCAAAAGTTATGAGAGATTTTCTAAAAATCAACAAATTTTCATCGATTGGGTCAGAAATTTTTTCGAAAAATTTTACCATTTTCGAGGTCGAGTTAGCACCGGATTCTTAGCATTTCGGACCCCAAGAACACGAAAATGAAGAGATATCCAAGAAATCTCTTCAAATAAAAAAGTTGAAAAATCGTCCAAATCACCAAAATTTTGAACTTTCGATGCAAAATGCAACTTTCCAAAACTTTGGATGGCGATAACTCCGGAACTACAGGTCGTACGTAAATTCCCGTGGCACCGTTGGATTCCTCGTGAAATTCTGCGTAAGATAGGACCAAATTAACCACGAAAAATCCAATAATAAAAAAGTTATAGAGGTCCTTACCTTTTCAAGAGAATTTTTGGACCCATACTTTGGACCCCTTTTTTTCGATGATAACACGATAGAATCCTGGAACTTTTTGCGTCACCAAGTAGCTCCCGTGGAGTTCTTCAAACCTGCAAAAACTCATCCCGATCTATTGAGCGGTTCAAAAGTTATGCGAGATTTTCTAAAAATCAACAAATTTTCATCGATTGGGTCAGAAATTTTTTCGAAAAATTTTACCATTTTCGAGGTCGAGTTAGCACCGGATTCTTAGCATTTCGGACCCCAGGAACACGAAAATGAAGAGATATCCAAGAAATCTCTTCAAATAAAAAAGTTGAAAAATCGTCCAAATCACCAAAATTTTGCCCTTTCGATGCAAAATGCAACTTTCCAAAACTTTGGATGGCGATAACTCCGGAACTACAGGTCGTACGTGAATTCCCGTGGCACCGTTGGATTCCTCGTGAAATTCTGCGTAAGATAGGACCAAATTAACCACGAAAAATCCAATAATAAAAAAGTTATAGGGGTCCTTACCTTTTCAAGAGAATTTTTGGACCCATATTTTGGACCCCTTTTTTTCGATGATAACACGATAGAATCCTGGAACTTTTTGCGTCACCAAGTAGCTCCCGTGGAGTTCTTCAAACGTGCAAAAACTCATCCCGATCTATCGAGCGGTTCAAAAGTTATGAGAGATTTTCTAAAAATCAACAAATTTTCATCGATTGGGTCAGAAATTTTTTCGAAAAATTTTACCATTTTCGAGGTCGAGTTAGCACCGGATTCTTAGCATTTCGGAGCCCAGGAACACGAAAATGAAGAGATATCCAAGAAATCTCTTCAAATAGAAAAGTTGAAAAATCGTCCAAATCACCAAAATTTTGCCCTTTCGATGCAAAATGCAACTTTCCAAAACTTTGGATGGCGATAACTCCGGAACTACAGGTCGTACGTAAATTCCCGTGGCACCGTTGGATTCCTCGTGAAATTCTGCGTAAGATAGGACCAAATTAACCACGAAAAATCCAATAATAAAAAGTTATAGGGGTCCTTACCTTTTCAAGAGAATTTTTGGACCCATATTTTGGACCCCTTTTTTTCGATGATAACACGATAGAATCCTGGAACTTTTTGCGTCACCAAGTAGCTCCCGTGGAGTTCTTCAAACGTGCAAAAACTCATCCCGATCTATCGAGCGGTTCAAAAGTTATGAGAGATTTTCTAAAAATCAACAAATTTTCATCGATTGGGTCAGAAATTTTTTCGAAAAATTTTACCATTTTCGAGGTCGAGTTAGCACCGGATTCTTAGCATTTCGGAGCCCAGGAACACGAAAATGAAGAGATATCCAAGAAATCTCTTCAAATAGAAAAGTTGAAAAATCGTCCAAATCACCAAAATTTTGCCCTTTCGATGCAAAATGCAACTTTCCAAAACTTTGGATGGCGATAACTCCGGAACTACAGGTCGTACGTAAATTCCCGTGGCACCGTTGGATTCCTCGTGAAATTCTGCGTAAGATAGGACCAAATTAACCACGAAAAATCCAATAATAAAAAGTTATAGGGGTCCTTACCTTTTCAAGAGAATTTTTGGACCCATATTTTGGACCCCTTTTTTTCGATGATAACACGATAGAATCCTGGAACTTTTTGCGTCACCAAGTAGCTCCCGTGGAGTTCTTCAAACGTGCAAAAACTCATCCCGATCTATCGAGCGGTTCAAAAGTTATGAGAGATTTTCTAAAAATCAACAAATTTTCATCGATTGGGTCAGAAATTTTTTCGAAAAATTTTACCATTTTCGAGGTCGAGTTAGCACCGGATTCTTAGCATTTCGGACCCCAGGAACACGAAAATGAAGAGATATCCAAGAAATCTCTTCAAATAAAAAAGTTGAAAAATCGTCCAAATCACCAAAATTTTGCCCTTTCGATGCAAAATGCAACTTTCCAAAATTTTGGATGGCGATAACTCCGGAACTACAGGTCGTACGTGAATTCCCGTGGCACCGTTGGATTCCTCGTGAAATTCTGCGCAAGATAGGACCAAATTAACCACGAAGAAACCAATAATAAAAAAGTTATAGGGGTCCTTACCTTTTCAAGAGAATTTTTGGACCCATATTTTGGCCCCCTTTTTTTCGATGATAACACGATAGAATCCTGGAACTTTTTGCGTCACCAAGTAGCTCCCGTGGAGTTCTTCAAACGTGCAAAAACTCATCCCGATCTATCGAGCGGTTCAAAAGTTATGAGAGATTTTCTAAAATTCAACAAATTTTCATCGATTGGGTCAGAAATTTTTTCGAAAAATTTTACCATTTTCGAGGTCGAGTTAGCACCGGATTCTTAGCATTTCGGACCCCAGGAACACGAAAATGAAGAGATATCCAAGAAATCTCTTCAAATAAAAAAGTTGAAAAATCGTCCAAATCACCAAAATTTTGCCCTTTCGATGCAAAATGCAACTTTCCAAAATTTTGGATGGCGATAACTCCGGAACTACAGGTCGTACGTGAATTCCCGTGGCACCGTTGGATTCCTCGTGAAATTCTGCGCAAGATAGGACCAAATTAACCACGAAAAATCCAATAATAAAAAAGTTATAGGGGTCCTTACCTTTTCAAGAGAATTTTTGGACCCATATTTTGGCCCCCTTTTTTTCGATGATAACACGATAGAATCCTGGAACTTTTTGCGTCACCAAGTAGCTCCCGTGGAGTTCTTCAAACGTGCAAAAACTCATCCCGATCTATCGAGCGGTTCAAAAGTTATGAGAGATTTTCTAAAAATCAACAAATTTTCATCGATTGAGTCAGAAATTTTTTCGAAAAATTTTACCATTTTCGAGGTCGAGTTAGCACCGGATTCTTAGCATTTCGGACCCCAGGAACACGAAAATGAAGAGATATCCAAGAAATCTCTTCAAATAAAAAAGTTGAAAAATCGTCCAAATCACCAAAATTTTGCCCTTTCGATGCAAAATGCAACTTTCCAAAACTTTGGATGGCAATAACTCCGGAACTACAGGTCGTACGTGAATTCCCGTGGCACCGTTGGATTCCTCGTGAAATTCTGCGCAAGATAGGACCAAATTAACCACGAAAAATCCAATAATAAAAAAGTTATAGGGGTCCTTACCTTTTCAAGAGAATTTTTGGACCCATATTTTGGACCCCTTTTTTTCGATGATAACACGATAGAATCCTGGAACTTTTTGCGTCACCAAGTAGCACCCGTGGAGTTCTTCAAACGTGCAAAAACTCATCCCGATCTATCGAGCGGTTCAAAAGTTATGAGAGATTTTCTAAAAATCAACAAATTTTCATCGATTGAGTCAGAAATTTTTTCGAAAAATTTTACCATTTTCGAGGTCGAGTTAGCACCGGATTCTTAGCATTTCGGACCCCAGGAACACGAAAATGAAGAGATATCCAAGAAATCTCTTCAAATAAAAAAGTTGAAAAATCGTCCAAATCACCAAAATTTTGCCCTTTCGATGCAAAATGCAACTTTCCAAAACTTTGGATGGCGATAACTCCGGAACTACAGGTCGTACGTGAATTCCCGTGGCACCGTTGGATTCCTCGTGAAATTCTGCGTAAGATAGGACCAAATTAACCACGAAAAATCCAATAATAAAAAAGTTATAGGGGTCCTTACCTTTTCAAGAGAATTTTTGGACCCATATTTTGGACCCCTTTTTTTCGATGATAACACGATAGAATCCTGGAACTTTTTGCGTCACCAAGTAGCACCCGTGGAGTTCTTCAAACGTGCAAAAACTCATCCCGATCTATCGAGCGGTTCAAAAGTTATGAGAGATTTTCTAAAAATCAACAAATTTTCATCGATTGGGTCAGAAATTTTTTCGAAAAATTTTACCATTTTCGAGGTCGAGTTAGCACCGGATTCTTAGCATTTCGGACCCCAGGAACACGAAAATGAAGAGATATCCAAGAAATCTCTTCAAATAAAAAAGTTGAAAAATCGTCCAAATCACCAAAATTTTGCCCTTTCGATGCAAAATGCAACTTTCCAAAACTTTGGATGGCGATAACTCCGGAACTACAGGTCGTACGTGAATTCCCGTGGCACCGTTGGATTCCTCGTGAAATTCTGCGTAAGATAGGACCAAATTAACCACGAAAAATCCAATAATAAAAAAGTTATAGGGGTCCTTACCTTTTCAAGAGAATTTTTGGACCCATATTTTGGACCCCTTTTTTTCGATGATAACACGATAGAATCCTGAAACTTTTTGCGTCACCAAGTAGCTCCCGTGGAGTTCTTCAAACGTGCAAAAACTCATCCCGATCTATCGAGCGGTTCAAAAGTTATGAGAGATTTTCTAAAAATCAACAAATTTTCATCGATTGGGTCAGAAATTTTTTCGAAAAATTTTACCATTTTCGAGGTCGAGTTAGCACCGGATTCTTAGCATTTCGGAGCCCAGGAACACGAAAATGAAGAGATATCCAAGAAATCTCTTCAAATAGAAAAGTTGAAAAATCGTCCAAATCACCAAAATTTTGCCCTTTCGATGCAAAATGCAACTTTCCAAAACTTTGGATGGCGATAACTCCGGAACTACAGGTCGTACGTGAATTCCCGTGGCACCGTTGGATTCCTCGTGAAATTCTGCGTAAGATAGGACCAAATTAACCACGAAAAATCCAATAATAAAAAAGTTATAGGGGTCCTTACCTTTTCAAGAGAATTTTTGGACCCATATTTTGGACCCCTTTTTTTCGATGATAACACGATAGAATCCTATAACTTTTTGCGTCACCAAGTAGCTCCCGTGGAGTTCTTCAAACGTGCAAAAACTCATCCCGATCTATCGAGCGGTTCAAAAGTTATGAGAGATTTTCTAAAAATCAACAAATTTTCATCGATTGGGTCAGAAATTTTTTCGAAAAATTTTACCATTTTCGAGGTCGAGTTAGCACCGGATTCTTAGCATTTCGGACCCCAGGAACACGAAAATGAAGAGATATCCAAGAAATCTCTTCAAATAAAAAAGTTGAAAAATCGTCCAAATCACCAAAATTTTGCTCTTTCGATGCAAAATGCAACTTTCCAAAACTTGGGATGGCGATAACTCCGGAACTACAGGTCGTACGTGAATTCCCGTGGCACCGTTGGATTCCTCGTGAAATTCTGCGTAAGATAGGACCAAATTAACCACGAAAAATCCAATAATAAAAAAGTTATAGGGGTCCTTACCTTGTCAAGAGAATTTTTGGACCCATATTTTGGACCCCTTTTTTTCGATGATAACACGATAGAATCCTGGAACTTTTTGCGTCACCAAGTAGCTCCCGTGGAGTTCTTCAAACGTGCAAAAACTCATCCCGATCTATCGAGCGGTTCAAAAGTTATGAGAGATTTTCTAAAAATCAACAAATTTTCATCGATTGGGTCAGAAATTTTTTCGAAAAATTTTACCATTTTCGAGGTCGAGTTAGCACCGGATTCTTAGCATTTCGGACCCCAGGAACACGAAAATGAAGAGATATCCAAGAAATCTCTTCAAATAAAAAAGTTGAAAAATCGTCCAAATCACCAAAATTTTGCCCTTTCGATGCAAAATGCAACTTTCCAAAACTTTGGATGGCGATAACTCCGGAACTACAGGTCGTACGTGAATTCCCGTGGCACCGTTGGATTCCTCGTGAAATTCTGCGTAAGATAGGACCAAATTAACCACGAAAAATCCAATAATAAAAAAGTTATAGGGGTCCTTACCTTTTCAAGAGAATTCTTGGACCCATATTTTGGACCCCTTTTTTTCGATGATAACACGATAGAATCCTGGAACTTTTTGCGTCACCAAGTAGCTCCCGTGGAGTTCTTCAAACGTGCAAAAACTCATCCCGATCTATCGAGCGGTCCAAAAGTTATGAGAGATTTTCTAAAAATCAACAAATTTTCATCGATTGGGTCAGAAATTTTTTCGAAAAATTTTACCATTTTCGAGGTCGAGTTAGCACCGGATTTTTAGCATTTCGGACCCCAGGAACACGAAAATGAAGAGATATCCAAGAAATCTCTTCAAATAAAAAAGTTGAAAAATCGTCCAAATCACCAAAATTTTGCCCTTTCGATGCAAAATGCAACTATCCAAAACTTTGGATGGCGATAACTCCGGAACTACAGGTCGTACGTGAATTCCCGTGGCACCGTTGGATTCCTCGTGAAATTCTGCGTAAGATAGGACCAAACTAACCACGAAAAATCCAATAATAAAAAAGTTATAGGGGTCCTTACCTTTTCAAGAGAATTTTTGGACCCATATTTTGGACCCCTTTTTTTCGATGATAACACGATAGAATCCTGGAACTTTTTGCGTCACCAAGTAGCTCCCGTGGAGTTCTTCAAACGTGCAAAAACTCATCCCGATCTATCGAGCGGTTCAAAAGTTATGAAAGATTTTCTAAAAATCAACAAATTTTCATCGATTGGGTCAGAAATTTTTTCGAAAAATTTTACCATTTTCGAGGTCGAGTTAGCACCGGATTCTTAGCATTTCGGACCCCAGGAACACGAAAATGAAGAGATATCCAAGAAATCTCTTCAAATAAAAAAGTTGAAAAATCGTCCAAATCACCAAAATTTTGCCCTTTCGATGCAAAATGCAACTATCCAAAACTTTGGATGGCGATAACTCCGGAACTACAGGTCGTACGTGAATTCCCGTGGCACCGTTGGATTCCTCGTGAAATTCTGCGTAAGATAGGACCAAATTAACCACGAAAAATCCAATAATAAAAAAGTTATAGGGGTCCTTACCTTTTCAAGAGAATTTTTGGACCCATATTTTGGACCCCTTTTTTTCGATGATAACACGATAGAATCCTGGAACTTTTTGCGTCACCAAGTAGCTCCCGTGGAGTTCTTCAAACGTGCAAAAACTCATCCCGATCTATCGAGCGGTTCAAAAGTTATGAAAGATTTTCTAAAAATCAACAAATTTTCATCGATTGGGTCAGAAATTTTTTCGAAAAATTTTACCATTTTCGAGGTCGAGTTAGCACCGGATTCTTAGCATTTCGGACCCCAGGAACACGAAAATGAAGAGATATCCAAGAAATCTCTTCAAATAAAAAAGTTGAAAAATCGTCCAAATCACCAAAATTTTGCCCTTTCGATGCAAAATGCAACTTTCCAAAACTTTGGATGGCGATAACTCCGGAACTACAGGTCGTACGTGAATTCCCGTGGCACCGTTGGATTCCTCGTGAAATTCTGCGTAAGATAGGACCAAATCAACCACGAAAAATCCAATAATAAAAAAGCTATAGGGGTCCTTACCTTTTCAAGAGAATTTTTGGACCCATATTTTGGACCCCTTTTTTTCGATGATAACACGATAGAATGCTGGAACTTTTTGCGTCACCAAGTAGCTCCCGTGGAGTTCTTCAAACGTGCAAAAACTCATCCCGATCTATCGAGCGGTTCAAAAGTTATGAGAGATTTTCTAAAAATCAACAAATTTTCATCGATTGGGTCAAAAATTTTTTCGAAAAATTTTACCATTTTCGAGGTCGAGTTAGCACCGGATTCTTAGCGTTTCGGACCCCAGGAACACGAAAATGAAGAGATATCCAAGAAATCTCTTCAAATAAAAAAGTTGAAAAATCGTCCAAATCACCAAAATTTTGTCCTTTCGATGCAAAATGCAACTTTCCAAAACTTTGGATGGCGATAACTCCGGAACTACAGGTCGTACGTGAATTCCCGTGGCACCGTTGGATTCCTCGTGAAATTCTGCGTAAGATAGGACCAAATTAACCACGAAAAATCCAATAATAAAAAAGTTATAGGGGTCCTTACCTTTTCAAGAGAATTTTTGGACCCATATTTTGGACCCCTTTTTTTCGATGATAACACGATAGAATCCTGGAACTTTTTGCGTCACCAAGTAGCTCCCGTGGAGTTCTTCAAACGTGCAAAAACTCATCCCGATCTATCGAGCGGTTCAAAAGTTATGAAAGATTTTCTAAAAATCAACAAATTTTCATCGATTGGGTCAGAAATTTTTTCGAAAAATTTTACCATTTTCGAGGTCGAGTTAGCACCGGATTCTTAGCATTTCGGACCCCAGGAACACGAAAATGAAGAGATATCCAAGAAATCTCTTCAAATAAAAAAGTTGAAAAATCGTCCAAATCACCAAAATTTTGCCCTTTCGATGCAAAATGCAACTTTCCAAAACTTTGGATGGCGATAACTCCGGAACTACAGGTCGTACGTGAATTCCCGTGGCACCGTTGGATTCCTCGTGAAATTCTGCGTAAGATAGGACCAAATTAACCACGAAAAATCCAATAATAAAAAAGTTATAGGGATCCTTACCTTTTCAAGAGAATTTTTGGACCCATATTTTGGACCCCTTTTTTTCAATGATAACACGATAGAATCCTGGAACTTTTTGCGTCACCAAGTAGCTCCCGTGGAGTTCTTCAAACGTGCAAAAACTCATCCCGATCTATCGAGCGGTTCAAAAGTTATGAGAGATTTTCTAAAAATCAACAAATTTTCATCGATTGGGTCAGAAATTTTTTCGAAAAATTTTACCATTTTCGAGGTCGAGTTAGCACCGGATTCTTAGCATTTCGGACCCCAGGAACACGAAAATGAAGAGATATCCAAGAAATCTCTTCAAATAAAAAAGTTGAAAAATCGTCCAAATCACCAAAATTTTGCCCTTTCGATGCAAAATGCAACTTTCCAAAAGTTTGGATGGCGATAACTCCGGAACTACAGGTCGTACGTGAATTCCCGTGGCACCGTTGAATTCCTCGTGAAATTCTGCGTAAGATAGGACCAAATTAACCACGAAAAATCCAATAATAAAAAAGTTATAGGGGTCCTTACCTTTTCAAGAGAATTTTTGGACCCATATTTTGGACCCCTTTTTTTCGATGATAACACGATAGAATCCTGGAACTTTTTGCGTCACCAAGTAGCTCCCGTGGAGTTCTTCAAACGTGCAAAAACTCATCCCGATCTATCGAGCGGTTCCAAAGTTATGAGAGATTTTCTAAAAATCAACAAATTTTCATCGATTGGGTCAGAAATTTTTTCGAACAATTTTACCATTTTCGAGGTCGAGTTAGCACCGGATTCTTAGCATTTCGGACCCCAGGAACACGAAAATGAAGAGATATCCAAGAAATCTCTTCAAATAAAAAAGTTGAAAAATCGTCCAAATCACCAAAATTTTGCCCTTTCGATGCAAAATGCAACTTTCCAAAAGTTTGGATGGCGATAACTCCGGAACTACAGGTCGTACGTGAATTCCCGTGGCACCGTTGAATTCCTCGTGAAATTCTGCGTAAGATAGGACCAAATTAACCACGAAAAATCCAATAATAAAATAGTTATAGGGGTCCTTACCTTTTCAAGAGAATTTTTGGACCTATATTTTGGACCCCTTTTTTTCGATGATAACACGATAGAATGCTGGAACTTTTTGCGTCACCAAGTAGCTCCCGTGGAGTTCTTCAAACGTGCAAAAACTCATCCCGATCTATCGAGCGGTTCAAAAGTTATGAGAGATTTTCTAAAAATCAACAAATTTTCATCGATTGGGTCAGAAATTTTTTCGAAAAATTTTACCATTTTCGAGGTCGAGTTAGCACCGGATTCTTAGCATTTCGGACCCCAGGAACACGAAAATGAAGAGATATCCAAGAAATCTCTTCAAATAAAAAAGTTGAAAAATCGTCCAAATCACCAAAATTTTGCCCTTTCGATGCAAAATGCAACTTTCTAAAAGTTTGGATGGCGATAACTCCGGAACTACAGGTCGTACGTGAATTCCCGTGGCACCGTTGAATTCCTCGTGAAATTCTGCGTAAGATAGGACCAAATTAACCACGAAAAATCCAATAATAAAAAAGTTATAGGGGTCCTTACCTTTTCAAGAAAATTTTTGGACCCATATTTTGGACCCCTTTTTTTCGATGATAACACGATAGAATCCTGGAACTTTTTGCGTCACCAAGTAGCTCCCGTGGAGTTCTTCAAACGTGCAAAAACTCATCCCGATCTATCGAGCGGTTCCAAAGTTATGAGAGATTTTCTAAAAATCAACAAATTTTCATCGATTGGGTCAGAAATTTTTTCGAACAATTTTACCATTTTCGAGGTCGAGTTAGCACCGGATTCTTAGCATTTCGGACCCCAGGAACACGAAAATGAAGAGATATCCAAGAAATCTCTTCAAATAAAAAAGTTGAAAAATCGTCCAAATCACCAAAATTTTGCCCTTTCGATGCAAAATGCAACTTTCCAAAAGTTTGGATGGCGATAACTCCGGAACTACAGGTCGTACGTGAATTCCCGTGGCACCGTTGAATTCCTCGTGAAATTCTGCGTAAGATAGGACCAAATTAACCACGAAAAATCCAATAATAAAATAGTTATAGGGGTCCTTACCTTTTCAAGAGAATTTTTGGACCTATATTTTGGACCCCTTTTTTTCGATGATAACACGATAGAATGCTGGAACTTTTTGCGTCACCAAGTAGCTCCCGTGGAGTTCTTCAAACGTGCAAAAACTCATCCCGATCTATCGAGCGGTTCAAAAGTTATGAGAGATTTTCTAAAAATCAACAAATTTTCATCGATTGGGTCAGAAATTTTTTCGAAAAATTTTACCATTTTCGAGGTCGAGTTAGCACCGGATTCTTAGCATTTCGGACCCCAGGAACACGAAAATGAAGAGATATCCAAGAAATCTCTTCAAATAAAAAAGTTGAAAAATCGTCCAAATCACCAAAATTTTGCCCTTTCGATGCAAAATGCAACTTTCTAAAAGTTTGGATGGCGATAACTCCGGAACTACAGGTCGTACGTGAATTCCCGTGGCACCGTTGAATTCCTCGTGAAATTCTGCGTAAGATAGGACCAAATTAACCACGAAAAATCCAATAATAAAAAAGTTATAGGGGTCCTTACCTTTTCAAGAGAATTTTTGGACCCATATTTTGGACCCCTTTTTTTCGATGATAACACGATAGAATCCTGGAACTTTTTGCGTCACCAAGTAGCTCCCGTGGAGTTCTTCAAACGTGCAAAAACTCATCCCGATCTATCGAGCGGTTCCAAAGTTATGAGAGATTTTCTAAAAATCAACAAATTTTCATCGATTGGGTCAGAAATTTTTTCGAACAATTTTACCATTTTCGAGGTCGAGTTAGCACCGGATTCTTAGCATTTCGGACCCCAGGAACACGAAAATGAAGAGATATCCAAGAAATCTCTTCAAATAAAAAAGTTGAAAAATCGTCCAAATCACCAAAATTTTGCCCTTTCGATGCAAAATGCAACTTTCCAAAAGTTTGGATGGCGATAACTCCGGAACTACAGGTCGTACGTGAATTCCCGTGGCACCGTTGAATTCCTCGTGAAATTCTGCGTAAGATAGGACCAAATTAACCACGAAAAATCCAATAATAAAATAGTTATAGGGGTCCTTACCTTTTCAAGAGAATTTTTGGACCTATATTTTGGACCCCTTTTTTTCGATGATAACACGATAGAATGCTGGAACTTTTTGCGTCACCAAGTAGCTCCCGTGGAGTTCTTCAAACGTGCAAAAACTCATCCCGATCTATCGAGCGGTTCAAAAGTTATGAGAGATTTTCTAAAAATCAACAAATTTTCATCGATTGGGTCAGAAATTTTTTCGAAAAATTTTACCATTTTCGAGGTCGAGTTAGCACCGGATTCTTAGCATTTCGGACCCCAGGAACACGAAAATGAAGAGATATCCAAGAAATCTCTTCAAATAAAAAAGTTGAAAAATCGTCCAAATCACCAAAATTTTGCCCTTTCGATGCAAAATGCAACTTTCTAAAAGTTTGGATGGCGATAACTCCGGAACTACAGGTCGTACGTGAATTCCCGTGGCACCGTTGAATTCCTCGTGAAATTCTGCGTAAGATAGGACCAAATTAACCACGAAAAATCCAATAATAAAAAAGTTATAGGGGTCCTTACCTTTTCAAGAGAATTTTTGGACCCATATTTTGGACCCCTTTTTTTCGATGATAACACGATAGAATCCTGGAACTTTTTGCGTCACCAAGTAGCTCCCGTGGAGTTCTTCAAACGTGCAAAAACTCATCCCGATCTATCGAGCGGTTCCAAAGTTATGAGAGATTTTCTAAAAATCAACAAATTTTCATCGATTGGGTCAGAAATTTTTTCGAACAATTTTACCATTTTCGAGGTCGAGTTAGCACCGGATTCTTAGCATTTCGGACCCCAGGAACACGAAAATGAAGAGATATCCAAGAAATCTCTTCAAATAAAAAAGTTGAAAAATCGTCCAAATCACCAAAATTTTGCCCTTTCGATGCAAAATGCAACTTTCCAAAACTTTGGATGGCGATAACTCCGGAACTACAGGTCGTACGTGAATTCCCGTGGCACCGTTGGATTCCTCGTGAAATTCTGCGTAAGATAGGACCAAATTAACCACGAAAAATCCAATAATAAAAAAGTTATAGGGGTCCTTACCTTTTCAAGAGAATTTTTGGACCCATATTTTGGACCCCTTTTTTTCGATGATAACACGATAGAATCCTGGAACTTTTTGCGTCACCAAGTAGCTCCCGTGGAGTTCTTCAAACGTGCAAAAACTCATCCCGATCTATCGAGCGGTTCAAAAGTTATGAGAGATTTTCTAAAAATCAACAAATTTTCATCGATTGGCTCAGAAATTTTTTCGAAAAATTTTACCATTTTCGAGGTCGAGTTAGCACCGGATTCTTAGCATTTCGGACCCCAGGAACACGAAAATGAAGAGATATCCAAGAAATCTCTTCAAATAAAAAAGTTGAAAAATCGTCCAAATCACCAAAATTTTGCCCTTTCGATGCAAAATGCAACTTTCCAAAACTTTGGATGGCGATAACTCCGGAACTACAGGTCGTACGTGAATTCCCGTGCCACCGTTGGATTCCTCGTGAAATTCTGCGTAAGATAGGACCACATTACCCACGAAAAATCCAATAATAAAAAAGTTATAGGGGTCCTTACCTTTTCAAGAGAATTTTTGGACCCATATTTTGGACCCCTTTTTTTCGATGATAACACGATAGAATCCTGGAACTTTTTGCGTCACCAAGTAGCTCCCGTGGAGTTCTTCAAACGTGCAAAAACTCATCCCGATCTATCGAGCGGTTCAAAAGTTATGAGAGATTTTCTAAAAATCAACAAATTTTCATCGATTGGATCAGAAATTTTTTCGAAAAATTTTACCATTTTCGAGGTCGTGTTAGCACCGGATTCTTAGCATTTCGGACCCCAGGAACACGAAAATGAAGAGATATCCAAGAAATCTCTTCAAATAAAAAAGTTGAAAAATCGTCCAAATCACCAAAATTTTGCCCTTTCGATGCAAAATGCAACTTTCCAAAACTTTGGATGGCGATAACTCCGGAACTACAGGTCGTACGTGAATTCCCGTGGCACCGTTGGATTCCTCGTGAAATTCTGCGTAAGATAGGACCAAATTAACCACGAAAAATCCAATAATAAAAAAGTTATAGGGGTCCTTACCTTTTCAAGAGAATTTTTGGACCCATATTTTGGACCCCTTTTTTTCGATGATAACACGATAGAATCCTGGAACTTTTTGCGTCACCAAGTAGCTCCCGTGGAGTTTTTCAAACGTGCAAAAACTCATCCCGATCTATCGAGCGGTTCAAAAGTTATGACAGATTTTCTAAAAATCAACAAATTTTCGTCGATTGGGTCAGAAATTTTTTCGAAAAATTTTACCATTTTCGAGGTCGAGTTAGCACCGGATTCTTAGCATTTCGGACCCCAGGAACACGAAAATGAAGAGATATCCAAGAAATCTCTTCAAATAAAAAAGTTGAAAAATCGTCCAAATCACCAAAATTTTGCCCTTTCGATGCAAAATGCAACTTTCCAAAACTTTGGATGGCGATAACTCCGGAACTACAGGTCGTACGTGAATTCCCGTGGCACCGTTGGATTCCTCGTGAAATTCTGCGTAAGATAGGACCAAATTAACCACCAAAAATCCAATAATAAAAAAGTTATAGGGGTCCTTACCTTTTCAAGAGAATTTTTGGACCCATATTTTGGACCCCTTTTTTTCGATGATAACACGATAGAATCCTGGAACTTTTTGCGTCACCAAGTAGCTCCCGTGGAGTTCTTCAAACGTGCAAAAACTCATCCCGATCTATCGAGCGGTTCAAAAGTTATGAGAGATTTTCTAAAAATCAACAAATTTTCATCGATTGGGTCAGAAATTTTTTCGAAAAATTTTACCATTTTCGAGGTCGAGTTAGCACCGGATTCTTAGCATTTCGGACCCCAGGAACACGAAAATGAAGAGATATCCAAGAAATCTCTTCAAATAAAAAAGTTGAAAAATCGTCCAAATCACCAAAATTTTGCTTTTTCGATGCAAAATGCAACTTTCCAAAACTTTGGATGGCGATAACTCCGGAACTACAGGTCGTACGTGTATTCCCGTGGCACCGTTGGATTCCTCGTGAAATTCTGCGTAAGATAGGACCAAATTAACCACGAAAAATCCAATAATAAAAAAGTTATAGGGGTCCTTACCTTTTCAAGAGAATTTTTGGACCCATATTTTGGACCCCTTTTTTTCGATGATAACACGATAGAATCCTGGAACTTTTTGCGTCACCAAGTAGCTCCCGTGGAGTTCTTCAAACGTGCAAAAACTCATCCCGATCTATCGAGCGGTTCAAAAGTTATGAGAGATTTTCTAAAAATCAACAAATTTTCATCGATTGGGTCAGAAATTTTTTCGAAAAATTTTACCATTTTCGAGGTCGAGTTAGCACCGGATTCTTAGCATTTCGGACCCCAGGAACACGAAAATGAAGAGATATCCAAGAAATCTCTTCAAATAAAAAAGTTGAAAAATCGTCCAAATCACCAAAATTTTGCTTTTTCGATGCAAAATGCAACTTTCCAAAACTTTGGATGGCGATAACTCCGGAACTACAGGTCGTACGTGTATTCCCGTGGCACCGTTGGATTCCTCGTGAAATTCTGCGTAAGATAGGACCAAATTAACCACGAAAAATCCAATAATAAAAAAGTTATAGGGGTCCTTACCTTTTCAAGAGAATTTTTGGACCCATATTTTGGACCCCTTTTTTTCGATGATAACACGATAGAATCCTGGAACTTTTTGCGTCACCAAGTAGCTCCCGTGGAGTTCTTCAAACGTGCAAAAACTCATCCCGATCTATCGAGCGGTTCAAAAGTTATGAGAGATTTTCTAAAAATCAACAAATTTTCATCGATTGGGTCAGAAATTTTTTCGAAAAATTTTACCATTTTCGAGGTCGAGTTAGCACCGGATTCTTAGCATTTCGGACCCCAGGAACACGAAAATGAAGAGATATCCAAGAAATCTCTTCAAATAAAAAAGTTGAAAAATCGTCCAAATCACCAAAATTTTGCTTTTTCGATGCAAAATGCAACTTTCCAAAACTTTAATTGGCGATAACTCCGGAACTACAGGTCGTACGTGTATTCCCGTGGCACCGTTGGATTCCTCGTGAAATTCTGCGTAAGATAGGACCAAATTAACCACGAAAAATCCAATAATAAAAAAGTTATAGGGGTCCTTACCTTTTCAAGAGAATTTTTGGACCCATATTTTGGACCCCTTTTTTTCGATGATAACACGATAGAATCCTGGAACTTTTTGCGTCACCAAGTAGCTCCCGTGGAGTTCTTCAAACGTGCAAAAACTCATCCCGATCTATCGAGCGGTTCAAAAGTTATGAGAGATTTTCTAAAAATCAACAAATTTTCATCGATTGGGTCAGAAATTTTTTCGAAAAATTTTACCATTTTCGAGGTCGAGTTAGCACCGGATTCTTAGCATTTCGGACCCCAGGAACACGAAAATGAAGAGATATCCAAGAAATCTCTTCAAATAAAAAAGTTGAAAAATCGTCCAAATCACCAAAATTTTGCTTTTTCGATGCAAAATGCAACTTTCCAAAACTTTGGATGGCGATAACTCCGGAACTACAGGTCGTACGTGTATTCCCGTGGCACCGTTGGATTCCTCGTGAAATTCTGCGTAAGATAGGACCAAATTAACCACGAAAAATCCAATAATAAAAAAGTTATAGGGGTCCTTACCTTTTCAAGAGAATTTTTGGACCCATATTTTGGACCCCTTTTTTTCGATGATAACACGATAGAATCCTGGAACTTTTTGCGTCACCAAGTAGCTCCCGTGGAGTTCTTCAAACGTGCAAAAACTCATCCCGATCTATCGAGCTATTCAAAAGTTATGAGAGATTTTCTAAAAATCAACAAATTTTCATCGATTGGGTCAGAAATTTTTTCGAAAAATTTTACCATTTTCGAGGTCGAGTTAGCACCGGATTCTTAGCATTTCGGACCCCAGGAACACGAAAATGAAGAGATATCCAAGAAATCTCTTCAAATAAAAAAGTTGAAAAATCGTCCAAATCACCAAAATTTTGCCCTTTCGATGCAAAATGCAACTTTCCAAAATTTTGGATGGCGATAACTCCGGAACTACAGGTCGTACGTGAATTCCCGTGGCACCGTTGGATTCCTCGTGAAATTCTGCGTAAGATAGGACCAAATTAACCACGAAAAATCCAATAATAAAAAAGTTATAGGGGTCCTTACCTTTTCAAGAGAATTTTTGGACCCATATTTTGGACCCCTTTTTTTCGATGATAACACGATAGAATCCTGGAACTTTTTGCGTCACCAAGTAGCTCCCGTGGAGTTCTTCAAACGTGCTAAAACTCATCCCGATCTATCGAGCGGTTCAAAAGTTATGAGAGATTTTCTAAAAATCAACAAATTTTCATCGATTGGGTCAGAAATTTTTTCGAAAAATTTTACCATTTTCGAAGTCGAGTTAGCACCGGATTCTTAGCATTTCGGACCCCAGGAACACGAAAATGAAGAGATATCCAAGAAATCTCTTCAAATAAAAAAGTTGAAAAATCGTCCAAATCACCAAAATTTTGCCCTTTCGATGCAAAATGCAACTTTCCAAAATTTTGGATGGCGATAACTCCGGAACTACAGGTCGTACGTGAATTCCCGTGGCACCGTTGGATTCCTCGTGAAATTCTGCGTAAGATAGGACCAAATTAACCACGAAAAATCCAATAATAAAAAAGTTATAGGGGTCCTTACCTTTTCAAGAGAATTTTTGGACCCATATTTTGGACCCCTTTTTTTCGATGATAACACGATAGAATCCTGGAACTTTTTGCGTCACCAAGTAGCTCCCGTGGAGTTCTTCAAACGTGCAAAAACTCATCCCGATCTATCGAGCGGTTCAAAAGTTATGAGAGATTTTCTAAAAATCAACAAATTTTCATCGATTGGGTCAGAAATTTTTTCGAAAAATTTTACCATTTTCGAGGTCGAGTTAGCACCGGATTCTTAGCATTTCGGACCCCAGGAACACGAAAATGAAGAGATATCCAAGAAATCTCTTCAAATAAAAAAGTTGAAAAATCGTCCAAATCACCAAAATTTTGCCCTTTCGATGCAAAATGCAACTTTCCAAAATTTTGGATGGCGATAACTCCGGAACTACAGGTCGTACGTGAATTCCCGTGGCACCGTTGGATTCCTCGTGAAATTCTGCGTAAGATAGGACCAAATTAACCACGAAAAATCCAATAATAAAAAAGTTATAGGGGTCCTTACCTTTTCAAGAGAATTTTTGGACCCATATTTTGGACCCCTTTTTTTCGATGATAACACGATAGAATCCTGGAACTTTTTGCGTCACCAAGTAGCTCCCGTGGAGTTCTTCAAACGTGCAAAAACTCATCCCGATCTATCGAGCGGTTCAAAAGTTATGAGAGATTTTCTAAAAATCAACAAATTTTCATCGATTGGGTCAGAAATTTTTTCGAAAAATTTTACCATTTTCGAAGTCGAGTTAGCACCGGATTCTTAGCATTTCGGACCCCAGGAACACGAAAATGAAGAGATATCCAAGAAATCTCTTCAAATAAAAAAGTTGAAAAATCGTCCAAATCACCAAAATTTTGCTTTTTCGATGCAAAATGCAACTTTCCAAAATTTTGGATGGCGATAACTCCGGAACTACAGGTCGTACGTGTATTCCCGTGGCACCGTTGGATTCCTCGTGAAATTCTGCGTAAGATAGGACCAAATTAACCACGAAAAATCCAATAATAAAAAAGTTATAGGGGTCCTTACCTTTTCAAGAGAATTCTTGGACCCATGTTTTGGACCCCTTTTTTTCGATGATAACACGATAGAATCCTGGAACTTTTTGCGTCACCAAGTAGCTCCCGTGGAGTTCTTCAAACGTGCAAAAACTCATCCCGATCTATCGAGCGGTTCAAAAGTTATGAGAGATTTTCTAAAAATCAACAAATTTTCATCGATTGGGTCAGAAATTTTTTCGAAAAATTTTACCATTTTCGAGGTCGAGTTAGCACCGGATTCTTAGCATTTCGGACCCCAGGAACACGAAAATGAAGAGATATCCAAGAAATCTCTTCAAATAAAAAAGTTGAAAAATCGTCCAAATCACCAAAATTTTGCCCTTTCGATGCAAAATGCAACTTTCCAAAACTTTGGATGGCGATAACTCCGGAACTACAGGTCGTACGTGAATCCCCGTGGCACCGTTGGATTCCTCGTGAAATTCTGCGTAAGATAGGACCAAATTAACCACGAAAAATCCAATAATAAAAAAGTTATAGGGGTCCTTACCGTTTCAAGAGAATTTTTGGACAAATATTTTGGCCCCCTTTTTTTCGATGATAACACGATAGAATCCTGGAACTTTTTGCGTCACCAAGTAGCTCCCGTGAAGTTCTTCAAGCGTGCAAAAACTCATCCCGATCTATCGAGCGGTTCAAAAGTTATGAGAGATTTTCTAAAAATCAACAAATTTTCATCGATTGAGTCAGAAATTTTTTCGAAAAATTTTACCATTTTCGAGGTCGAGTTAGCACCGGATTCTTAGCATTTCGGACCCCAGGAACACGAAAATGAAGAGATATCCAAGAAATCTCATCAAATATAAAAGTTGAAAAATCGTCCAAATCACCAAAATTTTGCCCTTTCGATGCAAAATGCAACTTTCCAAAACTTTGGATGGCGATAACTCCGGAACTACAGGTCGTACGTGAATTCCCGTGGCACCGTTGGATTCCTCGTGAAATTCTGCGTAAGATAGGACCAAATTAACCACGAAAAATCCAATAATAAAAAAGTTATAGGGGTCCTTACCTTTTCAAGAGAATTTTTGGACCCATAATTTGGACCCCTTTTTTTCGATGATAACACGATAGAATCCTGGAACTTTTTGCGTCACCAAGTAGCTCCCGTGGAGTTCTTCAAACGTGCAAAAACTCATCCCGATCTATCGAGCGGTTCAAAAGTTATGAGAGATTTTCTAAAAATCAACAAATTTTCATCGATTGAGTCAGAAATTTTTTCGAAAAATTTTACCATATTTGAGGTCGAGTTAGCACCGGATTCTTAGCATTTCGGACCCCAGGAACACGAAAATGAAGAGATATCCAAGAAATCTCTTCAAATAAAAAAGTTGAAAAATCGTCCAAATCACCAAAATTTTGCCCTTTCGATGCAAAATGCAACTTTCCAAAACTTTGGATGGCGATAACTCCGGAACTACAGGTCGTACGTGAATTCCCGTGGCACCGTTGGATTCCTCGTGAAATTCTGCGTAAGAAAGGACCAAATTAACCACGAAAAATCCAATAATAAAAAAGCTATAGGGGTCCTTACCTTTTCAAGAGAATTTTTGGACCTTTACTTTGGCCCCCTTTTTTTCGATGATAACACGATAGAATCCTGGAACTTTTTGCGTCACCAAGTAGCTCCCGTGGAGTTCTTCAAACGTGCAAAAACTCATCCCGATCTATCGAGAGGTTCAAAAGTTATGAGAGATTTTCTAAAAATCAACAAATTTTCATCGATTGAGTCAGAAATTTTTTCGAAAAATTTTACCATTTTCGAGGTCGAGTTAGCACCGGATTCTTAGCATTTCGGACCCGAGGAACACGAAAATGAAGAGATATCCAAGAAATCTCTTCAAATAAAAAATTTGAAAAATCGTTCAAATCACAAAAATTTTGCCCTTTCGATGCAAAATGCAACTTTCCAAAATTTTGGATGGCGATAACTCCGGAACTACAGGTCGTACGTGAATTCCCGTGGCACCGTTGGATTCCTCGTGAAATTCTGCGTAAGATAGGACCAAATTAACCACGAAAAATCCAATAATAAAAAAGTTATAGGGGTCCTTACCTTTTCAAGAGAATTTTTGGACCCATATTTTGGCCCCCTTTTTTTCGATGATAACACGATAAAATCCTGGAACTTTTTGCGTCACCAAGTAGCTCCCGTGGAGTTCTTCAAACGTGCAAAAACTCATCCCGATCTATCGAGCGGTTCAAAAGTTATGAGAGATTTTCTAAAAATCAACAAATTTTCATCAATTGAGTCAGAAATTTTTTCGAAAAATTTTACCATTTTCGAGGTCGAGTTAGCACCGGATTCTTAGCATTTCGGACCCCAGGAACACGAAAATGAAGAGATATCCAAGAAATCTCTTCAAATAAAAAAGTTGAAAAATCGTCCAAATCACCAAAATTTTGCCCTTTCGATGCAAAATGCAACTTTCCAAAACTTTGGATCGCGATAACTCCGGAACTACAGGTCGTACGTGAATTCCCGTGGCACCGTTGGATTGCTCGTGAAATTCTGCGTAAGATAGGACCAAATTAACCACGAAAAATCCAATAATAAAAAAGTTATAGGGGTCCTTACCTTTTCAAGAGAATTTTTGGACCCATATTTTGGCCCCCTTTTTTTCGATGATAACACGATAGAATCCTGGAACTTTTTGCGTCACCAAGTAGCTCCCGTGGAGTTCTTCAAACGTGCAAAAACTCATCCCGATCTATCGAGCGGTTCAAAAGTTATGAGAGATTTTCTAAAAATCAACAAATTTTCATCGATTGAGTCAGAAATTTTTTCGAAAAATTTTACCATTTTCGAGGTCGAGTTAGCACCGGATTCTTAGCATTTCGGACCCCAGGAACACGAAAATGAAGAGATATCCAAGAAATTTCTTCAAATAAAAAAGTTGAAAAATCGTCCAAATCACCAAAATTTTGCCCTTTCGATGCAAAATGCAACTTTCCAAAACTTTGGATGGCGATAACTCCGGAACTACAGGTCGTACGTGAATTCCCGTGGCACCGTTGGATTCCTCGTGAAATTCTGCGTAAGAAAGGACCAAATTAACCACGAAAAATCCAATAATAAAAAAGTTATAGGGGTCCTTACCTTTTCAAGAGAATTTTTGGACCTTTACTTTGGCCCCCTTTTTTTCGATGATAACACGATAGAATCCTGGAACTTTTTGCGTCACCAAGTAGCTCCCGTGGAGTTCTTCAAACGTGCAAAAACTCATCCCGATCTATCGAGCGGTTCAAAAGTTATGAGAGATTTTCTAAAAATCAACAAATTTTCATCGATTGGGTCAGAAATTTTTTCGAAAAATTCTACCATTTTCGAGGTCGAGTTAGCACCAGATTCTTAGCATTTCGGACCCCAGGAACACGAAAATGAAGAGATATCCAAGAAATCTCTTCAAATAAAAAAGTTGAAAAATCGTCCAAATCACCAAAATTTTGCCCTTTCGATGCAAAATGCAACTTTCCAAAACTTTGGATGGCGATAACTCCGGAACTACAGGTCGTACGTGAATTCCCGTGGCACCGTTGGATTCCTCGTGAAATTCTGCGTAAGATAGGACCAAACTAACCACGAAAAATCCAATAATAAAAAAGTTATAGGGGTCCTTACCTTTTCAAGAGAATTTTTGGACCCATATTTTGGACCCCTTTTTTTCGATGATAACACGATAGAATCCTGGAACTTTTTGCGTCACCAAGTAGCTCCCGTGGAGTTCTTCAAACGTGCAAAAACTCATCCCGATCTATCGAGCGGTTCAAAAGTTATGAGAGATTTTCTAAAAATCAACAAATTTTCATCGATTGGGTCAGAAATTTTTTCGAAAAATTTTACCATATTCGAGGTCGAGTTAGCACCAAATTCTTAGCATTTCGGACCCCAGGAACACGAAAATGAAGAGATATCCAAGAAATCTCTTCAAATAAAAAAGTTGAAAAATCGTCCAAATCACCAAAATTTTGCCCTTTCGATGCAAAATGCAACTTTCCAAAATTTTGGATGGCGATAACTCCGGAACTACAGGTCGTACGTGAATTCCCGTGGCACCGTTGGATTCCTCGTGAAATTCTGCGTAAGAAAGGACCAAATTAACCACGAAAAATCCAATAATAAAAAAGTTATAGGGGTCCTTACCTTTTCAAGAGAATTTTTGGACCCATATTTTGGACCCCTTTTTTTCGATGATAACACGATAGAATTTTGGAACTTTTTGCGTCACCAAGTAGCTCCCGTGGAGTTCTTCAAACGTGCAAAAACTCATCCCGATCTATCGAGCGGTTCAAAAGTTATGAGAGATTTTCTAAAAATCAACAAATTTTCATCGATTGGGTCAGAAATTTTTTCGAAAAATTCTACCATTTTCGAGGTCGAGTTAGCACCAGATTCTTAGCATTTCGGACCCCAGGAACACGAAAATGAAGAGATATCCAAGAAATCTCTTCAAATAAAAAAGTTGAAAAATCGTCCAAATCACCAAAATTTTGCCCTTTCGATGCAAAATGCAACTTTCCAACACTTTGGATGGCGATAACTCCGGAACTACAGGTCGTACGTGAATTCCCGTGGCAGCGTTGGATTCCTCGTGAAATTCTGCGTAAGATAGGACCAAATTAACCACGAAAAATCCAATAATAAAAAAGTTATAGGGGTCCTTACCTTTTCAAGAGAATTTTGGACCCATATTTTGGACCCCTTTTTTTCGATGATAACACGATAGAATCCTGGAACTTTTTGCGTCACCAAGTAGCTCCCGTGGAGTTCTTCAAACGTGCTAAAACTCATCCCGATCTATCGAGCGGTTCAAAAGTTATGAGAGATTTTCTAAAAATCAACAAATTTTCATCAATTGAGTCAGAAATTTTTTCGAAAAATTTTACCATTTTCGAGGTCGAGTTAGCACCGGATTCTTAGCATTTCGGACCCCAGGAACACGAAAATGAAGAGATATCCAAGAAATCTCTTCAAATAAAAAAGTTGAAAAATCGTCCAAATCACCAAAATTTTGCCCTTTCGATGCAAAATGCAACTTTCCAAAACTTTGGATCGCGATAACTCCGGAACTACAGGTCGTACGTGAATTCCCGTGGCACCGTTGGATTGCTCGTGAAATTCTGCGTAAGATAGGACCAAATTAACCACGAAAAATCCAATAATAAAAAAGTTATAGGGGTCCTTACCTTTTCAAGAGAATTTTTGGACCCATATTTTGGCCCCCTTTTTTTCGATGATAACACGATAGAATCCTGGAACTTTTTGCGTCACCAAGTAGCTCCCGTGGAGTTCTTCAAACGTGCAAAAACTCATCCCGATCTATCGAGCGGTTCAAAAGTTATGAGAGATTTTCTAAAAATCAACAAATTTTCATCGATTGAGTCAGAAATTTTTTCGAAAAATTTTACCATTTTCGAGGTCGAGTTAGCACCGGATTCTTAGCATTTCGGACCCCAGGAACACGAAAATGAAGAGATATCCAAGAAATTTCTTCAAATAAAAAAGTTGAAAAATCGTCCAAATCACCAAAATTTTGCCCTTTCGATGCAAAATGCAACTTTCCAAAACTTTGGATGGCGATAACTCCGGAACTACAGGTCGTACGTGAATTCCCGTGGCACCGTTGGATTCCTCGTGAAATTCTGCGTAAGAAAGGACCAAATTAACCACGAAAAATCCAATAATAAAAAAGTTATAGGGGTCCTTACCTTTTCAAGAGAATTTTTGGACCTTTACTTTGGCCCCCTTTTTTTCGATGATAACACGATAGAATCCTGGAACTTTTTGCGTCACCAAGTAGCTCCCGTGGAGTTCTTCAAACGTGCAAAAACTCATCCCGATCTATCGAGCGGTTCAAAAGTTATGAGAGATTTTCTAAAAATCAACAAATTTTCATCGATTGGGTCAGAAATTTTTTCGAAAAATTCTACCATTTTCGAGGTCGAGTTAGCACCAGATTCTTAGCATTTCGGACCCCAGGAACACGAAAATGAAGAGATATCCAAGAAATCTCTTCAAATAAAAAAGTTGAAAAATCGTCCAAATCACCAAAATTTTGCCCTTTCGATGCAAAATGCAACTTTCCAAAACTTTGGATGGCGATAACTCCGGAACTACAGGTCGTACGTGAATTCCCGTGGCACCGTTGGATTCCTCGTGAAATTCTGCGTAAGATAGGACCAAACTAACCACGAAAAATCCAATAATAAAAAAGTTATAGGGGTCCTTACCTTTTCAAGAGAATTTTTGGACCCATATTTTGGACCCCTTTTTTTCGATGATAACACGATAGAATCCTGGAACTTTTTGCGTCACCAAGTAGCTCCCGTGGAGTTCTTCAAACGTGCAAAAACTCATCCCGATCTATCGAGCGGTTCAAAAGTTATGAGAGATTTTCTAAAAATCAACAAATTTTCATCGATTGGGTCAGAAATTTTTTCGAAAAATTTTACCATATTCGAGGTCGAGTTAGCACCAAATTCTTAGCATTTCGGACCCCAGGAACACGAAAATGAAGAGATATCCAAGAAATCTCTTCAAATAAAAAAGTTGAAAAATCGTCCAAATCACCAAAATTTTGCCCTTTCGATGCAAAATGCAACTTTCCAAAATTTTGGATGGCGATAACTCCGGAACTACAGGTCGTACGTGAATTCCCGTGGCACCGTTGGATTCCTCGTGAAATTCTGCGTAAGAAAGGACCAAATTAACCACGAAAAATCCAATAATAAAAAAGTTATAGGGGTCCTTACCTTTTCAAGAGAATTTTTGGACCCATATTTTGGACCCCTTTTTTTCGATGATAACACGATAGAATTTTGGAACTTTTTGCGTCACCAAGTAGCTCCCGTGGAGTTCTTCAAACGTGCAAAAACTCATCCCGATCTATCGAGCGGTTCAAAAGTTATGAGAGATTTTCTAAAAATCAACAAATTTTCATCGATTGGGTCAGAAATTTTTTCGAAAAATTCTACCATTTTCGAGGTCGAGTTAGCACCAGATTCTTAGCATTTCGGACCCCAGGAACACGAAAATGAAGAGATATCCAAGAAATCTCTTCAAATAAAAAAGTTGAAAAATCGTCCAAATCACCAAAATTTTGCCCTTTCGATGCAAAATGCAACTTTCCAACACTTTGGATGGCGATAACTCCGGAACTACAGGTCGTACGTGAATTCCCGTGGCAGCGTTGGATTCCTCGTGAAATTCTGCGTAAGATAGGACCAAATTAACCACGAAAAATCCAATAATAAAAAAGTTATAGGGGTCCTTACCTTTTCAAGAGAATTTTGGACCCATATTTTGGACCCCTTTTTTTCGATGATAACACGATAGAATCCTGGAACTTTTTGCGTCACCAAGTAGCTCCTGTGGAGTTCTTCAAACGTGCAAAAACTCATCCCGATCTATCGAGCGGTTCGAAAGTTATGAGAGATTTTCTAAAAATCAACAAATTTTCATCGATTGGGTCAGAAATTTTTTCGAAAAATTTTACCATTTTCGAGGTCGAGTTAGCACCGGATTCTTAGCATTTCGGACCCCAGGAACACGAAAATGAAGAGATATCCAAGAAATCTCTTCAAATAAAAAAGTTGAAAAATCGTCCAATTCACCAAAATTTTGCCCTTTCGATGCAAAATGCAACTTTCCAACACTTTGGATGGCGAACACTCCGGAACTACAGGTCGTACGTGAATTCCCGTGGCACCGTTGGATTCCTCGTGAAATTCTGCGTAAGATAGGACCAAATTAACCACGAAAAATCCAATAATAAAAAAGTTATAGGGGTCCTTACCTTTTCAAGAGAATTTTTGGACCCATATTTTGGACCCCTTTTTTTCGATGATAACACGATAGAATCCTGGAACTTTTTGCGTCACCAAGTAGCTCCCGTGGAGTTCTTCAAACGTGCAAAAACTCATCCCGATCTATCGAGCGGTTCAAAAGTTATGAGAGATTTTCTAAAAATCAACAAATTTTCATCGATTGGGTCAGAAATTTTTTCGAAAAATTTTACCATTTTCGAGGTCGAGTTAGCACCGGATTCTTAGCATTTCGGACCTCAGGAACACGAAAATGAAGAGATATCCAAGAAATCTCTTCAAAAAAAAGTTGAAAAATCGTCCAAATCACCAAAATTTTGCCCTTTCGATGCAAAATGCAACTTTCCAAAATTTCGGATGGCGATAACTCCGGAACTACAGGTCGTACGTGAATTCCCGTAGCACCGTTGGATTCCTCGTGAAATTCTGCGTAAGATAGGACCAAATTAACCACGAAAAATCCAATAATAAAAAAGTTATAGGGGTCCTTACCTTTTCAAGAGAATTTTTGGACCCATATTTTGGACCCCTTTTTTTCGATGATAACACGATAGAATCCTGGAACTTTTTGCGTCACCAAGTAGCTCCCGTGGAGTTCTTCAAACGTGCAAAAACTCATCCCGATCTATCGAGCGGTTCAAAAGTTATGAGAGATTTTCTAAAAATCAACAAATTTTCATCGATTGGGTCAGAAATTTTTTCGAAAAATTTTACCATTTTCGAGGTCGAGTTAGCACCGGATTCTTAGCATTTCGGACCCCAGGAACACGAAAATGAAGAGATATCCAAGAAATCTCTTCAAATAAAAAAGTTGAAAAATCGTCCAAATCACCAAAATTTTGCCCTTTCGATGCAAAATGCAACTTTCCAAAACTTTGGATGGCGATAACTCCGGAACTACAGGTCGTACGTGAATTCCCGTGGCACCGTTGGATTCCTCGTGAAATTCTGCGTAAGATAGGACCAAACTAACCACGAAAAATCCAATAATAAAAAAGTTATAGGGGTCCTTACCTTTTCAAGAGAATTTTTGGACCCATATTTTGGACCCCTTTTTTTCGATGATAACACGATAGAATCCTGGAACTTTTTGCGTCACCAAGTAGCTCCCGTGGAGTTCTTCAAACGTGCAAAAACTCATCCCGATCTATCGAGCGGTTCAAAAGTTATGAGAGATTTTCTAAAAATCAACAAATTTTCATCGATTGGGTCAGAAATTTTTTCGAAAAATTTTACCATTTTCGAGGTCGAGTTAGCACCGGATTCTTAGCATTTCGGACCCCAGGAACACGAAAATGAAGAGATATCCAAGAAATCTCTTCAAATAAAAAAGTTGAAAAATCGTCCAAATCACCAAAATTTTGCTCTTTCGATGCAAAATGCAACTTTCCAAAATTTTGGATGGCGATAACTCCGGAACTACAGGTCGTACGTGAATTCCCGTGGCACCTTTGGATTCCTCGTGAAATTCTGCGTAAGATAGGACCAAATTAACCACGAAAAATCCAATAATAAAAAAGTTATAGGGGTCCTTACCTTTTCAAGAGAATTTTTAAACCCATATTTTGGACCCCTTTTTTTCGATGATAACACGATAGAATCCTGGAACTTTTTGCGTCACCAAGTAGCTCCCGTGGAGTTCTTCAAACGTGCAAAAACTCATCCCGATCTATCGAGCGGTTCAAAAGTTATGAGAGATTTTCTAAAAATCAACAAATTTTCATCGATTGGGTCAGAAATTTTTTCGAAAAATTTTACCATTTTCGAGGTCGAGTTAGCACCGGATTCTTAGCATTTCGGACCCCAGGAACACGAAAATGAAGAGATATCCAAGAAATCTCTTCAAATAAAAAAGTTGAAAAATCGTCCAAATCACCAAAATTTTGCCCTTTCGATGCAAAATGCAACTTTCCAAAACTTTGGATGGCGATAACTCCGGAACTACAGGTCGTACGTGAATTCCCGTGGCACCGTTGGATTCCTCGTGAAATTCTGCGTAAGATAGGACCAAACTAACCACGAAAAATCCAATAATAAAAAAGTTATAGGGGTCCTTACCTTTTCAAGAGAATTTTTGGACCCATATTTTGGACCCCTTTTTTTCGATGATAACACGATAGAATCCTGGAACTTTTTGCGTCACCAAGTAGCTCCCGTGGAGTTCTTCAAACGTGCAAAAACTCATCCCGATCTATCGAGCGGTTCAAAAGTTATGAGAGATTTTCTAAAAATCAACAAATTTTCATCGATTGGGTCAGAAATTTTTTCGAAAAATTTTACCATTTTCGAGGTCGAGTTAGCACCGGATTCTTAGCATTTCGGACCCCAGGAACACGAAAATGAAGAGATATCCAAGAAATCTCTTCAAATAAAAAAGTTGAAAAATCGTCCAAATCACCAAAATTTTGCCCTTTCGATGCAAAATGCAACTTTCCAAAACTTTGGATGGCGATAACTCCGGAACTACAGGTCGTACGTGAATTCCCGTGGCACCGTTGGATTCCTCGTGAAATTCTGCGTAAGATAGGACCAAACTAACCACGAAAAATTTAATAATAAAAAAGTTATAGGGGTCCTTACCTTTTCAAGAGAATTTTTGGACCCATATTTTGGACCCCTTTTTTTCGATGATAACACGATAGAATCCTGGAACTTTTTGCGTCACCAAGTAGCTCCCGTGGAGTTCTTCAAACGTGCAAAAACTCATCCCGATCTATCGAGCGGTTCAAAAGTTATGAGAGATTTTCTAAAAATCAACAAATTTTCATCGATTGGGTCAGAAATTTTTTCGAAAAATTTTACCATTTTCGAGGTCGAGTTAGCACCGGATTCTTAGCATTTCGGACCCCAGGAACACGAAAATGAAGAGATATCCAAGAAATCTCTTCAAATAAAAAAGTTGAAAAATCGTCCAAATCACCAAAATTTTGCTCTTTCGATGCAAAATGCAACTTTCCAAAATTTTGGATGGCGATAACTCCGGAACTACAGGTCGTACGTGAATTCCCGAGGCACCTTTGGATTCCTCGTGAAATTCTGCGTAAGATAGGACCAAATTAATCACGAAAAATCCAATAATAAAAAAGTTATAGGGGTCCTTACCTTTTCAAGAGAATTTTTAAACCCATATTTTGGACTCCTTTTTTCGATGATAACACGATAGAATCCTGGAACTTTTTGCGTCACCAAGTAGCTCCCGTGGAGTTCTTCAAACGTGCAAAAACTCATCCCAATCTATCGAGCGGTTCAAAAGTTATGAGAGATTTTCTAAAAATCAACAAATTTTCATCGATTGGGTCAGAAATTTTTTCGAAAAATTTTACCATTTTCGAGGTCGAGTTAGCACCGGATTCTTAGCATTTCGGACCCCAGGAACACGAAAATGAAGAGATATCCAAGAAATCTCTTCAAATAAAAAAGTTGAAAAATCGTCCAAATCACCAAAATTTTGCCCTTTCGATGCAAAATGCAACTTTCCAAAACTTTGGATGGCGATAACTCCGGAACTACAGGTCGTACGTGAATTCCCGAGGCACCTTTGGATTCCTCGTGAGATTCTGCGTAAGATAGGACCAAATTAACCACGAAAAATCCAATAATAAAAAAGTTATAGGGGTCCTTACCTTTTCAAGAGAATTTTTGGACCCATATTTTGGACTCCTTTTTTTCGATGATAACACGATAGAATCCTGGAACTTTTTGCGTCACCAAGTATCTCCCGTGGAGTTCTTCAAACGTGCAAAAACTCATCCCGATCTATCGAGCGGTTCAAAAGTTATGAGAGATTTTCTAAAAATCAACAAATTTTCATCGATTGGGTCAGAAATTTTTTCGAAAAATTTTACCATTTTCGAGGTCGAGTTAGCACCGGATTCTTAGCATTTCGGACCCCAGGAACACGAAAATGAAGAGATATCCAAGAAATCTCTTCAAATAAAAAAGTTGAAAAATCGTCCAAATCACCAAAATTTTGCTCTTTCGATGCAAAATGCAACTTTCCAAAACTTTGGATGGCGATAACTCCGGAACTACAGGTCGTTCGTGAATTCCCGAGGCACCTTTGGATTCCTCGTGAAATTCTGCGTAAGATAGGACCAAATTAATCACGAAAAATCCAATAATAAAAAAGTTATAGTGGTCCTTACCTTTTCAAGAGAATTTTTAAACCCATATTTTGGACCCCTTTTTTTCGATGATAACACGATAGAATCCTGGAACTTTTTGCGTCACCAAGTAGCTCCCGTGGAGTTCTTCAAACGTGCAAAAACTCATCCCGATCTATCGAGCGGTTCAAAAGTTATGAGAGATTTTCTAAAAATCAACAAATTTTCATCGATTGGGTCAGAAATTTTTTCGAAAAATTTTACCATTTTCGAGGTCGAGTTAGCACCGGATTCTTAGCATTTCCGACCCCAGGAACACGAAAATGAAGAGATATCCAAGAAATCTCTTCAAATAAAAAAGTTGAAAAATCGTCCAAATCACCAAAATTTTGCCCTTTCGATGCAAAATGCAACTTTCCAAAACTTTGGATGGCGATAACTCCGGAACTACAGGTCGTACGTGAATTCCCGTGGCACCGTTGGATTCCTCGTGAAATTCTGCGTAAGATAGGACCAAATTAACCACGAAAAATCCAATAATAAAAAAGTTATAGGGGTCCTTACCTTTTCAAGAGAATTCTTGGACCTTTACTTTGGCCCCCTTTTTTTCGATGATAACACGATAGAATCCTGGAACTTTTTGCGTCACCAAGTAGCTCCCGTGGAGTTCTTCAAACGTGCAAAAACTCATCCCGATCTATCGAGCGGTTCAAAAGTTATGAGAGATTTTCTAAAAATCAACAAATTTTCATCGATTGGGTCAGAAATTTTTTCGAAAAATTTTACCATTTTCGAGGTCGAGTTAGCACCGGATTCTTAGCATTTCGGACCCCAGGAACACGAAAATGAAGAGATATCCAAGAAATCTCTTCAAATAAAAAAGTTGAAAAATCGTCCAAATCACCAAAATTTTGCTCTTTCGATGCAAAATGCAACTTTCCAAAATTTTGGATGGCGATAACTCCGGAACTACAGGTCGTACGTGAATTCCCGAGGCACCTTTGGATTCCTCGTGAAATTCTGCGTAAGATAGGACCAAATTAATCACGAAAAATCCAATAATAAAAAAGTTATAGGGGTCCTTACCTTTTCAAGAGAATTTTTAAACCCATATTTTGGACTCCTTTTTTCGATGATAACACGATAGAATCCTGGAACTTTTTGCGTCACCAAGTAGCTCCCGTGGAGTTCTTCAAACGTGCAAAAACTCATCCCAATCTATCGAGCGGTTCAAAAGTTATGAGAGATTTTCTAAAAATCAACAAATTTTCATCGATTGGGTCAGAAATTTTTTCGAAAAATTTTACCATTTTCGAGGTCGAGTTAGCACCGGATTCTTAGCATTTCGGACCCCAGGAACACGAAAATGAAGAGATATCCAAGAAATCTCTTCAAATAAAAAAGTTGAAAAATCGTCCAAATCACCAAAATTTTGCCCTTTCGATGCAAAATGCAACTTTCCAAAACTTTGGATGGCGATAACTCCGGAACTACAGGTCGTACGTGAATTCCCGAGGCACCTTTGGATTCCTCGTGAGATTCTGCGTAAGATAGGACCAAATTAACCACGAAAAATCCAATAATAAAAAAGTTATAGGGGTCCTTACCTTTTCAAGAGAATTTTTGGACCCATATTTTGGACTCCTTTTTTTCGATGATAACACGATAGAATCCTGGAACTTTTTGCGTCACCAAGTATCTCCCGTGGAGTTCTTCAAACGTGCAAAAACTCATCCCGATCTATCGAGCGGTTCAAAAGTTATGAGAGATTTTCTAAAAATCAACAAATTTTCATCGATTGGGTCAGAAATTTTTTCGAAAAATTTTACCATTTTCGAGGTCGAGTTAGCACCGGATTCTTAGCATTTCGGACCCCAGGAACACGAAAATGAAGAGATATCCAAGAAATCTCTTCAAATAAAAAAGTTGAAAAATCGTCCAAATCACCAAAATTTTGCTCTTTCGATGCAAAATGCAACTTTCCAAAACTTTGGATGGCGATAACTCCGGAACTACAGGTCGTTCGTGAATTCCCGAGGCACCTTTGGATTCCTCGTGAAATTCTGCGTAAGATAGGACCAAATTAATCACGAAAAATCCAATAATAAAAAAGTTATAGTGGTCCTTACCTTTTCAAGAGAATTTTTAAACCCATATTTTGGACCCCTTTTTTTCGATGATAACACGATAGAATCCTGGAACTTTTTGCGTCACCAAGTAGCTCCCGTGGAGTTCTTCAAACGTGCAAAAACTCATCCCGATCTATCGAGCGGTTCAAAAGTTATGAGAGATTTTCTAAAAATCAACAAATTTTCATCGATTGGGTCAGAAATTTTTTCGAAAAATTTTACCATTTTCGAGGTCGAGTTAGCACCGGATTCTTAGCATTTCCGACCCCAGGAACACGAAAATGAAGAGATATCCAAGAAATCTCTTCAAATAAAAAAGTTGAAAAATCGTCCAAATCACCAAAATTTTGCCCTTTCGATGCAAAATGCAACTTTCCAAAACTTTGGATGGCGATAACTCCGGAACTACAGGTCGTACGTGAATTCCCGTGGCACCGTTGGATTCCTCGTGAAATTCTGCGTAAGATAGGACCAAATTAACCACGAAAAATCCAATAATAAAAAAGTTATAGGGGTCCTTACCTTTTCAAGAGAATTCTTGGACCCATATTTTGGACCCCTTTTTTTCGATGATAACACGATAGAATCCTGGAACTTTTTGCGTCACCAAGTAGCTCCCGTGGAGTTCTTCAAACGTGCAAAAACTCATCCCGATCTATCGAGCGGTTCAAAAGTTATGAGAGATTTTCTAAAAATCAACAAATATTCATCGATTGGGTCAGAAATTTTTTCGAAAAATGTTACCATTTTCGAGGTCGAGTTAGCACCGGATTCTTAGCATTTCGGACCCCAGGAACACGAAAATGAAGAGATATCCAAGAAATCTCTTCAAATAAAAAAGTTGAAAAATCGTCCAAATCACCAAAATTTTGCCCTTTCGATGCAAAATGCAACTTTCCAAAACTTTGGATGGCGATAACTCCGGAACTACAGGTCGTACGTGAATTCCCGTGGCACCGTTGGATTCCTCGTGAAATTCTGCGTAAGATAGGACCAAATTAACCACGAAAAATCCAATAATAAAAAAGTTATAGGGGTCCTTACCTTTTCAAGAGAATTTTTGGACCCATATTTTGGACTCCTTTTTTTCGATGATAACACGATAGAATCCTGGAACTTTTTGCGTCACCAAGTATCTCCCGTGGAGTTCTTCAAACGTGCAAAAACTCATCCCGATCTATCGAGCGGTTCAAAAGTTATGAGAGATTTTCTAAAAATCAACAAATTTTCATCGATTGGGTCAGAAATTTTTTCGAAAAATTTTACCATTTTCGAGGTCGAGTTAGCACCGGATTCTTAGCATTTCGGACCCCAGGAACACGAAAATGAAGAGATATCCAAGAAATCTCTTCAAATAAAAAAGTTGAAAAATCGTCCAAATCACCAAAATTTTGCTCTTTCGATGCAAAATGCAACTTTCCAAAACTTTGGATGGCGATAACTCCGGAACTACAGGTCGTTCGTGAATTCCCGAGGCACCTTTGGATTCCTCGTGAAATTCTGCGTAAGATAGGACCAAATTAATCACGAAAAATCCAATAATAAAAAAGTTATAGTGGTCCTTACCTTTTCAAGAGAATTTTTAAACCCATATTTTGGACCCCTTTTTTTCGATGATAACACGATAGAATCCTGGAACTTTTTGCGTCACCAAGTAGCTCCCGTGGAGTTCTTCAAACGTGCAAAAACTCATCCCGATCTATCGAGCGGTTCAAAAGTTATGAGAGATTTTCTAAAAATCAACAAATTTTCATCGATTGGGTCAGAAATTTTTTCGAAAAATTTTACCATTTTCGAGGTCGAGTTAGCACCGGATTCTTAGCATTTCCGACCCCAGGAACACGAAAATGAAGAGATATCCAAGAAATCTCTTCAAATAAAAAAGTTGAAAAATCGTCCAAATCACCAAAATTTTGCCCTTTCGATGCAAAATGCAACTTTCCAAAACTTTGGATGGCGATAACTCCGGAACTACAGGTCGTACGTGAATTCCCGTGGCACCGTTGGATTCCTCGTGAAATTCTGCGTAAGATAGGACCAAATTAACCACGAAAAATCCAATAATAAAAAAGTTATAGGGGTCCTTACCTTTTCAAGAGAATTCTTGGACCCATATTTTGGACCCCTTTTTTTCGATGATAACACGATAGAATCCTGGAACTTTTTGCGTCACCAAGTAGCTCCCGTGGAGTTCTTCAAACGTGCAAAAACTCATCCCGATCTATCGAGCGGTTCAAAAGTTATGAGAGATTTTCTAAAAATCAACAAATTTTCATCGATTGGGTCAGAAATTTTTTCGAAAAATTTTACCATTTTCGAGGTCGAGTTAGCACCGGATTCTTAGCATTTCGGACCCCAGGAACACGAAAATGAAGAGATATCCAAGAAATCTCTTCAAATAAAAAAGTTGAAAAATCGTCCAAATCACCAAAATTTTGCTCTTTCGATGCAAAATGCAACTTTCCAAAACTTTGGATGGCGATAACTCCGGAACTACAGGTCGTTCGTGAATTCCCGAGGCACCTTTGGATTCCTCGTGAAATTCTGCGTAAGATAGGACCAAATTAATCACGAAAAATCCAATAATAAAAAAGTTATAGTGGTCCTTACCTTTTCAAGAGAATTTTTAAACCCATATTTTGGACCCCTTTTTTTCGATGATAACACGATAGAATCCTGGAACTTTTTGCGTCACCAAGTAGCTCCCGTGGAGTTCTTCAAACGTGCAAAAACTCATCCCGATCTATCGAGCGGTTCAAAAGTTATGAGAGATTTTCTAAAAATCAACAAATTTTCATCGATTGGGTCAGAAATTTTTTCGAAAAATTTTACCATTTTCGAGGTCGAGTTAGCACCGGATTCTTAGCATTTCCGACCCCAGGAACACGAAAATGAAGAGATATCCAAGAAATCTCTTCAAATAAAAAAGTTGAAAAATCGTCCAAATCACCAAAATTTTGCTCTTTCGATGCAAAATGCAACTTTCCAAAACTTTGGATGGCGATAACTCCGGAACTACAGGTCGTTCGTGAATTCCCGAGGCACCTTTGGATTCCTCGTGAAATTCTGCGTAAGATAGGACCAAATTAATCACGAAAAATCCAATAATAAAAAAGTTATAGTGGTCCTTACCTTTTCAAGAGAATTTTTAAACCCATATTTTGGACCCCTTTTTTTCGATGATAACACGATAGAATCCTGGAACTTTTTGCGTCACCAAGTAGCTCCCGTGGAGTTCTTCAAACGTGCAAAAACTCATCCCGATCTATCGAGCGGTTCAAAAGTTATGAGAGATTTTCTAAAAATCAACAAATTTTCATCGATTGGGTCAGAAATTTTTTCGAAAAATTTTACCATTTTCGAGGTCGAGTTAGCACCGGATTCTTAGCATTTCCGACCCCAGGAACACGAAAATGAAGAGATATCCAAGAAATCTCTTCAAATAAAAAAGTTGAAAAATCGTCCAAATCACCAAAATTTTGCCCTTTCGATGCAAAATGCAACTTTCCAAAACTTTGGATGGCGATAACTCCGGAACTACAGGTCGTACGTGAATTCCCGTGGCACCGTTGGATTCCTCGTGAAATTCTGCGTAAGATAGGACCAAATTAACCACGAAAAATCCAATAATAAAAAAGTTATAGGGGTCCTTACCTTTTCAAGAGAATTCTTGGACCTTTACTTTGGCCCCCTTTTTTTCGATGATAACACGATAGAATCCTGGAACTTTTTGCGTCACCAAGTAGCTCCCGTGGAGTTCTTCAAACGTGCAAAAACTCATCCCGATCTATCGAGCGGTTCAAAAGTTATGAGAGATTTTCTAAAAATCAACAAATTTTCATCGATTGGGTCAGAAATTTTTTCGAAAAATTTTACCATTTTCGAGGTCGAGTTAGCACCGGATTCTTAGCATTTCGGACCCCAGGAACACGAAAATGAAGAGATATCCAAGAAATCTCTTCAAATAAAAAAGTTGAAAAATCGTCCAAATCACCAAAATTTTGCTCTTTCGATGCAAAATGCAACTTTCCAAAATTTTGGATGGCGATAACTCCGGAACTACAGGTCGTACGTGAATTCCCGAGGCACCTTTGGATTCCTCGTGAAATTCTGCGTAAGATAGGACCAAATTAATCACGAAAAATCCAATAATAAAAAAGTTATAGGGGTCCTTACCTTTTCAAGAGAATTTTTAAACCCATATTTTGGACTCCTTTTTTCGATGATAACACGATAGAATCCTGGAACTTTTTGCGTCACCAAGTAGCTCCCGTGGAGTTCTTCAAACGTGCAAAAACTCATCCCAATCTATCGAGCGGTTCAAAAGTTATGAGAGATTTTCTAAAAATCAACAAATTTTCATCGATTGGGTCAGAAATTTTTTCGAAAAATTTTACCATTTTCGAGGTCGAGTTAGCACCGGATTCTTAGCATTTCGGACCCCAGGAACACGAAAATGAAGAGATATCCAAGAAATCTCTTCAAATAAAAAAGTTGAAAAATCGTCCAAATCACCAAAATTTTGCCCTTTCGATGCAAAATGCAACTTTCCAAAACTTTGGATGGCGATAACTCCGGAACTACAGGTCGTACGTGAATTCCCGAGGCACCTTTGGATTCCTCGTGAGATTCTGCGTAAGATAGGACCAAATTAACCACGAAAAATCCAATAATAAAAAAGTTATAGGGGTCCTTACCTTTTCAAGAGAATTTTTGGACCCATATTTTGGACTCCTTTTTTTCGATGATAACACGATAGAATCCTGGAACTTTTTGCGTCACCAAGTATCTCCCGTGGAGTTCTTCAAACGTGCAAAAACTCATCCCGATCTATCGAGCGGTTCAAAAGTTATGAGAGATTTTCTAAAAATCAACAAATTTTCATCGATTGGGTCAGAAATTTTTTCGAAAAATTTTACCATTTTCGAGGTCGAGTTAGCACCGGATTCTTAGCATTTCGGACCCCAGGAACACGAAAATGAAGAGATATCCAAGAAATCTCTTCAAATAAAAAAGTTGAAAAATCGTCCAAATCACCAAAATTTTGCTCTTTCGATGCAAAATGCAACTTTCCAAAACTTTGGATGGCGATAACTCCGGAACTACAGGTCGTTCGTGAATTCCCGAGGCACCTTTGGATTCCTCGTGAAATTCTGCGTAAGATAGGACCAAATTAATCACGAAAAATCCAATAATAAAAAAGTTATAGTGGTCCTTACCTTTTCAAGAGAATTTTTAAACCCATATTTTGGACCCCTTTTTTTCGATGATAACACGATAGAATCCTGGAACTTTTTGCGTCACCAAGTAGCTCCCGTGGAGTTCTTCAAACGTGCAAAAACTCATCCCGATCTATCGAGCGGTTCAAAAGTTATGAGAGATTTTCTAAAAATCAACAAATTTTCATCGATTGGGTCAGAAATTTTTTCGAAAAATTTTACCATTTTCGAGGTCGAGTTAGCACCGGATTCTTAGCATTTCCGACCCCAGGAACACGAAAATGAAGAGATATCCAAGAAATCTCTTCAAATAAAAAAGTTGAAAAATCGTCCAAATCACCAAAATTTTGCCCTTTCGATGCAAAATGCAACTTTCCAAAACTTTGGATGGCGATAACTCCGGAACTACAGGTCGTACGTGAATTCCCGTGGCACCGTTGGATTCCTCGTGAAATTCTGCGTAAGATAGGACCAAATTAACCACGAAAAATCCAATAATAAAAAAGTTATAGGGGTCCTTACCTTTTCAAGAGAATTCTTGGACCCATATTTTGGACCCCTTTTTTTCGATGATAACACGATAGAATCCTGGAACTTTTTGCGTCACCAAGTAGCTCCCGTGGAGTTCTTCAAACGTGCAAAAACTCATCCCGATCTATCGAGCGGTTCAAAAGTTATGAGAGATTTTCTAAAAATCAACAAATATTCATCGATTGGGTCAGAAATTTTTTCGAAAAATGTTACCATTTTCGAGGTCGAGTTAGCACCGGATTCTTAGCATTTCGGACCCCAGGAACACGAAAATGAAGAGATATCCAAGAAATCTCTTCAAATAAAAAAGTTGAAAAATCGTCCAAATCACCAAAATTTTGCCCTTTCGATGCAAAATGCAACTTTCCAAAACTTTGGATGGCGATAACTCCGGAACTACAGGTCGTACGTGAATTCCCGTGGCACCGTTGGATTCCTCGTGAAATTCTGCGTAAGATAGGACCAAATTAACCACGAAAAATCCAATAATAAAAAAGTTATAGGGGTCCTTACCTTTTCAAGAGAATTTTTGGACCCATATTTTGGACTCCTTTTTTTCGATGATAACACGATAGAATCCTGGAACTTTTTGCGTCACCAAGTATCTCCCGTGGAGTTCTTCAAACGTGCAAAAACTCATCCCGATCTATCGAGCGGTTCAAAAGTTATGAGAGATTTTCTAAAAATCAACAAATTTTCATCGATTGGGTCAGAAATTTTTTCGAAAAATTTTACCATTTTCGAGGTCGAGTTAGCACCGGATTCTTAGCATTTCGGACCCCAGGAACACGAAAATGAAGAGATATCCAAGAAATCTCTTCAAATAAAAAAGTTGAAAAATCGTCCAAATCACCAAAATTTTGCTCTTTCGATGCAAAATGCAACTTTCCAAAACTTTGGATGGCGATAACTCCGGAACTACAGGTCGTTCGTGAATTCCCGAGGCACCTTTGGATTCCTCGTGAAATTCTGCGTAAGATAGGACCAAATTAATCACGAAAAATCCAATAATAAAAAAGTTATAGTGGTCCTTACCTTTTCAAGAGAATTTTTAAACCCATATTTTGGACCCCTTTTTTTCGATGATAACACGATAGAATCCTGGAACTTTTTGCGTCACCAAGTAGCTCCCGTGGAGTTCTTCAAACGTGCAAAAACTCATCCCGATCTATCGAGCGGTTCAAAAGTTATGAGAGATTTTCTAAAAATCAACAAATTTTCATCGATTGGGTCAGAAATTTTTTCGAAAAATTTTACCATTTTCGAGGTCGAGTTAGCACCGGATTCTTAGCATTTCCGACCCCAGGAACACGAAAATGAAGAGATATCCAAGAAATCTCTTCAAATAAAAAAGTTGAAAAATCGTCCAAATCACCAAAATTTTGCCCTTTCGATGCAAAATGCAACTTTCCAAAACTTTGGATGGCGATAACTCCGGAACTACAGGTCGTACGTGAATTCCCGTGGCACCGTTGGATTCCTCGTGAAATTCTGCGTAAGATAGGACCAAATTAACCACGAAAAATCCAATAATAAAAAAGTTATAGGGGTCCTTACCTTTTCAAGAGAATTCTTGGACCCATATTTTGGACCCCTTTTTTTCGATGATAACACGATAGAATCCTGGAACTTTTTGCGTCACCAAGTAGCTCCCGTGGAGTTCTTCAAACGTGCAAAAACTCATCCCGATCTATCGAGCGGTTCAAAAGTTATGAGAGATTTTCTAAAAATCAACAAATTTTCATCGATTGGGTCAGAAATTTTTTCGAAAAATTTTACCATTTTCGAGGTCGAGTTAGCACCGGATTCTTAGCATTTCGGACCCCAGGAACACGAAAATGAAGAGATATCCAAGAAATCTCTTCAAATAAAAAAGTTGAAAAATCGTCCAAATCACCAAAATTTTGCTCTTTCGATGCAAAATGCAACTTTCCAAAACTTTGGATGGCGATAACTCCGGAACTACAGGTCGTTCGTGAATTCCCGAGGCACCTTTGGATTCCTCGTGAAATTCTGCGTAAGATAGGACCAAATTAATCACGAAAAATCCAATAATAAAAAAGTTATAGTGGTCCTTACCTTTTCAAGAGAATTTTTAAACCCATATTTTGGACCCCTTTTTTTCGATGATAACACGATAGAATCCTGGAACTTTTTGCGTCACCAAGTAGCTCCCGTGGAGTTCTTCAAACGTGCAAAAACTCATCCCGATCTATCGAGCGGTTCAAAAGTTATGAGAGATTTTCTAAAAATCAACAAATTTTCATCGATTGGGTCAGAAATTTTTTCGAAAAATTTTACCATTTTCGAGGTCGAGTTAGCACCGGATTCTTAGCATTTCCGACCCCAGGAACACGAAAATGAAGAGATATCCAAGAAATCTCTTCAAATAAAAAAGTTGAAAAATCGTCCAAATCACCAAAATTTTGCCCTTTCGATGCAAAATGCAACTTTCCAAAACTTTGGATGGCGATAACTCCGGAACTACAGGTCGTACGTGAATTCCCGTGGCACCGTTGGATTCCTCGTGAAATTCTGCGTAAGATAGGACCAAATTAACCACGAAAAATCCAATAATAAAAAAGTTATAGGGGTCCTTACCTTTTCAAGAGAATTCTTGGACCCATATTTTGGACCCCTTTTTTTCGATGATAACACGATAGAATCCTGGAACTTTTTGCGTCACCAAGTAGCTCCCGTGGAGTTCTTCAAACGTGCAAAAACTCATCCCGATCTATCGAGCGGTTCAAAAGTTATGAGAGATTTTCTAAAAATCAACAAATATTCATCGATTGGGTCAGAAATTTTTTCGAAAAATTTTACCATTTTCGAGGTCGAGTTAGCACCGGATTCTTAGCATTTCGGACCCCAGGAACACGAAAATGAAGAGATATCCAAGAAATCTCTTCAAATAAAAAAGTTGAAAAATCGTCCAAATCACCAAAATTTTGCCCTTTCGATGCAAAATGCAACTTTCCAAAACTTTGGATGGCGATAACTCCGGAACTACAGGTCGTACGTGAATTCCCGTGGCACCGTTGGATTCCTCGTGAAATTCTGCGTAAGATAGGACCAAATTAACCACGAAAAATCCAATAATAAAAAAGTTATAGGGGTCCTTACCTTTTCAAGAGAATTTTTGGACCCATATTTTGGACCCCTTTTTTTCGATGATAACACGATAGAATCCTGGAACTTTTTGCGTCACCAAGTAGCTCCCGTGGAGTTCTTCAAACGTGCAAAAACTCATCCCGATCTATCGAGCGGTTCAAAAGTTATGAGAGATTTTCTAAAAATCAACAAATTTTCATCGATTGAGTCAGAAATTTTTTCGAAAAATTTTACCATTTTCGAGGTCGAGTTAGCACCGGATTCTTAGCATTTCGGACCCCAGGAACACGAAAATGAAGAGATATCCAAGAAATCTCTTCAAATAAAAAAGTTGAAAAATCGTCCAAATCACCAAAATTTTGCCCTTTCGATGCAAAATGCAACTTTCCAAAACTTTGGATGGCGATAACTCCGGAACTACAGGTCGTACGTGAATTCCCGTGGCACCGTTGGATTCCTCGTAAAATTCTGCGTAAGATAGGACCAAATTAACCACGAAAAATCCAATAATAAAAAAGTTATAGGGGTCCTTACCTTTTCAAGAGAATTCTTGGACAAATATTTTGGCCCCCTTTTTTTCGATGATAACACGATAGAATCCTGGAACTTTTTGCGTCACCAAGTAGCTCCCGTGGAGTTCTTCAAACGTGCAAAAACTCATCCCGATCTATCGAGCGGTTCAAAAGTTATGAGAGATTTTCTAAAAATCAACAAATTTTCATCGATTGGGTCAGAAATTTTTTCGAAAAATTTTACCATTTTCGAGGTCGAGTTAGCACCGGATTCTTAGCATTTCGGACCCCAGGAACACGAAAATGAAGAGATATCCAAGAAATCTCTTCAAATAAAAAAGTTGAAAAATCGTCCAAATCACCAAAATTTTGCCCTTTCGATGCAAAATGCAACTTTCCAAAACTTTGGATGGCGATAACTCCGGAACTACAGGTCGTACGTGAATTCCCGTGGCACCGTTGGATTCCTCGTAAAATTCTGCGTAAGATAGGACCAAATTAACCACGAAAAATCCAATAATAAAAAAGTTATAGGGGTCCTTACCTTTTCAAGAGAATTCTTGGACCCATATTTTGGCCCCCTTTTTTTCGATGATAACACGATAGAATCCTGGAACTTTTTGCGTCACCAAGTAGCTCCCGTGGAGTTCTTCAAACGTGCAAAAACTCATCCCGATCTATCGAGCGGTTCAAAAGTTATGAGAGATTTTCTAAAAATCAACAAATTTTCATCGATTGGGTCAGAAATTTTTTCGAAAAATTTTACCATTTTCGAGGTCGAGTTAGCACCGGATTCTTAGCATTTCGGACCCCAGGAACACGAAAATGAAGAGATATCCAAGAAATCTCTTCAAATAAAAAAGTTGAAAAATCTTCCAAATCACCAAAATTTTGCCCTTTCGATGCAAAATGCAACTTTCCAAAATTTGGATGGCGATAACTCCGGAACTACAGGTCGTACGTGAATTCCCGTGGCACCGTTGGATTCCTCGTGAAATTCTGCGTAAGATAGGACCAAATTAACCACGAAAAATCCAATAATAAAAAAGTTATAGGGGTCCTTACCTATTCAAGAGAATTTTTGGACAAATATTTTGGCCCCCTTTTTTTCGATGATAACACGATAGAATCCTGGAACTTTTTGCGTCACCAAGTAGCTCCCGTGGAGTTCTTCAAACGTGCAAAAACTCATCCCGATCTATCGAGCGGTTCAAAAGTTATGAGAGATTTTCTAAAAATCAACAAATTTTCATCGATTGGGTCAGAAATTTTTTCGAAAAATTTTACCATTTTCGAGGTCGAGTTAGCACCGGATTCTTAGCATTTCGGACCCCAGGAACACGAAAATGAAGAGATATCCAAGAAATCTCTTCAAATAAAAAAGTTGAAAAATCGTCCAAATCACCAAAATTTTGCCCTTTCGATGCAAAATGCAACTTTCCAAAATTTTGGATGGCGATAACTCCGGAACTACAGGTCGTACGTGAATTCCCGTGACACCGTTGGATTCCTCGTGAAATTCTGCGTAAGATAGGACCAAATTAACCACGAAAAATCCAATAATAAAAAAGTTATAGGGGTCCTTACCTATTCAAGAGAATTTTTGGACAAATATTTTGGCCCCCTTTTTTTCGATGATAACACGATAGAATCCTGGAACTTTTTGCGTCACCAAGTAGCTCCCGTGGAGTTCTTCAAACGTGCAAAAACTCATCCCGATCTATCGAGCGGTTCAAAAGTTATGAGAGATTTTCTAAAAATCAACAAATTTTCATCGATTGGGTCAGAAATTTTTTCGAAAAATTTTACCATTTTCGAGGTCGAGTTAGCACCGGATTCTTAGCATTTCGGACCCCAGGAACACGAAAATGAAGAGATATCCAAGAAATCTCTTCAAATAAAAAAGTTGAAAAATCGTCCAAATCACCAAAATTTTGCCCTTTCGATGCAAAATGCAACTTTCCAAAATTTTGGATGGCGATAACTCCGGAACTACAGGTCGTACGTGAATTCCCGTGACACCGTTGGATTCCTCGTGAAATTCTGCGTAAGATAGGACCAAATTAACCACGAAAAATCCAATAATAAAAAAGTTATAGGGGTCCTTACCTATTCAAGAGAATTTTTGGACAAATATTTTGGCCCCCTTTTTTTCGATGATAACACGATAGAATCCTGGAACTTTTTGCGTCACCAAGTAGCTCCCGTGGAGTTCTTCAAACGTGCAAAAACTCATCCCGATCTATCGAGCGGTTCAAAAGTTATGAGAGATTTTCTAAAAATCAACAAATTTTCATCGATTGGGTCAGAAATTTTTTCGAAAAATTTTACCATTTTCGAGGTCGAGTTAGCACCGGATTCTTAGCATTTCGGACCCCAGGAACACGAAAATGAAGAGATATCCAAGAAATCTCTTCAAATAAAAAAGTTGAAAAATCGTCCAAATCACCAAAATTTTGCCCTTTCGATGCAAAATGCAACTTTCCAAAATTTTGGATGGCGATAACTCCGGAACTACAGGTCGTACGTGAATTCCCGTGGCACCGTTGGATTCCTCGTGAAATTCTGCGTGAGATAGGACCAAATTAACCACGAAAAATCCAATAATAAAAAAGTTATAGGGGTCCTTACCTTTTCAAGAGAATTTTTGGACCCATATTTTGGACCCCTTTTTTTCGATGATAACACGATAGAATCCTGGAACTTTTTGCGTCACCAAGTAGCTCCCGTGGAGTTCTTCAAACGTGCAAAAACTCATCCCGATCTATCGAGCGGTTCAAAAGTTATGAGAGATTTTCTAAAAATCAACAAATTTTCATAGATTGGGTCAGAAATTTTTTCGAAAAATTTTACCATTTTCGAGGTCGAGTTAGCACCGGATTCTTAGCATTTCGGACCCCAGGAACACGAAAATGAAGAGATATCCAAGAAATCTCTTCAAATAAAAAAGTTGAAAAATCGTCCAAATCACCAAAATTTTGCCCTTTCGATGCAAAATGCAACTTTCCAAAACTTTGGATGGCGATAACTCCGGAACTACAGGTCGTACGTGAATTCCCGTGGCACCGTTGGATTCCTCGTGAAATTCTGCGTAAGATAGGACCAAATTAACCACGAAAAATCCAATAATAAAAAAGTTATAGGGGTCCTTACCTTTTCAAGAGAATTTTTGGACCCATATTTTGGACCCCTTTTTTTCGATGATAACACGATAGAATCCTGGAACTTTTTGCGTCACCAAGTAGCTCCCGTGGAGTTCTTCAAACGTGCAAAAACTCATCCCGATCTATCGAGCGGTTCAAAAGTTATGAGAGATTTTCTAAAAATCAACAAATTTTCATCGATTGGGTCAGAAATTTTTTCGAAAAATTTTACCATTTTCGAGGTCGAGTTAGCACCGGATTCTTAGCATTTCGGACCCCAGGAACACGAAAATGAAGAGATATCCAAGAAATCTCTTCAAATAAAAAAGTTGAAAAATCGTCCAAATCACCAAAATTTTGCCCTTTCGATGCAAAATGCAACTTTCCAAAACTTTGGATGGCGATAACTCCGGAACTACAGGTCGTACGTGAATTCCCGTGGCACCGTTGGATTCCTCGTGAAATTCTGCGTAAGATAGGACCAAATTAACCACGAAAAATCCAATAATAAAAAAGTTATAGGGGTCCTTACCTTTTCAAGAGAATTTTTGGACCCATATTTTGGACCCCTTTTTTTCGATGATAACACGATAGAATCCTGGAACTTTTTGCGTCACCAAGTAGCTCCCGTGGAGTTCTTCAAACGTGCAAAAACTCATCCCGATCTATCGAGCGGTTCAAAAGTTATGAGAGATTTTCTAAAAATCAACAAATTTTCATCGATTGGGTCAGAAATTTTTTCGAAAAATTTTACCATTTTCGAGGTCGAGTTAGCACCGGATTCTTAGCATTTCGGACCCCAGGAACACGAAAATGAAGAGATATCCAAGAAATCTCTTCAAATAAAAAAGTTGAAAAATCGTCCAAATCACCAAAATTTTGCACTTTCGATGCAAAATGCAACTTTCCAAAACTTTGGATGGCGATAACTCCGGAACTACAGGTCGTACGTGAATTCCCGTGGCACCGTTGGATTCCTCGTGAAATTCTGCGTAAGATAGGACCAAATTAACCACGAAAAATCCAATAATAAAAAAGTTATAGGGGTCCTTACCTTTTCAAGAGAATTTTTGGACCCATATTTTGGACCCCTTTTTTTCGAATATTACACGATAGAATCCTGAAACTTTTTGCGTCACCAAGTAGCTCCCGTGGAGTTCTTCAAACGTGCAAAAACTCATCCCGATCTATCGAGCGGTTCAAAAGTTATGAGAGATTTTCTAAAAATCAACAAATTTTCATAGATTGGGTCAGAAATTTTTTCGAAAAATTTTACCATTTTCGAGGTCGAGTTAGCACCGGATTCTTAGCATTTCGGACCCCAGGAACACGAAAATGAAGAGATATCCAAGAAATCTCTTCAAATAAAAAAGTTGAAAAATCGTCCAAATCACCAAAATTTTGCCCTTTCGATGCAAAATGCAACTTTCCAAAACTTTGGATGGCGATAACTCCGGAACTACAGGTCGTACGTGAATTCCCGTGGCACCGTTGGATTCCTCGTGAAATTCTGCGTAAGATAGGACCAAATTAACCACGAAAAATCCAATAATAAAAAAGTTATAGGGGTCCTTACCTTTTCAAGAGAATTTTTGGACCCATATTTTGGACCCCTTTTTTTCGATGATAACACGATAGAATCCTGGAACTTTTTGCGTCACCAAGTAGCTCCCGTGGAGTTCTTCAAACGTGCAAAAACTCATCCCGATCTATCGAGCGGTTCAAAAGTTATGAGAGATTTTCTAAAAATCAACAAATTTTCATCGATTGGGTCAGAAATTTTTTCGAAAAATTTTACCATTTTCGAGGTCGAGTTAGCACCGGATTCTTAGCATTTCGGACCCCAGGAACACGAAAATGAAGAGATATCCAAGAAATCTCTTCAAATAAAAAAGTTGAAAAATCGTCCAAATCACCAAAATTTTGCCCTTTCGATGCAAAATGCAACTTTCCAAAACTTTGGATGGCGATAACTCCGGAACTACAGGTCGTACGTGAATTCCCGTGGCACCGTTGGATTCCTCGTGAAATTCTGCGTAAGATAGGACCAAATTAACCACGAAAAATCCAATAATAAAAAAGTAATAGGGGTCCTTACCTTTTCAAGAGAATTTTTGGACCCATATTTTGGACCCCTTTTTTTCGATGATAACACGATAGAATCCTGGAACTTTTTGCGTCACCAAGTAGCTCCCGTGGAGTTCTTCAAACGTGCAAAAACTCATCCCGATCTATCGAGCGGTTCAAAAGTTATGAGAGATTTTCTAAAAATCAACAAATTTTCATCGATTGGGTCAGAAATTTTTTCGAAAAATTTTACCATTTTCGAGGTCGAGTTAGCACCGGATTCTTAGCATTTCGGACCCCAGGAACACGAAAATGAAGAGATATCCAAGAAATCTCTTCAAATAAAAAAGTTGAAAAATCGTCCAAATCACCAAAATTTTGCCCTTTCGATGCAAAATGCAACTTTCCAAAACTTTGGATGGCGATAACTCCGGAACTACAGGTCGTACGTGAATTCCCGTGGCACCGTTGGATTCCTCGTAAAATTCTGCGTAAGATAGGACCAAATTAACCACGAAAAATCCAATAATAAAAAAGTTATAGGGGTCCTTACCTTTTCAAGAGAATTCTTGGACCCATATTTTGGCCCCCTTTTTTTCGATGATAACACGATAGAATCCTGGAACTTTTTGCGTCGCCAAGTAGCTCCCGTGGAGTTCTTCAAACGTGCAAAAACTCATCCCGATCTATCGAGCGGTTCAAAAGTTATGAGAGATTTTCTAAAAATCAACAAATTTTCATCGATTGAGTCAGAAATTTTTTCGAAAATTTTTACCATTTTCGAGGTCGAGTTAGCACCGGATTCTTAGCATTTCGGACCCCAGGAACACGAAAATGAAGAGATATCCAAGAAATCTCTTCAAATAAAAAAGTTGAAAAATCTTCCAAATCACCAAAATTTTGCCCTTTCGATGCAAAATGCAACTTTCCAAAATTTGGATGGCGATAACTCCGGAACTACAGGTCGTACGTGAATTCCCGTGGCACCGTTGGATTCCTCGTGAAATTCTGCGTAAGATAGGACCAAATTAACCACGAAAAATCCAATAATAAAAAAGTTATAGGGGTCCTTACCTATTCAAGAAAATTTTTGGACAAATATTTTGGCCCCCTTTTTTTCGATGATAACACGATAGAATCCTGGAACTTTTTGCGTCACCAAGTAGCTCCCGTGGAGTTCTTCAAACGTGCAAAAACTCATCCCGATCTATCGAGCGGTTCAAAAGTTATGAGAGATTTTCTAAAAATCAACAAATTTTCATCGATTGGGTCAGAAATTTTTTCGAAAAATTTTACCATTTTCGAGGTCGAGTTAGCACCGGATTCTTAGCATTTCGGACCCCAGGAACACGAAAATGAAGAGATATCCAAGAAATCTCTTCAAATAAAAAAGTTGAAAAATCGTCCAAATCACCAAAATTTTGCCCTTTCGATGCAAAATGCAACTTTCCAAAATTTTGGATGGCGATAACTCCGGAACTACAGGTCGTACGTGAATTCCCGTGACACCGTTGGATTCCTCGTGAAATTCTGCGTAAGATAGGACCAAATTAACCACGAAAAATCCAATAATAAAAAAGTTATAGGGGTCCTTACCTTTTCAAGAGAATTTTTGAACCCATATTTTGGACCCCTTTTTTTCGATGATAACACGATAGAATCCTGGAACTTTTTGCGTCACCAAGTAGCTCCCGTGGAGTTCTTCAAACGTGCAAAAACTCATCCCGATCTATCGAGCGGTTCAAAAGTTATGAGAGATTTTCTAAAAATCAACAAATTTTCATCGATTGAGTCAGAAATTTTTTCGAAAATTTTTACCATTTTCGAGGTCGAGTTAGCACCGGATTCTTAGCATTTCGGACCCCAGGAACACGAAAATGAAGAGATATCCAAGAAATCTCTTCAAATAAAAAAGTTGAAAAATCTTCCAAATCACCAAAATTTTGCCCTTTCGATGCAAAATGCAACTTTCCAAAATTTGGATGGCGATAACTCCGGAACTACAGGTCGTACGTGAATTCCCGTGGCACCGTTGGATTCCTCGTGAAATTCTGCGTAAGATAGGACCAAATTAACCACGAAAAATCCAATAATAAAAAAGTTATAGGGGTCCTTACCTATTCAAGAAAATTTTTGGACAAATATTTTGGCCCCCTTTTTTTCGATGATAACACGATAGAATCCTGGAACTTTTTGCGTCACCAAGTAGCTCCCGTGGAGTTCTTCAAACGTGCAAAAACTCATCCCGATCTATCGAGCGGTTCAAAAGTTATGAGAGATTTTCTAAAAATCAACAAATTTTCATCGATTGGGTCAGAAATTTTTTCGAAAAATTTTACCATTTTCGAGGTCGAGTTAGCACCGGATTCTTAGCATTTCGGACCCCAGGAACACGAAAATGAAGAGATATCCAAGAAATCTCTTCAAATAAAAAAGTTGAAAAATCGTCCAAATCACCAAAATTTTGCCCTTTCGATGCAAAATGCAACTTTCCAAAATTTTGGATGGCGATAACTCCGGAACTACAGGTCGTACGTGAATTCCCGTGGCACCGTTGGATTCCTCGTGAAATTCTGCGTAAGATAGGACCAAATTAACCACGAAAAATCCAATAATAAAAAAGTAATAGGGGTCCTTACCTTTTCAAGAGAATTTTTGGACCCATATTTTGGACCCCTTTTTTTCGATGATAACACGATAGAATCCTGGAACTTTTTGCGTCACCAAGTAGCTCCCGTGGAGTTCTTCAAACGTGCAAAAACTCATCCCGATCTATCGAGCGGTTCAAAAGTTATGAGAGATTTTCTAAAAATCAACAAATTTTCATCGATTGAGTCAGAAATTTTTTCGAAAAATTTTACCATTTTCGAGGTCGAGTTAGCACCGGATTCTTAGCATTTCGGACCCCAGGAACACGAAAATGAAAAGATATCCAAGAAATTTCTTCAAATAAAAAAGTTGAAAAATCGTCCAAATCACCAAAATTTTGCCCTTTCGATGCAAAATGCAACTTTCCAAAACTTTGGATGGCGATAACTCCGGAACTACAGGTCGTACGTGAATTCCCGTGGCACCGTTGGATTCCTCGTGAAATTCTGCGTAAGAAAGGACCAAATTAACCACGAAAAATCCAATAATAAAAAAGTTATAGGGGTCCTTACCTTTTCAAGAGAATTTTTGGACCTTTACTTTGGCCCCCTTTTTTTCGATGATAACACGATAGAATCCTGGAACTTTTTGCGTCACCAAGTAGCTCCCGTGGAGTTCTTCAAACGTGCAAAAACTCATCCCGATCTATCGAGCGGTTCAAGAGTTATGAGAGATTTTCTAAAAATCAACAAATTTTCATCGATTGAGTCAGAAATTTTTTCGAAAAATTTTACCATTTTCGAGGTCGAGTTAGCACCGGATTCTTAGCATTTCGGACCCCAGAAACACGAAAATGAAGAGATATCCAAGAAATCTCTTCAAATAAAAAAGTTGAAAAATCGTCCAAATCACCAAAATTTTGCCCTTTCGATGCAAAATGCAACTTTCCAAAATTTTGGATGGCGATAACTCCGGAACTACAGGTCGTACGTGAATTCCCGTGGCACCGTTGGATTCCTCGTGAAATTCTGCGTAAGATAGGACCAAATTAACCACGAAAAATCCAGTAATAAAAAAGTTATAGGGGTCCTTACCTTTTCAAGAGAATTTTTGGACCCATATTTTGGACCCCTTTTTTCCGATGATAACACGATAGAATCCTTGAACTTTATGCGTCACCAAGTAGCTCCCGTGGAGTTCTTCAAACGTGCAAAAACTCATCCCGATCTATCGAGCGGTTCAAAAGTTATGAGAGATTTTCTAAAAATCAACAAATTTTCATCGATTGAGTCAGAAATTTTTTCGAAAAATTTTACCATTTTCGAGGTCGAGTTAGCACCGGATTCTTAGCATTTCGGACCCCAGAAACACGAAAATGAAGAGATATCCAAGAAATCTCTTCAAATAAAAAAATTGAAAAATCGTCCAAATCACCAAAATTTTGCCCTTTCGATGCAAAATGCAACTTTCCAAAATTTTGGATGGCGATAACTCCGGAACTACAGGTCGTACGTGAATTCCCGTGGCACCGTTGGATTCCTCGTGAAATTCTGCGTAAGATAGGACCAAATTAACCACGAAAAATCCAATAATAAAAAAGTTATAGGGGTCCTTACCTTTTCAAGAGAATTTTTGGACCCATATTTTGGCCCCCTTTTTTTCGATGATAACACGATAGAATCCTGAAACTTTTTGCATCACCAAGTAGCTCCCGTGGAGTTCTTCAAACGTGCAAAAACTCATCCCGATCTATCGAGCGGTTCAAAAGTTATGAGAGATTATCTAAAAATCAAAAAATTTTCATCGATTGAGTCAGAAATTTTTTCGAAAAATTTTACCATTTTCGAGGTCGAGTTAGCACCGGATTCTTAGCATTTCGGACCCCAGGAACACGAAAATGAAGAGATATCCAAGAAATCTCTTCAAATAAAAAAGTTGAAAAATCGTCCAAATCACCAAAATTTTGCCCTTTCGATGCAAAATGCAAGTTTCCAAAACTTTGGATGGCGATAACTCCGGAACTACAGGTCGTACGTGAATTCCCGTGGCACCGTTGGATTCCTCGTGAAATTCTGCGTAAGATAGGACCAAATTAACCACGAAAAATCCAATAATAAAAAAGTTATAGGGGTCCTTACCTTTTCAAGAGAATTTTTGGACCCATATTTTGGACCCCTTTTTTTCGATGATAACACGATAGAATCCTGGAACTTTTTGCGTCACCAAGTAGCTCCCGTGGAGTTCTTCAAACGTGCAAAAACTCATCCCGATCTATCGAGCGGTTCAAAAGTTGTGAGAGATTTTCTAAAAATCAACAAATTTTCATCGATTGAGTCAGAAATTTTTTCGAAAAATTTTACCATTTTCGAGGTCGAGTTAGCACCGGATTCTTAGCATTTCGGACTCCAGGAACACGAAAATGAAGAGATATCCAAGAAATCTCTTCAAATAAAAAAGTTGAAAAATCGTCCAAATCACCAAAATTTTGCCCTTTCGATGCAAAATGCAACTTTCCAAAATTTTGGATGGCGATAACTCCGGAACTACAGGTCGTACGTGAATTCCCGTGGCACCGTTGGATTCCTCGTGAAATTCTGCGTAAGATAGGACCAAATTAACCACGAAAAATCCAATAATAAAAAAGTTATAGGGGTCCTTACCTTTTCAAGAGAATTTTTGGACCCATATTTTGGACCCCTTTTTTTCGATGATAACACGATAGAATCCTGGAACTTTTTGCGTCACCAAGTAGCTCCCGTGGAGTTCTTCAAACGTGCAAAAACTCATCCCGATCTATCGAGCGGTTCAAAAGTTGTGAGAGATTTTCTAAAAATCAACAAATTTTCATCGATTGAGTCAGAAATTTTTTCGAAAAATTTTACCATTTTCGAGGTCGAGTTAGCACCGGATTCTTAGCATTTCGGACTCCAGGAACACGAAAATGAAGAGATATCCAAGAAATCTCTTCAAATAAAAAAGTTGAAAAATCGTCCAAATCACCAAAATTTTGCTTTCTCGATGCAAAATGCAACTTTCCAAAACTTTGGATGGCGATAACTCCGGAACTACAGGTCGTACGTGAATTCCCGTGGCACCGTTGGATTCCTCGTGAAATTCTGCGTAAGATAGGACCAAATTAACCACGAAAAATCCAATAATAAAAAAGTTATAGGGGTCCTTACCTTTTCAAGAGAATTTTTGGACCCCTTTTTTTCGATGATAACACAATAGAATCCTGGAACTTTTTGCGTCACCAAGTAGCTCCCGTGGAGTTCTTCAAACGTGCAAAAACTCATCCCGATCTATCGAGCGGTTCAAAAGTTATGAGAGATTTTCTAAAAATCAACAAATTTTCATCGATTGGGTCAGAAATTTTTTCGAAAAATTTTACCATTTTCGAGGTCGAGTTAGCACCGGATTCTTAGCATTTCGGGCCCCAGGAACACGAAAATGAAGAGATATCCAAGAAATCTCTTCAAATAAAAAAGTTGAAAAATCGTCCAAATCACCAAAATTTTGCCCTTTCGATGCAAAATGCAACTTTCCAAAACTTTGGATGGCGATAACTCCGGAACTACAGGTCGTACGTGAATTCCCGTGGCACCGTTGGATTCCTCGTGAAATTCTGCGTAAGATAGGACCAAATTAACCACGAAAAATCCAATAATAAAAAAGTTATAGGGGTCCTTACCTTTTCAAGAGAATTTTTGGACCCATATTTTGGACCCCTTTTTTTCGAATATTACACGATAGAATCCTGAAACTTTTTGCGTCACCAAGTAGCTCCCGTGGAGTTCTTCAAACGTGCAAAAACTCATCCCGATCTATCGAGCGGTTCAAAAGTTATGAGAGATTTTCTAAAAATCAACAAATTTTCATCGATTGGGTCAGAAATTTTTTCGAAAAATTTTACCATTTTCGAGGTCGAGTTAGCACCGGATTCTTAGCATTTCGGGCCCCAGGAACACGAAAATGAAGAGATATCCAAGAAATCTCTTCAAATAAAAAAGTTGAAAAATCGTCCAAATCACCAAAATTTTGCCCTTTCGATGCAAAATGCAACTTTCCAAAACTTTGGATGGCGATAACTCCGGAACTACAGGTCGTACGTGAATTCCCGTGGCACCGTTGGATTCCTCGTGAAATTCTGCGTAAGATAGGACCAAATTAACCACGAAAAATCCAATAATAAAAAAGTTATAGGGGTCCTTACCTTTTCAAGAGAATTTTTGGACCCATATTTTGGACCCCTTTTTTTCGATGATAACACGATAGAATCCTGGAACTTTTTGCGTCACCAAGTAGCTCCCGTGGAGTTCTTCAAACGTGCAAAAACTCATCCCGATCTATCGAGCGGTTCAAAAGTTATGAGAGATTTTCTAAAAATCAACAAATTTTCATCGATTGAGTCAGAAATTTTTTCGAAAAATTTTACCATTTTCGAGGTCGAGTTAGCACCGGATTCTTAGCATTTCGGACCCCAGGAACACGAAAATGAAGAGATATCCAAGAAATCTCTTCAAATAAAAAAGTTGAAAAATCGTCCAAATCACCAAAATTTTACCCTTTCGATGCAAAATGCAACTTTCCAAAACTTTGGATCGCGATAACTCCGGAACTACAGGTCGTACGTGAATTCCCGTGGCACCGTTGGATTCCTCGTGAAATTCTGCGTAAGATAGGACCAAATTAACCACGAAAAATCCAATAATAAAAAAGTTATAGGGGTCCTTACTGTTTCAAGAGAATTTTTGGACAAATATTTTGGCCCCCTTTTTTTCGATGATAACACGATAGAATCCTGGAACTTTTTGCGTCACCAAGTAGCTCCCGTGAAGTTCTTCAAGCGTGCAAAAACTCATCCCGATCTATCGAGCGGTTCAAAAGTTATGAGAGATTTTCTAAAAATCAACAAATTTTCATCGATTGAGTCAGAAATTTTTTCGAAAAATTTTACCATTTTCGAGGTCGAGTTAGCACCGGATTCTTAGCATTTCGGACCCCAGGAACACGAAAATGAAGAGATATCCAAGAAATCTCATCAAATAAAAAAGTTGAAAAATCGTCCAAATCACCAAAATTTTGCCCTTTCGATGCAAAATGCAACTTTCCAAAACTTTGGATGGCGATAACTCCGGAACTACAGGTCGTACGTGAATTCCCGTGGCACCGTTGGATTCCTCGTGAAATTCTGCGTAAGATAGGACCAAATTAACCACGAAAAATCCAATAATAAAAAAGTTATAGGGGTCCTTACCGTTTCAAGAGAATTTTTGGACAAATATTTTGGCCCCCTTTTTTTCGATGATAACACGATAGAATCCTGGAACTTTTTGCGTCACCAAGTAGCTCCCGTGAAGTTCTTCAAGCGTGCAAAAACTCATCCCGATCTATCGAGCGGTTCAAAAGTTATGAGAGATTTTCTAAAAATCAACAAATTTTCATCGATTGAGTCAGAAATTTTTTCGAAAAATTTTACCATTTTCGAGGTCGAGTTAGCACCGGATTCTTAGCATTTCGGACCCCAGGAACACGAAAATGAAGAGATATCCAAGAAATCTCATCAAATAAAAAAGTTGAAAAATCGTCCAAATCACCAAAATTTTGCCCTTTCGATGCAAAATGCAACTTTCCAAAATTTTGGATGGCGATAACTCCGGAACTACAGGTCGTACGTGAATTCCCGTGGCACCGTTGGATTCCTCGTGAAATTCTGCGTAAGATAGGACCAAATTAACCACGAAAAATCCAATAATAAAAAAGTTATAGGGGTCCTTACCTTTTCAAGAGAATTTTTGGACCCATATTTTGGCCCCCTTTTTTTCGATGATAACACGATAGAATCCTGGAACTTTTTGCGTCACCAAGTAGCTCCCGTGGAGTTCTTCAAACGTGCAAAAACTCATCCCGATCTATCGAGCGGTTCAAAAGTTATGAGAGATTTTCTAAAAATCAACAAATTTTCATCGATTGAGTCAGAAATTTTTTCGAAAAATTTTACCATTTTCGAGGTCGAGTTAGCACCGGATTCTTAGCATTTCGGACCCCAGGAACACGAAAATGAAAAGATATCCAAGAAATTTCTTCAAATAAAAAAGTTGAAAAATCGTCCAAATCACCAAAATTTTGCCCTTTCGATGCAAAATGCAACTTTCCAAAACTTTGGATGGCGATAACTCCGGAACTACAGGTCGTACGTGAATTCCCGTGGCACCGTTGGATTCCTCGTGAAATTCTGCGTAAGAAAGGACCAAATTAACCACGAAAAATCCAATAATAAAAAAGTTATAGGGGTCCTTACCTTTTCAAGAGAATTTTTGGACCTTTACTTTGGCCCCCTTTTTTTCGATGATAACACGATAGAATCCTGGAACTTTTTGCGTCACCAAGTAGCTCCCGTGGAGTTCTTCAAACGTGCAAAAACTCATCCCGATCTATCGAGCGGTTCAAGAGTTATGAGAGATTTTCTAAAAATCAACAAATTTTCATCGATTGAGTCAGAAATTTTTTCGAAAAATTTTACCATTTTCGAGGTCGAGTTAGCACCGGATTCTTAGCATTTCGGACCCCAGAAACACGAAAATGAAGAGATATCCAAGAAATCTCTTCAAATAAAAAAGTTGAAAAATCGTCCAAATCACCAAAATTTTGCCCTTTCGATGCAAAATGCAACTTTCCAAAATTTTGGATGGCGATAACTCCGGAACTACAGGTCGTACGTGAATTCCCGTGGCACCGTTGGATTCCTCGTGAAATTCTGCGTAAGATAGGACCAAATTAACCACGAAAAATCCAGTAATAAAAAAGTTATAGGGGTCCTTACCTTTTCAAGAGAATTTTTGGACCCATATTTTGGACCCCTTTTTTCCGATGATAACACGATAGAATCCTTGAACTTTATGCGTCACCAAGTAGCTCCCGTGGAGTTCTTCAAACGTGCAAAAACTCATCCCGATCTATCGAGCGGTTCAAAAGTTATGAGAGATTATCTAAAAATCAAAAAATTTTCATCGATTGAGTCAGAAATTTTTTCGAAAAATTTTACCATTTTCGAGGTCGAGTTAGCACCGGATTCTTAGCATTTCGGACCCCAGGAACACGAAAATGAAGAGATATCCAAGAAATCTCTTCAAATAAAAAAGTTGAAAAATCGTCCAAATCACCAAAATTTTGCCCTTTCGATGCAAAATGCAAGTTTCCAAAACTTTGGATGGCGATAACTCCGGAACTACAGGTCGTACGTGAATTCCCGTGGCACCGTTGGATTCCTCGTGAAATTCTGCGTAAGATAGGACCAAATTAACCACGAAAAATCCAATAATAAAAAAGTTATAGGGGTCCTTACCTTTTCAAGAGAATTTTTGGACCCATATTTTGGACCCCTTTTTTTCGATGATAACACGATAGAATCCTGGAACTTTTTGCGTCACCAAGTAGCTCCCGTGGAGTTCTTCAAACGTGCAAAAACTCATCCCGATCTATCGAGCGGTTCAAAAGTTGTGAGAGATTTTCTAAAAATCAACAAATTTTCATCGATTGAGTCAGAAATTTTTTCGAAAAATTTTACCATTTTCGAGGTCGAGTTAGCACCGGATTCTTAGCATTTCGGACTCCAGGAACACGAAAATGAAGAGATATCCAAGAAATCTCTTCAAATAAAAAAGTTGAAAAATCGTCCAAATCACCAAAATTTTGCCCTTTCGATGCAAAATGCAACTTTCCAAAATTTTGGATGGCGATAACTCCGGAACTACAGGTCGTACGTGAATTCCCGTGGCACCGTTGGATTCCTCGTGAAATTCTGCGTAAGATAGGACCAAATTAACCACGAAAAATCCAATAATAAAAAAGTTATAGGGGTCCTTACCTTTTCAAGAGAATTTTTGGACCCATATTTTGGACCCCTTTTTTTCGATGATAACACGATAGAATCCTGGAACTTTTTGCGTCACCAAGTAGCTCCCGTGGAGTTCTTCAAACGTGCAAAAACTCATCCCGATCTATCGAGCGGTTCAAAAGTTGTGAGAGATTTTCTAAAAATCAACAAATTTTCATCGATTGAGTCAGAAATTTTTTCGAAAAATTTTACCATTTTCGAGGTCGAGTTAGCACCGGATTCTTAGCATTTCGGACTCCAGGAACACGAAAATGAAGAGATATCCAAGAAATCTCTTCAAATAAAAAAGTTGAAAAATCGTCCAAATCACCAAAATTTTGCCCTTTCGATGCAAAATGCAACTTTCCAAAATTTTGGATGGCGATAACTCCGGAACTACAGGTCGTACGTGAATTCCCGTGGCACCGTTGGATTCCTCGTGAAATTCTGCGTAAGATAGGACCAAATTAACCACGAAAAATCCAATAATAAAAAAGTTATATTGGTCCTTACCTTTTCAAGAAAATTTTTGGACCCATATTTTGGACCCCTTTTTTTCGATGATAACACGATAGAATCCTGGAACTTTTTGCGTCACCAAGTAGCTCCCGTGGAGTTCTTCAAACGTGCAAAAACTCATCCCGATCTATCGAGCGGTTCAAAAGTTATGAGAGATTTTCTAAAAATCAACAAATTTTCATCGATTGAGTCAGAAATTTTTTCGAAAAATTTTACCATTTTCGAGGTCGAGTTAGCACCGGATTCTTAGCATTTCGGACCCTAGGAACACGAAAATGAAGAGATATCCAAGAAATCTCTTCAAATAAAAAAGTTGAAAAATCGTCCAAATCACCAAAATTTTGCCCTTTCGATGCAAAATGCAACTTTCCAAAACTTTGGATGGCGATAACTCCGGAACTACAGGTCGTACGTGAATTCCCGTGGCACCGTTGGATTCCTCGTGAAATTCTGCGTAAGATAGGACCAAATTAACCACGAAAAATCCAATAATAAAAAAGTTATAGGGGTCCTTACCTTTTCAAGAGAATTTTTGGACCCATATTTTAAACCCCTTTTTTTCGATGATAACACGATAGAATCCTGGAACTTTTTGCGTCACCAAGTAGCTCCCGTGGAGTTCTTCAAACGTGCAAAAACTCATCCCGATCTATCGAGCGGTTCAAAAGTTATGAGAGATTTTCTAAAAATCAACAAATTTTCATCGATTGAGTCAGAAATTTTTTCGAAAAATTTTACCATTTTCGAGGTCGAGTTAGCACCGGATTCTTAGCATTTCGGACCCTAGGAACACGAAAATGAAGAGATATCCAAGAAATCTCTTCAAATAAAAAAGTTGAAAAATCGTCCAAATCACCAAAATTTTGCCCTTTCGATGCAAAATGCAACTTTCCAAAACTTTGGGTGGCGATAACTCCGGAACTACAGGTCGTACGTGAATTCCCGTGGCACCGTTGGATTCCTCGTGAAATTCTGCGTAAGATAGGACCAAATTAACCACGAAAAATCCAATAATAAAAAAGTTATAGGGGTCCTTACCTTTTCAAGAGAATTTTTGGACCCATATTTTGGCCCACTTTTTTTCGATGATAACACGATAGAATCCTGGAACTTTTTGCGTCACCAAGTAGCTCCCGTGGAGTTCTTCAAACGTGCAAAAACTCATCCCGATCTATCGAGCGGTTCAAAAGTTATGAGAGATTTTCTAAAAATCAACAAATTTTCATCGATTGAGTCAGAAATTTTTTCGAAAAATTTTACCATTTTCGAGGTCGAGTTAGCACCGGATTCTTAGCATTTCGGACCCTAGGAACACGAAAATGAAGAGATATCCAAGAAATCTCTTCAAATAAAAAAGTTGAAAAATCGTCCAAATCATCAAAATTTTGCCCTTTCGATGCAAAATGCAACTTTTAAAAACTTTGGATGGCGATAACTCCGGAACTACAGGTCGTACGTGAATTCCCGTGGCACCGTTGGATTCCTCGTGAAATTCTGCGTAAGATAGGACCAAATTAACCACGAAAAATCCAATAATAAAAAAGTTATAGGGGTCCTTACCTTTTCAAGAGAATTTTTGGACCCATATTTTGGCCCACTTTTTTTCGATGATAACACGATAGAATCCTGGAACTTTTTGCGTCACCAAGTAGCTCCCGTGGAGTTCTTCAAACGTGCAAAAACTCATCCCGATCTATCGAGCGGTTCAAAAGTTATGAGATATTTTCTAAAAATCAACAAATTTTCATCGATTGAGTCAGAAATTTTTTCGAAAAATTTTACCATTTTCGAGGTCGAGTTAGCACCGGATTCTTAGCATTTCGGACCCCAGGAACACGAAAATGAAGAGATATCCAAGAAATCTCATCAAATAAAAAAGTTGAAAAATCGTCCAAATCACCAAAATTTTGCCCTTTCGATGCAAAATGCAACTTTCCAAAACTTTGGATGGCGATATCTCCGGAACTACAGGTCGTACGTGAATTCCCGTGGCACCGTTGGATTCCTCGTGAAATTCTGCGTAAGATAGGACCAAATTAACCACGAAAAATCCAATAATAAAAAAGTTATATTGGTCCTTACCTTTTCAAGAAAATTTTTGGACCCATATTTTGGCCCACTTTTTTTCGATGATAACACGATAGAATCCTGGAACTTTTTGCGTCACCAAGTAGCTCCCGTGGAGTTCTTCAAACGTGCAAAAACTCATCCCGATCTATCGAGCGGTTCAAAAGTTATGAGAGATTTTCTAAAAATCAACAAATTTTCATCGATTGAGTCAGAAATTTTTTCGAAAAATTTTACCATTTTCGAGGTCGAGTTAGCACCGGATTCTTAGCATTTCGGACCCTAGGAACACGAAAATGAAGAGATATCCAAGAAATCTCTTCAAATAAAAAAGTTGAAAAATCGTCCAAATCATCAAAATTTTGCCCTTTCGATGCAAAATGCAACTTTCCAAAACTTTGGATGGCGATAACTCCGGAACTACAGGTCGTACGTGAATTCCCGTGGCACCGTTGGATTCCTCGTGAAATTCTGCGTAAGATAGGACCAAATTAACCACGAAAAATCCAATAATAAAAAAGTTATAGGGGTCCTTACCTTTTCAAGAGAATTTTTTAACCCATATTTTGGCCCACTTTTTTTCGATGATAACACGATAGAATCCTGGAACTTTTTGCGTCACCAAGTAGCTCCCGTGGAGTTCTTCAAACGTGCAAAAACTCATCCCGATCTATCGAGCGGTTCAAAAGTTATGAGAGATTTTCTAAAAATCAACAAATTTTCATCGATTGAGTCAGAAATTTTTTCGAAAAATTTTACCATTTTCGAGGTCGAGTTAGCACCGGATTCTTAGCATTTCGGACCCCAGGAACACGAAAATGAAGAGATATCCAAGAAATCTCATCAAATAAAAAAGTTGAAAAATCGTCCAAATCACCAAAATTTTGCCCTTTCGATGCAAAATGCAACTTTCCAAAACTTTGGATGGCGATATCTCCGGAACTACAGGTCGTGCGTGAATTCCCGTGGCACCGTTGGATTCCTCGTGAAATTCTGCGTAAGATAGGACCAAATTAACCACGAAAAATCCAATAATAAAAAAGTTATAGGGGTCCTTACCTTTTCAAGAGAATTTTTGGACCCATATTTTGGCCCCCTTTTTTTCGATGATAACACGATAGAATCCTGGAACTTTTTGCGTCACCAAGTAGCTCCCGTGGAGTTCTTCAAACGTGCAAAAACTCATCCCGATCTATCGAGCGGTTCAAAAGTTATGAGAGATTTTCTAAAAATCAACAAATTTTCATCGATTGAGTCAGAAATTTTTTCGAAAAATTTTACCATTTTCGAGGTCGAGTTAGCACCGGATTCTTAGCATTTCGGACCCCAGAAACACGAAAATGAAGAGATATCCAAGAAATTTCTTCAAATAAAAAAGTTGAAAAATCGTCCAAATCACCAAAATTTTGCCCTTTCGATGCAAAATGCAACTTTCCAAAACTTTGGATGGCGATAACTCCGAAACTACAGGTCGTACGTGAATTCCCGTGGCACCGTTGGATTCCTCGTGAAATTCTGCGTAAGAAAGGACCAAATTAACCACGAAAAATCCAATAATAAAAAAGTTATAGGGGTCCTTACCTTTTCAAGAGAATTTTTGGACCTTTACTTTGGCCCCCATTTTTTCGATGATAACACGATAGAATCCTGGAACTTTTTGCGTCACCAAGTAGCTCCCGTGGAGTTCTTCAAACGTGCAAAAACTCATCCCGATCTATCGAGCGGTTCAAAAGTTATGAGAGATTTTCTAAAAATCAACAAATTTTCATCGATTGAGTCAGAAATTTTTTCGAAAAATTTTACCATTTTCGAGGTCGAGTTAGCACCGGATTCTTAGCATTTCGGACCCCAGAAACACGAAAATGAAGAGATATCCAAGAAATCTCTTCAAATAAAAAAATTGAAAAATCGTCCAAATCACCAAAATTTTGCCCTTTCGATGCAAAATGCAACTTTCCAAAATTTTGGATGGCGATAACTCCGGAACTACAGGTCGTACGTGAATTCCTGTGGCACCGTTGGATTCCTCGTGAAATTCTGCGTAAGATAGGACCAAATTAACCACGAAAAATCCAGTAATAAAAAAGTTATAGGGGTCCTTACCTTTTCAAGAGAATTTTTGGACCCATATTTTGGACCCCTTTTTTCCGATGATAACACGATAGAATCCTTGAACTTTTTGCGTCACCAAGTAGCTCCCGTGGAGTTCTTCAAACGTGCAAAAACTCATCCCGATCTATCGAGCGGTTCAAAAGTTATGAGAGATTTTCTAAAAATCAACAAATTTTCATCGATTGAGTCAGAAATTTTTTCGAAAAATTTTACCATTTTCGAGGTCGAGTTAGCACCGGATTCTTAGCATTTCGGACCCCAGGAACACGAAAATGAAGAGATATCCAAGAAATCTCATCAAATAAAAAAGTTGAAAAATCGTCCAAATCACCAAAATTTTGCCCTTTCGATGCAAAATGCAACTTTCCAAAACTTTGGATGGCGATATCTCCGGAACTACAGGTCGTACGTGAATTCCCGTGGCACCGTTGGATTCCTCGTGAAATTCTGCGTAAGATAGGACCAAATTAACCACGAAAAATCCAATAATAAAAAAGTTATAGGGGTCCTTACCTTTTCAAGAGAATTTTTGGACCCATATTTTGGCCCCCTTTTTTTCGATGATAACACGATAGAATCCTGGAACTTTTTGCGTCACCAAGTAGCTCCCGTGGAGTTCTTCAAACGTGCAAAAACTCATCCCGATCTATCGAGCGGTTCAAAAGTTATGAGAGATTTTCTAAAAATCAACAAATTTTCATCGATTGAGTCAGAAATTTTTTCGAAAAATTTTACCATTTTCGAGGTCGAGTTAGCACCGGATTCTTAGCATTTCAGACCCCAGAAACACGAAAATGAAGAGATATCCAAGAAATTTCTTCAAATAAAAAAGTTGAAAAATCGTCCAAATCACCAAAATTTTGCCCTTTCGATGCAAAATGCAACTTTCCAAAACTTTGGATGGCGATAACTCCGGAACTACAGGTCGTACGTGAATTCCCGTGGCACCGTTGGATTCCTCGTGAAATTCTGCGTAAGAAAGGACCAAATTAACCACGAAAAATCCAATAATAAAAAAGTTATAGGGGTCCTTACCTTTTCAAGAGAATTTTTGGACCTTTACTTTGGCCCCCTTTTTTTCGATGATAACACGATAGAATCCTGGAACTTTTTGCGTCACCAAGTAGCTCCCGTGGAGTTCTTCAAACGTGCAAAAACTCATCCCGATCTATCGAGCGGTTCAAAAGTTATGAGAGATTTTCTAAAAATCAACAAATTTTCATCGATTGAGTCAGAAATTTTTTCGAAAAATTTTACCATTTTCGAGGTCGAGTTAGCACCGGATTCTTAGCATTTCAGACCCCAGAAACACGAAAATGAAGAGATATCCAAGAAATTTCTTCAAATAAAAAAGTTGAAAAATCGTCCAAATCACCAAAATTTTGCCCTTTCGATGCAAAATGCAACTTTCCAAAACTTTGGATGGCGATAACTCCGGAACTACAGGTCGTACGTGAATTCCCGTGGCACCGTTGGATTCCTCGTGAAATTCTGCGTAAGAAAGGACCAAATTAACCACGAAAAATCCAATAATAAAAAAGTTATAGGGGTCCTTACCTTTTCAAGAGAATTTTTGGACCTTTACTTTGGCCCCCTTTTTTTCGATGATAACACGATAGAATCCTGGAACTTTTTGCGTCACCAAGTAGCTCCCGTGGAGTTCTTCAAACGTGCAAAAACTCATCCCGATCTATCGAGCGGTTCAAAAGTTATGAGAGATTTTCTAAAAATCAACAAATTTTCATCGATTGAGTCAGAAATTTTTTCGAAAAATTTTACCATTTTCGAGGTCGAGTTAGCACCGGATTCTTAGCATTTCGGACCCCAGGAACACGAAAATGAAGAGATATCCAAGAAATCTCATCAAATAAAAAAGTTGAAAAATCGTCCAAATCACCAAAATTTTGCCCTTTCGATGCAAAATGCAACTTTCCAAAACTTTGGATGGCGATATCTCCGGAACTACAGGTCGTACGTGAATTCCCGTGGCACCGTTGGATTCCTCGTGAAATTCTGCGTAAGATAGGACCAAATTAACCACGAAAAATCCAATAATAAAAAAGTTATAGGGGTCCTTACCTTTTCAAGAGAATTTTTGGACCCATATTTTGGCCCCCTTTTTTTCGATGATAACACGATAGAATCCTGGAACTTTTTGCGTCACCAAGTAGCTCCCGTGGAGTTCTTCAAACGTGCAAAAACTCATCCCGATCTATCGAGCGGTTCAAAAGTTATGAGAGATTTTCTAAAAATCAACAAATTTTCATCGATTGAGTCAGAAATTTTTTCGAAAAATTTTACCATTTTCGAGGTCGAGTTAGCACCGGATTCTTAGCATTTCAGACCCCAGAAACACGAAAATGAAGAGATATCCAAGAAATTTCTTCAAATAAAAAAGTTGAAAAATCGTCCAAATCACCAAAATTTTGCCCTTTCGATGCAAAATGCAACTTTCCAAAACTTTGGATGGCGATAACTCCGGAACTACAGGTCGTACGTGAATTCCCGTGGCACCGTTGGATTCCTCGTGAAATTCTGCGTAAGAAAGGACCAAATTAACCACGAAAAATCCAATAATAAAAAAGTTATAGGGGTCCTTACCTTTTCAAGAGAATTTTTGGACCTTTACTTTGGCCCCCTTTTTTTCGATGATAACACGATAGAATCCTGGAACTTTTTGCGTCACCAAGTAGCTCCCGTGGAGTTCTTCAAACGTGCAAAAACTCATCCCGATCTATCGAGCGGTTCAAAAGTTATGAGAGATTTTCTAAAAATCAACAAATTTTCATCGATTGAGTCAGAAATTTTTTCGAAAAATTTTACCATTTTCGAGGTCGAGTTAGCACCGGATTCTTAGCATTTCGGACCCCAGGAACACGAAAATGAAGAGATATCCAAGAAATCTCATCAAATAAAAAAGTTGAAAAATCGTCCAAATCACCAAAATTTTGCCCTTTCGATGCAAAATGCAACTTTCCAAAACTTTGGATGGCGATATCTCCGGAACTACAGGTCGTACGTGAATTCCCGTGGCACCGTTGGATTCCTCGTGAAATTCTGCGTAAGATAGGACCAAATTAACCACGAAAAATCCAATAATAAAAAAGTTATAGGGGTCCTTACCTTTTCAAGAGAATTTTTGGACCCATATTTTGGCCCCCTTTTTTTCGATGACAACACGATAGAATCCTGGAACTTTTTGCGTCACCAAGTAGCTCCCGTGGAGTTCTTCAAACGTGCAAAAACTCATCCCGATCTATCGAGCGGTTCAAAAGTTATGAGAGATTTTCTAAAAATCAACAAATTTTCATCGATTGAGTCAGAAATTTTTTCGAAAAATTTTACCATTTTCGAGGTCGAGTTAGCACCGGATTCTTAGCATTTCGGACCCCAGGAACACGAAAATGAAGAGATATCCAAGAAATTTCTTCAAATAAAAAAGTTGAAAAATCGTCCAAATCACCAAAATTTTGCCCTTTCGATGCAAAATGCAACTTTCCAAAACTTTGGATGGCGATAACTCCGGAACTACAGGTCGTACGTGAATTCCCGTGGCACCGTTGGATTCCTCGTGAAATTCTGCGTAAGAAAGGACCAAATTAACCACGAAAAATCCAATAATAAAAAAGTTATAGGGGTCCTTACCTTTTCAAGAGAATTTTTGGACCTTTACTTTGGCCCCCTTTTTTTCGATGATAACACGATAGAATCCTGGAACTTTTTGCGTCACCAAGTAGCTCCCGTGGAGTTCTTCAAACGTGCAAAAACTCATCCCGATCTATCGAGCGGTTCAAAAGTTATGAGAGATTTTCTAAAAATCAACAAATTTTCATCGATTGAGTCAGAAATTTTTTCGAAAAATTTTACCATTTTCGAGGTCGAGTTAGCACCGGATTCTTAGCATTTCGGACCCCAGGAACACGAAAATGAAGAGATATCCAAGAAATCTCATCAAATAAAAAAGTTGAAAAATCGTCCAAATCACCAAAATTTTGCCCTTTCGATGCAAAATGCAACTTTCCAAAACTTTGGATGGCGATATCTCCGGAACTACAGGTCGTACGTGAATTCCCGTGGCACCGTTGGATTCCTCGTGAAATTCTGCGTAAGATAGGACCAAATTAACCACGAAAAATCCAATAATAAAAAAGTTATAGGGGTCCTTACCTTTTCAAGAGAATTTTTGGACCCATATTTTGGCCCCCTTTTTTTCGATGACAACACGATAGAATCCTGGAACTTTTTGCGTCACCAAGTAGCTCCCGTGGAGTTCTTCAAACGTGCAAAAACTCATCCCGATCTATCGAGCGGTTCAAAAGTTATGAGAGATTTTCTAAAAATCAACAAATTTTCATCGATTGAGTCAGAAATTTTTTCGAAAAATTTTACCATTTTCGAGGTCGAGTTAGCACCGGATTCTTAGCATTTCGGACCCCAGGAACACGAAAATGAAGAGATATCCAAGAAATTTCTTCAAATAAAAAAGTTGAAAAATCGTCCAAATCACCAAAATTTTGCCCTTTCGATGCAAAATGCAACTTTCCAAAACTTTGGATGGCGATAACTCCGGAACTACAGGTCGTACGTGAATTCCCGTGGCACCGTTGGATTCCTCGTGAAATTCTGCGTAAGAAAGGACCAAATTAACCACGAAAAATCCAATAATAAAAAAGTTATAGGGGTCCTTACCTTTTCAAGAGAATTTTTGGACCTTTACTTTGGCCCCCTTTTTTTCGATGATAACACGATAGAATCCTGGAACTTTTTGCGTCACCAAGTAGCTCCCGTGGAGTTCTTCAAACGTGCAAAAACTCATCCCGATCTATCGAGCGGTTCAAAAGTTATGAGAGATTTTCTAAAAATCAACAAATTTTCATCGATTGAGTCAGAAATTTTTTCGAAAAATTTTACCATTTTCGAGGTCGAGTTAGCACCGGATTCTTAGCATTTCGGACCCCAGAAACACGAAAATGAAGAGATATCCAAGAAATCTCTTCAAATAAAAAAGTTGAAAAATCGTCCAAATCACCAAAATTTTGCCCTTTCGATGCAAAATGCAACTTTCCAAAATTTTGGATGGCGATAACTCCGGAACTACAGGTCGTACGTGAATTCCCGTGGCACCGTTGGATTCCTCGTGAAATTCTGCGTAAGATAGGACCAAATTAACCACGAAAAATCCAGTAATAAAAAAGTTATAGGGGTCCTTACCTTTTCAAGAGAATTTTTGGACCCATATTTTGGACCCCTTTTTTCCGATGATAACACGATAGAATCCTTGAACTTTTTGCGTCACCAAGTAGCTCCCGTGGAGTTCTTCAAACGTGCAAAAACTCATCCCGATCTATCGAGCGGTTCAAAAGTTATGAGAGATTTTCTAAAAATCAACAAATTTTCATCGATTGAGTCAGAAATTTTTTCGAAAAATTTTACCATTTTCGAGGTCGAGTTAGCACCGGATTCTTAGCATTTCGGACCCCAGAAACACGAAAATGAAGAGATATCCAAGAAATCTCTTCAAATAAAAAAATTGAAAAATCGTCCAAATCACCAAAATTTTGCCCTTTCGATGCAAAATGCAACTTTCCAAAATTTTGGATGGCGATAACTCCGGAACTACAGGTCGTACGTGAATTCCCGTGGCACCGTTGGATTCCTCGTGAAATTCTGCGTAAGATAGGACCAAATTAACCACGAAAAATCCAGTAATAAAAAAGTTATAGGGGTCCTTACCTTTTCAAGAGAATTTTTGGACCCATATTTTGGACCCCTTTTTTCCGATGATAACACGATAGAATCCTTGAACTTTTTGCGTCACCAAGTAGCTCCCGTGGAGTTCTTCAAACGTGCAAAAACTCATCCCGATCTATCGAGCGGTTCAAAAGTTATGAGAGATTTTCTAAAAATCAACAAATTTTCATCGATTGAGTCAGAAATTTTTTCGAAAAATTTTACCATTTTCGAGGTCGAGTTAGCACCGGATTCTTAGCATTTCGGACCCCAGGAACACGAAAATGAAGAGATATCCAAGAAATCTCTTCAAATAAAAAAGTTGAAAAATCGTCCAAATCACCAAAATTTTGCCCTTTCGATGCAAAATGCAACTTTCCAAAACTTTGGATGGCGATAACTCCGGAACTACAGGTCGTACGTGAATTCCCGTGGCACCGTTGGATTCCTTGTGAAATTCTGCGTAAGATAGGACCAAATTAACCACGAAAAATCCGATAATAAAAAAGTTATAGGGGTCCTTACCTTTTCAAGAGAATTTTTGGACCCATATTTTGGACCCCTTTTTTTCGATGATAACACGATAGAATCCTGGAACTTTTTGCGTCACCAAGTAGCTCCCGTGGAGTTCTTCAAACGTGCAAAAACTCATCCCGATCTATCGAGCGGTTCAAAAGTTGTGAGAGATTTTCTAAAAATCAACAAATTTTCATCGATTGAGTCAGAAATTTTTTCGAAAAATTTTACCATTTTCGAGGTCGAGTTAGCACCGGATTCTTAGCATTTCGGATTCCAGGAACACGAAAATGAAGAGATATCCAAGAAATCTCTTCAAATAAAAAAGTTGAAAAATCGTCCAAATCACCAAAATTTTGCCCTTTCGATGCAAAATGCAACTTTCCAAAACTTTGGATGGCGATAACTCCAAAACTACAGGTCGTACGTGAATTCCCGTGGCACCGTTGGATTCCTCGTGAAATTCTGCGTAAGATAGGACCAAATTAACCACGAAAAATCCAATAATAAAAAAGTTATATTGGTCCTTACCTTTTCAAGAAAATTTTTGGACCCATATTTTGGACCCCTTTTTTTCGATGATAACACGATAGAATCCTGGAACTTTTTGCGTCACCAAGTAGCTCCCGTGGAGTTCTTCAAACGTGCAAAAACTCATCCCGATCTATCGAGCGGTTCAAAAGTTATGAGAGATTTTCTAAAAATCAACAAATTTTCATCGATTGAGTCAGAAATTTTTTCGAAAAATTTTACCATTTTCGAGGTCGAGTTAGCACCGGATTCTTAGCATTTCGGACCCCAGGAACACGAAAATGAAGAGATATCCAAGAAATTTCTTCAAATAAAAAAGTTGAAAAATCGTCCAAATCACCAAAATTTTGCCCTTTCGATGCAAAATGCAACTTTCCAAAACTTTGGATGGCGATAACTCCGGAACAACAGGTCGTACGTGAATTCCCGTGGCACCGTTGGATTCCTCGTGAAATTCTGCGTAAGATAGGACCAAATTAACCACGAAAAATCCAATAATAAAAAAGTTATAGGGGTCCTTACCTTTTCAAGAGAATTTTTGGACCCATATTTTGGACCCCTTTTTTTCGATGATAACACGATAGAATCCTGGAACTTTTTGCGTCACCAAGTAGCTCCTGTGGAGTTCTTCAAACGTGCAAAAACTCATCCCGATCTATCGAGCGGTTCAAAAGTTATGAGAGATTTTCTAAAAATCAACAAATTTTCATCGATTGGGTCAGAAATTTTTTCGAAAAATTTTACCATTTTCGAGGTCGAGTTAGCACCGGATTCTTAGCATTTCGGACCCCAGGAACACGAAAATGAAGAGATATCCAAGAAATCTCTTCAAATAAAAAAGTTGAAAAATCGTCCAAATCACCAAAATTTTGCCCTTTCGATGCAAAATGCAACTTTCCAAAACTTTGGATGGCGATAACTCCGGAACTACAGGTCGTACGTGAATTCCCGTGGCACCGTTGGATTCCTCGTGAAATTCTGCGTAAGATAGGACCAAATTAACCACGAAAAATCCAATAATAAAAAAGTTATAGGGGTCCTTACCTTTTCAAGAGAATTTTTGGACCCATATTTTGGACCCCTTTTTTTCGATGATAACACGATAGAATCCTGGAACTTTTTGCGTCACCAAGTAGCTCCCGTGGAGTTCTTCAAACGTGCAAAAACTCATCCCGATCTATCGAGCGGTTCAAAAGTTGTGAGAGATTTTCTAAAAATCAACAAATTTTCATCGATTGAGTCAGAAATTTTTTCGAAAAATTTTACCATTTTCGAGGTCGAGTTAGCACCGGATTCTTAGCATTTCGGATTCCAGGAACACGAAAATGAAGAGATATCCAAGAAATCTCTTCAAATAAAAAAGTTGAAAAATCGTCCAAATCACCAAAATTTTGCCCTTTCGATGCAAAATGCAACTTTCCAAAATTTTGGATGGCGATAACTCCAAAACTACAGGTCGTACGTGAATTCCCGTGGCACCGTTGGATTCCTCGTGAAATTCTGCGTAAGATAGGACCAAATTAACCACGAAAAATCCAATAATAAAAAAGTTATATTGGTCCTTACCTTTTCAAGAAAATTTTTGGACCCATATTTTGGACCCCTTTTTTTCGATGATAACACGATAGAATCCTGGAACTTTTTGCGTCACCAAGTAGCTCCCGTGGAGTTCTTCAAACGTGCAAAAACTCATCCCGATCTATCGAGCGGTTCAAAAGTTATGAGAGATTTTCTAAAAATCAACAAATTTTCATCGATTGAGTCAGAAATTTTTTCGAAAAATTTTACCATTTTCGAGGTCGAGTTAGCACCGGATTCTTAGCATTTCGGACCCTAGGAACACGAAAATGAAGAGATATCCAAGAAATCTCTTCAAATAAAAAAGTTGAAAAATCGTCCAAATCACCAAAATTTTGCCCTTTCGATGCAAAATGCAACTTTCCAAAACTTTGGATGGCGATAACTCCGGAACTACAGGTCGTACGTGAATTCCCGTGGCACCGTTGGATTCCTCGTGAAATTCTGCGTAAGATAGGACCAAATTAACCACGAAAAATCCAATAATAAAAAAGTTATAGGGGTCCTTACCTTTTCAAGAGAATTTTTGGACCCATATTTTGGCCCCCTTTTTTTCGATGATAACACGATAGAATCCTGGAACTTTTTGCGTCACCAAGTAGCTCCCGTGGAGTTCTTCAAACGTGCAAAAACTCATCCCGATCTATCGAGCGGTTCAAAAGTTATGAGATATTTTCTAAAAATCAACAAATTTTCATCGATTGAGTCAGAAATTTTTTCGAAAAATTTTACCATTTTCGAGGTCGAGTTAGCACCGGATTCTTAGCATTTCGGACCCCAGGAACACGAAAATGAAGAGATATCCAAGAAATCTCTTCAAATAAAAAAGTTGAAAAATCGTCCAAATCACCAAAATTTTGCCCTTTCGATGCAAAATGCAACTTTCCAAAACTTTGGATGGCGATAACTCCGGAACTACAGGTCGTACGTGAATTCCCGTGGCACCGTTGGATTCCTCGTGAAATTCTGCGTAAGATAGGACCAAATTAACCACGAAAAATCCAATAATAAAAAAGTTATAGGGGTCCTTACCTTTTCAAGAGAATTTTTGGACCCATATTTTGGACCCCTTTTTTTCGATGATAACACGATAGAATCCTGGAACTTTTTGCGTCACCAAGTAGCTCCCGTGGAGTTCTTCAAACGTGCAAAAACTCATCCCGATCTATCGAGCGGTTCAAAAGTTGTGAGAGATTTTCTAAAAATCAACAAATTTTCATCGATTGAGTCAGAAATTTTTTCGAAAAATTTTACCATTTTCGAGGTCGAGTTAGCACCGGATTCTTAGCATTTCGGATTCCAGGAACACGAAAATGAAGAGATATCCAAGAAATCTCTTCAAATAAAAAAGTTGAAAAATCGTCCAAATCACCAAAATTTTGCCCTTTCGATGCAAAATGCAACTTTCCAAAATTTTGGATGGCGATAACTCCAAAACTACAGGTCGTACGTGAATTCCCGTGGCACCGTTGGATTCCTCGTGAAATTCTGCGTAAGATAGGACCAAATTAACCACGAAAAATCCAATAATAAAAAAGTTATATTGGTCCTTACCTTTTCAAGAAAATTTTTGGACCCATATTTTGGACCCCTTTTTTTCGATGATAACACGATAGAATCCTGGAACTTTTTGCGTCACCAAGTAGCTCCCGTGGAGTTCTTCAAACGTGCAAAAACTCATCCCGATCTATCGAGCGGTTCAAAAGTTATGAGAGATTTTCTAAAAATCAACAAATTTTCATCGATTGAGTCAGAAATTTTTTCGAAAAATTTTACCATTTTCGAGGTCGAGTTAGCACCGGATTCTTAGCATTTCGGACCCTAGGAACACGAAAATGAAGAGATATCCAAGAAATCTCTTCAAATAAAAAAGTTGAAAAATCGTCCAAATCACCAAAATTTTGCCCTTTCGATGCAAAATGCAACTTTCCAAAACTTTGGATGGCGATAACTCCGGAACTACAGGTCGTACGTGAATTCCCGTGGCACCGTTGGATTCCTCGTGAAATTCTGCGTAAGATAGGACCAAATTAACCACGAAAAATCCAATAATAAAAAAGTTATAGGGGTCCTTACCTTTTCAAGAGAATTTTTGGACCCATATTTTGGCCCCCTTTTTTTCGATGATAACACGATAGAATCCTGGAACTTTTTGCGTCACCAAGTAGCTCCCGTGGAGTTCTTCAAACGTGCAAAAACTCATCCCGATCTATCGAGCGGTTCAAAAGTTATGAGATATTTTCTAAAAATCAACAAATTTTCATCGATTGAGTCAGAAATTTTTTCGAAAAATTTTACCATTTTCGAGGTCGAGTTAGCACCGGATTCTTAGCATTTCGGACCCCAGGAACACGAAAATGAAGAGATATCCAAGAAATCTCTTCAAATAAAAAAGTTGAAAAATCGTCCAAATCACCAAAATTTTGCCCTTTCCATGCAAAATGCAACTTTCCAAAATTTTGGATGGCGATAACTCCGGAACTACAGGTCGTACGTGTATTCCCGTGGCACCGTTGGATTCCTCGTGAAATTCTGCGTAAGATAGGACCAAATTAACCACGAAAAATCCAATAATAAAAAAGTTATAGGGGTCCTTACCTTTTCAAGAGAATTCTTGGACCCATATTTTGGCCCCCTTTTTTTCGATGATAACACGATAGAATCCTGGAACTTTTTGCGTCACCAAGTAGCTCCCGTGGAGTTCTTCAAACGTGCAAAAACTCATCCCGATCTATCGAGCGGTTCAAAAGTTATGAGAGATTTTCTAAAAATCAACAAATTTTCATCGATTGAGTCAGAAATTTTTTCGAAAAATTTTACCATTTTCGAGGTCGAGTTAGCACCGGATTCTTAGCATTTCGGACCCTAGGAACCCGAAAATGAAGAGATATCCAAGAAATCTCTTCAAATAAAAAAGTTGAAAAATCGTCCAAATCACCAAAATTTTGCCCTTTCGATGCAAAATGCAACTTTCCAAAACTTTGGATGGCGATAACTCCGGAACTACAGGTCGTACGTGAATTCCCGTGGCACCGTTGGATTCCTCGTGAAATTCTGCGTAAGATAGGACCAAATTAACCACGAAAAATCCAATAATAAAAAAGTTATAGGGGTCCTTACCTTTTCAAGAGAATTCTTGGACCCATACTTTGGCCCCCTTTTTTTCGATGATAACACGATAGAATCCTGGAACTTTTTGCGTCACCAAGTAGCTCCCGTGGAGTTCTTCAAACGTGCAAAAACTCATCCCGATCTATCGAGCGGTTCAAAAGTTATGAGAGATTTTCTAAAAATCAACAAATTTTCATCGATTGAGTCAGAAATTTTTTCGAAAAATTTTACCATTTTCGAGGTCGAGTTAGCACCGGATTCTTAGCATTTCGGACCCTAGGAACACGAAAATGAAGAGATATCCAAGAAATCTCTTCAAATAAAAAAGTTGAAAAATCGTGCAAATCACCAAAATTTTGCCCTTTCGATGCAAAATGCAACTTTCCAAAATTTTGGATGGCGATAACTCCGGAACTACAGGTCGTACGTGTATTCCCGTGGCACCGTTGGATTCCTCGTGAAATTCTGCGTAAGATAGGACCAAATTAACCACGAAAAATCCAATAATAAAAAAGTTATAGGGGTCCTTACCTTTTCAAGAGAATTCTTGGACCCATACTTTGGCCCCCTTTTTTTCGATGATAACACGATAGAATCCTGGAACTTTTTGCGTCACCAAGTAGCTCCCGTGGAGTTCTTCAAACGTGCACAAAAACTCATCCCGATCTATCGAGCGGTTCAAAAGTTATGAGAGATTTTCTAAAAATCAACAAATTTTCATCGATTGAGTCAGAAATTTTTTCGAAAAATTTTACCATTTTCGAGGTCGAGTTAGCACCGGATTCTTAGCATTTCGGACCCTAGGAACACGAAAATGAAGAGATATCCAAGAAATCTCTTCAAATAAAAAAGTTGAAAAATCGTCCAAATCACCAAAATTTTGCCCTTTCGATGCAAAATGCAACTTTCCAAAACTTTGGATGGCGATAACTCCGGAACTACAGGTCGTACGTGAATTCCCGTGGCACCGTTGGATTCCTCGTGAAATTCTGCGTAAGATAGGACCAAATTAACCACGAAAAATCCAATAATAAAAAAGTTATAGGGGTCCTTACCTTTTCAAGAGAATTTTTGGACCCATATTTTGGCCCCCTTTTTTTCGATGATAACACGATAGAATCCTGGAACTTTTTGCGTCACCAAGTAGCCCCGTGGAGTTCTTCAAACGTGCAAAAACTCATCCCGATCTATCGAGCGGTTCAAAAGTTATGAGAGATTTTCTAAAAATCAACAAATTTTCATCGATTGAGTCAGAAATTTTTTCGAAAAATTTTACCATTTTCGAGGTCGAGTTAGCACCGGATTCTTAGCATTTCGGACCCTAGGAACACGAAAATGAAGAGATATCCAAGAAATCTCTTCAAATAAAAAAGTTGAAAAATCGTCCAAATCACCAAAATTTTGCCCTTTCGATGCAAAATGCAACTTTCCAAAACTTTGGATGGCGATAACTCCGGAACTACAGGTCGTACGTGAATTCCCGTGGCACCGTTGGATTCCTCGTGAAATTCTGCGTAAGATAGGACCAAATTAACCACGAAAAGTCCAATAATAAAAAAGTTATAGGGGTCCTTACCTTTTCAAGAGAATTTTTGGACCCATATTTTGGCCCCCTTTTTTTCGATGATAACACGATAGAATCCTGGAACTTTTTGCGTCACCAAGTAGCTCCCGTGGAGTTCTTCAAACGTGCAAAAACTCATCCCGATCTATCGAGCGGTTCAAAAGTTATGAGAGATTTTCTAAAAATCAACAAATTTTCATCGATTGAGTCAGAAATTTTTTCGAAAAATTTTACCATTTTCGAGGTCGAGTTAGCACCGGATTCTTAGCATTTCGGACCCTAGGAACACGAAAATGAAGAGATATCCAAGAAATCTCTTCAAATAAAAAAGTTGAAAAATCGTCCAAATCACCAAAATTTTGCCCTTTCGATGCAAAATGCAACTTTCCAAAACTTTGGATGGCGATAACTCCGGAACTACAGGTCGTACGTGAATTCCCGTGGCACCGTTGGATTCCTCGTGAAATTCTGCGTAAGATAGGACCAAATTAACCACGAAAAATCGAATAATAAAAAAGTTATAGGGGTCCTTACCTTTTCAAGAGAATTTTTGGACCCATATTTTGGCCCCCTTTTTTTCGATGATAACACGATAGAATCCTGGAACTTTTTGCGTCACCAAGTAGCTCCCGTGGAGTTCTTCAAACGTGCAAAAACTCATCCCGATCTATCGAGCGGTTCAAAAGTTATGAGATATTTTCTAAAAATCAACAAATTTTCATCGATTGAGTCAGAAATTTTTTCGAAAAATTTTACCATTTTCGAGGTCGAGTTAGCACCGGATTCTTAGCATTTCGGACCCCAGGAACACGAAAATGAAGAGATATCCAAGAAATCTCTTCAAATAAAAAAGTTGAAAAATCGTCCAAATCACCAAAATTTTGCCCTTTCCATGCAAAATGCAACTTTCCAAAACTTTGGATGGCGATAACTCCGGAACTACAGGTCGTACGTGTATTCCCGTGGCACCGTTGGATTCCTCGTGAAATTCTGCGTAAGATAGGACCAAATTAACCACGAAAAATCCAATAATAAAAAAGTTATAGGGGTCCTTACCTTTTCAAGAGAATTCTTGGACCCATACTTTGGCCCCCTTTTATTCGATGATAACACGATAGAATCCTGGAACTTTTTGCGTCACCAAGTAGCTCCCGTGGAGTTCTTCAAACGTGCAAAAACTCATCCCGATCTATCGAGCGGTTCAAAAGTTATGAGAGATTTTCTAAAAATCAACAAATTTTCATCGATTGAGTCAGAAATTTTTTCGAAAAATTTTACCATTTTCGAGGTCGAGTTAGCACCGGATTCTTAGCATTTCGGACCCTAGGAACACGAAAATGAAGAGATATCCAAGAAATTTCTTCAAATAAAAAAGTTGAAAAATCGTCCAAATCACCAAAATTTTGCCCTTTCGATGCAAAATGCAACTTTCCAAAACTTTGGATGGCGATAACTCCGGAACTACAGGTCGTACGTGAATTCCCGTGGCACCGTTGGATTCCTCGTGAAATTCTGCGTAAGATAGGACCAAATTAACCACGAAAAATCCAATAATAAAAAAGTTATAGGGGTCCTTACCTTTTCAAGAGAATTCTTGGACCCATACTTTGGCCCCCTTTTTTTCGATGATAACACGATAGAATCCTGGAACTTTTTGCGTCACCAAGTAGCTCCCGTGGAGTTCTTCAAACGTGCAAAAACTCATCCCGATCTATCGAGCGGTTCAAAAGTTATGTGAGATTTTCTAAAAATCAACAAATTTTCATCGATTGAGTCAGAAATTTTTTCGAAAAATTTTACCATTTTCGAGGTCGAGTTAGCACCGGATTCTTAGCATTTCGGACCCTAGGAACACGAAAATGAAGAGATATCCAAGAAATCTCTTCAAATAAAAAAGTTGAAAAATCGTGCAAATCACCAAAATTTTGCCCTTTCGATGCAAAATGCAACTTTCCAAAATTTTGGATGGCGATAACTCCGGAACTACAGGTCGTACGTGTATTCCCGTGGCACCGTTGGATTCCTCGTGAAATTCTGCGTAAGATAGGACCAAATTAACCACGAAAAATCCAATAATAAAAAAGTTATAGGGGTCCTTACCTTTTCAAGAGAATTCTTGGACCCATACTTTGGCCCCCTTTTTTTCGATGATAACACGATAGAATCCTGGAACTTTTTGCGTCACCAAGTAGCTCCCGTGGAGTTCTTCAAACGTGCAAAAACTCATCCCGATCTATCGAGCGGTTCAAAAGTTATGAGAGATTTTCTAAAAATCAACAAATTTTCATCGATTGAGTCAGAAATTTTTTCGAAAAATTTTACCATTTTCGAGGTCGAGTTAGCACCGGATTCTTAGCATTTCGGACCCTAGGAACACGAAAATGAAGAGATATCCAAGAAATCTCTTCAAATAAAAAAGTTGAAAAATCGTCCAAATCACCAAAATTTTGCCCTTTCGATGCAAAATGCAACTTTCCAAAACTTTGGATGGCGATAACTCCGGAACTACAGGTCGTACGTGAATTCCCGTGGCACCGTTGGATTCCTCGTGAAATTCTGCGTAAGATAGGACCAAATTAACCACGAAAAATCCAATAATAAAAAAGTTATAGGGGTCCTTACCTTTTCAAGAGAATTCTTGGACCCATACTTTGGCCCCCTTTTTTTCGATGATAACACGATAGAATCCTGGAACTTTTTGCGTCACCAAGTAGCTCCCGTGGAGTTCTTCAAACGTGCAAAAACTCATCCCGATCTATCGAGCGGTTCAAAAGTTATGAGAGATTTTCTAAAAATCAACAAATTTTCATCGATTGAGTCAGAAATTTTTTCGAAAAATTTTACCATTTTCGAGGTCGAGTTAGCACCGGATTCTTAGCATTTCGGACCCTAGGAACACGAAAATGAAGAGATATCCAAGAAATCTCTTCAAATAAAAAAGTTGAAAAATCGTCCAAATCACCAAAATTTTGCCCTTTCGATGCAAAATGCAACTTTCCAAAACTTTGGATGGCGATAACTCCGGAACTACAGGTCGTACGTGAATTCCCGTGGCACCGTTGGATTCCTCGTGAAATTCTGCGTAAGATAGGACCAAATTAACCACGAAAAATCCAATAATAAAAAAGTTATAGGGGTCCTTATCTTTTCAAGAGAATTTTTGGACCCATATTTTGGCCCCCTTTTTTTCGATGATAACACGATAGAATCCTGGAACTTTTTGCGTCACCAAGTAGCTCCCGTGGAGTTCTTCAAACGTGCAAAAACTCATCCCGATCTATCGAGCGGTTCAAAAGTTATGAGATATTTTCTAAAAATCAACAAATTTTCATCGATTGAGTCAGAAATTTTTTCGAAAAATTTTACCATTTTCGAGGTCGAGTTAGCACCGGATTCTTAGCATTTCGGACCCCAGGAACACGAAAATGAAGAGATATCCAAGAAATCTCTTCAAATAAAAAAGTTGAAAAATCGTCCAAATCACCAAAATTTTGCCCTTTCCATGCAAAATGCAACTTTCCAAAATTTTGGATGGCGATAACTCCGGAACTACAGGTCGTACGTGTATTCCCGTGGCACCGTTGGATTCCTCGTGAAATTCTGCGTAAGATAGGACCAAATTAACCACGAAAAATCCAATAATAAAAAAGTTATAGGGGTCCTTACCTTTTCAAGAGAATTCTTGGACCCATACTTTGGCCCCCTTTTTTTCGATGATAACACGATAGAATCCTGGAACTTTTTGCGTCACCAAGTAGCTCCCGTGGAGTTTTTCAAACGTGCAAAAACTCATCCCGATCTATCGAGCGGTTCAAAAGTTATGAGAGATTTTCTAAAAATCAACAAATTTTCATCGATTGAGTCAGAAATTTTTTCGAAAAATTTTACCATTTTCGAGGTCGAGTTAGCACCGGATTCTTAGCATTTCGGACCCTAGGAACACGAAAATGAAGAGATATCCAAGAAATCTCTTCAAATAAAAAAGTTGAAAAATCGTCCAAATCACCAAAATTTTGCCCTTTCGATGCAAAATGCAACTTTCCAAAACTTTGGATGGCGATAACTCCGGAACTACAGGTCGTACGTGAATTCCCGTGGCACCGTTGGATTCCTCGTGAAATTCTGCGTAAGATAGGACCAAATTAACCACGAAAAATCCAATAATAAAAAAGTTATAGGGGTCCTTACCTTTTCAAGAGAATTTTTGGACCCATACTTTGGACCCCTTTTTTTCGATGATAACACGATAGAATCCTGAAACTTTTTGCGTCACCAAGTAGCTCCCGTGGAGTTCTTCAAACGTGCAAAAACTCATCCCGATCTATCGAGCGGTTCAAAAGTTATGAGAGATTTTCTAAAAATCAACAAATTTTCATCGATTGGGTCAGAAATTTTTTCGAAAAATTTTACCATTTTCGAGGCCGAGTTAGCACCGGATTCTTAGCATTTCGGACCCCAGGAACACGAAAATGAAGAGATATCCAAGAAATCTCTTCAAATAAAAAAGTTGAAAAATCGTCCAAATCACCAAAATTTTGCCCTTTCGATGCAAAATGCAACTTTCCAAAACTTTGGATGGCGATAACTCCGGAACTACAGGTCGTACGTGAATTCCCGTGGCACCGTTGGATTCCTCGTGAAATTCTGCGTAAGATAGGACCAAATTAACCACGAAAAATCCAATAATAAAAAAGTTATAGGGGTCCTTATCTTTTCAAGAGAATTTTTGGACCCATATTTTGGACCCCTTTTTTCGATGATAACACGATAGAATCCTGGAACTTTTTGCGTCACCAAGTAGCTCCCGTGGAGTTCTTCAAACGTGCAAAAACTCATCCCGATCTATCGAGCGGTTCAAAAGTTATGAGAGATTTTCTAAAAATCAACAAATTTTCATCGATTGGGTCAGAAATTTTTTCGAAAAATTTTACCATTTTCGAGGTCGAGTTAGCACCGGATTCTTAGCATTTCGGACCCCAGGAACACGAAAATGAAGAGATATCCAAGAAATCTCTTCAAATAAAAAAGTTGAAAAATCGTCCAAATCACCAAAATTTTGCCCTTTCGATGCAAAATGCAACTTTCCAAAACTTTGGATGGCGATAACTCCGGAACTACAGGTCGTACGTGAATTCCCGTGGCACCGTTGGATTCCTCGTGAAATTCTGCGTAAGATAGGACCAAATTAACCACGAAAAATTTAATAATAAAAAAGTTATAGGGGTCCTTACCTTTTCAAGAGAATTTTTGGACCCATATTTTGGACACCTTTTTTTCGATGATAACACGATAGAATCCTGGAACTTTTTGCGTCACCAAGTAGCTCCCGTGGAGTTCTTCAAACGTGCAAAAACTCATCCCGATCTATCGAGCGGTTCAAAAGTTATGAGAGATTTTCTAAAAATCAACAAATTTTCATCGATTGGGTCAGAAATTTTTTCGAAAAATTTTACCATTTTCGAGGTCGAGTTAGCACCGGATTCTTAGCATTTCGGACCCCAGGAACACGAAAATGAAGAGATATCCAAGAAATCTCTTCAAATAAAAAAGTTGAAAAATCGTCCAAATCACCAAAATTTTGCCCTTTCGATGCAAAATGCAACTTTCCAAAACTTTGGATGGCGATAACTCCGGAACTACAGGTCGTACGTGAATTCCCGTGGCACCGTTGGATTCCTCGTGAAATTCTGCGTAAGATAGGACCAAATTTACCACGAAAAATCCGATAATAAAAAAGTTATAGGGGTCCTTACCTTTTCAAGAGAATTTTTGGACCCATATTTTGGACCCCTTTTTTTCGATGATAACACGATAGAATCCTGGAGCTTTTTGCGTCACCAAGTAGCTCCCGGGGAGTTCTTCAAACGTGCAAAAACTCATCCCGATCTATCGAGCGGTTCAAAAGTTATGAGAGATTTTCTAAAAATCAACAAATTTTCATCGATTGGGTCAGAAATTTTTTCGAAAAATTTTACCATTTTCGAGGTCGAGTTAGCACCGGATTCTTAGCATTTCGGACCCCAGGAACACGAAAATGAAGAGATATCCAAGAAATCTCTTCAAATAAAAAAGTTGAAAATTCGTCCAAATCACCAAAATTTTGCCCTTTCGATGCAAAATGCAACTTTCCAAAATTTTGGATGGCGATAACTCCGGAACTACAGGTCGTACGTGTATTCCCGTGGCACCGTTGGATTCCTCGTGAAATTCTGCGTAAGATAGGACCAAATTAACCACGAAAAATCCAATAATAAAAAAGTTATAGGGGTCCTTACCTTTTCAAGAGAATTCTTGGACCCATATTTTGGCCCCCTTTTTTTCGATGATAACACGATAGAATCCTGGAACTTTTTGCGTCACCAAGTAGCTCCCGTGGAGTTCTTCAAACGTGCAAAAACTCATCCCGATCTATCGAGCGGTTCAAAAGTTATGAGAGATTTTCTAAAAATCAACAAATTTTCATCGATTGAGTCAGAAATTTTTTCGAAAAATTTTACCATTTTCGAGGTCGAGTTAGCACCGGATTCTTAGCATTTCGGACCCTAGGAACACGAAAATGAAGAGATATCCAAGAAATCTCTTCAAATAAAAAAGTTGAAAAATCGTCCAAATCACCAAAATTTTGCCCTTTCGATGCAAAATGCAACTTTCCAAAACTTTGGATGGCGATAACTCCGGAACTACAGGTCGTACGTGAATTCCCGTGGCACCGTTGGATTCCTCGTGAAATTCTGCGTAAGATAGGACCAAATTAACCACGAAAAATCCAATAATAAAAAAGTTATAGGGGTCCTTACCTTTTCAAGAGAATTTTTGGACCCATATTTTGGCCCCCTTTTTTTCGATGATAACACGATAGAATCCTGGAACTTTTTGCGTCACCAAGTAGCTCCCGTGGAGTTCTTCAAACGTGCAAAAACTCATCCCGATCTATCGAGCGGTTCAAAAGTTATGAGATATTTTCTAAAAATCAACAAATTTTCATCGATTGAGTCAGAAATTTTTTCGAAAAATTTTACCATTTTCGAGGTCGAGTTAGCACCGGATTCTTAGCATTTCGGACCCCAGGAACACGAAAATGAAGAGATATCCAAGAAATCTCTTCAAATAAAAAAGTTGAAAAATCGTCCAAATCACCAATTTTTTTTTTTTTAAGTGCAGCAACAGGGTCTTATCTTTATTGTAATGAAAAAATATTCAAGATTACCCGATCAAGGTCATATGGAAACGACGACCTTGAAACGTTTTTTGTCCGTAACTTTCTTATTTAACCACCGATTTTATAGCATTTATAACCCAACATGCATCGGTTCTCCCACCATCGGTTGCCCAAAAAAAAATTACCCTTTCCCTTTTTCGTTTTCCACTCAGAAATTTTTCTCAATTTCTCGCTTATTTATTGACCGATTATCACGAGCAAAAATTGGATGAATTTCTTATTTTTTAGTTCAATTTTTGACTCTCTTGCTAACCCGCCGTAACTACGTTATTTCTTGAGATTTTTACAGTTTTTGCATGAAATAATTCAGAAACAATACATCTGACCTTGATTCTCAATTCGACCTCTTCTTTTCTATCGATATCAACTTTAACCTTGAAACGGTACGAGGACGCTTCTATTTGTGGCGCACCTCCAATAATATCTTAGATTTATTGTAGACTTACTGAAACAAAATAAAACAAAAATGTTAATAATCAATCCTTCATTTTTACTCCTCCTCCTTGGTCACTTAGCGGTCAACCACTATTCAATTAAATACGACTCTAATAAAATTTATTTTTAAAAACACGTTTGATAAGCACAGAAAAAGAACGTGCACAAAAAACACCTCATGTTCACTTATCACCACTTCGAACCGGCCCATCAATAATTAAAAAGAAGCGTACAATGATAGATCACATTAACGTACAAAACAATGACATAGTTTTGGGAAAATTAACCAAAAACAGACAACTACGTCTCTAAATTATAAATCCAAAACTCATGTTGTTCAAAACTTGAAAAAATAACTAGCCAGAATAGAATTTCACTAGTACGGGCCTGTAATAACAGCAAAACAATTAAACGGTGTGAGTAGCTCACAGAGTATTAATTATTAAAAATTACTTTTAAATTCTGAACACCCACACAGTTGTAATAAATGGCACCGAACACCTTTGATGTCACAAAGAGACTAAGCAAGCAAACAAATGATTACGTGACGAATTAAGAGTTTTTGTTGGCAGAACAAAAAAATTGCTTTTTCTTCATCGCACTGATAAGAAACTAAATTGTATTTATCCCAATGTTAAATATGTGCGGCCTCCCAACTTACAAGTACACAAGTCTTAAAATTTTCAAATAACTTGGGTCGTCAGGAACCGTTTGACATGTAATAATTGAATGCGTAAAGCACAATTTAATATTCTTAATTTTGTTTTGTTCTCACTGAGGTTTAAAAGATTTCTACATTCATTAATTAATTATTGTTAAATATAAACTAAGTTCGAAATTTTTTAGTAAGCGCCATGTATTTTTATTTTTTTTCAAATTTTCCGGTGACACTCCTGTCACTGAACTTGGTAGTTTTTGCAATAAACTTGGTTTTACTGGTGCATATTTACTCTCATTGAAGTATGGGAAGTCTTGAAGTTTTGAAGTTATCTCTCATACAGATTGATCAGAAGGAATCCAAATCGAAGCAGGCGTTGAAAATTTTTGGGCACATCGTGGTGAAATTTTGTTGAACAAAAGCTTCAAGTTCATAGGCGCCGACAACTCGTGGTCTCAAACGTTATCAAGTAAGAAATTACAATGCGTGAATTTCTAATCTTAAAATTATAGCTCTTTAATTTTGTACCCAAGTGCAACGCCACTGTCACGATGTTAGGCGAGTGCATCACGTGACCGTTGAAGTACCCTGGAGGAAATACCACCTCATTTTTATATCGACGTATGCAGCTGGAACGTAATAAAAATTGGGTAATTGCAAAATAATAAAGCCGTCATTTTGTATGGTGGTTAACTATGGCAGTACCTAATGCTGCACGAGACCACACTAACCAACCACATATTTTGAGTTCAAATCAAACGACGTTAAGAGTGCCGTCTGTTTTTTACGCTGGACGAAACATTTGTGAATTGTTCAGAACTAGAAGAGATAAGTGGATAGCAGCATGAAAAACCTTCCATAAGAAAGCATTAAGTGGCTTTTTCAAATACTGGGGATTTTAGAAACTACGGTTGGTGCACCTTTCTAGTGACATTGCGGAATTTCAGTGCATTTATTAAATTAAATGGTATTAAATATCCCTAGGATATATTACATAGAAAATATAGTGACAATAATACATAATTGTTATCTTAATTTTTCTATAAAAGTGCCACATATGCAAAAGGAATTGAGGGCTGAGGATGTAGAAAAAAACTCAAAAACCAAATCACGTTAGCATCCATATAAAAAGAGTAATTGGGTTAGTAAAAAATAAATATGAAATTCTTCAAGGTATATTTCCGATTACCAGATTAAACACATGTGCGAACACAAAATGCAAACTTGTTTTTTATTTACATCTTCCTGCCGATATTGAAAATGTCTCCATCATCTTCTTTTCAACATATATAATGTAGTAAAAATGTCAGCTCCAACATCTAATTATTTCCCCTTCTTTTTTGGTAGTTATCTTTGGTTTTTCGTTCAGGCGTCGAAAATGCATGACCTAACATTAAAACAAATATTCCGATCGTTCAATTTTAATCTTACATTTGTACTACCATAACCTAACTTTTTCACCGAAGCACAAACTCTGCTTCGTAAACAGTAAAAATGTCAACTACAACATGTAATTATTTCCCCTTCTTTTTTGGTTATTATTCTTAGCGACGAAAGTTTTTCGTTTAGGCGTCGAAAATGCATGACCTGAAATTGAAACAAATAATCCGACCGTTCTGTTTTGATCTTACATTTATACTACCATAACCTAACTTTTTCACCGAAGCACAGACTCTGCTTCATAAACAGTAAAAATGTCAGCTCCAACATCTAATTATTTCCCCTTCTTTTTTGGTTATTATCCGTGGCGACGAGAGTTTTTCGTTCAGGCGTCGAAAATGCATGACCTGAAATTGAAACAAATAATCCGACCGTTCTGTTTTGATCTTACATTTATACTACCATAACCTAACTTTTTCACCGAAGCACAGACTCTGCTTCGTAAACAGTAAAAATGTCAGCTCCAACATGTAATTATTTCCCCTTCTTCTTTGGTTATTATCCGTGGGGACGAGAGTTTTTCGTTCAGGCGTCGAAAATGCATGACCTAAAATCAAAACAAATAATCCGATCGTTCAATTTCAATCATATATCTTTACTACCATAACCTAACTTTTTCACCGAAGCACAGACTCTGCTTCATAAACAGTAAAAATGTCAGCTCCAACATCTAATTATTTCCCCTTCTTTTTTGGTTATTATCCGTGGCGACGAGAGTTTTTCGTTCAGGCGTCGAAAATGCATGATCTGAAATTGAAACAAATAATCCGACCGTTCTGTTTTGATCTTACATTTATACTACCATAACCTAACTTTTTCACCGAAGCACAGACTCTGCTTCATAAACAGTAAAAATGTCAGCTCCAACATCTAATTATTTCCCCTTCTTTTTTGGTTATTATCCGTGGCGACGAGAGTTTTTCGTTCAGGCGTCGAAAATGCATGACCTGAAATTGAAACAAATAATCCGACCGTTCTGTTTTGATCTTACATTTATACTACCATAACCTAACTTTTTCACCGAAGCACAGACTCTGCTTCGTAAACAGTAAAAATGTCAGCTCCAACATGTAATTATTTCCCCTTCTTCTTTGGTTATTATCCGTGGGGACGAGAGTTTTTCGTTCAGGCGTCGAAAATGCATGACCTAAAATCAAAACAAATAATCCGATCGTTCAATTTCAATCATATATCTTTACTACCATAACCTAACTTTTTCACCGAAACACAGACTCTGCTTCGTAAACAGTAAAAATGTCAGCTCCAACATATAATTATTTCCCCTTCTTCTTTGGTTATTATCCGTGGGGACGAGAGTTTTTCGTTCAGGCGTCGAAAATGCATGACCTAAAATCAAAACAAATAATCCGATCGTTCAATTTCAATCATATATCTTTACTACCATAACCTAACTTTTTCACCGAAACACAGACTCTGCTTCGTAAACAGTAAAAATGTCAGCTCCAACATATAATTATTTCCCCTTCTTCTTTGGTTATTATCCGTGGGGACGAGAGTTTTTCGTTCAGGCGTCGAAAATGCATGACCTAAAATCAAAACAAATAATCCGATCGTTCAATTTCAATCATATATCTTTACTACCATAACCTAACTTTTTCACCCAAACACAGACAGCCTGGATTTCCCAAGTATATCGGGTTTTATGCGGTTCTTCTAACTGCTTGCAATACTTACTATATTCTAGCACTGGAACGTAATGAAGACGACCAAAGTTCCGTTGAACTCTGTCCAACAACCTCCGAACGAATGTGACGGTTTTTCCTTCATGGTCGACTGGTGACGTCATGCGCACGAGCTCAATTGTGACGTAACACTTGTTAGTCTAAAAACCGCACCAAACATTCAGTGCTACCAACATTAAATAAATGAAACTAGCAACTATCCAACAGTTATTTAAATGTCACACAAGTAACTGGTGAACACTGATAAATTCAAATTACTTCATTGCGATTTTGTCGAATCTGTTGAATTTAAACCGTTTGTATGAACAAAACTGTATTACTGCAATAAAATAATATAGCATTTAACTATTTAAATATTGTATAGATGTACCTATATTGTATTACTTGATAGAATTTGTATATGTTGCGGTCGATATGATGAGTTTTAAATTTGTGGAAGGTGAAACAAAAACAGATATTTTAGACTCCCCAAAGGAAGTTATTTGTGTGCGACATTCCGGAAGCACCGTTACTTGCTCGAAATGGCTCCTGATGGTTCTGAGAGCTTTAAAAATAAGAAAATGAGGGATATCGAAAAATTTTGAAATATCGTGAAGGTCGTGGATCGGAAGAACTGTCTGAAACGTATGTAAGAAATGCTTTGAAATTCTCGTCTGAAATCTTGTACACCCATTTTAACAAGAAAGTTGTTATACTTGTAAACGAGACCGACGCGCCAATTATGAAAGCTATTATATACAAATGCAATATGGGAGATGAAAGCCTGAAATACGTCATGTGTCTTCTTAACGGTTTCTTGTCAGCAGCCTTTGAGGGTAACCAATTTTTGGAACGTTCATTAATTTGTTCTTGTGTTCGCTTATCAGGCGTATATTACATAATCTGTTAGGGAACACTGCATTTCAAGCAGTGAATGATTTTGATGGTGTTAAAAAGTGGTCTAATGGATACTGTAATGGCACGTTTTAAACCGGATGTCCCGTGCTAAGGAATGCGAAGGTCAAGAGAGAAGTACCTGGAACGACCCTGGCGATAAGGGTAGGAGGGTGGAAAGACCCACGGAGAAGGACACTTTTGTTCCGATCTTCTCGAGAGAAAGACGTGACAAAAATTATTTCGCTTTTCCTGAGATTTTGTTTTGAGAATTTGTTTAAATTGTTAGTTTTCCGGTTTATTCTGGTGTAAGTTTTGTTCCTGGTATAGACCTGTGTCTTTTCCCGTGGGGGCGACGGCGAGAGCAGACAGCAAATTGTTGAGAGGGTTTGTTTATTGTAAACGTTTCTGCCCGAAAAGGTATGTAATTTTATAACTGTAAATTGGAGGAGTGCCGAATCTGCTAGCGGCCAGGTACGGCGATGTTGAAACGGAAACGGCAGTTTTCTAAAGAAGTGGTGTTCTCTTTGAGCAATCGCAATCAGCGAAATTGTAAATTCCAGAACTCCGAGGCTCCTTCTTTAGGCACCTGTTGTTCTTGCGTCAGATTTAGGGATTTTGTTTCAATTTTTGTAAAAGGGACGCCCAAATTTTGATGCGCTTTGCTTTTGCTTGTTTTTTTTTTGCACGAGAATTTCGTTCCGACAAATAGGAAACACCAAAGGTCGCGATGTATTACGTAGGGCGGTTACAGATAAAAGTTTTGTAGTCGGTTTGTTTCAGAGAGATGAAAAGGAAAAGGAAACTTGGAAATTTTGTTTTTTTGTTGTGTTTATGTGTTTTCAGCCCGATTCCACGTGGGTTCAAAATTAATTAGAGGTGATCTCCGCAATTGATCTTCGCGTTGTTAGGGGAGAGAGATCGTTGAATGCGATGTTTTGTGTTTTTGACGGTGGTGAGGCTGGTGTGATGGGCGTATGAATGCATGTGGAGGGAATGAAGGTGTTAGAGGTTGGCCGGGTCAGGAACTCCAAATTCGATTAGAAAATCGGGTGTCGAATTGGACTGGAGCCCCATTGGTTGCTGCAAAGTTCGGCAAGGTCGAGTCCAAGCGTTGACTCGCCGTGGCTCGAGCTCTCCGTCCCCGGTTTCTTTAAGAGAGGTCATAATCCAAAGACCTAACTCTAAGACGAAAATAACCAAACCAAAGAGAACCAAGGAAAGCTCCGAAAATCCGCAGCAGAGTCTGAGGACGGAAATTATAACACGTTGTTGTCAACCGCACAGCTTTGGTAAGATCAACCATTAATCGCCGCGTAGTACAGTTGCGTTACTTTGGTGGTTTCCTGAAATTCAGAGACAAACAAGCAATTGCGAACCTGTCCCCTATCATGTAAAATGTTGCATGCATATTTTTGTATAAATTGTATGTAATTTTTTTTTGTAAACGGAAGTAAATTTTACGGAGTTTGGGAGTTTGACCGTGTAGGCAAGGTTTTTCCCCTGTGGGTTTTAGTCCAGCCGGAATTGAAATTGTGATGGGGAAAATTTACTCACTCACGAGGACTGTGGTTCGTTCTCTTTGATTCAAAATCTTGAAAACACCCTCACACAATGCAGTTCTAACGGTCCTTTGCTTTGTTAAATAATAGCTCATAAATTTCCTAAGTAAAGCCCTTAAATATAACTCTCTCTCTCATCTAGTTGTTTCATTACCCTCTTCCGCTTGTGTCGTTTAACCACGCTATATTTTTTTTTTGGACCGAGACCCGTTTTTTTTTGTCACAACGTAGGTTCCGACCATTTGACGATCACCGCCACCTTCTGCGTTTGAAAGTTTAAATTTTCGCGGTCACTAAACCCGCCATATTTTTTGTTGACTTTGTGCGCAGGTCCATTTTGCAAGGCGAGTCTTTTGGGTTATTACAATACCAAACGTTAAATGAAGATGGGGCACCGATTTACAGTAGTTGATCTCTTATAAGGTATTTGAGCAATAGTATTGAAGAAGGAAAAAAATGTTTGACAATTATCGGGCCAAGTCAGGCTTACTGGATATTTTAGAAGAATTGTTTGTGAATCATGAGATACGAGAGAGAATCAACAAACTTATTAAAGACGAGAATATTTAAATAGTAGTAGCTGAGCCAACAGTTCGTAATATATTGGAATTGAAAAATACGATTTCTTTTCCATCTGGTAAGTTGATTTAAGAACAAGTGAATTTCTTCTTGCAGCTACTGTGGGATGATGGTTTGTTGAATGAAATTGAGAAGGATGGGAATAGTATTAAAGATACCAAATTTTGAGATTAAGAAGGAAATCCAACGTAAATGTTACACTCAATCGCTTTTTGAAGCCAAATATAAGCTCAAACCTGAGAATATAAAGAGATACATACAGGCACAGAATCGACTGCTACAAATAGCAAGTAATGAAGAAGAAAGTGCTGAAGATGAAAGTGAATTTAGTTTACTTTTGGGCAAACAGCTAAAATTGAAGGATTCTGCTTTTTTAGGGTGTTTAAAAACGAGGTATTTTGTTAGTTTTTTAGGGCATTCTTGGGGTAATTTTGCATTATTTTGGGAAATTTCAAATTGTTTTTTAATATGCCCAAATTTTTGTTTTTCGATTAAAAATGCAACTTTTCAAAAATTCAAATGCGAATAATTTTGATGCCCAAGGTCGTACCTGAATTTTCGTGGCACCGTTGAATTCCTCGTGAAATTCTACGTAAGATCGGGCTAAATTAATCACAAAAAATGCACTAACAAAAAAGTTATAGGGGTCCTTACCTTTTCAAGAGATTTTTCGGATCCGTAATTTAGCACCCTTTTTTTCGATGATAACACGATAGAATCCTGGAACTTTTTGCATCACCAAGTAGCTCCCGTAGAGTTCTACAAACGTGCAAAAACTTATCCCGATCTATCGAGCGGTTCAAAAGTTATGAGGGAATTTTTAAAAATCAACAAATTTTCATCGATTTAGTCAGAAATTTTTGCGAAAAAATTTACCATTTTCGAGGTCGAGTTAGCACCGGATTCTTAGCATTTCGGACCCCAGAAACACGATAACGATATCTCTTAATTAAAAAAGTTGAAAAATCTTTGAAATCGCCAAAATTTTGCCCTTTCGACGCAAAATGCAACTTTCGATAACTTTGGATGGCGTTCAATTTTGGTTCAAGGAAAGCTTACCATTTAAATCTGGCCCTTGTAGTTTATAGTCAGAAAGTCATCTCAGCACATGTCTGCAAGTCCTCCTCCTTGGTCACTTGACAATCAACCACTATTTGTTTATTATTATATAATATATATTATATATTATTATCCTGGAAAAACAAAGAAACTATCGCTCATCTTATCGATGTTTTATCTACTTTGCGATAAAACGAGAATTGTTGGGTTCCCGTAGAGCAATTTAAACCTTCTGTTCCTTCTGTGCTGTCCCAATTTGTAATTAAATGTGAACCTGCAATTTTTAATTCTTTTTTTTGTATTTTGCCATCGTTTGGTCGTGGGCGTCCCAAACGCAGTGGGACCTATTTTTGTTTAGTATGCATTTCAATGCCCATTGTCTCTTAATTTCACTTTCCTTCTCTTCGGCACATTTTACTATCTTTATCAAACTTAACCTCTCTTCAGTTCAGTTTCAAAACATTTCATCCTAGTTTCGCCACCTGACAGATAGCGGAAATACGCAATTTACGTAGGTGCGCACTTCTTGGAGATTTTCGTTCTGGACAATTTTTTTTGTCGCACCCCTCCAAACGCTTTAGTCATGTAGGGAAGGAAATTCTGTAAGTTCGTCCATTTTTCTTCTTCATCTGGTCGCAGCAAGTTGCGTGACATCAAGTTTTGATTACCACGTGTTGGGATTCCGCCGCAACTTGTGTGCTTAATAGTGGTGTCAGAATAGTTGCGTGATTTGCCTGTTCACACCAATCGACCTAGTCGGTTATCGCACAGCGCCCAAAAGAAAAAACCTGCCTAGAACTCTGGTAGTTCTCACCTAAAGGCCGCCCTACACCAAAGTAAGTCGATCTCGAGTCCCGAATACATCAGTAATGTTTATTTCTCTTAGGGCCTCCTCCTTTTTCTCTTCGTTTTCTTTTTCTTTTTATTTTCCTATTCTGCTTCGGAGTATCGCTTTTCTGCTTGCTCACCTTCGTGGATTTCTCGCTCTCTCCTCATCACACGCTACCGTCGTCGCATCGTTCACCCCAGACCACCTGGACCTAACCTAGAAGAACCTACAACTCCGTAAGGCCCTAATTAACGTATCTTCGCTCCTCGGCCCACCAGCGAAAAGGTCAGACCTCTACAATTATTTAGCGTGGTCGAAGTCCCGGTGATCTACGCCGCCATCTTTCACGTGTCGCCATATTACTTTTTTCTACATGCGCCGCCATATTGCAGATTAAGTTAATGCCTTCACCATTCATTATTTTGTCTTATTTTTAACCTTCAATATTGATTCGTCAATTACTACATATTTAATATCTCATTACTATTTTTTTTTTTTTTTTTGTAAACGGTTTCGGTAGTACCTTTACGTAGTTTGATATTGCTTTCTATCGCTTTTGAGTGTCGCGTCGGACCAATCGAGGTTGCGCAAGCGTCGGATGCGGTCTATCTCATAGCCACTAACCGAAACACGGTCTTTTTGAATCGCCTATACTTAGTTGTTTTGCTTTCTTTTTTTTATTTTCATAATCGTTTACAATTTAGAAGTAGAAACATCGCTTTATTTACTGGATTCATACGTCCATAATTATCATTTATTTTACTAATTAAATTTCATTTCTTTTTATTAAAAGGGTGTTTTACTTACGGCGCTGTCGGTATTCGTTGGATCCAGAGTACCTTTACCCTATAGTTCGGAGGATCCTGGCGCCTTATTCCCTCCGTTGTCGGCGGTTCTCTTAGAACCCGACCCGGACTGAGCAACCGGACCCCAATTGTCACCCGCCGACTGAGTACATTCTCCCGCATTTATTTTTCCTCTCTTTTAGATATTTCATTTCATCGCTTCACATAACTAAATTTTTCTATTACCTTTTTTTTCTTTTTTTTTTTGTGACATGAAGATCGGTACGGTGTGGTTTGTTTCGGTTTCGTAAGCGTGCAATAAGTGTTATTGCTCGTTGATTTGAACGGGTACCAAGAAGTTTTGTTCGTGGATTTCGGTCGTTACTAAAGGTTCTATTGTGGTAACAATAAGTGTGTTTTCAGAGAACATTGGTAGGACCTCGGGAGTTACAACTGCAACGGTTGTTGTTTCTGTTTCGATTAAAATTACAGGACCTTTTTTGATGTTTAGAAAAACGCGGAGTAATAGTAACAGCAACTATAACTTGAGAAGTAGCGCTAGCTGAAAAGGGAGACATTTAGGTATCTCTTCAATTTCGATAATAATCTCAGTTTAGGTACCTGCTCAGTTGATGAAGGAGCCTGCTCAATTGACGAAGAAGCTTGCTCGGTGCTTTGTTCTACAGTTAGTATCACAGATGGTTTAGTAATTGGTTTAGCGGTTGGCTCAGTAGTTGGTTGAGTTGCTGGTTCAGAAGTTTGTTCACCGATTAGTTCAACATTAGGTTTAGCAACAGGTTCTGGGTTATGCTCTACAATAGATTCTACACAACATGTTCAGTTTTTGGAGATTCAGTCTGGGTGGCTTCAGATGCGATGGGCTCATTGGTTCCGCTCCAAACTCAGCTGTTGGTTATGCCGCAGGTTGCACTGTAGGTTTAGCTGTAGGCTCGGTTGTAGGTTTTATAACTCTATAAATCACACACTGTGGTAATTTAATGGTGGTAACCATGTCATGCTCAACAAGAGGTTCCGACGTGTGTTCAGAAACTGTTTTAATATCGTGCTTATTACTATTTTCAGTACTTGATACAACATTTTCTACGACCCATCGCGTGGTGGGTTCTGTACTCAGTTCAGATTTCAGTTCAGCAAAATCAGCGTCCGCGTTTCTCTGCGTGGTGGGTTCATCGGTTCAGATTTTACGGCAATAATGTGAGCATGTTCACCGTGCTTCTCAGTGGTGGGCTCAAAGGTTGGTACTTCTTGGAAGTGAACATAGTTCTTATGCGATTCTGGGTTCTTCTTTGATTCTGGTACTGTTTCTTCGGAATTAAGTTTCGACCAACTGGTTCGGAGGTTGCTTTGGGTTTAGATGCTGGTTTTTAAGTTTTTTTACAATAAAATGTAATTCGTGTTTAGTAGAAAAACAAACTTCAACCGAACCATCCATGAATTACGACATAAACAAGTCAATTATTTTGGGAACAATTTCAAATGGAGGAGGATACCATCAAATGGAAGAATGGTTTTCTATATGCGATATACCTTGCATGAGCAGCCACTTTTTCCAAAAACAACAAAATGTGAAAGCTAATTCCATCAGTGAGATAAGTTGGCAAAGCATAGAAAAGGCGGGACAAATGGAAAAAGAAATTGCCATTCGAAAAGGACATATACTCAAGGATGGAATATCTTATGTAACTGTCATAGCTGATGGTGCCTGGAGCAAAAGGTCTTATGAAGTGAATTATGATGCTTCTTCAGGTGTTGTGAGTATGCCGCATATTTCAAAAAGTAATGTAAGCTTATATTACAACTTTAAGGGTGTTATTATTGGTAAAGAAACAAGAAAAGTTCTTTATGTAGGCGTAAAGAATAAATATTGCTGTATTTGTGCTAGAGCTGCCACAAAGGAAGTAGAGATTCCCCCTCATATTTGTTTTAAAAATTGGTCTCAATCTTTAACATCAATGGAATCTGCAATTATACTGGAAGGATTTCGACTTAGTATTGAAATGCACGGTTTGAGGTATTTGTTTTTAGTAGGTGACAGTGATAGTAGCGTTACCAAAAAATTAGCTATTATGAGACCGTATGAAGACAATCTTGTTTGCAAAATTGAATGTAGAAATCATCTCATGCGCAATTATTGCAACAAGTTACGCGAACTTACAAAAAAAAAACATAAGTTCACAACGGAAGGTAGTTCCAATTACTCTAAGAAATATGCTGAAAAATAACATAAAGCGTCTTCGGTATGGTCCGTTAGCTGCTGTAAAGCATTTTAACGAATTATGCACAGAAATGGAACATTCTGAAAAAATTAATTTATTAAGAGAAGATATAAGCAATGCGGTTTTTCATGTTTTTGGGGACCACAGAAACTGTAAAAAATATTTTTGTCAAAAACAAAATGAAAACGAACTGTCTATCATTCAAGCCATGCAAGATGTTGGTCTTTTTTATGACATACAAAGTTGCACAGAAAGACTCGTTATTCATGCTGAAAGTTTAATACTTAATATGAACAACAATGCTGCAGAACTATACAACTCCATAGTTGCGAAATTCGTCGGAGGAAAAAGAATTAATTTTTCAAGCCGAAATTCGTATAAAACTAGGTGTGAGGCATCAGTTATTCACTACAACGAGCCGTATAATTTACCAGTGTTGATAAATAAAGAAGTAGTGCAGAAGTAATGCACAGATATTCAGACAATGCAGAAAAAAATAATTTTCAAAAAAACATAAAAACAAAAGTATTTTAGAACCAGACGCAGATTACGGCTTAGTTACCGATAATATGACAGCAGATGAATGTAAGAAAGAAGAAGAAGAGTATTTAAAAAATAGAAATTTAAACAACGAACAAATTATAGATTTAGAGTACAAAACAATTGGACAAAACAACACCTTCGCATGGAATGAAGAAAGGCGAAAAAGGTTAACTGCTTCAAATTTTGGCAAGATATGTAAGCAAAAAAGTGGAACTCATTGTCAGAACCTAGTTAAAGCTTTAATTTATTCATCATTTTCTGGAACTAAAGCTACTGAGTGGAAAAAATCATGAAAATGTCGCAATCAGTGATTTAAAAAAAAAATGTGACACACAACTATAAAACATTGTGGACTCTTCGTAGACCCCAGATGTCCATATCTAGCTGCGTCACCATTGACTAGAAATGACGGACTTTTAGAAATAAAATGCCCATATTCTGCGCGAATGTATACGCCAAAAGAAGCCATTTAAAAAAATATATAAAATACGCAGTTGTGACAGATGATAATAAAATTATCTTGAAGAAAAGCCACGATTATTATTATCAAATTCAAGGACAACTACACATCACACAAAAAAAGTTTAGTATTTTTATGATATGGACTCCTTTGGGATATTCTGAAGAAAAGGTAACAGTAACAGCTTTTGCTTGATTGTTAATGATATTTTTTGCTTCTAGATTTACAGAGATGACGTTTTTTGGAGAAAAAATATGTCATCGCAGTTGGAAATATTTTTTCATAAGTGATTTCTACCAGAAAAAATTAATCCGCAGTTTCCAAGAGGGTTACCTGTAAAAGATTTTCGCCAACAACAAACTGAAAAATAAAGATTTTTAAATAAATATCACTTGGTTTAATATAATTTTCTTTTCTATTTTCTACTTTATTGTGTTTGTTCTATTTTAAATTTGTTTATTTTTTAATACCAAAAATTAATATAGATAGAAATTAATCATAATACCCAGTTAACTAAAAACTCTGAAACTAATAGTTAATACAAAAAATATTAAAAGTGAGTGTAGGTTGACTAAAAACAATTTTGCTTACATTCTGGAACTAAGCTTTTACTAATAGTTGATTAATATATAGCTTTATAGATGGGTACCTACTTCAAACTTTTCCTTTTTGAACCCTAAAAGTACCTTTTCAAAGATACACGCAACTTATACTTTTTATTTGGCTTCTTCAATCGGTCTACTTTTACGTGTAAAACAACTTCGGTTTTGGTTTGCAAGATCGTAAAGAATCGTACCCTTCGGAAAGGGAAGCAGATTAGCTCCGCCCAAATATTCAGTCCTTCCAAAATATCTGAATCGAGCGCCTGTAAAGTACATGCGTTAGCTACTTACACACTGTGATCTTATTTGCACATATTTTTCGAAAATAAAAGTATATGTTCAAAGAAGAGACTTCAATCTAGAGTGCTTTGGAATTACATTTTGAAATTTACCGAAAAATGTATAGCAAATTTTTACCTCGAAATAGGTCTAATTTAACAAGTATTTTTACCTTTATTAATTAAAATTACAAAAAAAAATTCCAAGGCGCCCTAGAACAATATTTTATCTATGTGCGTGCCAAATTTCAATTCTATATAATCACAATTGAGGTCATAATATTGCAGTAACGACAGTTCTACAAACTGCGTCAGACATTACACCCTTAAGACTGCTGCTCAGATTAAGAAATTTTAAACAACAATGAACTTGAAAACATCACCCTATTAGAAATCACTGAAAATACAAGTGCTATGGACAATATGTCACCGTTTTTACCAGAAATTAATTAAGAGACTACAACCTGGAGAGCACATTTTACCGCAAAATGAAGCCCATGTTGACGAAACAGAAAGTACACCACCAAGACAACTTGACAACAACCAGAGGAATATTACTAACTCTCATGATACCAAAATTTTAATGACACAAAAACATTGTATTCAATATTAAATCTTAAGTACCCCTTTTTACACCACTTTCCCCTACTCAACAAACGTAGTCTTCCCAAATTCTAAATTTAGCTCCCGACAAATTTGGTTTGTACTTTTTAAAGAGTTTGAGGCATTTCGAAGTACTAGTGCTTCAGTACGCCTAGAAGGCTTTCGTTTTCGGCCTGTTAACTTTCACTTTCTATAATTTTGTTAATCTTGTAGAAAAATTTTCACTACATGGTCAGATATACGAAGAAAGCAAAGTAACGTGCTAAGTAAGCTGCTTTATTCAGCTTTATGATCCGTCCTGCACGACCCATAATGTACCGTAAACAGCAAAGTGCCAAAATATTTGGTGCGTCTATCGAATTCTGTCTTTGTTCTAATACACACACCAATTTAGATATGTTCGTGTAGGCAATACTTTTTTTAATATAACTAGTATGAAAATACACGAGCACTATCTGTTCAGAATTTAAAAAATTATAATAATTACGGTTATGCAACAAACTAGTTACTAGTTTTATAACATGTTGTGAGTTAATACTTCCTATGTCTAATTCAAGATAGAACATTCCTAATATTTAGGAAAAAAAGAATGAGAAACTGTTTAAAATTTTATTGATTTTTCTTTACTTTTACACTAATTTTAATAATCTATATTCATTCTCTAAATCACGTTTTCTTCTGGCTACCCCTCGCTGCAATAAACAATGTCTTATTCGCTTTAGGCGGCGTAATCCCCTCTTCTATCGCTCTTTTTTGAGCTATTTCAGTTAACGCCTTAAAAGTCAAAGGCTCCCAACATGCCAAATCTGCTAAAGTTTTTCGATTCAACAACACATTACTTCTCGTTAAACTTTCTCTAAAGACACTGTAATTAATGTTGTGTTGCTCACAGCCAGCAGTGATTCGAGTTTCCCATAACTGAAAGACAACAATTAACAACTAACTACACAAATACTTATAACGTACATTTGCAAAATCGTTTTTTTTCAGTTTTCTCCCTTCTGTGGCAAAAACTAGAGCACGATGCACCCTCCTAATAGCAATACTATAACAATTTCGGGCTCTGCCAACATAGTGCTAGAAAATTAATAACAATTATCGAGATTTATATTATGGTATGAAAAAAATACCGCCGCTAATTTAAAAATTCTTCGTTTTCGCCAAAATTCATCTGGTCCTCTATTCCGAACAAGATTAACAGCCGATGTGAATACCATTTTTGTTGATTTAAACTCGAGGGAAATTTGAGGTTATGCTAGGTTCTAAGTTAAGTACGTTTTCCACACCAGAAGTTTGTTCTAAAGGTTCTCGTACACTAAATAGTTTGTTAGACTCAGATGGAAAATTATCTAACCTTAAACGCGTGGATACGTTTATTAGTTATAAATAAATATAAATTTTTTATTTTATTTTTTAATACCCATGTTCTGCAGCACGTGGACAACTCATACTTGTTTGTCGGCGTACGAGAACCTTTAGGGAAAGAGGGGAATTTGCAGCACGTCCTGGAAATAGTCGGTATTAAGTTACAAGCCGTCATTGTCAGATGTCAAATGTGTCAATTTCATGTCATAATGGAGGATTGATAAATATTGAGCAATAAAAGTCTTTGGAATGTATTTATTTACTTAAAATTGTATAAATATTTATAGTGCATTCAACATGGAAATTCTTCCAGGTACACTTTAGATGGTCACTGCAATTGTGTACTAGTTGTAGTGTATGTGTGTATTTTAACCAGTTTTCCCTAGTTTAGTGGACATGGGTATGATACTGTTTTTATGTTCTTATTATTACATCAAGTTCTATTCGTGTCTATCCAGAATGTTTTTTCTGTCGCACGTTTTTGTATAAACTTCTTTGGTTTCATTAATAACTCACTGAAAGTCACGTTCATTCTTTGTTTTAGAGGGTGTCAATGCCTCCATCAAAAAGGGGCCTGGTCTCTACGAATTTCTCGTAGAGGCGGAATTACAACATTATTTTAATAGTTTTAAGTAAGTTTATTGATTTCTTTTTAATATTCAATTAATGCAAAGTCTTGAAACGTTGAGTAAAATGAACATTTGTTTATTATTTTTAGAAATACTCTGAAAATTGCTCATCCTTCCCAGTTGAAGTTTACAGCTGAAAGTGATTTATTAGAAATAGGAATGTCCAAACCGGAAATGAGGCGCCTTCGTAAATACTATGATAAGCATTTCCCACATAACTATTTATCAAAATTGAAAAAAATCATCAACTATAGAAAGCAGGGACAGTCGTCAAATGATGCGTATCTTTTAATGAATATTGATTCATTGTCTGTGTCTAGATCTCCCAGAGTACCAAGTAAACACATAATTCCTGCAGCAAGTATAACAATTAATAAGGAACTTGGAATGGGCGAATTTGGAGTTGTTCAACAGGGAGTGTGGTGCAATGAAGGGGAAAGGATACAGGTAATTGGTTTGTTTTTTCAGGAAATCATGCTTGATTCTAGAATTACATTGTAATCAAACTTCCATATGAGGTCAAGGTTTTATAATTAGTTACTTAACGATTCATTTCAAAGTATTAAATTGTATTTCAATGTATTAAATTCATTACAGGTTGCAATCAAATGTTTATCACGGGACAGGATGCAAAGTAACATGGTTGAGTTCCTAAAAGAGGCTTCCATAATGCACAATATAGATCACCCCAACATCGTGCGTTTTTTCGGCGTCGTTTTGCCAAACGTCGAAGGAAGCCTCATGTTAGTGACTGAGTTAGCACCTCTACGATCTCTTTTAGAGTGTTTAAAAGAACCTTCTCTAAGATCGAGCTTTTCCGTTTTAACTCTATGTGATTTTGCTTACCAAATATGCGACGGCATGCAATATCTCGAAGCAAACCGTCTAATTCACAGGGATTTGGCTGCACGAAATATTCTAGTTTTCTCCAAAAGTAAAGTAAAAATATCCGATTTTGGCTTGAGCAGAGCTTTGGGCCAAGGCAAAGATTACTACCAAACTAACTTTAACGTGAACCTGAAATTACCGATAGCATGGTGTGCTCCTGAGTGTATAAGTTATCTGAGGTTCACGACATCGAGCGATGTTTGGGCTTTTGGTGTCACTCTATGGGAAATGTTTTCGTATGGTTTTCAACCATGGGCGGCCTTAACAGGACAACAAATTCTAGAAGCAATTGATGAGCCGAATTTCCAAAGATTGGAACAACCAGATTGTTGTCCTCTCGATCATTATAATTTAATGTTGGATTGTTGGAGACATGAAGCCGCTGCTAGGCCAAGGTTTGCGGAAATTGGGCCTATATTAGCTGATTGTAGACCTGAACAAGTGCAGGCGAAGAATTCATCGGGAGAGGGACCTCATATGTTGTCGTTTCGAGTCGGAGACGTCATTACGGTGTTGGACAAGAAGTAAGTAAAAGTTTTCACTATTAAAAGTTAATTGTTTTCTCACTTGGGGACGTACAGTGACGCCTAAAACAGAATAGGGAATGTGTCATTACAATGTCTTGAAATAAACGTAATTGTTTAAGACATTTTGATTTGGCTGCCGCTGTAATTTTAACGTTTTCCTATTATTCTATTTAGACTTTGTATTTTATGAAGATATGTGCGGCTACATCATTTTGATATCATTCCTCTAATTGTGATAATTGACAAGGTTAAACATGCCATTGATTTAGTTAGTATGTTGGTCGGGGTCATATTTAATTAAAACAAAAGTCGTAAACAATGTGGAGCGACGAAGAATTAAACCGGAAGAGAAATGGTGACGAAAGAGAAAAATTTATTGAGCACTAATTAAATATAAAAAGTAGAAATTACAAACAATTACAAGGATATTAGAGAGAAAACTCACTACAATCGACATAAGCAACTGAACGGAATAAAGTAATTTTCCCTGAAAAGACAGAGAGTACAAAAAATATACAAATGGACGCTCGAAAATAAACAAGATGTGATAAAAGAAGTTATACATACTCACATATGAATCGAAATAGAATAATAAGAAAGCAGAATTGGTGAAAGTACAGAGAGCTAAGGCTCAGAAAAAATTAAGTCCAAAAGGTGAATAAGGAAAATTAAAACAGAAAAGGCTTTGAACAAGAAAAAAAAATACAACTAAATCAACATGAAGAAAAGAAATATATAAATAGATATATGCAGTATGATTAGTGCTTTTACAGAAAGTGCCTTAGTTAGATTAAGCCACTTTATATCTATATAGAATAGATAAGAGTAAATGCATATAAATTTCATTGATATCAGTAAACTCCCAAGTGTTTTTTTTTAATTGAGTGCTGTAAGTTTATCTTTAAGAGAATAATGTGTTATTTACCACATCAAGACATGGATAAGGTTATGTTTTTCTGTTTGTTGAATCGTAAATGTCAAAAAGCAGAGCTGCCAATTTACACCAGAGAAAGTACTAGGATGTAGCTGATAACAACTTCGAGTGGACTGATACAAATGAATACAGCTACATCTACTTTTAATAGTGGTGAAAACAGCGAGATCTAGAACCGAACTTCTGCCTTATTAACATTAAAATACTTTAAAAACCTTTAACATTAAAATGCTGAAATATTTACTCGAGTAACAAGTAGACCATGCAAGATAAATAAGAATAAGAAATACGTGCAGAAAATTATGTGTTATTAATGTTCCCCACGGACACAACGATTTATTTTAATGCCATTCCAAGATATAATGTTAAAAAGATTGTAGGAAATTGTACACAAAAAGGGAAAAAAGGAGTGTAAAGTTTGTGTTTGTAAAGTAGTGAAGTTTACCGTTTAGGCTTTTCTTCCATTCTCCTCTTCACCACCTTGTGTCTCCAAATGTGTTTTTTTTTGTTCAAATTTTTTTATTACCCCTATTTTCTGTTTTTTTTTTGCTTTTTTTTAACCAATCTTTTTTCTGCCCTAAGACGTCTTTTTATATTGCGATTCTTTTATACTTTTACTTTGTCTTATGAATTTGTCGATTTCCCGTTGTTTAGCCTATTTTTTTGTTTTTCATTTACATACATGCGTCAAAAAGAAACATTTTTTCGGAAACGACGTTTTTAATTCTTTTCAATATGACGTACCATTAAAAAAAAAATTGAAAAAATATATTTCGTGTATTTTTGCTAGGAAATTCAAAAAAAATTCAAAATTGTATTTTTAAGTTTTATAATAAAAAACCAATTTTTCTTTAATTTTTTTTTTTTTTTAATTAAATTGAAAACCGAAAGAGCGACCGAGCAAGCTCTAACGTGAGAAGTAACTCAAAAAAGAAAATAAGAAAGACCTTTAACGAAATTGTTGCGTGTGGTAGAATATAAAGTCTTTGAATAAATAGGAACAACAAATTAGCTAAAAGCAACAGGCAACAAAGTGAACCAACTAGTTATCAAGTCCTCCTTGTCTCGGTGCCCTGAATTAAATATGTATATTATAGTTTAATCTTATCCTCGTGAGGTCTACGAAAGTTATGGATTTTATGCTATCACTATTTGTATAAAAAAAAATTAATTATTTCAGAACACATCATCCTCTCTGGAAGGGGGTAACTTCTAGCGGTAAAACCGGCCTCTTCGATCCAGTTAATGTCGTAGCTTATCTTGGAAGCGACTTACCAAGTTCATCATTCCTCCGTACTGACAGCACAAGATCGTCATCTCGTAAAAAACTTCGAAGTGAGATGATAAGCGCTCCTCAAGGAGACCTAAAACATACTAGTCATGTTGGTCTTGATGGGGCATACTTTGGCGACTTAAGTTTCTTGGGCGGCTCTAAAGGCAACGTAAACAAACTAAAACCTTTTCTCAAAACGTCAGTTAAAACAATTTTTCTAGTACGGTTCTGTTCCAACTCAAGTGGTGGCACCCTACAGGCCTCACAAGGACCTAGAGGTCGCCCCACTTCTCGAAGGTGATCACGTTCCTGCACCTGCACCTTTACAAGACCATGAATACCATGAAATTAGTGATGAAGAAAACACCAACAGTCCACATTTGGACTTAGGACCCTCGCTGATGGCCGAAATGGAGTTGATGTTGAATTCTTTTGGTCAACCAAATCATTCGTTGGATCATGAAGGATCAAATAGAAGTAACGAACTGAGGGAGAAATTGAACACGAAATCGAGGAAACAAGCGACAATTAAGCCGATTTCGACGCATGATCAGAAGACTTTAGATACTGCGATAGCATTGGCGAATGAGTTGTCGTCGAGGTCGATGTCAGCACCAGCACCAACCACGCCAGCTTCACCGAACAAGAAGAAATTTAGTTTCAGGTTTCCATCGGTTGGGGAACATGACAAAAATACGGAGAGACGAAACTTTTCGGAAGAGGCACTTAGCACAGCAGATTTGCAGGTATCTAGTCGTTTTGTTTTCAATTTGGTTTTGCGCAACGAAAGTTTTATGTTTACGCCACTATTTTTGCTGTTTTAAGATATTTAGTCAATCCGAATCTGATTATCCAGGCGCGCGTAATATAATGTTTTATACTACAATTTCTGCTGTTTTCTTCAAATATTACATTTTTGCACAAACAATGCTTTTATAACATCTAATGGTAAAAATTTAACACCTAATATGGCGACACCTAGAAATACTGGGCCAGAAAACGTCCGCAGCTCGTTCTTATAGCAACGTAATACCGTTTGATTGAAATAAAGGAATGATCATTATTGCTTTTGAAGAATTTTAAAGTGCCCGGATAATCCATGTTTAATTTAATCTAATTTATTCATTTTTTTGCTGATGGTGTCATCAATTTAAATCGACCGTCTGAGATATCGTAACTTAAAACTTTGTAGTCAATAAAAAGGAACTATTTCATGTTTCAAAAACTATGTTACGTTTATCTAATCGTGGTTCTATGCATATAATTAGTATTCAAAGAAAATCTAGCCAAACTATTTAAATTCAACGTTTATTTTCATGATGAAAAAGCTCCAAAGCTTTCCGACTAGATTTTCTGTGAACACTCTGTTGCGATTTAATGTTGTGTTAATGTTTTTTCTTTGGGATACAGTAACATAATTTCAAACGCAAATATTGGCGCAGGTGTTCCAGGATGTATTGAAAATAAGAAAATCCGGTGCATTTTTTAAAAAATGAAAAATAAGCCAGTCAAACGGGGAAAAAAGTCTCATGTAGAAACTAATAAAAAATTTGAATCCGCCAAGAAATTGTTAGTTTTGCTGGCTTTCAAATTCCTAGTTTTCCAAACTTGCCAAATTCAAAATTTCGTTTCTCAGTTTCTGAAATTTTAATATTGTTCATTATATATGTACATATATTTGAATTCTCGAGTAAAACCCGTACAAACGCGCAAAATTTGGCTTTTGAAATTTCTTAGATAATTAGCAACTTAGGTCTAAGTTTTACAAACTACTGCGTCATCAAGCTTTCTCGTTCGTAAATTTTCAATTCCCAAGCTCATATCTACAATTATTCGTATTGTAAAATTCCGAACTTTTTTTTGACACAGTTTGAGCTCATTGTATTTCAGATTTTTTATTTTTTTAAATAATCAAATTCTAAAATTATCTGATTTTTACAATCCGAGTTTCATATGTTTTGTGGTTTTTAAGTCCTCAAGCTATCGTGCTCAAAACTTCTCCAAATATTCAGTTCATCAGATTCCCAGGATTCTACTTTTTCATATTACATATTACATTTTTCAATTCCACATATTTAAGCCTTTATGTTTTTAGGTTAAGGACCTAAAGTTGAGTTGGTTACGTGTTTAGAGCTTCCAATTCTCAGATTGTCAGGTTTGCAGTTTTTAGGGTTTTCATTTATCGAAGTTGTCATTTTTTAGAGGTTTAGTTTAATTTTTTTATGATTTTGATCAACTAACGTTTTGCCTAAAAGCTGTTAAAATGTTCAAAAAATCAATTAATCTTCTTAATATTAAATAGATGATTTTTAAATAAATTTGAAATAATGATATTTTTATACTACGCAACAGCATATTTAAAAAAAAACGACTACTTTATACAATTAAGTTGTTTTTTATCAGGGGGACAAAATTTCATCATTTTTAATTTTGTTTTGTTAAGAGCTTTACGTTATCGAATCTGAAGGATTGGTTTGTAAAACTCTAATTACTTAATTTCTCAACTTTTAAGTTTTTAAATTTTCGGGTTGTCTAAGTCCGTGGTTTTACATTTCCAAATTCTTAGCTTACAAGTTTCTTTCCGTTCCTAATTACCATAATGTCATCTAGATACGTAGCCTTTATAGTTTCATTGAAACCTACTTTTTATAGTTTCGTTTTTGTTTACTGTTTTTAGCTGTTTTTACATTTTTACAGGTAAACATTCTGATTTCTTATTTTTCTTCTTTTTTAAATCTCTCAGGTTGACAGTTTCTTAATTTTTGCCATCTTCACAATTCCAAAGTTTCTATTTTCTATAGTTTTAATTTTTTCTCTGATTTTTAGATACTTATGTTGGCGGAAACTTTGATTTTTATGCTCCTACTTTTTCATTTGTTTAAATTTTAACTGCTTCAGGTTATCAACTTTAAGTCAATTTCTAATTTTCCCAATTTTAAAGTTTTTAAATTCTCGGTTTCCCAGGTTCCATGGGTTTATATTGCCAGGTTCTTAGCTTTTCTGGGTATTTTTTTTTTTTTAGATTTGTAGGTTCATTTATTTTTACTTTTTTTAAGGTTCTCAGGTTTACAAGTTTCTAAGTTTCCCGCGTCCCAGATTCCAGGTTTTCAAAATTCCAATTTTTCAGACAATTTTTTTGAATTTGTTCTTGAAGTTATAGGTTTCCGTGCGGGCATTTTCAAATTTTAAATTCTTCAGGTTCCAATGTTTTCAGATTTGTAAAATTCTAATTTAATTAATTTAATTTGTTCTCAGGATTATCGACTTTTCAGGTTATACTTTTTAAGTTCCTAAGCTTATTGCTTCCCAAATTTTAAGTTTTTTGCGTTTCTAGATTTTTAGATTGCAAGAGGATTTAGAGGTTTCTAGCTTGTCAGCTTCTCATATTTTAAACATTTATAGGATCTAAGAACCTTAGAACATCAGAATATAAAATTTTAAAATTTTAATCTAATTTCTTGTACAAATGACCATGAAGGTCTTAGAACATCTGAAGATAAAGTTACAAAAATAAAGTCCATTATTTTAGGAGAATTAAGTAGAAAATCAAAAAATGTCTTGTTATACGAGAAAAAAAAAACAACATTGGATTTTCCTATGTCCAGTGAATCCTGGAACACTCGATATATTTCGAAAAATTTTTACTATACGTGCTTAGCGCAGTATTTCGTGCTTTGTCTGTTTAATATAATTATCGTTCTCATTTAGTACACTATACTAACACTGACTATTTTCCTCCTCCCTGTTCCCATCGTTTAATTTTATTTATTTTTTGTTTAACATCTTTTTGTTAGAAGTTTACAAGTTCACCTTCCTCCCTAGATGAGCTTTCTAATAACAGTTTGCGCCTTCCTCTTTGGGATAAAGCTTCAGCTGAATTCTATTTCGCGAAGTCTCGTGAACTGCTAACGCGCCCTTTTCCGTCGACTCATCGAGCTCCTCATAGCTCATGCCGCAACTTATCGAGCTTACACGACGATGCTTTCATTCCACAAGAACTCGGTTTCGAAAACCGATTCCAAAATCTATCTTTCGAGGACAACTATTATCGACCTCAAATGCAATACCGTGATAGAACGTTGACAAAATCGGAGAGTATGGCTCGGAAGACGTATTCAGCCGATCCTCGATTTCCCTCTCATGGTTTTTTTCGGGATCCTGTTCCCGATCCTATCGGTTATAACGCCAACGGTTCTCAGTACTTTGAAACTTCGTATATTTACTATAAGACTGATAACATTTTTGATGGTACTTTCGATAAATATGAAAGACAGACTGTTAAACCCAAAGACTTTTTTGAAAGGCCTCGGACGTTGAGTTTTAGCGATACTCAAGAGAATATGCCGCGGAAGAACGGGCGAAGCATACGCGACCGTAATCGAAGACGTCAGTCGTATAACCCTAAAGCGTACGAATCCAGTTCGAGTGACAGTGATTGTATTAGTGTAGGTTCAGTGGATTTGGATTGGCGTAGACGCAGAAGACTCTCACGATTATCGGGTTCTAACACTAGCATACGATCGGAAATGTGTAAGAGGTCGACGAACCCCTTTTTAAAGCCAAATTTTGGGTCGAAAATCATGGGGAGGTCACCGCCACCGAGTAGTAGCATTTTGAGTGGCTTGTCCCCGACATCGGCAGCGCGGTGTCAACGGTCCTCCAACTCGACTTCTTCAGATTCCAGCTTATAAAAGAAAAAACACGTGAAATCGGGTGGAAATTGGGACTCTTGTTCATTTTCTATACACAATCAGAATAAAACAGTTCAGTTCAGTTAACTAACTAATCGAAAAATACAAGTCTTTATTGGTAACCCTGTACCTATCACAAAACGTCTTACATTTTGAAGTTAAATCATAAATGATATGAAAAGACATGATTCTCATTGCAGTTTTCCGGTCGTACGGTACAGTTTCGAGCAATAAATTATGGGCCAATGTTTGTGTCACGTCTCAAATGTAAATTAAGCTTTGCTTTGAAATTTTAACAAGCATTAATAAAAAATGAAGCTTCTTTAAACGCTCTGTCGGTTGGTGTTCAACATTAATTGTTCGTAACTGTATTTTCATGACCAAAATAAATAATTGAGAACATTTTTGAGTTCAAAGAAAACGAATTTTGGGTGCCCAAGGCTGGCTACGTCTCTATCAATACTGGTTAAAATTTGAAAAATTGATATCTTTCCACGCTTGCACCTTCTTTTTTTTTCAACCGATTTTATTCACTTTTGTGGCGTTGAGTTATTCTACATGTTGTAACTGTCGAAAAACTACTTGACTTGGAAACCGTAATATTTAAACAATTCTTAGAAACGTTTACTATTCCGATAGAAATCCCTGCGAAGGCTAAAAATGAGCAAGAAACTGGCCATTTGCCGAGAACTATGGAAAAAATCGTCCTTGTCTATAAAAAAATTATATATTCACAAAGAATCTCGAAGAAATCGAACATATAGAATTTTTTTAATTAGTATAAAATAGTTTAAATTTAAATTTCTTGAGATTAAAAAAAGAAAGTTGTAGTACCAAATTTGATCATGAATGCCATTCCATCCAATTCTATCCGAAAAAATGTAAGAGATTTTTCAGGCAACATGGCAAAATTATTACAATTATTGCACACTTAAAACGTTGCAGCAAAATGTTGCAAATACTTGTAAAAAGATTTTGTATCTCTTTTTTTTTCTTCATTTATTTTTTTTATGCGTTAATAAAAACATTGAAATGTACAAAATATAAACCCCAAGACTAAGCAAAAAATCACAGTGTTTTTTTGCAATGAAAAATAGCACACAACCTTCCCATATCCTCTAGTATCCAACTTCGTCATCTTATGAAAAAACTTACCCTCATTTGGCACTGAAAGATAATCATGCAAAATTGTGATGCCACTGCCTTTTACATGGAATTTTTCCCGCCTCTTTTAGCCCAAGATCGTACCCTTAAAATTTTTTCAATTTTTCAAAATTCAGGATCACTTACACAATTTTTAAAAAATTTAAATGCTTTTTTAAATCTTCGAATTCTGAAATTTTCAGAACTTTTAAGCATATTAAATTATACTTAATATTTTTATATTTTAATTAATTAATAATTACTTAAAAAACTGCGATACAAGATTAATGAGATTTTTAATTTGCGATGTAAATTACTAAGTAATTTGAGTTTTGTTCTTCAAATTGTAGGTATTTAGACGAAGAATCTTTAGATTTTCCATGTTTCAATTATTTATTTTTTTTATATATCGTAAATGGATCCAATAATTTGCAATGGGTATAAAAGCCCTAAAAACAACCCATTGAATAGTAAAAATCATGACAATTTGAAATTTAAAAAAAAATTACAAAGTACACAAAGTCAATCAAAGTGTAAAAATTCTAAACTGGGTTTGGAAATTCTAGAGAATCTAAAAGATTAAAGTAATCTGAAGAATGGAATGATTGTAAAATTCAAAAATCTAAATAATTCAACCGAATCCAAAAAAAAATGAGAAAAAAAGAGTCTCCAAAATCCAAATAAACTAGAGATATATAATTGAAAGTATCTATAGAAAGTAAGTTCCAAGAATTAATTGGTTAAAAAAAAAACAAAAAACTAAACTTATGCAACAAATTGAAGGTTTGTTATATGTGTAAGGATTCTAAGAAAAATTAAAAAGGAAGAAAAAGAAGGAAAAAAACATTTTAAAATTGCATACGAAGAATTTCAAAAATCGAGATTTTCCAGAATCTACACAAATTAAATAATTCGAGAAAATTTTTAACTATCGAATGAATCCAAAAATTGTTAAGTTTTTATCAAGTGAGTCATGTAAGTAAATAAATAAAAAAATGAGAGACTAAGCAAGGTTAAAGTGATAAAATATTAGGAAGCCAATTAATAATGCGACATACGTTTTATCTTTCATGACCCACTTGATAGAAAGATTTTTGGATCGCTCGGTACGTCTCTAATGCCAGTGCTTTTCGAATGGTTTTGACGAAAATTTTAAAGTCTTGACAGTAGGTCTGTAATTTTTTTTATCCTTTCCCCTACTTGATACTTGCCAAAAAAATATTTTGCTGGGTCCAATTACTTTTTTATACCAAACACTGCGTTTGTCCTATGAATATTCTGTCAGTTAAAATTATAACGTAGTAACAAGTGTCCCAATTACCTTCTACATGAATTGGTATAAAAATCGCATGCGATTTAAACTCGAAATTATACAAAACTATTGCTACCAACTAACACTGTAGCGTTTAATACTTTGTTATACACTTTACTATACGTAACGTATCCCTCCCATTTACGATAGCAATAGATATAGGAATGTTATTGGTAACTTTGTATAATCTTCACGAAGACGCTTCTATTACGGTATCGCCTGCACCTCCATATAATTTTTTTTTCTTCTTTTTTTCTCTCCTAACCTTTTTCGTTTTTATTGTTTTATTTCTTTTTTTCCCTTTAGTCCAAAGTTACACAAGAAGCTCAGATGGCGTATCAAGGTCTTGTAGAGAGTCCTTCGGCAGACGTCACTCAGGTAGGAAAAATCTTGCAAATTATATTTTCTACAGAAACTTGATTCCGCAGTTGATGGTTACTACTAACCCATTGAGAATTTTGCGCTCGGGCCAACCCGTCATCAATCCAAGAACACGGTCAGCTAGTGTCGCTAGCGCTTTACCACCGAAACTACTTGAATCTGTACGAAATTCTGTACCTGAGAATCTAAATGGAGCAAAATCAGGTAAGATGTTTGGATTTTCACTCACAATCTTTATATAGGCTCTTCTCAGAACTATCCATGGACGAAGCACCAACACGACAGAATTTTAACAGCAATACTTTACCAAATCCGTCGGAGTTTACTCACAGGGATGAAAATCCCATCCCTCTACCTCCGCGTGATCGTAATAAGACTCTTCTCACTGCTAAACCGAGACATACTCGCAAACACCCGCTAATTATACCCCCAACGAATTTACAGCGTACTTTAGATAAAATTAATACTGTAACTCCGCCCGCTGTAACCAATTTTGATCCTTTCGTAAGCCACACCGCCCCCGTTTATTCAAACAGTGTTACCCAAATTGCCGATAAGAATCTAGAATCCATACATTTCGAGGCCCAGATCGAGTCAGATTTGAACGCTTTGGACGAAATACCACAAGAACAAGACGTCGTAGACGGAGTCGGGCAAAGTTTCGCCGCCATGAAAGTCGAAGAAGATTGTTCAGTCAAATGTCACCACGTCAGCTGCGAGGACCTTTTAAAGTTTGCAAATGCTAAGCCAATTCCAAGGACACGAGGAATAGACTCAGACGAAGTAAGGATAATGTTGAAAGTTTTAGGTAAAGTAAGTATCGTTATGTAAAAAATTCTTGTTCCACTGCCATTATTCTCCGTTTTAGATATCTAAAGAAAAATGTGTTGAAGTTCTCGACCACTGCGAATGGGAAGTTATGCATGCGATCAAAGTGGTCAAATTGCAAAACATGGTTTGTGCGGACATGAGTGTTTCATATAACGCTCTTGAAAACTCTTCTTGGGATGTGGCGAAAGCGGCGCAATGGATTTTACAACAGGATGGGGAAGTAACTCAAGTGTAACATATCAATCAAAGCACTGTATTTTCATATTATGAATATTCTATTTATTGTCTTGCCAAGAATGTTGTAATATTATTTTTAAAGAATTTAACTTATTTTTTATGGATGTCTTTAAATAAATTTTGTTATAATATTAATTATGTTAAAATTATTTTTTATGGAATTGGCACGTTGACTCAAATATAATAGTCACACATTTTTGTGAATGACTGTATTTTAAATTAGCAGCGACACTTTTTAAGAATTATACAATGTTTTACAATAAATTTGTACACAAACTCGATACTTTGTATTTAAAAAACCAAGTTACCCTCTGTCACATTAAACATTATCGATGATTACGATATACATGTTTCCTGTATTGCTCCACCTGATTTAAGCATATTATATGTTGTGCGTCAAATTGAAAATTGATCTGTCCAATAACCTGTTTTTGGCTTCCTTTATCACTGTTGTAACATAGACTTTCCGTTTTATAGATTCTCATTTTTAGATCTTATATAATTCATTTTTCTTTTGTTGTATTGGAATTTAGTGGCCCCTTTTAACTCTTACGTATTTATATCTTCAGGATGTCTTTTGACTTTTATACATAAGAACATGGACACAATAGTACAAATTTAAAAGCTCAAGGAGCTTAATCGAAAAAGAGAATGTATAGAATAATCAAAAACAAAAAAAGACCTACAAGAAACAGTAGAAAGTATCTTCAAATTTAATGTAAATTTCACCTATTAAAATAATAATTTCGAGATATAATTTGCTTAAATGTTAAAAGTAATAGATAAAAAAGCAAACTTAAAAAAAATTTATTTATCACACAAAAGTAATTTTTCACAAATCAGAAAAATTAGAAGATTAATAAAAAATGTGAAATAAATCGCGAGACATGAAGAAAGTAATCATTCTGCTTTGACTACATATCAACGAGCAAGTTTTGTTGCAATTATTGGACTTTTTACTCTTAACACAACAAAGGTATTAAAACAAAGTGTAAAAATGATGATGAAAGCAAAATATAGTGAAAATAGTATAGTTATAATTTTTTAAATAAATTGTTAGCTGTAATACCTGTTCTGCTACGTTAAGTTTAATAAATTGCTAAATTGTTAGATTTTTGTGGGTATATTGTACTAATGGACGACAGTGTATATATACAAAGCTTGAAATCAATGTCTTTAGCATTAATGTTACCCGTCACTGTCCTTCGGCAAACGTAAAGTTCTGTGCGTCCTTCAACACAAATACATTTACCATTAAAGAGCCAGCTTGAAAAAGAACCACACATTGGATAGATTACCGCAGACCCCTCACACCCGACCACGTCCACTGTCACCCGCGAACCCAAAACGAGATTCACCCCTAAAAAGGACCAAAGTTTTGATTTTCTGTTATCCACCTCAAACTCACTGCACAGTAAAGCGAGACGCTCGATATGGACAAAAATAATTAGTCAATTCTTCCTCCTTCAGCTCAATTCTAACAATCTAGGGATGAATTAATGGACCACAAACAAAAAAAATGTATAAGGTTGTTTCTTACATATGTTAAATCTGTAAAAAATTGAAAAATGACGTCATTTCTAGTTGACTACCGACTTATGGTATCATTTCCTATTCTACCATTTAGATCCCCATAATCATAGCATATTCTCTTCTTCTAGTTCGTAAACTAATGTTCACCATTCTATCTGCATTGGTATAGTCTTTATGTACTATGTATGCTGCCCTGCTTTTGTCCACTTTGTCCACGTCTGCATGTCTTTTTCACTGTACACTACTTAGTATCCCCATATCTACTCTCTTTTTCCGTTGCATGTTCGATCTTGTCTCCATCAATGCCGTCATTAATTCGTGATTGAGAAAAAAGATACTAAAGGACGCAGAAAATTGTTAAGTTTGACTTTTATTCTCCTCCTCTTATATATCAATTTTTTGTATTCAATTATAAAATCTAAAGTGATGAGAAGTAAAATATATCTTTATTGTAGATTTAGTAAATACAACAAATAAGTTAATATAAAAAGTTTATAATATGTTTAAGCAATCAGGCGTCGGGACATTTCTGTCCTTTCTCAATGAATCTTTCAATTTCACATAGTAAATTGCGACCTAATAAAGTCACTTATGTTATATTAATACTGTGCCAAAGGCCAATAAACAAAATTTATCCACTTATACTGGTTATTTTTCATAAACTTTCAGGTCAATATTTATATTTTATACCCTTCAATGAAAGGAATTCCTGTTCCAACTTGCTGTTGATAATCACAGTAGTTTTGTCCAAAAAAATTCAACAACATACTCTCTTCTATGTATATTCTTTCTTTAAAAAACATCCAACTGGCAATAGTGTAAGCTGGAATGCAAATTGGATTCATGAGTATGATTTGGGTTCCTATTGACCAATAAAACCATCCAACATAACTTGGATGTCTGAACCACCCATACACCCCATGAGTAACCAAAGTATGATCATTTGACTTCTCACATTGTACCTTAAAATGTTTATTAAATTCAGTTCTATTTATAGTTGTCATTTTACCAAATGATTAAAATTCGAACCGGCTGTTAAAATAGCGATTTTTCTCAACACTTCTCCCATGATACAAATACCAATGCCAACATTGGAAATCCATGTTAGTTCTTTGAGGCCTGGGATGAAATAACTTTCAATAAAAAATTCTACCCAAGAACTCACTGCAGCAATTGTGTATTGTGGACTATGATTTATCACAAATGAATCAGTAGAAACTTGTTTAGGCTGCACAATTGCAATAGCCAAAAACTCACTATAATGAAACAAAGCCATTATAGACATGTAACCTCCAAATATCTGGATATAAGAAGGTGTGACTAGCTTAACGTAAATCCCTAACGACAGTATAAGACCCAAAAAGGCTGCACGAATCGCAATCTACAAAAAAATGTATTTCAGTAAAGGTTGTCACTAGTTTTTTTCAATACTTACTGCAAAAGCATAATTGCTGTAAATAAAGCGAAGAAAAAAATAAACGTTCACCGAGTAAAGAAATATAATCAACGTGTTTACCACTAAATTCGTGATCTCGTAATAGTAATTAAACATGCAAATGGTGAAAAATGTAATGGATGATCCTAAAAAACTCTGCAGAGAAATTTTTGCCTCCGGACTAAGCATTTTTGGATCTGACACTTTAGTCGACTTCTTTCACATTAATTGTACGTTTCTGGTGCATCGTTCGTGAATATTATAACATTATAACTGATCTTCTTGCATTATGAAATTCAACATTTTCACCATCACTACACGACGTTGTGGTTAAAGTCACACCCACCGTTGCGTCTTTTGAAAAAAAAATACAAAGCGTTTTACCTATACCAAACATTAGAAAAACTCGTTAGCTACTATTTTACATCACTTTTTGATAAAATTTCAGACTTGTGCGTCCGTACCAAAGTAATAATAGCTCTGGAAAACTGCTCTGGACGGCGTCATTTGAACCACATCCATCAGATGACGTTTTAATTTGAGGTTATCTGGCATCAACATGCCAAACATTTAACCTCAAAAAGTAGATAAAAATTGTATCAAATGGGTGTTAGAGGGCTAACAACATTCATAGCCAACAGATCGAGGCAATATTTGGACAATTATGAGCTCCACGACTCCTATGTTGTTATTGATGGAAACAGTATTGCCTCACAACTGTACAAATGGCATTGCAAATGCAACGATTGCTTCGGGGGCGACTACGACAAGTACGCTAACGTAGTCAACACCTTTTTCACGCTACTCTCCGAGTGTAATATCGTCCCTTTGATAGTTCTAGATGGCGCTTACGAAAAACGAAAAATGAAAACTGTATACAGCCGCATGAGAAATAAAATTAGTGCTTCTAAGAACCTCAATAGTGTCACTGAAGGAAGAATATCAGTTTTCCCTTTGTTTCTACGGGATCTGTTTGTGGATTTGGTTCTCAAACTGAAGATACAATGCGTTCGTTGTGACTTTGAAGGTGACAATGATGCAGCTCACCTTGCGCGGACTTTAAACTGCCCTCTCTTAAGTTTTGATTCTGATTTCTACATTTTCGATGTTTTGTACATACCATTTTCTACAGTAGATCTCCATGTTCGCAAGAAAAAAGACGTGCGCTACATAGAATGCCAAGTGTATAAAGTAGAAAAATTTTTAAATTCTTTTGGGGGATTGGAGAAGAGTAATCTACCACTGCTTGCGGTATTGTTAGGGAACGATTATATCAAGAAAAGGGCATTCTCTGCGTTTTACAGACAATTAAAAATGCGTAAAACTAAAGAAAACGAACAACAAACGCAAATCAAATCAGTGATAATGTGGCTGAAGAATGAAACACCAGAATCTGCACTCAAGAAGATTCTAGGGCGGTATAAATTACGGTTTCGAAAACCGTTGGCGAGAAGAATTCAGAATGCTATTGAAGCTTACCAAAGTGGAAATACTCCAGTTTGTTCATATTTCAACATCACAGACACCAGTGAAGAAGAAAATATCATATCAGTACCGGATCCTGAGGAAATTGAAAATTTAGGTGATGAAGAGCTTGAGCAAACAAGTTCAGACAGTTCTCAAGACGAAGACAAAGAAGAAGATGATGACACTCCTCACCGGTCTCTCAAACTTGAAATTCCGCAATTTTTCCGTGAAAATTACAGAAAAGCTCTTTATCCTCCTTGCTTCATGGATATAATAACTTCCAACACGTATTTCTGTATCCAACAAGTTGAAGACTTTTCGTCGGAACATTCACACAACATAAGCTTCACGATCTTGGCTGCCTTACACAGAATATTAACTTTTCCTAGAACTCGAAATTTGGTTTGTTTGGCCAGAAATGAACACTCCAATGTTAAAAAATATTTTCTTCCGTTATATGAGAAGGATGTACCAAAGCTTGCAGATATTGAAGATATGGATATAAAGGCATGCAAAAACAACGTTTTGAACATTTTAGATGTAGAGGACAACCTATTCAACTCTTTTCCACGTTCTTGGCATCTTTTCTTGATATCGTTGAAGTACTGGGTGTCTCATTCTAAAAATAAAGTAGATCTTGCTTTGCTCTACTCTATAATTCTGTGTGGCATAATACTGAATTACATCGATCAAAAAGTGGGATTCTATAGATCTACAAAGTCGTTTTTTACGAAACATGGTACAAACAACCAAACCACGACAGCTTCACAGTGTCACACTATAATCGAGGCTTTGAACGAAATTGATAAGAACAACAGCGTGGCCTGCATGAGGAATCTTATACATTTCTTTCAAATGGATGCAAAAATGAAATCTTACCTGAAATTGTTCGATAGGAGCATAGTGCACGAATGTGCGCAGTTCCAGAGTTGTTTGCTGCACGTGAAGTATTTGAATGCCTTATTTAGCTGTCCTTTTGCAACAATTGTAATATCAGACTTTTATGATGGTACCTTTGTTTATAACATGACAACAAATTTACAAAAAAGGAGTGACTTAAAGTCTTACATTAAATTACTGTTACGAGATTGTCCTCAGATTTTGACTGTTTTTGAGTTGATGATGATGCAAGTTGAGAATGTAATCAATAATGTTGGAAGAAATGGGACAGTGAAGAAAAGGAGAAGAAAGAAGAAAGTTATTGATCCTGTTGCAGAAGATATTACAAATAATGCGAAGGAAGAAGAAGCTGAGGAGTATTGTTATGACGCTAATAATAAATATTCGTTGTTGTCTTTCATAAATAAATGATATATTTGTACAAATTTTTTGAGACCTTTTCGTATTTTTCCATCATTAATTAATAAGGTTCTTGTGAAATTTTCATCAGTGAATTTCGCGTTAGTGTCAAACAGGATGCACAGCAAAAACCCAAAGACGGAATACAAAGATTGAAAAATAACAAGAATCAAGAAGAACAAGAAACAAGAATGTTGAAGACAGGCGAAGAAAAACTAGTATGGGAAGAAGAAAAATACCCGAAGACTGGTTAAAACATGGATACGTCTAGTCTAGTCTAGTTTACAAAAAAGGAGGTAAACCACGAAGCAAGAACAAAATATTTGGGAAAGTATAGGAAGACAGGTAAATGATTATGGTGAAGAATTACCGACGGTGAAATAATATCAAACCGGTTTTAGAAACAACTGACCAAATTTTTGCAATTAAAGTGATGAAAACGACATGCTACAAACTCATCTTCAAAGCATAGCACTTGCAAAGGACGTAGAGCAGCAAGCAAGCTATAGTGCGTTTATGGCTTAATTGCAGTTTAACTTTTATAGAATTTGAAAACCGCAACACAGCGGGTGCTATAAATTTGCTTGCCTGAAAAGACCCTTTGCAGGTACCAGCACAGGGTGGTATTGAGGTTTCTGTTCACTAAAATTTAGTTGGGTCCGATTTCATGCAAAAAATCGTGTCTTTTTTCAGCAAAAAAAAAATCTAATATAAGTATATTAATAATAATTTTTATTTACAACAATATAAATCTGATAAAAGAAAAATCAAACATCTCATACATCATCAAAATAATCGCTATCTTCATCGCTTGACTCTTCTAAATTAATTATAAGAGGTTTCACTAAATGTTGTCTGTACCGATCTTCTTCCTTGATTGCGTGTCGCACACAGTTGGACCACGCTTCCGTTGTGATTTTTGAAACTTCATCCCTTATGACATCTATAGCTGTTGAACTAAATTTTGGTGCCGTATTATGTCGTCGGATGCCACCCTTCAGCTGAGACCAGATCAGTTCTATTGGGTTAAAAATGCAGTGGTACGGAGGAAGTCGCAGTACTGTAAATCCACGTTGTTCAGCCATTATATCAATTCTATAATTTTTTTTATACTCTTGAGTTTTCAACACTTCCAATAATTCTTTTTTGGTATAATTGTCTTCGAAAAACAAATCGTGTTCTCTAAGAAAATCCTGGATTTGTTCCTTGTTGGAGCTTGTATTCGGAATTTTTGTTAACTGAGCTGAATGATAACTTGCATTATCAAGTACAACAACACTTTTGGGAGGCAAGTTCGGCAGCAACTGATTTTGGAACCAATCTTCGAACATCTCAGCCGTCATGTTGTCATGGTAGTCCAATGTTGCATCCTTGACATTCTTTGCGGAGAGGAGCAATGCGTTGTCCACAAAACCATCTTTGGAGCCTGCGTGCAAAATTATGACGCGTTTTCCACGACCAGGAGGAGCGTTTAGGGCACACTTTGAAGTTCCATCAGTCCACCCTTTTTTTACGGTGTCATGGGTATCGAACCATGTTTCATCCAAATAAATAATGGAACAATTTTCCTCCCGATACTTTTGGATAGCGTGAAGGTATTTAACCCTCCACTCTGAAATGTACGGAGTTTCCATCAAAACTTGGCGTTTGTTCACAACCGAAAATTTGAAACCAATTTTCCGTAAAAAGCGCCGCAACGATGACTCACTACATTTAATTTTCAACTCTTGCACGACCTTTTCGTGTAACATGGGCACCGTTAAAACTATATTCTTGTCATATCCACCATACATAAGACGTCGAATTAAGTCTGCATGATGATTTTTCAAAACTTTTGAAATTCCGGTATCATTCCTAACTTTTCTTGGTTCAATGGGGTGACTCACAATTTTCCGTACAGTTGACAGCGGAACCAAAGTCATTTTTGAGGTCTTATTAAAACACCCACTACCTCCCTCTTCAGCAGTGATATAGTTGTAAACATTTCGCACTAGTTGTTTAGCTACAACAGGCAAATGTGTCCGAGACGAAGTGGGTGATGTGAACGATCCTGGGACGTCTTCAACAGAAATTTCTTCGTCGCTTCCGCTTTCCAAAATTTCAATTACTTCAGGAAAAGCATCCACATCTTCAGCTGGAGTGTCGTTCCACGATCTCGACATGTTATTTAAAAATAACTGAAACATTACATTAAGTTCATTGAAATATTCGTGATAAAATTGAATTACTGCATAATACCTTTTCAAGATCCCAAAAGAACAGAAGAGTCTTTAAAAAGACGTTTTGATTAAAATAAAGTAAACTCACAAAAGGCAAAAATAACACACACGAAAACACAACCTGTCGACAAAGCGTCTAAAAGGCAAGTAAAATAAATTTGAACTCCTGTATTGCCATTTTACCACCCACCCCATTTTGTCTTCGGCAGGTAGAATCTAACGGATAAATTAATCTATTCGTGGTAGTAGTTTTGTGTTCACTGATGACACATTTCCAAGTAAAAGAGAAAGCAAGCCAAACACAGGTATATTTGCCAGCAGCGAATACCATATTTCTAAAATAATTTAAAACTAAAATGTTGAATAAGGGCCGGTTTATAGTATATATGTATGCATGTAGCACTAACACTTTCATTTTGTAATTTTTCAGGATGCGGCAAATACCACAATTTTCCTAGTACGGTCCCATCCGTCCGTGGCGCGTGCCAGCCTTTGCAGATGTCGAATTTTATTAAGGGTCCGCTGTAAAATACTTAAAAAGTCTAAGCCATAAACGCACTATATCTTGAAGGCCACTCTATCCCTTTGTTTTTCTGGGTATATTTATAATTATCAAGTTTTATCTTTATATTTAATTACAGGCTGAAAGATTGAAATATTCCATGCTGTGGTCGACATACTCCATGTTGAAAGTACGTCGACAGTGAAAGAAAACGTCGATATATCGAATTATGGGAAGTTACAGTTATAATTCAAGCGTCAAAGTGAAGGATATGAAGAAAAAAAAAATCAAAAGAAGGAGAAGAAGCGCATATTCACTGTAATGAAGGAAATGGAAAGAATTAATTAGACTGAGTTGTACAGGAGATCTGTAAAGTTGCGTACAAAACATTTTATACAGTGCAACGTGTAGGGATCCACAGTTTTTACAAGATGCCGAAGAAAATTGTCCATTATTTGAAACCACCTGACCCAGACTCATATTTATTCGAATGTCAACTACTTTTCAAAAATCAGGGAGGATGACGATCAAACACGACTCTAGGATATATGGAAGAAGCATTAACAATAATGTCATTGTCACACAATGGATGCCAGAACCATCAGATTTTGCCCAAGAACCTACTGAATTACAGTTGACTCCTTCATGTCGCGATTCATCATCTTCTACATCAAATCAAGAAGTTCTTTACGGGGTTTTATCAAAATCGTCACTATTATTTAATGATTTACAGTTTTACCAGTGTACCTGTAACGTTAATAGTTATACATTTAATATTTATTCCATTAAATAATTATAACTGTTTATTTTGTTGGCATAAAGAAAGAGACATTTTTCTTTACGATTTGTAATAAGGAAATGCAATTCATTTCCATTGAGTGTCCGTAAAAGTATGTTAACTATAAAGGGTTAACAAATTCGCTGACTAGTATTGGAAGAAAAGGGCCACAAAGAATAAAAAATCATGTCAAAATGTCAAAAATTATGTAGTCTAAAAACGCTGCAAACTCGAAATATGTGACTAAAAAGATGAAAATAACAAAATATAAATCGGTTATAGGACCAACTGTAACATACGTGTGAGTGGATGTTGTGAACAGGTCGGAGAACCATTTGTGGAGGTAAGCAGAAAAGGGCTGGCAAAAACAGACAAACTAAAAATTAAAAGTTCTGTACAGAAGGCCATGCGTAGCAGCACACATTTAGACTTAAGGACTGAAATGGCTAGGATATGTGGAAAGAACAGGAAGTCAATAGGAAAGAAAAAAAAATGATCAATAAAACTTGAACATGTAAGCGACAAAAATGAAAAAACGATAGAAATTTGTAGATAAATATAGTAGATATATTAATTTAATTATGTATAGGATTAATGTGTTAATGTAATTACGTTCTAGGCTTATGAGACCTATAAAGTAATTTTAATAATGAGGCGGATCCCACAAGGGGAAAGTAGAACAAGTAGAAAGTAGACCCATTTAACGATTTTAGCCAAAAAATGTATATTATAGAAATTTTGCATTTAATATATATTTTTTTTATTATTATTAGGATAAAATGCTTTAAATCGTTTTATGTAACGTTACAAATACTATTCCGATTTATACTCCTTTCGTCCGAAGATATGGTATACATTTTGGGATTGTTTTTGTCAGAAATTATGGTACACATTTACAACTATAATTAATAAATCTTATTTGTATAAATGAAGTTTTATTGATGTGGCGCTTAGCTTTTTTCAGGACCTTTTTGGTGGTTGTGATCTAAACTGAATAGACCGGCAATGTTTAGAACTATTTAATATGTCGTAAGTATGAAAAATGTCTTCGTTTTATATAAATATCTTCAATTTTATAAACATAACAGGAATAAAACTATTTTTCAACTGATCAAGTTTAAACTTTGTTGACATTTTTGGCACAGACAAAATCAAACACCACTTTATTATGTACCAGTTGTTTGACTAGCGTTTAAATTTACATATAACGACACTTCATTATAATTCTAACTTAGACCTTCTTAATCTTTAAAAATTATTATAAATTGCTTTAGAAGTAACTTATAGTTTACCAGTCAATAATATAAATCTCATCATAAAATAAAATATTAATTAATTTGTCGGCAGCACATGTTTTAATTCATGTTTCAGTTCAATTTTTATGTCTTTTAATGTAAAGAGAACAAAGTAGGTTAAGTTTAATTATATATTATGTTAAGTTGTTTTGATTATTGCTACTGATTTTTAAAAAGGGTTTTTTTTTCATATATCTCACATGGCTAATATGATTGGGTCAATTTGTAGCGCTACAATGCTGCTATATGTAAAAAAATGTATTTATAACTTAATAACTTAGTGGGCTCTCCATATATCTTTATTCATATTAGGTTTTAACCCATTATTCCTTTTAAGTATGTAATGATATCTGCTCTACATCAACCAGTACCGTGACAGACGAACTTTGTAAGCAATTCTGTGTGTATATAAAAGAATTTGGTAACTTCATAAATTTGATTTTTCTAGGCGTGTCTCCAATACTGTTAACTTCAACATGTTGCCTCGTACATTTTCCGTTTAGATATCTCAAAAAATATCTTAAATTTTCAATTGGTGACCAACGAAGAGAAGAATATTTCATAAAATTATAGCGAATATTTCTTCGTACGTTGGTCTTTCTATCAGGAGTATCAATCAAAATAAATTACCCCATGTCCTTGATGTTTGAAATTATTGGAACACTATGATTGTAGAGTAGTGTATTATTTTAAATAAATCAATAAAATAAAAATAACCTTTTTCGTCAGTTGAATTCTAAATTCTGGAAACCATTAGAGTCGATTTTCAATAAAAGCAACCATTCAAAGGCGATACTCATATGTGAAAGCGTTTTAAAAAAATGATGACAATCAGTTTCAAAATAGTTAAAATCAGCGGTGAGTTTCTCATTGAACTATTGTATGACTGATTGTGTTGTGATAATTTATGGGTTATTTGATGTGTTCTGATCAAATTTAATTGAAAACAGCTAATTGGTGATATAGTATGAGCTTAAGAGTCAGAATTTAATCACAAAACTGACACATACAGAGTGTTTCACAAAGATGTACATCCCTTTAAACCTGTAATAGACCCCCATAAGTATATCTACGTTGTAAAAAAATCGGTAGGTCAAAGTACCAAAAATAAATTTGAAAATTTTGTAAAAACCACTTAACAGTTGCTGAAATTAGGTGACTGCCTAAATAGCAGAGACGAAAACTGAAAACAATGAGAAGCATTATCGCTAGGTCAAGAGACAAAAACTTTAGATCATTTTTTGTGGTACTAATACAAGTTTTATTGGCAGTTAGAAGTTAGATCAATCAAATTGTTTCCAGTAGCCTTAATGTGTCTATTAATTTTTAAAGTAACCATTAGAATTTTTTAAATATTTTTATCGTTACGCTTGTGGGTTGTAGAATCCGAGGTTTAAATTTCTGCACAACTCTGTACTTGACACTCAACACCGCCTTAGTTCTGACAAGACACAGGCTGGTTTCATGTAAGTCTTCTGAAGATGCATTTAGTAGGTAGTAGGACACTCGTAAAATTGTTGTTCGAAAGTTAATACAATAAACGCCCGTCCTAACAAAATATGTTATGTAGAAAAATGACCGTCACTCTTCAAACTGTCGTAATAAATTATCGATTACAAAAATCCAGAAGTGGGCTTTTATGACCAATAATTCAAAAATCTGATTTATTTAAGATTTTGGATATTTTTATGTTATTCATGCTCATATGTGTCAAAAAATTTTAGAAGTGCAATTTTTCTCATGTGTTATACTTGAAAAAAAAATGTTTTCGTCAACACGTTCCACCAACACCAACAGCCAGCACCACGTTTTAACATTTTTGTTAAATTGAGCTTAAAAATTTAGCATTTACTATTAAGGTTCAATCGTCTGCTTCTTTAAAAAAAAAATCTATTTGTAATTTTGTTAAAACACTGGATTTCTTCAAATAATGTTCCACTGACTTTTGTTTAATAAAAGCTATTGCACTTACAAACTTCTTAGATTAGTATTTAGAATTTAGATCTTTGCTGATCATGTGCTTTCAACATTTCTTCATTGATCTCTCTTCCGCGTTTTATTTTACACGAATCATTGCTGATCGCTGATTGCATTTTTATTTCGCTGGTAACAGAGGCTCAATAGATAACGGAGCCGATTCTTAAATATCAGAGGATATACTTGTATCATATATTTTAATAAAGATTCCGTAAATTTTTTCGGTTGGTACGAAAAATTTTCATCGACACCAAATTAACCGTGACAATTTCTACAATTTTCCGTATTTCTAACGGAGATCCTACGTTTTTAAATGCCACCCATGTTAGATATTTTTATAACACCAACTAAACCAGTATCTAAAATATAAACGGCTTGTGGATTTATCAGCGTTAAAGTATATCTAGTTATTTATATCAGTGACACTGATAGCAAAACGTTCATTGGAGACTGTTAAAACCGCAACTTGTTAGATTTGGCGCCAAAATTAGGTCGCAAATTTACGTCTCTTTTCAACCCAAACATTCATATTCCACCGCCGCTTATTTTTGTTATTTCTATCTCTTTTTAATATACACCCATTGTTGTTTCAGCGCGCAAGACAGTTGGTCGGCAATGGGTTACGCCTCCAGTGAAAGCTCAACGAGTATGCGGTGATGTGAATTCTAGTCGACGAATGTTAAAGTTTTGTAGTGAAAAACTCGAAATATATCTAAAGAATATAAAGCAAAAGTTCGGTAAGTGTAACCATTCAAATTATGCAAAAAAACAACCAATTACCTTTCTCTGCGTCACTTTGTAAATGTAACGAAAATCATGTGGGAAAATCAATGTCGCATTAAAGGCGGACTACATTATTCCAGGGTTTTTCAATTTGTTTGTTATTTATTGTAAGAAAATTGATTATATGTAAACAAACATACTTGACCCTATTTTGAAAAAGTTAATTTAGACCTGCGTCGAGAGATTACCGAATGTATGACATCATCCCAAATGAGATTAGTCAACAATAAATTTAACTTCTTATTTTTAGGTAATTCCAGACAAAATGGCTGATCCAGGTTTTCCAGGACAACACACTACAACGACAACAATTACCTCCAATACAACTGTACAAACCAATATCAGATATGATCCCGTATACATAAGGACTTTACCTGGAATCTTGAAAATTGTTCAGATTGTAAGTGTCAGGTTTTGCAACCCACTCGCCCAAAATACTTGCTAGAATATATACTATTGTATAAATAGATCCTCCGAAATTTAAGGACATTGTCCAATGTAAACATCACTTAATTCAAAGTCCTTGAACTATGCACAATTTAAAAATGTAAAAATATTGATAATGTCAACTCTATTATTGAGAAATGTTGCAACGTGAGAATATACCAACCATATAGTAGCAACATCGGACAAATAACCATACCTTGCTTAGGCCGTTTTTTTTCCATCAAGGGATATTAATTGAAATTACTTGTACTATATTTTTAATGACTTTAAATAGGATATCACACATGAGATGAAAAAGTGACAAACGTAGGCCGCGAAACCAAAAATATAACTATTTCCACTACTTCTGTGATGGCTAGAAAGAATGCAACAACGTAAGATTATTAGGATTTTTACTAAAATAATTGTATTGAGGTTAAAAAAATTCTCCACAAGTAAGTCTCAAATAACATGATTAGATGCGTCTTTTCCTTTTTCATGGACCATACTCTCCTCTTATTACCAACGAATAAATAAACTTTAATATAGACATGCAGTAAATGTACCAGATTTAGATCATAAAACGTGTTATTACTGATGCTGATTTGATAAGTTGTATCCGTATGTTTTCGCTTTGAATCATAACTACAACATGTAAAAATATACAGCGTGTCTATAAATAAACCTGGATTCAAGGGTGGCTCTACGTTACCGTTTTGCCGCCTTGTAAAAGTCAAACGACCTTTTTTGATTATTGTGGGCAGTGATCGTTTTTTATTGATTTGTTTTAAGAACTAACAAAAGCAATTTTATCCTAGTTTTCATAAAAGCTACCCATTATTGTTTTGAAGTATTGACAAAGTCTCATTCAAAAAAAAATCTCATAGCCCCTTGATTCATAAACATATGTACCGTGCGATCACTATAATTTGAAATTAAACCGAAAAAGTATGTATTTTGCGATTGATACGTTATGTTGCGAAAGTCATCGTGGAGTTAGACAAAGGGCTCGTTGTTTACGACAAAATGGAAAACACTTTCAGTATTTACTGCAAAAGTAAAATAAAATAAACGTTTTTTTTTTTTTGAAAATTAACTTATTATTGACAGTAAAATCCTGTTTTATAAATGACATTTTATTAGAGATTTCTGAGTTTCAATCAAATATGGACATACGTTTTCGGTTTTATGGATGACTCGATTACAAATTATTTTGACGATATTAAAGAAACGTGTTTGGCACGGTGCTTGTTTATATTTTCTTCCAAAGAAAGCGACAGTGCTTTCGTAGGCAAAACCTCGTCACAGCTTACCACTTACTCTAATCAAATTTTAACTTTCTAGGTTTTAAATCTTCTTGGTTTCATATGTATAGAAGTAAGTGCTTTCACTTACCATTCCCGAGGCAGTTATTTCATTTTCTGCTCAATGACCGCCTTCTGGTTTACCGGAATATTGCTGCTTTTCTACTTATTCCACATCATAGAGAAGATGTACAGAATTCCTTGGTTGAAGATCGAACTAGTGTTCTGTGCCTTGTGGACCATCTTGTACTTAATCGCTTCGTGTCTAGCAGCTACTCTTGGCGTTGAAGCCTTTGCTGTCGCTGCTGTAAGTACATATCTCTAAAAAAAATAGGTTTTACATGATTGTTTGTAGTTCTTTGGATTCTGTGCGATGGTGGCTTACGCTGCAGATGCGTACTTCAAGTTGAGAGCGGTCCAAAGTGGCGAACTGGCCCAAGGAGAACGCGTCATCAATAAACAAACTGCAACTACGTCACCCACAACGCCTCATTACTAAAATGCGTTCAAAAGATGCTGATCTGTCTTGTAATGTTTTCTTTAAGTTTAGGTGGATTTTGTACAATTCGTTCGAGTCAATATTAATTTGTCTTATCTTGTATTAATTGGTAGATAAGTAAGTAACACGACCACTTATACACGTATCGATATGTAACTGAGATGGTAAAAATGGTAACAATGTATTTTTTTCACATATCTATTTATATTGAACTATTTATACATAACGCAGACTGTAAATATTTTGTTAAAAGTGCACCTACTCTTGTTGCATCTAAAAAATAATTTATATTTATGTAAAGTGTCCAAGACACTTGCTTATTGTACTTTTATCGTGCAACGAAGATGAATATAGATATTAGATATTAAAAGTGCTTTTATTAACTGAAAATAGGTACCTAGTTTGGAAAAAGACGGCGTCAGTACCCTTACCTTACTTGTTAGTGGTGCTGTTAGATTTCAAATTTGACATAAAATTAATTTTTGTCAATAACATCTCATCAGTACTCCCAATATCCTCTTATCGCAACAATATTTTACACAATATCCATAGTTCTGAGCCTTATGACATTTTTGAAAAATGATTTAAATGATGAAGATGGAGGAGGTACATAAAAGAAAGATACGGTGAAACAAGCAAGAAAACAGGAAAATCACAATCCTTAAAAAAGTCGACGCACTATAAATATGGAACTGTCGAAAGTATGCAGCAACGTCAGCTGTGTACAGAAAAGATCTCATTGTCAGAGTCGAAGAGCCCTAAGTGAAAGAATATTTTGGATATTAGAAGCAAAACTGCGTAAAATTGCGGCCTCCAATTAAGAAAACAAAGGCAAGAGTTGCTATCGATTCTTTTAAACATCAAATGGCTCGTATAAGCAGTCACGAAGAACCTTTACGTGGGTCAAAGAAACATTACCAGAAATCTAGAAATCATCCAAAGCTCGATATTAAGAATTCTGCATGCTAATAACTCTAATACCGTTTGACTTTATGTAAAAAGTCTGCTTTGTCTTGTTCTGCAATAAGAACATGTGTAAGAAACCTTCTAATTTCTTACTTATTACTATTTTCGTATTGAAAGTGAATTTGTTTTGTTTTTATTAATTTTTCCGATGATTAGGAAATATTTTCCAAAATAATCATAATGATGTTCTTTTAGTATTTTCATTTAATCTATTTTTTTTTGTCGTGTTGTTCTTGTACAATATTTTTTCTCCTGATTTCGATTTCTAGTCTTTTTCATTTCCCTTTCGCTGCAGATACTTCCTTCTTCAGATGATAATTCCTTGCATTATTTCCTTCCTTCCTGTATCTACGCTTTTTTTAAATTTCTTAAATATTTCATTCTAGTTTTCGGCTTTTCTTTTGGCGAAACCTAACATCTTTCACGATTAGAACTCTCTTTAAAATTGTGGTTTCTAAAATACTTCCTAAAATTGGTGTTTCACACAATAGTTTAATAATTTAATGCGCCGTCACAAGTTTTTACAAAATTGCAATGGATCGAACAAAATGAAACAAACAAATATCTTTAATGTTTTATTTTGAATGAATGTGATCACGCGCCCCAGGTAAGTCTGGCAACATGATCGGTCTTCCGTTTCGAGCTTTTAATAATACCAAGGTACTCCAACTCGGCCACGGCTTGAGTAAATCGAGCTCTTGTAAACGTTAAGGTTTCTTTTATAAATGTAATTGTGACAGATTTTTTCTAATTTTCTGCAACTGATGACGCACTCATTTTGAATGCGTTAATAAGCCATTACCAAACTTAAAATCTAGGAACTTTTTTCGGTTGGTAACACACATTGGACGAAATGTCAAATATCAGTAAGTTTTAATTATAAAAGGATACTGTAATTCTGGGTCGACTTTTGGTTTCGAATCGTCATCAAGATCTTGAGAATCTACAATACTTAAGAAAGACTGAAGCCAATCGTATAAATTAATCATTTTTCCGCACTCTAGATGTAATTTATAAATTATGCTTATATCTGGCATTGATGACAATATAACTCCGTCATTCGAAATTTCACAACAGGAACACTATAAAGTCTTACTCAGCAATAAAGAAGCTGGAACTATCAATACTCACGTGTAAATAATAATGCGGGTCATTGAGAGCTGTGTGAATAGCCGCTCTATGAGAGCCTATAATGTGATTCTGAATCGAGATGTCGTTAAAAAAGAAAATTTCATGAAAGTAGAAACTTGTCGGTTCTTGTAAATAGACCTTGAACTGCTGTGACAGAAAATTCAATACCTTTGAACGAATCTTCTCGTATTTATTAATTGGTTTGTTCTGATTCGACATTTTTTTCAATTTCTTCAAAATAAATTTTCAGTGAAATATGGAATCGCTTAACGAAAATCTCACCTCTTTAAGTTTTAATCTATCCATTAGTGCAATTAATTCTTCGTTCTCTTCTTCTTCAACATGATCTTCAATCTCCAAGTTATGTAGTTGTTGTAAAAAACTACCAAGCTTCTCTGTTAAAATTTGAGCTACTTCAGAGTCCAGGTGAGCGTCATCGGCGTTCGTTTGAATGATTTCCCTAATTTTCGTAATTTTCGTTAAAAGTTCCTCCTTTGCTTGGAATGATAACAACTGGAAGCATTCGTGATATTCTGGACAACTCGTAATACTCCTTGAAACTGCGATTGCGTACAGTTCTCGAATCTTCAAATCAATTCCTCAACACAAAAACACAAAATTTTTTGATCAAAACCTGTTTTCCTAACGGCGCTTTGGGTAAATCCGCCACCAGCACATACAGACACTTTAAAAACAAGTGAAAATTCGGTATATACGACATGATCTTTTTGACTTCTCTTCTTAAAACAGTTCTAAAGTACTCATCGTTTGTCAATAAACGTATTCTAATTTCGGGGTTTTCGTTTTCGACTAGTTTTCTAAAAGACATTATTTGGCGTGCGTTTTCGAGATCCTCATGGGAGAATTCATCAAGTACTGGTTTAATGTGCTTTCTCTGACACAAAGCCATGGCGTTTCCTCGACTGAAATGTTCAAGCATTGCGTACTGCAAATAAGTTTATTGAATCACGAAAAAAATGTTACCTTAATAGTTACCTTAACATTCTGGATGAAACCACTTACAGAAAGATCATAAAATAGGAATATATCAATAAATAAATTAAATACTTTTCCACCGAGATGAAAGGGACATTCTCGTGAGAAAAAAATATTTTCTAAAACGTTGTTTAAGTAATTTATAGAAGGACTCGACCGAAATACTTGAATATTGATTTTTGAAGACACATGACAGGGTAATGAACGATGGACTACAGAAAGAGATGTAGCAACGCCGAAGACAAATACAAATGGCAGTATATTGATGTAGCTACTCGCAATTAAAACAAAGTCTTGGAGCACTTTTGGAGAAAAATTCTCAAAATCTGGGATTATGACTACAATTGCTTTTTTATTTGATCGAGATTTCTGTTTTTTAGGACTATTGGACTTTGATGTTATATACAAGTCTTCATACCAAGACTGCAAGAACGAAAAGTTACATTGTGACTTTTTAACGTGCGTTTCTAAATCAGAATCATCCTATAAAATGACAATCATTGCAAAGAAATTTTAAGAGTCAATATTACCTCTGTTAGTTGATCATTACTTTTAACCAATTGATTAACCATAGTTTCAACCAGATATTTTAAAGTCTGACAGTCCTCTCCGTTTAGTGTACAAACGTGTGGTGTTACTGTGGCTTTTAGTTCCTCGCTTAAAGTTTTGAATTGAGCTGAATGGTCTGGCATATTTATTCCAGTCAGTAGAGCTGAAGCAGGAATTTCAGATACAATATCTACATAACAATTTTTAATATAATTAATTAAGTTGCTTAAAATACTAGAAAACGTATCGTTGTTTAGTTTCTGAAATGTGAATATCGTTATTTATTTACATGTTTATCACAAAAGGTATTTATTTACCTGGAGTTTTGTTTCAATGGAGTCCCACAATGATTTATACCTTTTGTACCATAAACTATCACAGAAAAGGTTTCCATTAGGTTTATTTTTCTTTCTGGACTTTTTTGATGCCGCACTGGCCCCATTTTTGAAGACAAAAACGCCCTAGAAACAGAATACATTTTGGCGCCAAAATGTTTGGATCAAATAATGCTTATTCTAATTTACGATTTTTATATAATTATGTATAATGGTCAGATATCTTGTCGAAAAATCGTCGTTATATGTAAATATTTATAACGCATTGTATTATAATGTTCTTTTTATAACTAGATTTATCAATATGAAATTTAAGGTTATGTTGCAGAGTAAAATTCTTAACTTACTTTTGAAACTGATAACGTCGTAGACATTGTAGATATATTTGATTGTTTTATCAGCACTATAATAAAATGAAAAACGAAAGGACGTAACAATAAAAAAAAATCTATAAAAATTTTAAGAATTTTGCACAAGTAGACACAAATCAGCAACAACTGTAAGCAACCAGTAACAACGGTAAGCAAACTACAACAACAGTAAGCAACCAGCATTTAGTGTACGCATTTAAGGGGTCTGGGAGAATAATTTACAATGTTCCCTAACCATGATTTTGAAAAAATTAAAACCAAATTTGAGGGACGTTCAATCTGCCTCACACATAATATTAAGTTGAGAATATGATTTACATGAAGTTAAAGTATTAAAATAAAAATTCTGATTGCTTAAATTTTTCAGTTAAGTACGTTATAGATCTATTCTTGATCACTTAAAGTTAATTAATAACAGGTTTAACAGCATAAAATTCACATGTGAAATAGAGAACAACGGTAAACTACCCTTTTTAGACACTCTTGTAATTAGGAATAAAGATAAATTAGAATTTGATATTTATACAAAAGAGACCAGGACACTTCGCTACATTACAGAAGACTCACATCATTGTCCTCAACATAAGATGGCGAGTTTCAATTTCTTAGTCCACAGGTTAGTAAATTTTCCACTAACACGGCCTAGATTCATCAAGGAATTGACAACAATCAAAAATGTAGCCAGGTGTAATGGTTTTGATCCTAGAATTGTCAACAGGTTAGTGTCCAAATTAGAACGTAAGAAATCAATTTCAGAATGCTCGACTTTTCGTGATTCAATGCCAGAAAAGACAAGATTTGCCATGATCTCTTATACACCTTCAGTGACAAAGGGGCTGGAAAAAGTGTTCCAGGGTATTGATCTAAAGGTGGTTTACACCTCTGGATTAAATCTCCAATGTCTTCTCGGCAACCCGAAAGATAAAGTAGGGCCCAAAGAAAAGTCGGGTATTTATGAAATTAAATGTAAGAACTGTGAGCAAAAATATATTGGGCAAACATGGAGGTCAATTTTGACAAGATTCAAAGAACATGTAGCTCACGCCAAATATGGCAGGTTTGAAAAATCCAGTGTTGCTCAACATATTTTTGACAAAGATCATCGTATAGATGAAAGTTGTTTAAAATTAGTTAGGAATGTAAACAATTGTAAATTTCTAGACGTTTACGAAAGTCTAGAAATAATTAAGAATAAGCCCTTTGTTATGAATGCCGATAATGGTCCCATCCCCTCTTCTCCCCTCTTTAGATTGTTAAATACCACCCAAAAAGTGGTATAGGTAACTAGTATATAAGTAATTAGTTTTTAAGGGTAGATAAGTTTAATCATCACTCTGATGATGGTATCATGGATACCGAAACATATGTTAGTGTGTTTCAAAAGTGTGTGTTTGGTGTAGGGGTTTTTCAATATATTTTTTAATTTTTTTAACTACAATTATGTGGAAATAAAACGAAAAATTGCATCTAAGATGCACCGGGGAAAAAAACATCTATGTTCACTATAATGTCTCCTTCATTACTTTAAATATATTGTGCATTTCGAAATTAAGTGGTGTAAATTCGTCTTCACGGAGTTTGGGGAATAATTATTAAAACTTAAAATTGAAAAAACTTATTTATTATTGACAGTTTGTATGATATTTTTATTTAATATCATTAGGGGCCAAACAATCAGATAAAACTTAACAAAACTACCATTACCAAAAGTACAAAAATTTACACGAAATGTTAACAAAAATCAAAACATTGAAACGTCTATAACATTAGAAGCTTCAAGAGATCAAGAGAATTTGTAACAGTCATTTTTGAAACCGAAAACATACGTCTTTTGCGATCGATATGTTATGTTGCGAGGTGTTACTGATGAAGTCAGACCAAGGGCTTGTTGGTGCTTACAACAAAATAAAGAATATTTTTTGTATTCATTATAACAGTCAAAAAAAAAAAGTTAAAAATTCACGTATTGTTGACGCTCAAATCCAGTTTTTTCAAATGACATTTACAAGTGTGAATCAAATAATGGACATACGTTTTCGGTTTCAAGGATGACTCGATTACACATTGTTTTGATCGCTGTATTTTGATGGTTATTCTGCTGGATCCCTCATTTGTCTTTATACTGAGCGGGAAAAACTTTTGAGCCGCTCGGTATTAACCATAACGTTATCGAATAAAGCGATTAGTTATTTGTAAGAAGAAAAACAACAAGACGCAAACATTACAAAATCTTTGAAATTTGCATTGAAAAAGACCTAATTATTGCAAATACAAAGTTCCAACACAAAGTCAGCCATACATCTGCAGACACAACAATGTGAGAACAATAAAGTAATTTTTTGCTCGAAATATGCATAACATTTTTCGTGGTCGTGTATACAAAGACATTTTTTAGTAATGAAGTCTGAAAGAAAGATTATTTACCTAGTTGTAATTTTTTTAATGCCCATTTAAAAAAAAAAAAAACACTCTAATTTATCTGCCGGCCAGGCAACGTGTAATACACATTTTTGTTTACTCAAGGTAAAAATTGTATGGTGTAAGATTAGACATGCCCTAAAAATTGTCGCCTGTGATTAATATTGAAATGAATCACTCTGTAGTTTCAAACATAAGCAACCATCAAACTGTTTTACTTTTTATTTAGAGCACTTTCCCTTATTCGGTTTTACAAACAAGCACAACCTTCAAAAAATGATAAAATAAATCTTAATGTCTATCAAAAATTATTTGAAAATTTACACGATCTAAAATTTATATCATGCAAATGCCTGTGATGTGGTTTTAAAGAAATACGCTATATAAAATTGTCACTTTAACGATTGGCTTCTTGAGCGATACACCAGTGATCGTTTATTATTAAGTTTCATTAAAGCATGATTTCTGTACTAAAAATAACTATTAATGAATGATTTAGTAAGTTTATTATAGGCAACCAACCATACACCCGCTTAATGTGAAATTTTGAAGACCGTCAAATTCTTGTTTTTAAGAATCAAGATGATAGAGATGCTGATGATGATGATACTTTATCTTCACTTTTTCCGAACATTTGGTTGCATAAATCATTTTGTAATAATTTTAAAAATCGTTCTATTATTTGTTCATTTCGTCAAAATACAATTATTAGAATAAAAGGAGTATTCTTTTGTGTTACTGGGCTCTTAATAGTTTTAATTATTTACGCACGAACGAAGTGAAACCTCTCGATTATTAACCGCTTTCATTAACAAATTTGTTAGTATTGTTAGTACATTTATGGTGATTGGTCAACTTACAATGCTTGAATTTTAAATACCATAAGTGCCTTAACATTTTGTAACTTAAAAGTCGTCTTAGATTTTGACAAAGACTTTATTATTAGAAGAAAGAGTGAGCATTCTAGGACACTGTGTATATTATTTAGTGTCTAATTTAGTGCTTTTTAGTGGTTTTATTGGTTCAAAATCCAGTTAGAAAATATTTCCTGTTCTATGGAGAAAAACATTTTTTTGCAAAAAATAATAGCTGAAGTAGTTTTGGATAACCGACTTTTTAAAAATCTCTTATTTCGGCATCAAGACATTTTCAAATGAGTAGGTACATATGATCTCCAGTTTCATTTCAATTACCTACTCAGTACTTACTGTCATTAATCAACCGAACTGGCTTTTGTAAACACAGATGACTTATTAGTAGTTCAATATATTAATTTTTGACCCAGATTACAATGACTAAATCAAATTGTACCACTTTATTTTGGCCGTCACTGTACATACAATAAAATGATGGTGCACATTAAAATTGATCACAAAAACAGTTGGTTGCATTTGAAGAAAAAAAAAAAAAAGATCAAGATAGCCCTTAAAAAAAGAGACACTTTCACAAATAAATAGTTATTTGTATTACAAGTAAACAAAGTATTGTTTTTCTTTACGAATGGCTTCCATGAGTAAAGAAGAAACTACTTTTCTTTTAGAATAATATATAAAATTTTCGCGGACATTTAAATGCAAATGGATCTTGAGGAACTGTCAAGAAAATGTCTAATTTGGATCAAGATGGAAAACTGGAAAAAAATCAACATCAGTGAAGATTAACGCCATAAGATGACTGGAAGCAAACTCTTCATCTTGCCTATTATTTGAAACTACCCAAGAAAGTTACATTCGACATTGTGTACGTCGAACGTCAACTATTTTTTATGCTAAGGGTGGAGTCGACATCAGGAGGCTCAAAAGTCATGAGGAATGGCGATCAAACACAAAAATTGCCTGTTTTTTCTTATCAGCTTGATTCAAATTCTTTGCGCTCCTTCTTGTAGTAAAATTTTTGGTACTTTGTAAAGTATAGTTATTTAAGTCATTATTTTCCAACTGTAAGATGATCTCGTTTCTCTGAAAAAAAAAAAATTGAAAGGATATTTTTATTTAGGTCATGTTACGACCTGTTTGCATTTGTCTGTTTGGAAACATATGGTATTCACTCTTCTTGAGACGTTTGATTGCGTGATGCGAAATATTTTTTTTTCTACGGCTACACAGAATAACATCATTCTACAACGGCTTTTAAATACAGAATCAACGTCATTCTAAAAACCGTTACGGAATATATTCCGTAACTTGTTGCAGAATGGCCATTGCATTCGGTATTTACTTGTGCGGTTACCCTCAATGGATGGATACAAAAAAAAAAATACCAAATATCAATAACAATTTCAAATTGCTGACGGCATGCATCCGGTTGTCCCTAACATTCTGTAGATTTTTTCTCTTAAACTAATTACGTTGAGTAAACATAATATAATAACGTCAAGAATCAGATGATCTGCTTCAAACTCCTTCAGAGCTTCTTCGGGACCACTACTTATGCTACTTTGTTACCAGAAAAGTTCAAAGCGATTTATGAACTTACCGTAGGCAAATTTATGAACTGGAGACAAGAAAAAAAGACGAAAATGTCTTTTGGCATTATGGAAAACTTACTCCATTTTAACAAGTGCTTTTGATATTAAATAAATCGTTGATATTGGAAATTATTATAAATTACAAGCATTTCTAAAAAGAAAAGAGCGGACGGCTATATTGCGAAAAAGTCACAAACATCTACCACAGAAGAGATTAGGAAATTTCTTAGTAACGCTCCGGACGAGCTTTATCTGGAAACAAAGGTAACCTGGTAAAAGTTGTAAAAAAAATGTTCATCTTTTTACTCACGTTTTAGATAGCACTAATCGTTGGAATAATGGACGCATTTAGAAAACAGAACTGTGGCAAATGAAATACGAAGATTGCACAAATGGCGAAGCAAATTGCTTTTTATTTGAAATTTTCGCAACCCTAATTAGTAATTATATACCGGTCACAGCCTCCGCCTCTTCAGCAACTCTTTTGGTAGGTGCAAATGCTAACTTCATCATCTTGAAACGTCATGGCAGATGGTGATCAACAGAAGTTGTAGAAGGTTACATAAATGAATCATTAAATAACCAAATTAATACATCAAATAAAATTTTGAACTCTATTGAATCTGAGGTTGTTCCAAATGACAGCAACGAAATACTAATAATGAGAAAAACAACATAAATTCGCGTTTAATAAATGTTAGCAATCTTAAAAATTTCGTATTCAACAGCATAACCTTTAATATTTAAACAATAATGCATTATAAATAAAAAATAAAAAAAGTTGTAGAAAAAGTATAGTCTACAACACGTTTGTAATGATGATTCCGCACTTGTGGAATGTATCCCATTCAAAATTGGTTACAGAATATATCTAATATTTCACAATTATTGAAAGTAAACTTCTTAACAATGATAACACAAATAACACATTCTTGTATTGTTAGTTGCCTAAAATTAAACTTAAGTGTCTGTACTTTCCGATCAAAAAATCAAATGAAAAGAGTAGTAATGCGACAATAATCATATTTTGTATTAAGTATATTTTTTCTACAAGACATCAAAAGAAAAAACTTAAAATGTTACCATACACAATGATCTTGCGGCTACGTTTTTTTGCTCGATTTTAATGGAATGCAAGCACGTAAAATGTATCGTAACTCATCTAATAATATTCACGACTACTGCTACAACAGTTATTTTTATGATCCATAAAACATAAATAATTAAAAGTGAAGTGTGCCGCATTTTACTGATGCTATTCACTATACTCCATTTTTGACAAGCTTTGTCTTCACTTTTCGATCTTATTCGGTCTCTCTATGGAATTTGTTGAACAGTTATTCTTTCCTTCGAGGTAAAATAATAAGAAACGCGAATGCAGATTTAATAAGGAATTCAATCGTGTAATTATTTTTTGAATTATAAGTGCTCACTTCTCTTGCATGAAATTAAAATTTTATTGCTTCATCGACAATCATAATAAAAGATAAGAACGAACCGGGGGCGCCAGAAGTTGATGAACGTAAGCCAGTTCTGTGCTAATTTATTTAATAATTTATTTCATACAATCTTCACCTTTGAATTAATTTTGTTTTGATAGGTTGGTGAACTTGAACAGTTGGTATTTTTCGTCAGTCAGACTGTTTGTGATGAAACTGATCCATGAATAATTATCATAATATTAGAGTAAGGAACATAAAAATCAGGTAACAAACATAGAAATTTAAACATGTTGCCAAAAATGAGAACCGCTTATAATCTTGCAGAATGTGAAACTTTAGTTTGCGGATATGTGTATAGTTGGTTGCCTAAGATAGATTTGTGTTAACACAAAACATGTTAAAGAAAGCCTGGTCAAACAGCTTGTAAAAATTCCATTTATTTGTTTATTAGTTAAATGGGCGCTTGTTAAAAATTAACAATTACTATAATACTCATCGGTATTATTCAATAAATATTGATTAGCTAAATGAAGAAAATTACCAAGCAATTTTGTTCCAATATATCCAACAGAGATTAAAATAAACCAAAACCCATGTTTTTTTTTTGTCAATAAGGGAATCCAAACATTATTATTAATTATATTTTATAAGATAAAACAGTTTATTTTTAACATTAAATATTATTGAAAATTTTTTACATTAATACGTTTACCAGTGATTTTCAACAGATCCGAATAATACATTTTTTTTAAAATTTAATTTCCAAAAAGTCATTACTCACATTATCAAAATCCATGAAATCGTAAATTTTGATATTTCCGCTAGTTCATCAAACAGCAAAATTGCATAAAGTAAGTCAATAGCTTCCAAGAAGACAGACAAGAACACTTTAACAGCAGACAACTACTGAGTAAAAGCAAATATATGTCAGTGTGTTGCACTTTTTGTTCGTTTTACTCCGCCATAGAATGCATTTCCGCATCTACTTCCAATTCTCACTGATTGATATTTTCACGATTGATTCATGTAATTGTCTCTTTTCGACATTTTCATAAAAACAGTGCAGACGATTAGAAAGCTATAATCTAAAACGTTTAACACGTTTTAAGATGCAGAGACGGCATTCAGTCCATCGAGATTTTCCACCTTCAACTATAATAATGAGTAAACATCTTTTCAGCTGCGTCATTCTCGCAAATAATTCAAAAGAATGCTTCAAATTTTTGAAGTTAAATGAATAATTTTGAGATAAAAAGATTCGACATTGTTTGATTTAATTATTATTACTTAGTGTTGTAAAATGAATCAATAATTTCACTTACTGTGAAACTCGGATGGCAATGGCCCACGAAAGTGAACATGACGGAATCGCCGTTATTTTGACTCCGGACAACGAACTCCGGAGCCGCGTCAACAATTAATTGAAAATATTAAAATTTAACAGATTTTTCATTTTTTTTTTCAGTTCACTTTAACAAAAATAATTTGAGTCATTAACATTCTTGAATTTTTTAAAGAAGAAACTTATCAGTTTCATCTTAATTGTAGACATCTGTCGCATTCTATTATTGGCTTATGCAATGTGTGTGTTGCTTCAACGTTATTACCGAACAATAATTAATATTTAATTAATAATCAACGAATCATTTGTATAATTGACGGTAATCTGAATTATTAACTGTTTGCGCAATTAGTAGAGAGGAATAAAGTAAAGAACGTTTTAGCCGCTTTAACTTTCTGTTATGTTACTGTATTTTGACAATGAAAGGAACGAATTCAAACTAATTAATTTATAACCGTACAAGTTTACTTAAAGGAACAATTAATGAAGCCGCAGCAATAATAGTCGTTTTTAGTTGTTACATAATGTATTAGTTGAGCAATTAATCCGTTCTTGAGAATCTTGAAAACTTCTTGAGTTTAAAATATTCGTTTTCTCCTTACTTTTACCAGCTTTGAATTCGATAGTGTTTGTTTTCAATCTGAATAAAACACGGAAGGACTGTAGAATTAATTGTACTAATAAGTGTAGTGACTTCTGAAGTTCAGTGCCACAGACGGAATCATGTTAGCACATAAAAGGAAAAATATTTGGCAAATATTTGTTTACTATTGGTGAGTATATTGAACTTTTTGTAAGTTCAGTCAGTGCTCGGGATCAGAAATATTCCTACATTTGTTTCTAGCATAAATTGATCAGTGGATCAAAAGGAACGGACGATTGTAGATGTATCATTTGAAACTAACATTTAGCAGTGAACTTGGCAAAGGTAGGCCATTCGAGTTCAATGCCTTACTTTCATAACTTCACAATCTCTCTTACATCACTTGTACTACTATACAAAGTGTGAGTGGGGAAATTTACAACTGAGAACGCTCTTTCGTTAGTTAATAGTTGGTTTTATTTTTAATGAATCTTTGAGGAGTACCGAGTAATTGATTTTTTATATGATGACACAGTCCAAAAACTGTGTTGATTTTTACACTATTTTGTAGTTGAAACATATTGAAATAAGAGAAGATTCGTTCCATCTCTTGTCACTGCTTTTAATATTTTCTCTTTATTTTAGCTGTACAATTCTCTAGTTCTCATTGTCAGTTTGAAGTTTTCATAAGCCTTGCTTTGCTGCTTTATAGTGGTTGTTTTTTCTTCATTCGTGCACTCTTTAATTGCATATTTGCAGGGTATTTGGCACAAAATTGTTGAAAAACGACTAAAAAAAGGATATGAATCAACCGAAAGAACATCATTTTTTTTTAAATTTCTAATTTTTATATACTCTATAAACCCCTAAAAATTGGGCAAACGAAAAAATGCTTAAAATCAAGCAAAATTGCTTTAAAAACTGACTAGAGCATTTGGTACATGCAAAAATCATCGAAAAAGGTCTGAAAAAGAATATAAAACAACCAAAAAAGAATCCTTCAGAAAATTCAACTTTTAGACAATATAAAAGTACATTCTTTATTGGGAATATATGAAACAAGTTTATCGACTTATGATTACAATTTTTCTAAATTTACTAATTAATTCATCTAATTCCATATCTAAACTTTTATTTCTATGACGACCCTTTTTACATTATTGAATAGTTTTTTATTATTTATTTTGTTTTTCTTCTTTTTCTTCCCATTTATTCCGATTTGTTCTTTTTTGCTTCGAATTGTTCTTATTTGCTCCGATTTGTTTTCCTTGTATATGTAATCTTAATGAAAATTGAATTTAGCTTCATATTTAAAAAAATTCTGGAAATACTTTTAGACTTGCAGAATCTGTCTTTGCTTGCTTTTTTTATTTACGGTTGAATTGAGATATTCAATAGCAAAATTACGATTTTTTATTTGAGTTGCTTTAGTGTTTTTTTGTGTATATGAATATTTTGAAACTTGTAGTTTTGATTGCTGTTTGACTTTTAATGGTGTGTTACTTGTTAATTTTATATTAGTCTCAGTAAAAGATGTTAGTATATATACTATATATATTGATTCAAATTATATTAGAGGCTAACGATATATTAGTTAGTTTTTAGAATAATTATAAAAAAAGTTTATTTGTATTTTTTGAATTAATCTTTTAAGGGTTTGTTATATTTTATGTGCGCTCATTTAGTTTAATAATTTTTTTCAAATGTTTTTGATCTCGAGATACTTATATGTGACACCCAGATACGAAAAAAGTTAAACCTATTATTTTTTACTTAGAAACTAACTATGTGGAGGGTGTTTTATTTGAAAAAAACATAACTTTGGTTTGCCGCTCTACATAAGGATCGCCTGTATATAAAGAAAAATATTTTTAGAATGTGCACTATAAATTTATATACCGGATGTCGAAAATCGCATGAAATAAAAGTAATAGCATAAAGTTATGGACCGATTACGCATTCCTGAGCCACTCTGTATATATATATATATACCGGGTGGAATATAAAAAGTCCTTTGGTGTTGTAATTTCCTTACTTTTTATTCGATTTTAATATGTCAAATAAAATTATTTTATGGACTTTACATTTGGATCTATTTAATAATTTTTCTTGAGTTTTGACTTTGACAGATGAGACCCAAGTTTTTTTTAATGGCATTTTTTTTGCGCATCTTATAAAAAAATTTTTCTAGTTATGAAACTACAAAAAACAAATCCATGCATAGAAAAAAAGGGAAATTGAGGAATTAATCTAAAAATTTGAAAAAACAATTAGTCAGAGTAAACAATTAGAAAAATGCATGCAAGAAAAATGCTGCCGGTACTTGGTGACTCTATGAAAATAATTTTCCGGGCAGAGTACTTCCAAATGTCGATAAATTTGGAAAACAACAGTTGTAAAATGCAAGATGAATTCTGGAAGACAGCTCTCTTATTCACTTCGCGAAATTAGAATCGATTTTCATACAATCACAAAGCAGCTGCAGCATTTTTCTCGTATGCACTTTTATTATCGCTATATACAGGGTGAGTCAATAGTGCGATATCGGTCGATCCTGCCTTTCGTATTTATGATAATGAGACTTTTCAAAACGTGAAGTAAAAAAGTCCAAATTCTAAAAATATTTTATCTTAGACAGGGTGTTTTAATAGTTCAGGACCGTACTTAACTTAATTATTTTAAACGGAACGCTACTTATTTTTTGTTATATGTTCTGATTTGTTGGATTAAATGCTTTAAATGCATATTTCGTTTTTAACTTTTAAAGGCACGAATGTCAACTTATTATTTTTTTAACAAAATTTTGAAAATTCGTAAGTTCAATTAAAGTACGGTTTTAGCATTATTATTATTAGTAATTGATTATTGAATTTTGGTAAGAATCTAAAAAAATTATTACTCTTGGGTATGGCACTAATATTACTTGATGCTATTATACAGGGTGTTTATTAGAAACATTTGATTTGTTCAATGTTTAAACAGGTATAATTTCGTTTTTTTTTTTTAAATAAAACTCCCTATATATTCTGATATTATCGGATTCGTTTATCATGACCTTTTATTTAGTAGGTATAAAAAGAAGGTATATCTAAAATTTATACTTATTGAGATATTGTAGCATTTTAAAAAAAATGTGATGTAAATGTAATAATTATTTGTGCATAAAAAAACTATTAGGTGGAGTATTCGTACTACATTTATTTGTCTAAAGAATTTTTGGCATAACTTTTTCCTTGGATGTTTTTGAGTCTTTATATAATATTATTGCCTTAAAGTTTTAGGTGTTCCTTATACTTAACAAAATTAAAAAGAAGAATTCGATGATACAAGAAGATATAGTGTTCCATTTAAAAAAAACGAAGTTCTAGCTGTTTAAATGTTGTATAAAATAAGTGTTTATAATAAACACCATGTATGATGGCATTTGCTAACATTAGTGAAGACATCCATTTTCAAAATTTTAAAAAAAAATGCATAACTTTGCAATCTTACATTCAAAATTTAAAAACAAAACATGCGCTTAACGCATTTAATCGAACAAATCAGAATATGCAAAAAATAAATGGAGTTCTATTAAAAAAAAATGAGGGTCCTGGACCATCACCTGGAACACCGTGTCTAAAGTAAAATATTTTTAGAATATGTACTTCTTTGCTTCATCCATCAAAACGTGTTAAAAAATCTGATATCGCACTATTGACTGAACCTGTTATAGTATATAGTTTTTTCGATAGTAATTGTATTCTTGTTTTTTACAGCGACTGGTCAACTTGGGTAGTTCAGAGTTCGATGAGTTGCATGGATGTCATGACTTCATAGATAAGAGTTAATTCGCTTGGCACTTTTTTAATAATTGTGATAGCCCACTGTCTGGATACTGTTGGTTTGGTAAAATATCAATCCGGAAAATACTTGAGAAATTCTTTACAATTCAAATGACCAGTTCTATAATTAGGGTTACATAAAAAGATGGAAAATTTGTTGAGGATTTAAGCAACATGTCAAGAACTTAGACTTAGACTTAAATATTTAAGACACAGAGGATTTTTAAAATTTATAGAAGAAATTTATATCAGATGTCATGACAAGTCTGAATAGAGTAATCAGAAAAGCATATGACCAGCATAGATATTTGAAATGGAAGAATGGAGTGGTCAGGCACAGAGAATGAAGAAATGTATCGTCATCATGTCAGTACGTTTTTGAGGTGCTGAAACGATCCTTAGCATTGTAAGTTTTGGTTTAACGTAAGTTAAGATGACAAAAAAGTTATCTAAAAATAATTAAATATTTACTTCAAAACTGAAGAAACTGCAAAAGACGATATCTTACTTACTGATGAGTTTGACGCGTTTGTTTGTGAAATGATCTTGGAAAGCGGAAAGAAGGAGGAAATGTGAAAAACTATCAATGACATTACCGAATTTATTCGCTAATGGACTCTCGAGATTCCGAAAGCGTGCCGTTTTGTGAAAAAAGACATTGCTCATGGCTTGTTGTGCACTGGGAGGTATATGATCACTTGGAGCAAACAACTTCAATTTTTCTTGGACTCTTTTTTTTTATTCTGAATGATTTGGATTTACAAAAGAAGAAGTGGAATTTTTAGGGGATGTCTATCTAAGAACAAGCAATATTGGCGAAGAAGAATATTATTGATCAGTGGTAAAAAGGATATTCAATTATAAATACCAAGAGAAAGATTTTTAGCTTGTATTCCATTCTTAATTACTTACGATCTTTGTGTCTCTCTTACTGGAAGGATAAAGTTGATTCGAGTCGTCTAGATTGTCTACTTGCTGAGACTCCATTTCATCAAAAGATTGATATGTACTCACAATTTTTAACAGAGTGTGGTTTCTTCAATGTAAATTTTGAAATTGATTTTTGGCTTAGATAAAAGGTGCTTTATGGTCTTCCATAAAGTCCATCGCAGACTTGTATATCAACACATAGATATTCTTGTAAAGAAATGGTATCATAAGTGCTATGCAAAGCTCAAAATTGCCAACGGTTATTCACTCAGAATTGATATATTTTTTGACATAAATAAATAACACCTCAGTTGTAATAGAACTTAGAGTGCAAATGGTGTGGATGTAGTTCTTGAACAAATATTGGAAAAAATAGTACAAAGTCTCTGCAAATTGAACTGTCGGTCCTGAAAATCAAATTGTTCTTAGTGTACTTTTAGCTTAAGACGGAAAGGTCTTTGTTGGTAAACATTGATGAAAAAAAACAGTGCACAAGTTATCATGGAGGTAAGAGTATGCGTGGACAATAATAGAAACACCTTGTTCCCTTCAGAATAAAGAGATGGAAACCGTGAAAAGACTTTCGTTGAGAACGTCTGAAGTTGATACAAACTGCAGTTTATGATTTTGTATCTTTACTACAATTAAATGTTTTATTGTTGTATCAGAAATATATCTATATTTTTTTATATGGCTATTCGATTTAATAACTTGTTATTAAATTTAGTAAACTGGATTTAATTTGACGTTTTTTAATTGTCTCAATTAAACTCCGATCCAGGCATCTTGTGATATTTAAGAAATGAAGATTTTTGTAGGTTTTTGAGACTTTTTCGGTAACTTTTTAGCTATTTTCTTTAATTACCAAAAGAAACAAACATTTTAACTTAAGAACGCCATCATCATCATGTGTGTTCGATTCTTGTAATGTACTCTTCTTTTCTGCACTGAGTGCAGAGCAGGTAAGTGGCACAACGTTCGCAAATAACCTAGCAGTCTTGATATCTAACCTTATTCACTTTGTCGATGGACACCAAAGTGTGTCCACCAACTGTTGAAGAGTACCAATACAAACGCAAGAAAGCGGTATGATGCACTGCGAAAACACTTACTTTTATAGGAGGATGACCTGATGGTCTCACGTTTCTTCTTGGAGTCGTTGTTGGATATTTATTCACATCTAAGGTATGGTTCGAGGTAGTATGAACAAAAACTCGTACATTTTTCTTACCAACTATAAAAAATATCACTGATATTTCAAGAAACGCACCATTAAAAAGTATCACACGCTTTTTAACAGGCTGTGATCCAATTACTAAAGACTAACAAACATTTAAGCATCAAAAGTGGTTAATTTTTTAAAATTTTCAACTTTAGTAAGTAGAGTAATAGTATACAGAGTGTTCACGTTGTGATTACTCGTATTGTTATTTCTTACAAAACTTTTTTAGTGTTTGCAGGTGGAGGACTTTCTGTTTATACCTTTTTTTTTAAATTCATCACTTTTTCTTAGTCAACTCCAGTTTTTTAAATATGTTTGTTAAAGCATGCACTAAGATTTCATATTTATAGCAGACAAACATAATTTGTTTTAAGTTCAAGATTTCATCTGTTTCATAATTATTAAGTTAAGTTAATAGATTTTTTATTTGTCCGATTATTTCTTCACATATTCCATGTGATTTGTATATAAAGTGAAATCCCTTTTCTACCTCAAGAATCTATTCTTGGGCCACTTCTATTTATTATATTCAAGGCCAGTATTATTAATTATAAACTAATTTCCAAACAATCCGAGTAAATTAATTTAGCACCTAACTCGGGTAAGTATGCTGTTATATATTTTGCTGGCAGCAGTTAGAACAAAGGAATCAATTAGAAACCAACCAAATAATGTCATTAATAAGAAAAAAAATCCTGTTTATGATTTAGTTAAAAAATTAAAACTTATAAAAAAATAAACAGAATGATTTAATTAGTTTAACTTTTGTAAAAAAAATTGCAGAAAGTTTGATGTTTAGGTAGAAAATGTAACAAAGTACACATTACAAAAAATTCTAAATAGCTCTTGCAGATTTATTTTTGGTCTAATTGAACTTGAACTATGTTCAATTTTTTTGTAATCTTTCCATATTATTTTATTCTTTCTAATTCATATATTTATCCTTACTTCTTATATACATATATTTTTGTTACTTTTATAATAAAAATTGATATTTATTTTTCTATTATTGATTTTGGGGTTGTCTTTGGCTAGATTTTGTCCCGCAGGATTATTGTTATACTTTATACTTTGTCCTTTGAGTAAAAACGTCTATTTTTATTATTAACGCCTTTGAGGAAAAATATAAAACCTGTAATTAAACACTATATCGTATTGTTTATTTTTTATAATTGTACAATAAATGTGTACAAAACATGTTTGTTGTCAGTGTTAGTACGATCTAAATATACTTTAATTGTCCAGAAAATAAATAGATGTAACTAAAAGTTCTTTTCCAGATAACTGAAAAAAGTTATCACTGAGTGGGACATAATAGCATTTCGTAACTGAAATTATGAAAAAAGCAGACTTTTTCAACAAAAGTAGATACAAATTAATATCGTTATTTTAAATCAACAAAATTTTAGTTCAAATTTTCACTAACACTATACACAACAACAATAATTAACGATTCGTAATTTCAAGTGTTTTTTTTTTCGAAGTTTTTTAATTTTCCATTATTTTATCCTATATAAAACTGTAAACTTTTTGGTAATTTATTTCGATTTTTAATTGTCAGCTTGGTACATTTTTAGTGCCAGTAGTAATGGAATGAGCTGGATAATGGATAATAATTTGCTTAATTTAAAACATACTTAAGTGGAAGTAAATATAAAAAAATGTAATTTTTAAATATTTAAAAAAAGTAAAATGAGCTTGCGGTTATCACACTATCCAATGTTCGTAATAATTTTTATTTCTCTTCTTTGAATCCTGAAAAGTCAATGGATTTCTCTGTGCTAATAAACCATGACTTAAATAGAATTGTATAGAAGATTTTGAAAACTTCTGCAGCTATATTGGTAGATGTGCTTCACACAACGATTAACTATCCAATATTATTCCAAGAAAATTAGTGCTTTCTGCGATTTCTAAGTTTAGGTTATTTTTTTTTAATAGACACCATATTAGTTATTTTTTTTTTTGTTTATACAAAAATAAGGACCATTTTTAAGAGTCAGTTTGTATGTTTTGTAGAAAAGGCCAGAAATTTACAGTATTTGAAATTTTACCTACGATAGTCACAAGCAAATAACACTCGAATAATAAGATAAATAAGATAGATTTTTTCCTGAATGAAAAAATAACAGGTGTACTAAAATTGACCCTTGAGGAACAATACTTAATTTTTTCTTAAACTTTTTCCTTAAGATGTAAGACATTTAATTCCATGGCAGTAGAACGTAAATTATAAAAATAAAATTTTCATGTGCTCAAAATATTTAAAGGAAGTTAAAAACCTAGAAAAAATCAAAAGTTTAATAAATAAAAAAATAAAATTAATAAAGAATTTAAACTACTGAACGAATGCTTAGAATCCAAGAAACTTCAAAAACTAATAAACCTAAGAAAATTTAACATAATATTCTAGATTTCAAAAATTTATAGAATCTAGACGGTATAAGAAAATTGGAAAAATCTAGAATGTCTGAAATATCTAAAAATCAGGAGAACAAAGAAAAAATTAACAATTAAAAAATTTACGATTGAATATAGAAAGATGGAGAGAATGAACAAGTAAATATAAGAGATACATATAATTTAAAGAATTTAAAAGTTTTGTAAATAGTTTGAAGATTCTGAAGAATCTAAAGGGTATCGAAATGCTAGAAGATTTAGAGTTACAAAAATCTGAAGAGTCATAACAACATTAAAATTACAACCAATTCAAAATATTTAAAGAAGAATCTAAAAGTTACTCGAAGAATTTTTAAGAAAATTGAAAAATATAGATAATCTAGAAATTCTAGGAAACTGAAACAGCAAAATAGGGCATCCAAAAAATTAAACTTTCGAAAATATTGAACATTTAAAAGGTATAAAAGTAAACAAATAAATATAGACAATCCAGAGTTTCGCAATTCTAAGAAAATTTTAAAATATGTAGAATTCGGAAAGTATTCCAAAATATAGAGAAACAAAAAAGTCTGAAAAATTCACAAAACAGTGAAATATTGAAGAATTCAAGGATTTTCATCTAAATTTAAATAAAAGGATTTTTAAGAATTTAAAAACTCCAATAAGAATTTGAAAAATTTTAAGAGTCTAGAAAGTGTACTATATATAAAATCCAAAGGAACAAGAAATATAAAAACTACAGAAAACCCAAAATATCTAATGAGCCTAAAAGATACAAAAGACACAATAAAATCTGCAAAAAACAAGATCTAATCTAGAAAGACTAAAAGTTCTAAAAAATCGAAAGCACTTAAATTGTCTAAGGAATTCAAAAAGTTACAGAGGTACCAAGATTTCAAAGATCCAAATTATCTAAACCATCTGAAGGTTTTAATGCATAATTTTTTAAACTTATATAGCATGGACAACTGTTGATTTCATTATCAATTGTCTTTTATAATTATCTCAACGAACATTAATTTACGAGATAGGAACAATTTTATAAAATTTACAATTTGAAATTTGTTGGTGTTTCTATCTTTCAAAGTTTTAGTTTAATGGTCTCGGAATTATTCTTAAATGTCAAACTTGGTATTTTTATTAAATGTAAAATTTAGAATTTTTACAGTTGTGTTTTATTAACAAGACAAAATATTTCCAAATTTAGGCAGTGTAATTTGGCGCTTGAAGTAAATCATATAAGCAAAGTTCATCGGCGGTCAATGTTATACATAGGAGAAATGGTTACTCTCTGAATGAAAAACTAGACACATTGTAGTGGTATTTACAACGTTTATGTTTCATCTCATGACGAATTCTTGGTGACACAATAAGAAATCTATGAATCACGAAACGAATCATTATGTAAGCAGGCTTTCTCTCGAAGAAGAAAAAATATTTTTTTACAGATTATAAGCCATGGTACTTTTAGTGAATTTGAATAAATTTTGTGATGTCAACCCACAGTATGAATTCTAAACTTCAGGTCAAATATAAACATATAACGTTTATTCCAATCAGATATAGAACACTCGTGCCCACTCTCGATTATAAACTTATAGAAAATGCATTTCATGTGTTTTGTTCCGCTCGCTGCAAACAGTGGACTTAAGTAGAATCCACTAGGTCAAACGGGTTAACGGCCAGCCTTCGTCCAGAAAAGTCCGAAGAAGCTAACACATAATATCTTTTCTATCTCTTTCCTTTCTAAAGTTTTTAAAAACATCGAGGAAGTAGTTCTGTGATTGAGTCGCTTCATAATGGTAGAATATCTCCAGGAAGGTAAAGCAACAAAGTTGTTGGCCTCGTTATTCAAGATCAAGGTAAAAACGCAGCTGGTCTGGTCGAAGATAACGGTGCCACCTGATATTTTTTACTAAACAGGGGATGTTTAACCACACTGAACCTTGAACCAAAGCTCTGTTACTTTTCTCTTCAAACATTCGTGGGTGAACTGTTTTCCGGTCTTTCACCAAATGGACTTTTGATCGTTTGATACTGTTATAAGAAAAGTGTTAGAGACGGGCAATCCTGTTACTTAAAACCACCGTTATTGGATGAAAGTAAACTCACGTAGCGGTACTGCACTGTGAACTGTACTTCTTTACACACAATTCGGAGGGACCTGAACAAAAATAACTGTTGATGTTAATTTAGATGGTCTTAACAGTTCTTTACGAGAAATACTTGACGAGTGATAACGCTACTTTCATTTCTGCTATACACACAGTGTAAATTAACTTCCAATTTTATCAAGAAGTCAAAGAAAAAATGGCTGTGGAACTCCTGGTTACCGATATGTTCAACTTGCTTTGGATATTAATCGATTTTAATCTTAAATCCTAATTAATTATGTCCTTTGTTACCTCAAATGGTTGTTTTCATAAAAGAATCAGCTATCTTGCGTACCAAGATCAATTTCGTTCGGGTCGACGACCAAAATGTAGAGTAAAAATTTTGAAGACCCGTTATCTGGTATTCGAAGGTGTCCAGCTGATGGTAACCTGATATTATCCACTTCGGCGTTTTAATAACACTTTTGGTCAACTATGTTGTTGTAGTGTAAGTCTCTAACGGTTCATTTCGGGTTGAAAAGAAAATGGATTCCATTTCAATTACATACTAAAATAACGTTTTGTCAATCTATTCACTTTTGCTCCGGTATTTGAATCACGGTACCAGTATGCTCATGGGGGAGGAAAAAGGTAGATTTACCGCTATTTCTGCGCCCTAATAAATAAATCATCTAACATTTCATTAGTTCCACATATAAAATTCAATATTCCTATCCTCGTTTTCTATAGGCCACCTGACACGTAACTAAATATAGTGTTAAATCCCAAAAGACCAACGCCATTAAGAGATCGAGGGCAAAAAATAGGTCTCTCGGATTTTTTAGAGACCGGTTTAGGTAGATTATAGCGGTTTCCTGGGTCATGTTGGTTAATAAACATAGAAATATTTTTATTATTACGAGGGTGTATCGTTCTTCCGAAGGTATCTAAGTGGACTAAAAAGGGTTGGAAATGAGCTATACCGTTAAAAATTCTTTAAAGAGTGGGTACCGCAACGGTGAAAGTAATAAATAAAATTAAAAAGGTGTACAGCGTCTTAACGGGAATTTGTCAACCCTTTCGGTTCTAGACGCAACGGGATACTTTTTTGTGGTCACAAACACTGCGTCCGTTTTTATGAAGGATTTTATTTCGGTCTCATTGTCAGACTGATAAACTTCAGGAGTGCAGAAAAAACCGAAAGCTGTTTCATGAATATTTTTTATTGATGTCAGGCTATTAAAAATTAAGCTATTACGCCTTCTTATTTTGAGTCTCTTTCATTCGGCGTGTCAGTTATTAAGTTTCTTAAATTTCAGTCAAACATATTGAAATAATATGCTTAATTTTATGAATTTATCAAAATTGATTTCGGATGAAAATTAAATTGCGTTCAGTCTGTGGTACATTTTTACTTATATTGGTTCAAAATCTATCCAAACAGAGTTCTTTTTTCACAAACCAAAATCCATTTAAGGTATGTTTTATGGTATGAATGGTATGTGCCAGTGGTTTCAAAACAAAGTTATTGCTTTTTCTGAACCCATGATACTTTGTTATTTTTGAATAAATCTTGAATATTTCAATGGCACTTTTTTTCTTTTGCAAAAATTCATATTAACATGCATATACTTACATAAAATTGGATAATAAATAGAACCTATAATAAAATAATCTACAAAGTTAATGAATTGAGGAACATCAGATTCTGCAATCAAAAAGAACATTTGTCTTAACGGTCGTGTGATTGGAGGGTCGAAAATTCTTGGTATCCGTCCTTGAACATATTTTCACTTCAGATTTTTTTATTATATTTGTCTAATTTTTGAATGAAATCATAAATGCTAAATAGTTGCTGAGGTGATGTTTGCTTTTTTGCTCTACTTGATTGTTTTCGACTGTTTTTTTTTACTGTTTTATTAATAAACTGGTGACAAGAATCTAAAACAACTGCAGGTTGGATTTTGAGAGTTTTACAACATCACATCTTTGCGTATTGAAAACAAAAGAAATTAAGAGTTTCTTAAAATTTCTAGCTTTAATTTTAAATTATCAGATGCAAAGAATTGTGCCTCTAAATAATCCTCTAAAAATAAAATATAAAATTTGAGGCTGAAGTGCAAAGATTTTCATCTTTTCTGTTTTTTTAACACAAATTTATAAAAACCTATTAAATATACAAAAGTACAATAAACTCTGAAAAAACCAAAAGATTTCATTCTTGGAAAAATAATATCCAAAATTATATTATATTATAGCGTCTTGTCAAAATTACAAATTTAAAATAGCAGTGTTAAAAGTTTTAATTTTTCACTTAAATAAGTGGTGTGGCATCTAAAATATTTTAAGACAAGTATTTTAAATTTTCTTTTCTGAGAAAAATCTGTATTTTAGAAAAAGCTCAAAAATCACAGCATACAAAAAATTTTAGGTGAAAAACAATGTTTGAGACCTAAAAACATGACAAAAGGAAAAGTTGTTTTCCTCGTAAAATAAGTGCTCATTAATAAGTTTAGATTATTCTAAATTCATTCGATACAAATTTGTAATTTTGTAATTCTTAAAGAGAAAATAATGAGTTAAGAAAAACTGTAAAATCTTAGTCTTTACAGAGTGCGGAAGATAAAAGTGTTTTTTTTTTTAATACTACATAGCATCCCAAAAAAATGTTGCTATAATTTATTCCTAAAATCCACCGAAACTCTAATTGGACTACAGAAAATTTGTTGAGTTAAGCATTTTTTTTATAAATCTTTAAACGAATTCTTAAGAAGAAGAATGTTTCGGGTAAAGTGGTAAAATTTATTAGTACTTGTGATCAATTTATTTCGCTTTATAAAAAAACAAACTATTTCCAGTTTAAAAATTTTCAAGTGTTTAAATTAAAAGTATTTTATAAGAATAAAAAGTCACTGTTTGTAATACTTTGTCGAGTATTACTTTTAATACTTTATAAAACTTTTATCGCAATCGTAGATTTTTTTGCTATAAACAGAATTCAAAATTATTACGATTTTGTAGCTGTTGTTGATTTTTTAAGCAGAAATTTAAAAGTCTTATAAACCATTATATGAACGGTTGTAATTATTTATTTTTTATACGTAAATTTGATACAGTTTTCGCTATTATTTGCTTCTAAGAAATTTTTACATTTTTACAGTTTACATTTTTTGAAATACTCAAAGTAAATAAGAATTGATTTAACTGAATATGAAAATATTCCACAAAATTTAAGTTAAATAATTATTTATTTACCTTTTTTTTATTTTAATTTTTTTTTATCACTTTTCTGTTCAGAGTTTTTTCATTTGACCTCAGAATGGTTTTTGCAGCAAAATTAAAAATGTAGATATTTTTACGCCTGGGCCAACTAAAAAGAAATAAACACTAATTTTTTTTTAAAACTAAACTAAACTAACTAAAATTATAAAACAAAAACCCTTTGACTTTTTTTAATTTTATGTATATTTGAAAAAGTTCTCGTGATCGTAGTAACTATTACAAAATGAACATATTGTATCAAACTGAAAGTTTGAAATACAAATAAAAAAAATCGCATCACTTCTGTATCAGTTTTAAAAATTCCTGTTTCACATTTTTTTTTAGATGGTTGAAAAATCTTCAATTTCTTTGTTTATATAAAAGAAATTTACGAAACATGATAAATTCCAAAAAACTGAAGCTTTTAAGTTAAAATCAGAACATTTAGCAAAAACAAATTTCACCATCTGTCTTTTTAGATCAGCTTCAAAAATAAATGTTTGATAATTCTTCATGAATTTTAGATATAGTAAAAAATATTAAAGGTTATAAAATTTTAGGCCAGTTTTAAAATAGTATATTAAAATACAAGTTTGAGAAAGCATTAATTCCAGCACGCGTTTGCAATTCCGATACGAGCCGCGTAGCGACGAGTGGAGGAACAAACAAGTGCTGGAAAAGATTTCTGAACGCGTGTTTTATACTATTTTTTCTATTTTTCTTTTTATATAAAAGAAATAAAATTTTGAAATTTAAGGAATTTTATCAAGGTTGGGTACAATGATTTAATATTATTTATTTCCTAACAATTGAGAACACATTGCTCACATTCACATTTTGACATTTGTCGTTGACGTTTTACGACCATGCCGCCAACGCGACAAAACTAAAATACACCAGCCGTAGTAAAGCATCCAAATTCTCAGTAACTAACCCAAACGGGTGCTTTACTGGCTCTAGGAACGACGCAAAATAGAAAAAAATATATAAACTATAAAATGGTTTTAAAAATTGTATAATTATTGATTCTGAGAAATTTGAAAATGCAAAGTCAAAAACATTCTAAGATCCTAAAAATAATAATAGGTAAGTTAATCAATAACTAGTACAGTTCTAAAAATAACAAAAATTGCCCAAGTTTTCTAAAAGCCAAAAAATCTAAAGCAAGTTATAAAAGTCAAAACATTCCATAAATTTCAATCTTAAAACTGAAACTTTTAACTTTTAGTTTTAATTTAATTTAAAAAGAATCTGAAAGTTTAAGATATATAAAAATCTTTATATTATTTTCCTTCATATTTTCACATTTCGAGCTCAAACCAACTCGGTGTAAAAGAGCAAGAAATTTTGGGCAATTCAACGATTTTTCTACTTAATTCGAAGTCTTAAAGTCCTAGGTCGATGGACCTCTTATTTCAACCGCCTCCTGGCATAGTGTCTTTTTTCTACTTCTTATGTAAATAACCGAAAAAAACTCTATATTTGTCACTTTTGTTTCATTTTGTCACCAACCGAAAAACAAACCATGTTTACGTTGGTAGAAAAGTAGCCGGATGTTCATTTTTCGTTTTCGTTTTATCGCGTCTAGCTCGTTGCGCTAGATGAAAATTTAGAATATCAAAAGATCCGGGAAGACTCCTATAAGAAATAGTTGAAAGAGAATTTCAACATGCATCATCACTCCGCAATCTGGAAGTCCCGGAAAAATCGATATTCGATATAGTGAAGGTTCCTGCCAAAATCCTTCCGAGCGTCATAAGACATGCGCATTGAGCGTTTGCGTATACACTTGCCGGCCCTGAATGAAAGTAGTAACGGGACGCTCACTTATGCAATGTATTACAGTTATATTGCGAAGTTCATAGACCTCTCCGTCGGTTATTTCTCTCCATCGCGTTCTCGGGTCTATACCTTTCTCTTTGTTCAAGTCGAGGAATTCGCGGACAATCGCGAATGTAGACCAACGCTCCGGAGTAACCCGAAGAAAGGAGCGTATGCGGAATCGAACCGAATACGAACTTGTATTGTTTATTTCTTCGCGTTCTGTACTCACTACTGTTAAATTATCAACTGGTGGACTTTAGTTCTACTTTCTGATATAACGGTTTTGGTTTCGTTAAGTGCTTGATAAACATTATGCACTGTTTTTGTTTCCATTTCACGGCGTTACACGCCTAGTTACGCCGAACTTTCGTGAGAAGTCTAATATGCGAAAAAAATTCGAAGAAAGTCTTTTAGGTCGATGGAAATTCATATTTGATTTAAGATGCAACTACTTTTGAAATGTGATGAAGCGGAAGAAAGCTTACTATTGGAAATGTAATCATCTAAGAAATGGCATGGCCCAAAAAAAAACATAAAATATCATTTTTGTACTCATCGTACGGAAACAGAATTTTTCCGCTTAATCCCGATACACGGAAAAACGGTTTTCCCGCACTCCGGTGTTTTTTGGTTGGTATTGCCATTTTTTGAGGACACCAGTCAATTAATTTTCGATTAGTGCGTTCATACCGTTCGCGACTTTTCTCGGGCAGCAAACGCGAAACGGCCGTTTTAACAATTTTTGTTAATAATTAAAAAAAATATGATAGATGATTTAAACTTTAAAAATCTAGTAGGTAGTTACAGTAGATAAATCATGTTACCAACCCACCATTAAAAAAAACTAAGTTACTTCTTTTATTTCGATATTCGTTACAATGTTGTACCCAATTTTTTCGGAAAAAATTTTCCCGCATTCGCACGAAATGCAGCACGACTGTAAGGAGTGCTCATGCGGGAAAATTAAGTTTCCGAACTTGTTAAGTAAATAACTATTTTCTATTTTATTTTGCGTCGTTACTAAAGCCAGTAGAGCACCCCTTTGGGTTCGTTACTGAGAATTTGTATGCTTTACTACGGCTGGTGTATTTTAGTTTTGTCGCGTTGGCGTCATGGTCGTAAAACGTCAACGTCAAATGTCAAAATGTGAATGTGAGCAATGTGTTTAATAACTTAACCTCAATTGTTATGAAATTAATAATATTAAATCATTGTACCCAACCTTGATAAAATTCCCGAAATTTCAAAATTTTGTTTCTTTTATATAAAGAGACATTAAGTGGTGCAAAATAGAAAAAATAGTGTAAAACACGCGTTCAGAAAGCTCTCCAGTGCAAACGCGTGTTGGAATCAATGCTTTCTCAAACTTGTATTTTAATATACCTACTATTATAAACCTAGTAAATATTTGTAAGTCAGTTTGACAGATCTTTATTTTCTAAACGAATTTAAAAAACTTACAAAATAAATTATTACATTAATCGTGAAATGGCTGATATTTATTATGTTTGTGAAAATATCAGATGGCGATACATGCGAAGCTCAACACATTTACTTATATGTTTCCTGTAAGATTATATCCCGTAAAAAGTACGTTTTCTGTCGTAGGCTTCGGGATACAAGATCTTTTGCTCCTGTCGTTGCCGATAGAGGACTTCAGAAAACTGCTCGAACATTTTGTTTTGAAAGAGGGAGTTTCAGAAACAATTGAACAACCTCCCGAAGAGAGTATCTGCTGATTTTCAAGTTTCTCATGCTACAGTGTGGAGTATCTTTACATCCGTACCACATACGAGAGCAGGCTCTTTCGCAAGCTGATTTTTAACCAAGATTGTTGGTTTGTGGATGCTTTCTGAATGTCCTCGCCACAGTTTTCATTACACTGTACTGTTTATGGACGCAGCAAACTTTAAACGACAGCGATTGTTTTTACAGCAAACATAACTGCTCAGATAAAAACCCTCACTTTATTATTCAACAACAATTTAAATTTCTTCTATTAAAAGATTATTTATGAATTTATTACCAACAAATTTAATTCAGCTTATCTATCATATTTTCTTATGTTATATTCTGCTTGTCTGTTTGTCTTTGTTATTAAATAAATCTGTAAGACAAAATAAATCAAAATGTCCAATAAAAAACTTAAATAACAAATGCACTCTAAATTGTGTATTAGCCAAATTGACAAATAGAAATCTACGAAAGCTACAATAGACAACTAACTACCCTATTTATATTTGATATAAAACACAAAATATCACTTAAACAGACACTTGCTGTGAATTTAGATTTTACGAAAAAAAATGGAAATCAAGGATGGAGATAAAAACATTTTAGAGATTCTTATTTGTTTTATAAATAAACATTCAAAGAGGCCATACGAAATCGAAGTGTAAAAAAGATAAACGGAAAAATGTCTAATAATTTCTTCTTCATACAAACTAGAATTACGAAAAAAAAGAAAATTATAGCCAAAGAAGAGAAATGAAATGAGACAAAAAATATCGATTAATAAAAAGGGAAATGCGGATTAAGAATAAAAATAATTGAGAAAGCAACAAAATCTAATAAGAATAAAGTTAAAAAAGAAAAAAGTTTAACCATCCAAAGATCTATCTAAAGAAATGTGACAATTCTATCACAACTGAATGTTCATGTTTGCGTATTGTGTAAACCGCACCCGTTGATGGATATTATTTTGCCATTAATTGTTGATTTTTCTCATATAAAATTCAAATTACAAAAGTGTTATTCAATGGGGCACGATGGGAAAAATGACTTTTCCAGTTTAGTCTTTGATTTTTCTCAAGTTAGTTAGGACATGTTTCCATGTTGTCAGTTGCATAAAGAACAGATTACTAAACTTTAATTAAACAAAAACTTTTTTGAAAATTTACATATTATTAAATATTAAACCTTAAATATGCTATCTAGCCGTACCTTTCCCTACCTAGTTAGTATGTCAATACATTTGTGGAAACGAATAAAAAAATTTACAAATATTGCTTTTTAAGTTATATCTATTAATACCTCAAAAACATTTTTCAAAGTAAAATTACTGTCTTGTCCTTAATATTGGAACAATTGTCTGCTATAGCATCAAAAAATTTTTTATTTGCGAGGTTAAAAGAACAACCTTCAAAAAAAGTATTTTGAAAATTTTTATCTTGATCATCGGCGACGCTAGGTTTATCTACATACAAAAAGAAAATGATTCCACGATTTTGTCCCTCATTATTAATTAATACCTTCAAACTTTCCCCGGTCTTCAAGATATTAATTTTTCAGAATTTCTCTGTATCCTATTTTTGCTTTTTCTCTTTGGCTAAAGGATAACCAAGTTTATTTATTTATCTGTCTTAGAGTTTAAATGCGATAAACTTTATAGGCCAATCGAAGTTGATATTTATATATCAAAAGCATGTTTATATTCGAGAGCAACCAATTTACAAAGTTAAGAGCTCTTGGCCTGAGATTTTGTAAGTTGTCCGAGATTTATAAACATCAAGTTATGCCCGCGGTTCATACGTTTTATTTTTCACTTCAGATACGGAAATTAATTCATAAAAAGCTCGAATTTGCTTATCGTGGGCGTACAAGGAAACCCACTAACTCTTTTCTGAATACTATTGAGAAACTTGTCAAATATCCCAAAGAGGCTATAAATAAAATCTAATTTTGAAATTTTTTGTATTTTACTGGCTCCGTGTTAAATATAAACGCGTTTTATGAAAACAACAGTGTTTAGTTAATTGTTTATATAATTTTATTTGAACAAATAAATAAGTTTTGTGGATAAAATGTTTAATGAGTTTTTTCAAATAAATTACTAATACAGCTTTTAACGAAAGAAACAAAACTATAAATAATTAAATTTTTATTCACTTTCTAAATCATCTGTCCCAGAATCTTTACTTGATCTTTTCAGGATTATAGTCTTTCATAGTTTTAGAAGAATTCTTTTGGAAGATTCTTTTGGAATCACTCTGGATTCAATTTCACCATATTTCATTCATTTTCTTTGTGTTAACTAGTAGTACAGCCTTATAAAATTATAAAAAAAGATTTTTGATAGAGTCGATAGTCTCCCTTTTTCAAAAATGCTGCCCACTCTAACGAAATTTCAAAATGTATAATTTATCTATATTAAACACTAAAGGTCTAAAAATGCAATTGTACTACTTATCTTTCAACAGTATTGTAATAAATAATAATTAATTATGCATACAGTGGAGTTTTCTTGAATAAAGTCGCCGAATTGGATTTAAGTGTGTTGCAACGCGTGTGATGGCTGAAGATATTTCTGAAAGAGCGTTGAAAGTTGATAAGGAGTTACTTCCAAAAAACCAGGAATACTGTACGAGAAAGAACTGCACAAATTTGAAGACTAAAAAAACAAAAATTCCGTTAAAACTGTCAGTGAGACAGTTCTAATGGAATATTTTCAGGAACTGGTACGTATCGTTTCAAATACCGTAATGTACGTGGCCGATCTTTGTAGATTTTAAATATTCTATGTTAATCGTTATAAGGCACCTGCGGCAAATAATGCCCGCAGGATAATAAGACCCACATTTGAAAATTTGTACAAAAAAAATTTCTAACAACTTTGTACTTAATAATAAAAAGAAACCAAAGATATTAAAAATTGGTCGCAGAAACAAACAAAAAAGACAGAAATCGTATGGAGATGAAAAAAATTGAAATATTTACGACTAAAATCTCGACAGAAGCTGCTTGGTATTGCCATTCATGCAAGGAAAAACGTTTGTTAGACATGCCACAGTGTGGTAAATGTGGTAAATGGTACCACGAGGAGTGCATAGGACTAACCAAATAAGATCCAGAAGTATTGTTTGCCATAATTGTTAAGAGTTAATCATTAGAGTTCACTTTTTCTCAACGAAACTGAATTAATTAACTCGGTTCTAGTCAAAAAGTTTATAACTGAACTTGTTGGATGATCTTATTATCCCCAGAAGGTTAAAAAAGCTCAGTAAGTATGATTTTATTGCAATTTATTAAAAAACATCAAATTTCGTTGGTTTCCTTATAATAAGGAATAATTTTTTATAAAGTATTTTAATTTGAGGGTCGTATTATTCTACCATGGTAGTTTAATTAAAAACGCGAAACATTTTTGTGTTACTTTTTCTGCTTTTTTTAATTGTGCAAATAAAAAAAATCACGAGAAACTTGTTTTTACATTTGATATCACCAATAACTTTATTTATTACGTCCTTAAATATTTTAGCCGTATTTGCTTCATGTACCTTATATTTTTTATCGTTGGAAATATTCAGCCCGAATTCACTGCGATCAAAATTCTCTATGTCATTCCTACTTCACAGAAAACAGACGTAGGAGATTCCGATCGGCTGAAGGATTTTCTGAAATGTACTTTAAAAAAATATATTTCGAAAAAAATTATGATTTTAAAGAATGCTTTACACAAAACGTATTTTAGAAAAGGTATAAACACGGTTGACAGTGTTATGTTTACAATTAAATTTGTAATTTTGGTGGTTCCGGTGATGAGCTTTTTTGGTGAATTGCGACGAGACGAATTTATTAAGTAACTGTAGAAGACGTTGTTGAGAAGGAAACAGTTATAGTTGGAACAATCAGGAACACAAAAACTTGCGGTCCTAAAAGTTTCAAAATTGTGAAAGAAAATGAAATGAATGCCCTGAAAAAATGCAGCATAGTATTCTAGAAGAATTAAGGTCTATCACTTTTTCTTATGTAAGGTTCAATCAATTGGTAAAAATACGTTTGAGCATACCGTCGAAAGGCGCAAAATATTTAGGTCGTGTAGATTTTAAAGAATACATAAGACATTGTCTGCACCGTACATCGGGAACTCTTCTAGTGAATGCCGGTGCCGATATGACGACATTGCAGAGACATAGAAAATAGAAGAGTGATACAGTTGTAACAGAATACATAAAAGATATTGTAGAATCTAAAAACAAAATATCTCGAATAATTGCTGGAGTTGACGGAACTGAAAATGAGTTCTCCAAATCCGTTAGTCAAAGAAACCGTAGAGTTAGAAAATTCTTCACTTAGACGTGATATCACATTTAGCGGTTCATTTTCTTATTGCGTTTTTAAATTTAAAGATTAAAGACTAAATAACTCAAAATAGTGTACGACTAGGTTAAATTAAATGAACTAAATGGAACTAAGCGGATTAAATGAGCTAGGACTAATTCAGCTTAGGTTGACTAGATAACGTTTTTCTTTCGATTTTGGACTAAATCGTACTAAATGAACTATATCGACCTAGACAGTAGGACTTGGTGGACTAAACTAAACTAAATGGTCTAAATTAAACTTGACAAAATTGCACTAGGTGCGCTAGATTGATCTAGGTAGGAAAAAGAAATAATAGAAAAAAAGAATAATTTATTTAAAGCTCTAAAAGATGAGTGCGTTAATCCGCCATGACTAAAGTCAACTGTGTATATGTCAACAGATGATGTTTGTTGACATTTCGCCGACATCAGTTGAACTACGTCTTGCAGATTCTGTAGCACGAAAACTGGGTTCAAGATGGCGGACGAGCACATTTACCTAATATAATGCCTTACTTCATTATTTTGCATATTTGAGTGCTTATTATAAATGCTTCCTTCATAGTTTGTAAAATTTTTAAAATACTTTTAAGAAATTTTTGTAACAATTCCGACAGAGAAAATAAAGAATGTAAAAAACTTAATAATCTAGACAATTCTATAAATATATAAAATAGAAATAATATATGGCATTAAACGACTGCTATGGTTTAAATAACTTTTAGAATTAAAGAATCTAACTTAACTCGTTTCCGATAGAGAAGAACTTAAAAGAAATTCAAAATATTTAAAATTCTAGAAAATCTAGCTAATGTAAAAAAATGGGTTTTAAAGAACGTTTAGAATAATTTTTGAATTCATATATATTTTTTACTTTCATTTGAGATTCTTAAAATTTGTGACGCGTTATAATATCATAAAAAGATCTAAATATACAAGCAAATCGCAAAATATAAGCGGACAGCCGTGTTCAAAAAAAAAAAGAAAAAAAAACAAAAACTTAGTTCAGTTTTTGAAAAATGCAAGGATTTAAAAAAAAATGAGAATGGGAACAGCTGTAATTTAAATTTTTTGAATAATAATATATTACACGTGTTTCAAAATATGCGGAGCGTGCAATGAGTTTTGTTAAGAAATAATAAGGAACTTAAAAAAAATGTTTCTAGGTTTACACATGTTGGTATTTTGTAAATTCGGCAACACATCATTTTTTTAGGTTTAACTTTTTTTTTCATAGCAGTATAGTTAAGGTTAATTTGTTCGAAAACAATGTTGCCACATGTATTTTCAAATTAAATCGATAGAAAGTTAGTTTTAGAAAGATAGTTCTTTAAAATGCAAAAAAATTATTAAAGTTTTTACATTAAAATCAAGTTAATTTAAATGCTCTAAAAATTTTAAAAAACGTGGAATTGCGCGAGTCCATAAATTTTGAAAGATTCTGTATTAAATATTTAAATAATTTTAAACATAAAAGTAGACATTACAATAGTTAAAGAAATTAAAAACATGAAAATTGTGAAATCGACTACAAGCATTTTAAAACATTCTAGACATTATACATCCTAAAATTTATAGGATTTGAAAACCTCAAAAGAGAATCCTGAATTCGTTCACCATTCGGGTATTCTTAAAATCGAATAATAAAAACCGGAAAACTGTATAGTATTTAAAAATGTGACAATTATGAAAATTTCTAAACATCGTAATCTTGCACAAAATTCTACATTTTAAAAATTCTTATAATGTTTTAATTTCCAAAACTAGAAGTTTTTACAGTTTTTATAACTTTTCACGACTGAAATCCCTTCGGATATTTAAATTAAATAAGAAAATCTCAAAAAGTCGGTATTTTTGGAATTTTGAATTTTTAGTATTTACCGAAATTTCCGAAATATTTACTAAAAGTCTAAAAAACAAATAATCTGAAGACAATAATTTAAATTAAAAAAAATATATTTTAGCATATAAGAAGAAATATTTTTTTAACAAATTATTTTAACAAATGCAATTTAAAAATCTAAAAAAATAGTAAGAATTAAAAAAACAGAGATTCTAAAGCATTTGAATTCAAAATTAATTTTAGTTATATATTTTGTGTGCTCCAAAAATTACGAATTCGCTCAAAAGCATGTCATAGAAAAATAATAAAGCAGTTCAAAAAAAAAATCAAATCAATTCAGAAAAATGTATAAAGGTTAAAAATTGTTCTTTTATCATACATGCATTGAGTTATTATTGCAAAAATTTTCACAAAACATTGAAGTAACTATTTTAGACATTCATTTCAAATTACAGCATTTCCAACTTATTTATATCGATTTTACGTAAAAATACATAGGTATGATAACACTGGTTCTCAACAGACTTAAATCTACACGTTGGAAAACTTACGCTTTGAAAAATACCAGCATCTATTCATTTATACAAGATAGACTTTTTTCTGATTTTTGTAACATGTTTTATAACAATTTTTGATAAAGCAATTTAAATATAAAAGATATCATTGAAATAATAGTATGCAGTTTATCAAAAATCTAAGCGAATAGTAAATTTTGTACTGGTGTATAAAACCTTGTGTTTGAGAGAAAAAGTTTTGACAAAAAAATTCTTTTCAGCACAATTTCAATACTTTGTTAGTTATCATGATAAATAATTCCTAGTAATTTGCTGAGAAAAATATACCAAATAATTGAAGCACATTTATTGAGCTGGCATTCCCGAACATTTGGCAATATTGACACTTTTTGACAATTTATTAAAATGAAAATTTCGGCCGTACTTGTTACGTTATGATCGATTCGTCTACAAAATGTTAGATTGTTAACGTTATTTGATGTGACTTAAATTTAAACTTGAAAATCAAGCATACCAACAGCATACAACAATTTTGTTGCCAACCTAACCGAAAAAATCGCGAAATATTGCAGCTTGCTCAAAATAACAACATTTTTGAAAGAAAGTACGTGTTAATAGTTGTTATTAATAAATAGGTCGATACACATAAGATCATGTGTTCCAGGCTTTAGCCAATGAAGCCTGCACCACACCGAAACCGTTTCTTCCTGTTCCCTTTCTAGCAAAATTATTCCATATTCTATTTTTGTCTGCGAAAGTACCATTAACGTTTGTATGTTATTATAAACTATAAAACAAGAGCACTGTAAATAAACCAAACAGAAGCTTTCCAGTCAGCGTCTTTAAACCTCTTTTTTTCTCTTTGTAGGTTTGCAGAAGGTCGCATAGTTCTTCTAATTTGTTGCAGTCTAGTCGTCTCAATTCCGGCGGCGCTTGCAGGATGCTATTTTAACAGATGAACATAACCTTAAAATACATGAAGTTCAATGCTACTAGTACGTTCGTGTTATGGAGGGGCTTGTGTAGGTAAGTGTGCCGACGTTCGCTGGTGACCTCGGTGAAGACAACAGAGTAACGTTCGCGATCGGCTCATTTGTTGTAGTCACTGATGATGGTCTTTTCATTATTAATAGAAGTTTTCATTTTCTTTACGAAGAACTGAGGGTTGCTTGGAGATTTAGAAAGGCCAAGATCGCGATCTGTTTGGAAGGATGATGGTTAACGGATGCGTTACCTTGTGTGGAGGCCGTTGGTGGACTTTGCTCTCTGTTTTTTACATACAAGCTATGTATGTACCCTCTAATGTACTGAAAACACTGTTTTTATCGAAAAAACACAGTAACAAATCATCCTGAAATAAATAGAAGTAACTAATCTGGACATTCTGTTTAACATTTTGTAAATTTAGGATACATTTAGATAGAAAACTGGAATATTGAAAGTCTTGAAGAACTAGCGAAAGAAATAGAAAATCATAATGTGGGATGCATAGAAAAAAAATTACAATGAAAATGTTAAAAACACAAATAAAGAAAGAATAATAATTCTCTACATAAAAAACGCGTTGATCATTATAAATAGTCATTTCAAACACACAAAAGGAAACGCGATCAGAAAAGAAAAGTCTAAAATAAACTACTTTTCAGTAATCAAAGATATATCGAAAAAGGTGAGGGGCATAAAAGTCAGAAGAAGAGCAGAAACCGGAAGCGACCATTAGTTATTGATTATAAAGTGGTAAAAAGAAACAGGGGAAATGAAAGAAGAGAAGAAGAGAAAAGTAGAAAACAGAAAGATAACATGAAGATGAATACAATTGAGATATGCGAGTGAAGATAAAAGATGCAAAGCTGAAAGGTGTATGTGACCTCAAGATTTTAACAAAGGAAACAAAAAGACAAAGTAGTGGAACGAAACGGAAAAAAGTAGAAGAATTGCGTAAGCAAGCAAATGCAAGAGGACTGTGAAAAATGAAAAAAAGGAAACAAGAGCAATACGCGATTTTAGTATAACTTAAATTGAAAAACTAAGGCATATTCAAGTACGGTACTTTTTAACCTGTACACCTCCGCACTGTGCCAACGAGCTAATTTTCACTCATTACATTACCGCGAAAGGTTTTAGTCTTTTCAGTATTTTATCTACTCCAGTGCGCAGTGGTGTTGAAGAGTTGAACATTTAGATGCTGCTGAAGTCGTTCTTCATCACTTTTGGAATAATTCTTAATTATTTTATCTACAGTTTTCATACCAAAATTCAGATGTGACCTCCACCTCCATTTCTAACATACCAAGGACGTTTATAGCATTCCCTAGTATTTTGTTCTGGAGACGTTAAAACATTGCTCGATTGCTTTGTTTGTTGTATCTCCACATCTACACTTCATATGTTCATAGTGGCTCAAATACTTTTTTTATATAATAAGATCTTGTTTTGTAAAGACAGAGTAAAGTTTCCACCAATCAGCCAATACATTTTTCTGTATTTTATATTTATTTGTTCTATTTGTTTATTGGTAAAATTAATGTGTACCGACTTTGTTCCATTTAACTTCATTCTTCATTTTCTTGTCTATATTTGTTGTTATTATTGCTATTACCATAATTTTGTGTATTTGGTATATAATAGAATGCTTATTCTTAAAGATAAACTTTAGGGGTTTTACTAAAGGTTTTACCTATTCTTTCCCAATAACAGGTTTTAACAGCTTGAGCAACATTTTTTCGAAAGGTTTTGATATAACAGGAAATAGTGATATCTACCTATATAGTGATTTCTCATGTGGGAGTTTCCAAGTCTTTGGAATTATAATTATTTTCGCAATTTTTTATAAGCTAGGCACATACTTTAATCTAAATATAGCATTGAACTTTGTCAGTTATTAATTCAAACCCTAGAGACTTTCTTGGGTTAACGTTCTTCTTAATCTCTTTTAGTACTTTTTTAAAAGAGATAATTGAATTTTTTCTTTTTCTGGTTCTTTCTTGCTTTCCTACATCAGTTGCTCTGCGTTACTTTGTTCGGTTTGAAATGTTTATTCTAAATGATTTGCATATAAATTAGTTTTTTCTTGGTTGCCGGTTGCCCACTTATTTTCAATAATTTTGTTGTTTTCCAAAGGAAATATTCATTGCTAGTATCGTATGGTTAATTCTCTTAGATAGATAATGGGGCCAATTCACAACTTCTTAGGAACCTGTTTATTGTTACCAGGCTGTTAAACTTGTAACAACGATGATTTCATTGGTCAGTGTCATGGTTACAATAAACATTAAAGTTATAGAATAGACTCATTTTTCACTTGTTAAATTTCTCTTTTTAACTACTGATTAAGATTGTTCAGTTTCGATTTGTCTTGTGGTGTTTTGATTTGCTGTTACCTTCGTCTTTGATTAATTGTATTTTAATTTTTTAGATTCTATGGCCTGCAGATTTTCTTTTGAATACAAGAGTATTTTCTCATATTGATTTTGGTATATTTGTTATAAATAAATTTATCACATCGTCCAGTTGTTAATTTAAATTGGTAGAGATATTTTTCACAATGAAAAGTCCTAGTATGTTGGTTAACTGGTATACAGTAAATCACATTGGTAGTCTTTGATGGCACTATATAGTTATTTTTTTGTTGATATTCTTGATCCCCATAATGCATTTTTAGCCTTAAAATCGCTTCCAATAAGAAATATATTGCTTTGCTCTATTTTTTTAAAAATTGAAAGATAGTGATTTTTTAGGGGATGTTTTTTTAAACAGTATGGGAAATAGAGAAGCAAAGAAGAAATCAAAACGGCAAAATAAAGGCAGAAAAAACGCCAGGTGAGCATAAAATAGCAGCAGAAATGATAAAACCGGTAACGAAGAAATGATAAAAATGTTATAAATTTTAATCAATAAAATGTACACGGAAAAAACTTCACTAAAAGAGTGGCAAGTGGGAATTTTTGCATGTGTACATAAAAAAGGAGACGCAAGAGACTGTAACAACTCCTGAGGAATCACATAATGCTAGACGCACCCCATTTTTTTATTTAATTCAAATTTTCATGACAGGTTAAGTGCTCTAGTTTTATCGCATTTATTGAATAGAGTAGATTACACACACGTCATATTGTAAGACTTTTTGGCAAACTGCACCGTGTGGTAAGAAATTTTCTACAAGAAAATTATGAAAAACGAAAATAGTACCTAGATTTTTTTTTAACTCTTTAAAAAGTACAAACCAAATTCGTTGGGAGTTAAATGTGGAAGATTCAATAATCATCATGTCATCCGAATTGAGTCGCACGTTCGAGTGATTTAAATCTCATAGATTTTTTTTTGGAAATTTTTGTTAGAAAGGTTCAATCAAGCATTTTTTGTGTAGCATACACCAAAAATCTGTAAATATAAATGGAATTTCCTTTTTTTTCCTAATGTAATTCTTTTTCTTTCTAATTATCTAGTTATCATAATAACTATTGACAAAAAAAAGTTGACCGCCCGAGCAGGGACTTGAACCCTGGACCCTTGGATTAAAAGTCCAATGCTCTACCGACTGAGCTACCCGGGCTGTGCGTTTTATGGATTTACTAGCTATACTACAATGGCACCAATATAATCGACAAAATATTCTAATACGAGTTCTTTTTTCAAACTTCTTATTTTAACAAGCTATTTAAAATTGTAATGTAGTCTTTAAATATAATTAATTTGATTAGCACGTTGCTTATTAATGTTAAAAAACAGACCCAAGTCAAGGCAATCTGGGGCGCGAAAAACAAACTTCTTTAATCTTATTAAAAAGTTTTGACAAATCGTATGTTAAATTTATTATAACCTTATCGCTTATCGCATAGAAACTCTTATCAATGGCGTTTCTAAGAAATAATGTTATCGCACCACGTTAAACGGTTTACAAAAATTTCCTATTATTCAAACTGTTTTGTTATGATTTCTTGTTCAGAAACGAAGTAACGCACACATTTAAGAAAATTATTCATGTTTTGACCGTTGTACGATGACGTCCCAATGTTTTTTTTCATTTCCTCTTTGCCGAAACGACATATGTAAAGATCGTGATCTTAATTGTTACTTTATATGTCGTTTAAATTTTAATTTTAACATTTAACGTCTTTGATTGATAATCGGAGTAACACATATATAAAAAGAGAGAGTATAAATCGAAAAAAAAATCTTTTTAGGAAACATGACTGTTTTTTTTTCAATATGGCGTACCATTAGAAAAAAATTGTTTTTGTTGCTAGGGAATTCAAAAAAAATATTTTCAAAATTGTACTTTTAAGTTTTATAATAAAAAACCAATTTTTCTTGAAAAAAATTTTTTTTTCTAAATGAAAATGTAGAGCTATATAGTTGAAATTTTTATCAACAGAGTATCTCTATAGACATTAAATTACCATAAAATTTTTATTTAAATCGGTGTAGTCTATGAAGAGAAAAAAATATTTTATGTTTTTGCCTTTTTTTATCATTATTCAGAATCTAGTTAACCTTGAAATCTAAAAACTGCAGAATTAAAGTACTTTTATAGTACGAAAATACCCTGAAAGTATCGTTATGATACGCTCTGGGGGCAATTTTAGCATTCTTATCTCCCTATGCCCTTTATAGCAATTATGCCCTACTTAAAACTTTTAAGATTTATAAATTGTAAAACGTTCTTTATATTAATTACACATTTATAAGATCTTAAAAATACTACTCTATATATAGAACATAAAAAATCTACGATATAAAATATTATTTGAGATATTCAAAATTTGAGATTGTTATAGAATAATTTAAACTTTTCAAAATCTAAAGTTTAAACGTTTGTAAGATTTTAATTATTTTTAGAATTGTGAAAAGTTTGGCTATGTTTAAAATATGCATAAATTTCAAGATATTTTCTCAATTTTTATATTTTTTTAATAATTTTTAATAAATGTTATAACTACTGAATTTAATTTTGAATTTTCAACTTGTAAATGCATATTGTAGCCATTTTTATAATCGGAAATTTCTATTTTCATATAAATAAAGTTACATAGAACAAATTTTTTCAGTTTCTTTATTGATTAAATATTACCAATATTTTTTAAAGTTTTGAAAACTTGTAAGTCTTAAACATCAGATTAAATTTAATTATTTAAAGAAACAAAACGTTGGGACCAATGACACATTTAGCGTTAATAGTTTTAAAAAGTTAAATTATTTAAAAAATTGTTAAATGTAAAGTTTTTCTTAAATTTAAAGCATCTAAAAGAAATCTAACTAACATATAATATATAACATTATATGTATTTTATGTTATATTGCATATTATTGCATATTTTTTAAGATCAAATGCATATACATATTTCGCCTTCTAGTCATGGAGGCATAGTTAAGAAATGATTCAAAACTACTATAATAAGAAATGTCTAAATCGTATGGTCCAAGATGAGGTACTCAACTAAATAAATGTCAAAATCCTCACTAAACTCATGCAATAAATAGTAAACTGCAAAGCTAACAACCTGAAAATTAGATTACTTTCATTTAATTTCTGAATTTTGGAAACTAAGAAACGAAACATTTTTTTGGGTGAAAAGTGAACACATCGGTTGAGCCTGTTTTCGTTTGTTTAGGTTTAATAGGCTTTATATATAAAAAAAATAATAGCATACAGTTTTACATATATTTCACCTTCAAAATCAAAATCTAAAAAAAATTATTCATCTGTCAATGTGGAATATAAATTTAACGCAAACAATATTTATAGCATTCAAAATAGCAAACAAAATTTAAATTGAAAACTTCAAGAGAGCAAAGAAAGATTAGAGAACCATTGTTACCTTGATCTCTTCATTATTTTGTTGCTGGCATTGAGAATTCAGTCATACGCTGGTATTTTTCAGTTAATATGAAAATAATTATGAATTCTATAAAACAATTTTTATACATAATTATGTTTGTTAAAATTATATTTATATTTTGGACCACACAAAGGAAAAACTTAACAAATTTAACACAATAATATTCGTTTTGACAAACTTATTCAAACATTTAGAAACGTTCTCGCAATTTGTTTTTCTTTTAATTTACAGTATAAAACGACGGCGTATATCTTTTCTTAAAATTATTTTTTCTTGTGATATAAACTGTTGAAATGAATATAAAATATTCGAACTGATCATTAATCACTGATGATCACCTGTTGACTTATTTTGGCCAATAGAGTAACTCTGCAAGAAGCAATTTGTGTTTCCCCATCCAGCGACAAAAGCGCTAACATCAAAATAAGTACTTATAAGTAAAGAAGTTATATAAATTAAATTAAGAAAACAAGACCAAAGCAAAAAGAAAAATCTATTCCTTTTTAAAACCACCTAAATTCATAAGCGAACAATAAATAAATTATTCTGTCACCTATCAAAATAATGTATGTAATTTTATTTTAATTGACATTTCTGTCTGAATTTTGAAATTCTCAGTCTATGAATTAACGAAAAGCAGTGAAAGCGTCACAAAAATGATATTAACAATTTTTTTTGCTAGCAACTGAATTACCTGCGTTAAATTAAAGGGTTACATAGATTTAGAACATCAAAAAAGCATGTTATTCGCATAATTATATTATTCATACTTTTAAGTATAACAAAAAACAACATTCAAACTATATTTAAATAGATTTTATATTTAAAAAAATTTAAAATTCAGCCTTTGGGACCTAGTGTTCGAATACCTCTTAAAAAAAGTATCCTCGCGGTGGTCAGAATAACTCCTGATATATTTATATGAAATCAAGAAACCAAATATTTTTTGTTAGTAGATGAGTATAACTCGTAGCTGAACAAAGCATTTAAAAAAATGTAATTTGAATTTTTGGCAAAGTTCATTGCCAATAAGTACAATTTTCCTTAAAATCTACAACACGTATTGTCTTGTAAAATAAGTTGTGATCAAAGGAAAAAGAAAACTTTCGTTTAATCATTAGTCAATGCTATCTAAAAGAATGTGCAAAATTTCAATAAGATTGGTGCATTAGTTTTTGAAAACTCGTGTCCACCGACTTTAAAAATAAAGTTTTGAGAAAAACATCATTAAATGATTCACTTCATTTTTTTTTTGACATGTTGCACCATTAGATTTCCAAACCCACGTGACCCCTTAAGGCCCAATACCCTCAGTATAATGTAAGTGGAGAAAAAATCGTTAAAACCATTCGTAACCCAAGAAGTGAAATTGGATTCTGGACCGTCCACAGTATTTATCATGTCAAGGACTCGCAATTAAAATTTAATAGAAACAGAAATTTGAGACAAAATTTTAGTTTGATGTCTCTCTCAATATACAAATAAAATATACTAAACTATAAAACAGTTATAAAGTACCTAATTGCCTATCTACGATGACAATTCTTAAAAAACAATCTCTATGCAAACAGAAATTAACATTAAAATTATAGCTTTATGGTTAAAACAATAAATCACTCTGAAAAATGTTGTTAACCGAATGCTTTAATCCAAGTACTTATTTATAAGTTATAACTTCCGTCACTATTAGATAAATATGTATGTGGTAAAACTATCAAGATTATAATAAACATTAAATTCACATAGCTAAATACGTCATGTAAAAAATTAATACACCAATAAACAACACTAAAAAAAGAAATAAACTTTACAATTTAATTAATTATTTAACAACTATAATATTCGATGGCCACACGTTTTTCACGACATACCTTTCTTCCGGGTTTTTTCCATCGTACGTTTACATGTACAAAATGTAAATACACACGCATATAATTTTTTTGTTCAGCTTCAAACTTAATAGTGAGTGTATATTTTAATAATTGTGACAGAATTACTTATTATTTTCTCTGCATCGTTGACTTTAAATTAACAGATACTGACCTAAGCAGTAAATCTACAGTCGTTAAAAAAATATTTTCGACGACTTATCTCTATAAAAAAAGTCTTTAAAAAATTTGTTGTCTTTGTGACTTCAAAATGGAGAGAGGTAACATTTCATAACACTTCTTTGGCAGTACAGATTTATTTATGAACCATCTTGTAGGTTGCAAAGGAGGAGTGTTATTCATTCATCTTATCGTCGAACAGTTGCAAGCTGCTCCTTATGTAGTATCTGTGTCTACAACGCAAAAGAACAGTTCAAATTAGATATCAATATTAAAAAAAAAGCGGAAATGCTTTCAAAAATAAGTAGCATCTTTGTCCTCAAAACTCTGACAAACTAATCGTAAAAATGGAATAGGTAAATATAAATTACTTCACTTCACTAATTTAATTTAATAAAATACAAAATGATTCGTCATAGGTTAAACTAAGATAAAATGTCTAAATCTTCTAAATATTTAAGGTTGGTTTAAATTTGCGATCCTGTTAGAATGTTTTGATCTTATAGTTGCACACAATTTACTATTTCTTTAAAGGTTGTTTTTGTGTAACTATACTAAACTAGAATTTTAGGTATTTATATAAATATTTTTAATTCAAAACAAAGTCGATGTTTTCCCAGACCGATGAAATATCAAAAAGCACTTGAAAATGCGTGCAACATTTTTCTTACTAGTTAATTTTAAAATTATATTTAAAAAAAAATGTTTGTAGGTAGGCATTTTAAAAAGCAATGTTGCAAATAGATAAATATAAGCGATACGAAAATTTCTAATTTTTACTTCAAAGTTAAGCACACTTTTGGCGAGGTTAGAAGTCTAATTCATGATTTTAGCTACTAATAAAAAACTGTAAGACGTGTAAGATATTCGTAGAAAAATATTATTCTTTATTAGGACAAAATTGTGAAGAAGTAGCTATACGTTGGGAATTTAAGCCTTATTAAAGAAGCCTGGAGCTAACTTTTCTATGTGCCTATTAGGCTTAACGCATATTTAAATACTAAATTACCATCAAAAAACAAACTAAACTGTAAATTACTCATCAAATTTTTAGTCCTAGACAAACACTTTTATCCATATGCGAGATTAGACTATTGTTTAGACTTGATTACAAGTTAAGTTTAAATATTAAATTAATTAGTTTATTTGATTATTATTATTGTTATTATTGATTTAAATATTATATAGATTTTTTCAAAATAAATAGATTAGTTTATTAGAGTATTATAATTTTAGACAAAAAAAAATTTGTCAAATTTTAATTTGCAGATGTATATAATGTTAAGTTTGATAATTTTTTTCCTACGTTGAAAAGCTGCAACTTTTTTTCTGAAAATTTTTGCTAATACAAACTTTTGCTGTTGCTATTGCTTTTCTCTTGTTAATTTTGGAGATCTAATATTAAAATTTGGCACGTCTAGTAACTGGACTATCTTTTGTCTTTTAGTACAGCAATTAGCAATTACTTATAAAATACTAGATACAACATAAAAAAATAGTTTTAATACTATTCGACTAATAATTAAAACAAAAAATATTTGAGGTATTTAATCGATTGGAGATTTCTTTGCTCAGTTGTTGAGAAGCTAACAATACGTAATCGAAAAATGAAAATCTAGGTTTATTCTTCATTACACCCTCAAGTTTGTGGTGAATAATCCAAAAAAAAAATAGATAATTGGAATTTTTTTGGCTCCTCTATTTAAATTTAATCGGCAGTTGATCATAGTAATAAAAAGTAAAAAAAAAATTATGAGCAATTTTTAAAACAAAAAAATTTTTTTTTTTCGATATTTTTTTATTACTTTTAAAAAGTGTTATTAATTCGATATATTTCTGTTTTAATTTCCTTAGTTCAGAAGACAACTTTTTTGTGTTTTAATGTAAGCAAATAAATATTTGCTAAATGCTTTTTTGCTTATAAATTTCCGAATTTATAAAATAAAATATAAGAAGTATGATAATTTTTTGAAACAACATCATAAAGTAAACATTCCAATTAAAAAAAAAAAACAAACAGTTATATGGAAAACTATTTTCTTAAATGTTTTAATATAACCTGTTGTTAACTAATACAAGAGAAGTTTGCTTACAATATCTGCTAGTTTTCATTGCCCTATATAATAAATAACTATAACTACGGTTACTCTTTACCGATAGCTTATACATTATAACTAAATATAAGTATGTATGTCTTATTAACTTAACTTATTGACAGTGAAAATAACTTGTATGTAAAGTGATTTCTATGAAAGCTGTTTTAAAAGCAATACTCAATTGTTAGGAATATGTGCTGTTATACCTTTTCGGAAGATATACATTTGGTTTATTTTTTTTAACTTCTTAAAACTATCTGATAAATCAGCGCGTTTCACTGCTTCATATTTGAGAAATAAACTAAAAAGTCTCCAATATCATGTTCTGCTTTGATAGGCTTTCGGATCTGTCCCCATAAAAAAATACTACGTTCTGTTTTTATTCGTAGTTGTTTATATTTTTCGTTAAATTTGGTAAAGTAATATAAAAGCTTGTTTGTAAAGCATTTTATAAATTTTATTAGTCTTTTTTTTATTACAAAAGTTTAAATCATGAAGTAAGAACATATTATTTGTTTCGGACTGTTTCTAGATGTCATCAGTAAACTTTATACATTAATAAAACTTGCAGATCACTGATGTACGAATTGGGTTTTTGTCCAAAAAGATGACCAGGAGAATTCAAAATATCAGATTTTTAGTTTTGAATTATTTCTCATCCTGGATCTAACTTCGTTCTATACATCGTTTTCACTATATATGTACATATATATCTACATATTTGGCTGCTTAAAAACCATTTTAAAACAGATATTTTTGTGTATTTATTATTTTCATAAATAATAACAGAGTAACACTGTAAATATTTTGTCTTGAATATTGTTTCATCAAAAGAATTAATCTATAGCAATAGAATTAGCATTAGCATTTGGAAAATTAACAATTTTTGATCTCTAAAATTTATTATTATTTTGGGTTCTATAGAATTTAAAGAAGCAAATATTTGGATGCGTAAAAAACTAAAGAATGTCCGTTTTAAACAGTACTAAAAAGTTGACACGTAACAGATTATTGAAATAATTAAGTTTTACTGTTCCCAAAAATAACTTATTCATCTACCGAGTAAAAAGATCCGTTTGCTAAAAGTGATTTTGATTGCTGTTAAATGTTAACAGAATCCATTTGTGAGAGATTTGGGCAATAACTGGTTTCATAATTAAGTAAAAGCATATAATCGCGCTCACTTATACTTAAAAGAAATGGGAATGTATCTAATTATCATTTCATTAAATCAAAAGGTTTTGAGTTGATTAGAAAAAAAATCGGAATTTACTGGTGTCATATTTTTTTGGAATTATGAACAATAATTGCTTTGCTGCCTTTAGTTATAACCCCAATAAAGATATAAGCCAAATAATTATAACGAGCCTCATAAATATCAATAAAATTTTACCACTCTAAACATTCGGGGAAGTAATCACTTTTTGCAAACCTCCGAGAAGAAGTGTCAGGTACAGTTATCCCTTTTATTGCAGACTCATGTTTGCAAAAGAACTGTAACTAAAGAAAGTAAACTTCAAGGGTGTTTTTTTTGTAGAGTTTGTTACCTACCTCGGTTAAAAAGCAAACGTTGGAAGGACATTGCACCTTGAAAATCGTTCAAGCAAATCTCGGTATTTTTGCAATTTGAACACTTCACAATGGTCAACGTCATTGAACAGTCGACAACTACACAAATTTGCAGAAATGACCGAACTGGGAGAAAGGGTTTTATAGTGTCGTAAATTTACGTCAGAAGAGAAGAAAATCTTATTTATTGCGAATATTTGCGTGGAAAAGACCTTGCGCGTTTTGAGGATACCCGTGACTAAAGTATCGCAAATCATAACAAGAACGATTTATGTAATGGTTTTATGACGGTCGATGGCCGGCTGAAATTTTGATTTAAAAATCTTTACTTTTAAACTCAACGAAATGTGACGTTCATTTAAAATCGAGCCGTTTTTGTTAGTTTTTAAATTAACGATTAAAGCAGTGGAAAAAACTTCACTGTTTAAGTTTCTCATCAAATTACAGTTATGACGATATCTTTAAATTACGAACATTAACATACCTATCCTAGGAGTGAGGTCTTGATGGGTCTCGGGTTACCTACGTTTTGACGCAATAATAGTGGCCCCTCATTTCCTGTTTTATAATCTAACGGGATTTGAAGGACGAGGGTGATATTTATCAAATCACTGCACAAGGTGTATCTTGGAACAGATGGTTCTCTAATCATCCACCCAAATGACCTACATTCGATACTAACGGCAACCAGATTACTAATGGGCCATGGGTTAACCCTTTCGGCAGCCTCTCATTAGTGGTAGGTTCGAGAAAACGACAGGTGGAGAACAGCAGGAATGAATCTTAACCTTATTAAGAATGATTTAATTTGAAAAGGTGGCTCTTAAGTCGTGTGCTTGGATACAGATTTAACATAATGCTTTTAACAAAGAACTATTCATTTTGAAGAAGAATGTTTGATATTTTTAAATAAATTAGGTGCGCATTATATTTACCTTATACCCATTAGAAATAATACCACAATAGCTACATTTTTATATAGTACGAGTTTTTGCACTTTCAGAGTAAAGACAGTAAAAAACTACTGTAATTAGCAATGAGTATTATAGCTCATTGTAAAAGAAATGATAAAATATTCAAAACCAAATTAAATCTTGTTAAAAGTATTCCTACTTTTTAGTAATAAAACTGATAGAAAAAAAACGACTAACTACAGGGAAATTTAAAAGCTTTAAATTTACCTATAGCACAAGAGAGACACACCGAAAATGTAATAAACTGGAAAAGTAAGTAGCATTAAAAAAAGAAAATAAAGTCATGGTAAGATAGAGACAATACTGCGAGAGTTATATCATAACATTCATCAAAATAAAATCCACATTAAAATAATATTATAACATTTATTTGGGGATAGCTGTAATAGTTTTTTATGTATCAAATAAGCAGCGGACTTGAATCGCTCTTTACGCACGAGACTTACCCGAATCTAAAATATTCGGTACCAGTATAAATATATGCAAAATACCTTTTCCTTCTTTCGAAATAATTTTTAATATGCCATGAACTGCCATTTTTATTTTCATATATCGAGATACATAATTTGTATTGAATGATTGTTAATTTAATCTTCTCACATTAAATTATATTTTTATTGTTTTCTATTACAACTTTTTAATAAAAAAAAAGCAGATGGTTTATAAAGGTGCTGCTAAATAACCTCCAAGTACGTTATTAAAATTTATTAAAATACTAGTTCGCTAAAGTGGCACTATCCGAATTCAAACAAATCCGTTTGTATCTGCGAATCGAGAACCAAAAAAATATTTTTAATGCTTCAACATTAAAGCACATTGTATTATTTCTAATGTCAAATCATAATTTTTAGTTCACAGTGCTTGAGTATATTAACGCACAATGTTTTGAAGCTCAAATTAAATCAATGCTTACTTGTTGCCGAATTAAACATTAGTTTTTAATTCACTTATGGCGATTTTTCTTATTAAAAAATGATTTTGAGTCTGTATCAGTGTCTCGTTTCGATTTTGAAACAATATTGAAAATAGCATTAAGATTTCGATTTAAACTTCTCACAAGATTTCTGGTTTACATAATTTTGTGTTTTTAAATCCTAGCTTGGAAGTGTTTAGATCGTAAAATTAAAAACTTAACTGCTATAAAATCTGGGAAGCCCTTTTTAATATTTTTAAAATTTTTGATGCTCATATATTATGACAAATTATTATTGTTAGATCTAAAGTTTTAATAACACAGATCTTGTGTCATTTTCAAAATCAAATTTGAAATCCTCAGTTTTTACAATCTGCTCCAATATTTTCAAATTTATTAATTTCTGTTTATATTTTTACTTTTTAGAGTTGTTGTTTACCTAATTTTAAATTCTTAATACTCGCATTTTAAAACTCTGGATTGTAAGTGTCTGTATCTTCATAAGATCAACAATATCATACGGTCATATAAAAAATTCTTATGACAAAATCTCAAATTTAAGTTCCTTAAGATCAATGAAAGAAAATATAGGTACAAATTCTGTTGAATTTAAATTAATATTTTTTTTAATTTCTAATATATATATATATATATATATATATATATTCAGACACAATTTTCAACATTGTGAATCACTAAATTAAATGTATTGAATTCTTTTTTATATTTTGTCGTTACTAGAGCCAGTAAAGCACCCGTTTGGGTTCGTTAATGAGAATTTGGATGCTTTATTACGGCTAGTGTATTTTAGTTTTGTCGCGTTGGCGGCATGGTCAAAATATGAATGTAATATGTATGTAAATGTGAATGTAATAATTTAACCTCAATTGTTATGAAATAAATAATATCAAATCATTGTACCCAACCTTGATAAAATTCCCTAAATTTCAAAATTTTATTTCTTTTATATAAAAAGAAATTAAGTGCTGCAAAATAGAAAAAATAGTATAACGCACGCGTTCAGAAAGCTCTTCCAGCACTTGTTTGTTACTCCACTCGCCGCTACGCGGCTCGTATCGGAATTGCAAACGCGTGCTGGAATCAATGCTTTCTCAAACTTATATTTTAATATACTATTATCTACATTTTAAAATTTAAACGAGTTATTTAGAAGTTTTATGACTACTGAAAGTCTAAAAACTCTCATTTTTTAATGTTTTATTAAATTTTTAGAAATTCTTAGATTTTTGTATAATTTATTATTTTCAAAAGTTTTTAAGAACTTTTTCTTAATTAATTTTTCTTGATTAATTTTTCTTATTTATTTCAGTTAACAAATTAAAAATAAGTTCCCTTTCAAAGCAAAATAAATAAAACCTTGTATGTAACACGTGAGATTTCTTCGCACATGTGCTTGAAGAACGAGGAGAGGCCAAAAAATCTTCTTTCTTTTACATTTGTTACATACACAGTCATTTTAATTTTTTACTACTTGATTCTTGATAGATTAAAATTTCATGAATTTTCAATTTGTTTAAAATTGATGAAACATATTTAAAATACTAGAATTCTAACATTTTTGATATTTTTATAAAATTTTGCTACTTGACATAAAATATTAAAGAATTCTAAGATAAAAATGTTTCATTTAAGATCATTAGATTCTCATCATCGTAAAAAGTATTTGAGAATCTTTGCAGTTAAATTATTAATTTAAATAGATCAAAATGGGGGAATATTAAAAGATAATACAAAATTTCAAAACGTTTTCTGTTTTTTTGAATATTGTGGCGGTTAACATTAACATTCAGTTAATTAACAAATAAAATCTTTCAATAGCTTGAACAGTTTTAACTTCTGATATTTAAAATTAAAATACTGACTGTGTAGTACATGGGCTGTCTAAAACTTCCGTTCCAGTACCTAGTGAAGAAGTGTTCAAAAACTTAAGTTATTACAAAAATTCTTGAGCTCAAAAACTGTAACATTATTATTCATTGTTATTATATTATTTTCCCGCAACGTATATTGACTAAATGGAATTATTATTAAAAGTGAGGTGTAATTTTAACAATCATAGTAAAGTTCGTCGGTCAGAACTTGAGCTTTGAAAATTGTGTCATTTTTTTTTTTTTTTGAAGTGAACCTAGCATCTCCGCTTACTCTTTCTATACCACTACGTGAGTGCGTCGGTTTTTACCCTTTATTAAGTAATAATAGAAAGTAACTGACAAGTCTTGGTTTAACTTTCTGTTTTCCTCAAATATTTTAATCATCTCAATTTCAATCAGTCCACTGTTTCAAAATTGATTAAAATGGTCCTGAAAAACGCACACGAAGAGCAATTATAGAAGCAACAACGACACAACAAGATCCATTTTTATTAACGCACAGGCCGCGGAAATCGTCCTTTCACTGCTCCCGGGCTTCAAAAAGTCAACAGGGTATAATATAATTTACAAGTAATTGATGATTCAATAAGATAGAAGTTGATGGAATAATATTAGAATCTTAAAATTTATGCAATAAAGTTAGTTTTGACACCAGGTCAAAGCAAAATTCGTTTCCCCCAAAACATGGAAAAAAGGCAAAAAAGCCAATGAGCCAAGATTTCGGATACAACCGTGGATGAAATAATGTCAGCAATCTCTAGACGATCAATATTTCCAATATAACAATATTTCTACGAAATTGAGAATTCTATTTTGCTCTGAGAGCATATCTCGGCATCATTTTCTCTGGCTCTAACATAAACGACACATCCTTCATATAGTTACTAAAAAATTGTAAACTTTTTTACTTTCCAGGCCAAAGACCTCTTCCTTCTTATCAATTATCCATGGTTTCGCTGAATGACGAATGGTCTCGGCTCGTCCCCGATTGCCAAAGGGTCTGGATAATTTCCTGTCTGGCAGATTTTGTTGGGTCACTTCAGCTAGCTAGTGCATCTCGTTTTCAAGAACATTCAAGAGTTCGTCGACCTGTGTTGTCTAATGTAGGTAACATGAGAGTGACGTCAGGCGCGTCACCTCCATGTTCCAGTGGTCTAGTTACACTCCGACAGTCTAGTTGGTCGAGCTTCCATCTTCTATGTGTGCAAGTCGACGGGTCGACGAACTCTTATGCATGTCCTCGATGGACGTGGTTATGAACAGAAGAAATGAGTTCATCTTCATCGCGTTGTGTCGACGGCGAATTTGAGTTTCTATTGGGTTAGTGCGGCCAATAGCTGCCGACAATGGAAAACTGAAGATATAGGTTGAAGAACAGAAATTCGTGAAGACCAATTAGAGGCTAAAGAGAAAAGACGTCTTAACTACGCATGATAGATTCGTTCTTCAGTTTTACTTGATAAAAATGTAATTGAAAAAAGTCTTTGGAGACCTTGGTTAGGCTCGGGAGAGGTCAATAATAAATACGTGCCTACCTTTCAAACATTATTAAACATGTTATTATTTCGTACCGACTAGTAGCCTCTACGCGGCAAACCCTGGAGGCGGAACGAGTTTTTCTTTTCTTTGTTTTTTAATATCAAATTTACAAAGCTGAAAAAATATTTCAGTTTCTATAAATTATTGAAGACTCAATGTACTTTGGGACCTAATTTTGAGTTAATCTGACAATGAGCTAGCGACTGAGAGCTTGGTTGAAACATAAAATTTAACTACTTTTTTTTTCTTCCTTTCAATATTAATTAGTCAGAGTATAAATCAATCTACACTTTATTTTGCTATTTTTTTATTTTTTGGTAATTGTGAAGTCAACACTGTAAATTAATTGTTAATTACGTTTGGAAGGTCAAAAATAACACGGAAGATGGTTTTCATGGTCGACCAACAAAAAGCGCCTAAGAAATACTTTCCTAGAGAATCATCAACGTTAAAAATTTCGATTATTTCGATTTTCATTATTCAAAACATTATTGATGACTTATATCCTTGGTCATAATAACAAGCCGTCATACCTTAAAAAAATCAATTTTCTTCGTGGTGTCATCGCTGGAAATGAAGGTCACCTAATCAAAACAGCTTAAGTTTCAAACAAATTTGATCTTTTTCGTATTATATTGCAAGTACACCTACTGTAAACGGTTACTAACCTTTGGTAATAATCACTATAGTTCTGAGTGAAGGCCAAGCTGGAGGAAGTAACTGAATAACAATGACACGGACGCGCAACCATGAATGGGGACATTTTCAGCACTTCATTACTAAAAGCAAATTCTTTTCTCTCCGCCGGAAAAAGGAAGCATTTTACAATAACATAGTAACAGTGATCCAGATTTTTGTAATCACGTGGGCGAACTATGACCGGCGAACCCAACGAAAAAAATAAACAAATCAAAACCTATTCCACTGCCTTATTTCCTCATCGGCGTCTGTCAAAATTGGCCAAGACAACCCACAAGATCTCTTGTGCGAAAACACGGTCATCAACCTCTCTTCGTAATGTGTTACGCTATCCTCCGCAATATGAGAGAAATCACGGACGTCGTCGCATGTTCCCAAAAAGTATAACGAGGAAGAATCATCGTGAATGTCTTTGCTTAGACGCGCCAGTAGGTGTAAAAATGCCGTGAATTGAGGGCGAAAGGTAAACCGTAAGGTGTGTTGAAGTAAAATCGGAACGAAACGGAATTGAATTTACTAATGGAAAATCTGAAAAGAAATGAAAAGGTTCGCGAATAAAAAGAAGTGTGAAAACACATTCTCTTGATGCTTGATTTTGGCGAATTTTTAACCTTGCAATTAACAAGTACTGACCTTGAAATGATCCGCGACTCAGGTTTCTTCAAATAGAATGTCGAGTCATAAATAGTTTGTTGCACCAGGAGTCAATTCGAATTAGCATTTGAAGAAATTTTTTTAGTCATAAACAGAAAGAATATCTTCGCTAGACGCTTAGCTTTTATTTATCCCGAACACATTAGTAGTATTCTTCGACGACCAGCATTTTGTCACAAGAAACTGAAAACCAAGACCAAAGAAAAGACAAGCTCGGGGTCTTTGCCGTAGTTTAATTTCTAACCACAATAAGCAGCCAACCATTGTATAGACCTCATTAGATTCTCTTCCACATTCTTTAATCAATGGCCGAAGAAACTGAAGAAAAGAAAAATTATTGTCTATCATTACACCATACGGTGTTCAAGTACGATCGTTCTTTTTACCGCGACTTTGGCACTTATTCGAAGGATGAATTAGCTCTCTTTTCGCCTAAAACAAAGGCAAGTATCAGGTTCATTGACTTGTGACGTCAGCGGACCTAACCTAACGTAAGTGAAGACTGCGTTCCAACAGCAACTTTCAAATCTTTGTAGGTGTTGCATTCCACCCTACATTGTGCGCAACGACAGAAAGATATAGATTACATCACTTTTTAAGGACCTTACATCAAGCTTGGAGATTTAATTATTTGCAATAATCTATGAAGGTGACACGAACGGACCAAATATATATAAGCAAAGATCAACGTAAAGCCTCTTTGGTTTGCCACATCAAAAAGGACGCTGAAATTGAATCCTCTTTCTGTCCAAAATAAAGACTTGCATATGTGCTAAACCGAATGTGTTACGACCCAAGTTTATTGAACTCTTTACGATGTAGAACAGAGCAAACTCAATTAAATTTTCGTTTCGTTCATTACAACAACAATCGAATTCTATAAAAATCACGTCATTCTCTTGGCGACTCTAAGTTTTGTTTCTATTTTCTTCTTTTCTCGTTCCAAAAACTCAAAACGAATCACCACGACGAATCTTGAGCAAGGCGCAGGAGAAAAGGGTTAACGGTGTCGGTTTTTTTTAAGAAAGAAAGAGCAATTAGTCAAATTTTCGGAACCGTACTTTCTACCCCCTGTAGGTGTTGTAAACCGTAAACCATAAATCCTGAAGTATTGTTGTGGTTTATGGCAAACCACCCTCTGACTTCGCGTTATTTACTGGTCCTGGAGTCTTGAAAAGAACTGTCACAATTTGAAAATACAATACAAATTACCGGTTGACCCACAGAAATGTGAGGGACAAGAAAATTTAATTGTTACGGTGGCGTGTTTAAAGAGAAGTCGTAAAATTTGACTCGGGGTGATTTAGATTAAAATAGAAAATTTATAATCCTACGGAGTTAAGTATTTAACTTAAATCCTGTTGGTAAAATGGTCATATTTTGTGGGGAAAGTAAGTCGGTAGCAAAATGAGTCACCGGCGGGGTGTTATCTTGGAGAATTCATTGGAAACTTCAACGGTAGCTAAGACGCGAAACCCAACTGGGAATTCTCGGATCGCGCTATCCAAAAGCTGAATCATCATTTATCTCCAGAAAAGCGCAATTGTAAAGAGAAAGGCATTTCACTGAATACCTAAATTTGCGCCGAACTTGCGTGAAATAAGGTTATATCATTTACTATAAACAAAATGACGCGGATGAGTCAAAGACCTTCTTATAAGTAGAACTTTTACTCTGAGAACCCGGCATTCGTCATTATCACCGGGATAAACTAATTTGAATTTGTACTACAAATTTGGATCCCTCGGATGTTCCAACGTGCTGTTGAACTTCGGTTTGGTCCATGAACCCTTAAACAACGACAAAAAGAACTTCCTTAAACGTGAGCTGCAGCATTGAAGTCGCCAGTAAGTTCTTGAAGCCGCTCAGAATTTGGAGGTTGTTGACCGAAGTTCCCGTTAACTTGAGCTTCCAACTATCACCACTTGGCGCTGCGTGAAAACCATCACGGTCAAGTTTAACGCGGATCGGTGTTTAGTTTCTAAAAGACTGCGAAGGTTGAAGAACGTAGTGGTGTGTTTGACATTGCCCTAGACATGCGGCTTTGACAAGCGTTGACACTCTTCAGCCTCACCTGGATTAAGTGAGCGGAAGAAGACCCTTCGTCAAAATTTTTCGTTGGACATGCTCTTGCAAAATTCGGTTCGGAAGGATTTTGAGTGAACTTCTTTAAAGACTGATTCAAAGATCTCATCTGAACTGATATAGTGTGTTGTGTGTTTGAAAAAAGTGACTTATTTTTCTGGATATACGGTACAGTGACTTCGCCAAAATTTTCTGGATACCGTGGATTTTATATATTCCTCCAAAAGACTGCCACGAAGGTAAGACGAAGATCTCTACAAGAAGAGTTTTTTGACGCGCTCGATCCATCACTCTGGGAACATACTTGAAACTATTAAGCACCCGTAAGGGGCCAGACGCAAAAAATTACTAGCTCATAAAACTTTGACGAATAATTTATTGATGATTAATACAATTATGTAATAATGGGGGAAGGCGTAAAAATTTTGGCAGTCATGGTACCATGGCGATGTTATTGACCTTAAGACAAGACATTCACATTGATATTATACGTTTCGTAATTCCGTTCTTACACGATGTTTATTTAACAAGTAAGTTTTTCCAACACTCGCAAATTTACGGTGGGTGTTCGTTTTGAAGGTGGTGACACTAACATAAACAAATACGTCGGTGGACAGTGGGAGGATAGTATCATCTGATTAAAAATCTACTTTTTATTGATCCTCTCGTGTACAGAACTTCTTAGGGACGAAAATATAAGAAAGTCTGCAAAACTTCTGTCAAGTTCATCGAACTTGAAAATTTTGATAACCTCAGCCTTGTATGCTCTTTATATAAGGCCTAAAACTGCATAATAAGGAACCAGTTCCTTTAATGTTGATAACTCGTTCTTTATTTTGCACTCTGTTTTTGTACAAATTTAGAGTGCATTTTATGACTGTATGTACTCTGTAATTTAACCGATTAGGACGATCGGCCGATAAGCTGCCATTTAGAGATTCAAAAGAACCAAAATCCGTTTCATGTAAACGTTGACTTTATTAATTACAAACGAAGTATATATAATGCTTATATTGCGCACGACTTAGAACAATGCCCACCATATTTCAACAACATGAATCATTGAATTAATTGATAGCTCTACATCTACATTACAAACTTTAATTGCGATTGTACAACTTATTCTCAATAGTCGGATTTGAAAATTATGCTCGTGAATAATTTCGAAATTTTTTTTTGAGATGACTCTCTTTGCCAAAAAAATCTAATAAGATTAGAACAAAATGTGCCCTCATATCACACCATGGTGTGTTTTTTCAAAATTGATGACGGTCGCGGTTTGACATGTAAAGATCTTTCTCGACTTTTCTAGGCTCATCTTACTTTCGGATTAGTAGGACACTAGGGCAGTTCAATGAACTCCTTTACGTGCTTATCATGGTGACGGCAACTTACTATTAAATTAATAAACCACAAGCTTTTGTTTAAAAATGCTGCCAAATAATAGCACTGTTGTTTTATAAAAACTTTGAATCAAATATTGAATTTGTTTCAGTATTCTTTAAAAACTTTGAATTTTGTTGACATTGTTTCTATATTAAATTCTCGATCTGACATTGACTAACCCAAGTAGCGACCAAGGCCAAGGTTAAATAAGTTTGAGTCATTATTTTAAAGATACTTAAAATAATAATTACTGACTCAGAGAGCTTTCATGGTCATGGCGACATTTGCTTGCATTTTTGTGCAGTTCTAGAAGAGAAACGTCGGAAATCTGAGTGCACACTAACTAATTGATCTATGAATGCTTAAGAGCTAGAATTATAACAGGACTTTTGTGGTTGCTGAACAATCCAGGGGAATTTTTTACTTGACTTTTTTTCGTATGCACTACAACTAATTTTCGAATTTTGCGCTTTAGAGTTTTTGGCAAATACATACATAGAAGTACCAGAATTATTGCTGCTCAATTATCTTTGGAACGAACGTAAAAAGGATTTCAGTTTTATTTTATTTTAGTCATAAACTAAAGAGAATGTTGATAATTTTACCGTTCTAAAATTTGGGAGCGCGAGGTTTGAAGTTTGAATTTTGGCGCTAATTTTTTAAACGACCTGTTTTATTTTTTACAAAATTATCTCAAACAAAAATGTAGTAAAAATTACCATTATGGGAGCATTTCTTAACAACGAAAACGAACAAATGCATGAACACTGATAAATAGTTAAAGAGTTTGAACGACAAAGAAATGGACGTTATGGCTGAAAAGTTGCAAGTCAGAATTCTCGGTACATCATTAATATGTTTAAAGTAAATAGTCTTTCAAAAGAAAGATAGAGCGCTATTTCTTATTGGCAGATAAATATTTATAGAATTTATGTAGATCCACCTAAAGCTCTTGAGCACATTTCTATGCTTTTTTAAGTATTTATCGAGTCCTAGAAACGAATGCCCACAAAGCCGGAGCCGCTTTTCGTTTTTTCTCTACCACCTGCATGTGAGCTGTTCCCGTTTCATAGTTTTTTGCTCCTGCCGCTGATAGTATAATGCATAAGTTCTTTATTAAAACGGGCGAGATAACCAAAGCTTTTAAAAAGGAGGTTAACTAGCGGTGCTTACAATCCTGAAATTGATGAAGGTCTAGCGTTCTGACACTCCTCGGACCCTTATAACCTTGAGAAATCAAGTCCCGTTTAAATGGTATCACCTGCCCACACATAACAACTTGTTAAATGCACCTCTAGATAAACGCACGGTTTGTGTGTTCGTTTTACCGTTACGATGATACATGCATGTGGAATGACGTTACCTAAAACAAAATTAAATGTTATTGACGTGGACAGTTTTAGGAAAAACTAATTATGAGAAAAAACCTATGCTTTGTGGTTCGAGAGCAGTTTAAGCCCTTTGTCAATAATGGTTTTCTTGAGAATTGGTAATCTTTACCTAACGGATTTATTTTTCTTTGACCGGCGGTCCCCGATGACCATTTTATGTATTGAAAATTTGCACAGACGACAGCTGTCTCGAGAAGGAAAAATTACTTTTTGTGGTCGCAAAAGTGACCGCCTTTCTAAGTGCGGCAGACATTTCTTGCCAAAACCGACTTTTGCTCTGACAGTGTTAAATAAATTATTTGTTAGTGCCACAGAGACGCAATTTTCAATATAATTTATTATGTGGTACGAGCATGAAATTATTCGGTTTGAATGGTTCACGTTCGATTTGGAAGAAAGAAATGGCCGTCTGTTTATAATTCTGTAAAATTTGTTAAAAATACCTACCACAAATTGGAAATATATAAGATTACAACCCGTATTAATAATATACCGGCAGGTTTATTAGATCTAGTAGATGCTATAATCTAAAATACTTTTTGCAGGGTACTTATTATAGCAATCATATTTTTCTTGGTTCATGTTCTTTTCCGCTTCTGTTTTATGCTGACTGTTGACTGATAAAGACAGACTCTAGCTAAATTATATATTCCGAAATTTGAATGTGTGTAGTTCACAAGATAACCAACTAACTGACTGACCACTTTTTGCAGTAACTAAAACAAGAAGGGAAATCTACACTACATCGTCGTACTTTAGACAACGGGAACAAACTATTTACACTGGCGTGTATTTTGTATTTTCATTATTTTAAATGTATTTTTGGGGTTTGAAGATATTTTAAGATTCCATAGAGACATTAGAGATATGGAAGAACTTCCGCTTTTAACTCTCCGGATATTCCGGAAGATTTTTTTATCAAATTTCGAAGAAAAACTTCCGTTTATTATCATTTCATAATAATAAAACTTAAACATATTTTTTATTGTCTCCTAGAATGAGATTACATAAAAATTGGAGGCTTTAGGAGTCTTTTGCTTTTTAAATAAAAAAATAGAATTTTTGCGTACCTGAGTTATTAACAATGACCAATAATAACTTTTTCGAGTGTCAGAATGTCCACACAAGCCTTCGTCTACCTGTAAAAACTTGCCATTAGTTGATATTTTGTTACAGCCTGTAAATAATATAAAAAAAATCACAAATTGTTGAAAACTAACAAATATAAATATTGAAAATTTAAGACAAGAATGATAAAATTTTCTAAATACTCGTAAAATATCATTTAACTGAATCTAAACGTCTATGTAACAGTTTGAGGTTAAACATTGATTGATGCCATTGTTGACAAGGTTTTCATGACCGTTCTAAAATGTCAAATTCACTAAATAACAGGGCTGCCAACCCATGCTTCAAGGCTTTTTTTAGTTAGTTTTCGCATTTTTTAGAATCTACAGTTTTTTTAAATCAAAAGAAAATTTTGAAATTAGATGCCTTCTTAAATTTCAGGTTTCTAAAGTTGTTCTATTGGACAATTAAAAATTTAAAGATTTAGTTAGATTTTTTTATTTACAATTTTTAGATAATTTTCAATTAGACAGGTTTTTAAAATTAGATCAAATTTGACTAAAATTCTAGTATATCGAAGAAAAACAAGTTTAACTAGAATAGATCGAAGTGAATTAAACTAAATTTTGAACACATCAGCCACATTTGTCTAATCTGAGACAAATTTGACAAATAGGACTAATCTAGAATAAATTTAATGAAAACCTTGCAAACACAACCAAATCTAAATAAATTAGATTTAATTTGAAAAAAATGAGTCACAATAGACTGGAACACATTTGACTAAAAAACTACAAAATTGTGTCCACCTGTTTTTAAATAAAAAATTGAGATACATTTAATTAAATTTAAAAAATAAGCTACATTGTGATTAAATGGCGACATAATTAACCGAAAGTCGTCGAAATATAACTAGATGTTGATTAATTAGAGTAATTCTGGAAAAAATTTGGATGGTGCAAAGTTGACTAATCCTCTAAAAGAACCCAATCTCGAAAAAATCGAGGTAAAATTAACTAAATGTAGAAAAAATAAATTAAATCAATCTAAAGAAAAATGAGTCGTATAGAACCACCCTGAGACAATTTTGCATAAAATTTTCATAAATATTGATAATAATTAATCAAATCGAAGTGAATTAGTCTAAATTTTAACTAAGATTTTTTTGTCTCGTTTTTGCATTTTTTTAGAAATTTAGAAATGAAATGTTTTTAATGAAATTAAAACTTTGTGTTAGTAAAATTTATTTCATTATGTTGCAATTATTGGTATGTTTGACTATGACAAAGAAGGAACAAATTTAATCAATATAAGTAAAATATAAAGATATTTTTTACCACCTTTAGAAAGAAATATTCAATACTCATACGTGGAAAACGACAGAAAAGTGTAAAGTGCTCTCTTGTCTCCACACATTTCTTAAACTTTTGAAATGACATTCTAGAATCAATAAAGTATCTATACCAGGCAGGCAACTGTAAGCTTTCCGACTTAAAATTACAAAAGTTGTTTTTTGTGTTTAGTGGTATTGTATTTTTTGCATGTCGGCAGTTCGGTTACCTATAGAATTTGACATTTCAGAACTGTCGTGAAGAACATGCCAACAATGACAGCACTGTATATAAATCCATATTTAACCTCAAACTGTCAGAGTCGCTTTCATATGCAGAACTACCAACCTAGTTTAGATTCCAAGGGTTCCTAGACGCCTTTTTTCAAAACATTTTCATATTTAATCAACTCAATGTTTGGCTTCGTGAACAGAATATTGGATAATTTGAATTATATACTGTTTTAGAGACTAATCAGATATCTTGCAGTTTCGTTAATGTTTTAAACAATTTATATGCTCATCTATCTAAAATATTCAATGGTTGTTAAAATTAGAATCAATACCTTATTTTTTTTTAAGTTTTACTAATTACCGGGTAATTGAGATCTTGTGCTTGGGCACAGATGATGTTAAAACAGCTATAAAAAGCTTCTGCTTACTTTCAAGTGTCGCTACTCTCGTTCAGACCCACCCCAAGTGATCTTCGGGAAACCCTCCAGTTATAGGAACACCACACTGTCTTTTTCAGAATTTTCTCTCTTATTATTAAGCGTTTTGTGTATGAGCACGCAGTGGTCTTTTTGCGTGGAAGGAGAACGTGCTAGTGGAACCAGACAGGTGGGAGAAGTAGGGGAAGTCGGAGTGTGTCGGCCGTTGAACTCATGGTCTCAATGTTGACATCCCGGTTAAGGCTACGCTTCCTCGTCGACTCCATGCGAAATTCCACCAATTTTTTTGCAAACTCCTTAAACCGACTGAAAAAATATTCAGGATGTAACAGTGGTGGTGACAAAATCGCGTTTTCAAAACTAAATTAAGTGGTTAGCCTAACATGACCTCATTATTAAAAGGTTACAATCGGTTGTTCTAATTAATATTTTTTTTATCTCACGATAAAAAGTCCACCCATGCCGTGTCTAGAACCAGAGAAATTCGCGGGGGTCGTTGTACCCGGCACGCGGTGCGGGGTTTGTTGGTAAACAAAGGGGATTCCCGGGGGTTGATTGAACTCTGATTCGGGAGATCGTAAATGCGGAAGGTCCGGGTTTGACCCCTCATGACCTGGGCCAACACTTTCCATGGTAACCGACACGCAAGTCGGGGATTTCGATCGATTCCAGGCGATGTCCCTCCCTCTCAGACAACATGCTACTTTGACAGAAATTACGATATTTATTTGTCATCTTATCGACAACAAGTTTTATCTCTAGGCCAAAGAACAAAGCCAGTGTAATCTTTTAATTTCCACGCCTGTTGAAACGACCACTTCACCAACTTTTTAGTTTTCCCATAAGTCGTAAAACTGCAAAATATGAAAAAAAAAACTCGATTCTATAAAATAGTAAGGAAATCATTATAGTCTAATTAAGAACGATGATTTACCTCGAGGACGTTAACGGCGTAAATTCGCAGTTAGGCATTTCCGGGAGTTCCGGGATTCTCCGGGTATAGAACGCAGCAGGAGGACGTTGAACTCTTATTGATTTTGTGCAATTTCACTTTTATTTTGTTTTGATGGAAGTACAGCAAAAGTTGATTCATCCTGCAATTCAAATCAAGAATAGTTTTCGGGAAGATAACAAAATAGGAGGAACCGTCTACAAACATTCTTAAATAATTAATAAGCAAATGCACATATTTTCTTTAAACCTACAATTTTTATTTTCCCACGAGAAAAATGATCGATATGATTTATAAAAATATCCTTTTGTTATACATTATTGATAGACCGATAATTCTGAGAATTGCCAAGCAATGTAGAACTGAAAACTCTTTTTGTTAATAATTAATTTTCTCCAGAAAGAGAGTTTAACTTTGTAATTTTTGTAGGCTTTTTAAAATAGTCTTTTATTTTAAAATAAAATAGTTTAAAATCTTGTGTTCCATTTACAAATGTATCAGATATAGGTGATTTCTAGAAAAAAACTTTCAAAAACTTTACTTAGTAAAACAAATCGTTCTTATAACCTATGATATTATAATTATACCGTGCGACTATAAATGATTGCGATTTGTTTTGGTAGAATAGAACACTTTTAAAGATTTATGTTGGTATGCCCCATTTTTAAATCTGTCAGTTTGAAAGTTAAACAGAATGCGACTATTAACGCGTGCAACTATTGATGATTGTGATTTGTTTTGGTAGGATAGCAACACTTTTAAAGATATATGTTGGTATGCCTCATTTTCAAATCTGTCAGTTCGAAAGTCAAATAAAATAAAGTTGTTATTCTTGGACCTGTCGATAATAATGTAATTAGCATGAACGGTCGGAATTCTTTACCTAAAGAATAACGAAAAAAGTATTAAGATTATCAATTCTTGGATATGCCAACCCACTAAATTTTCATCATTTTTGGTCAGGTGGTCATTATAATTTTCTTCTTCTATGTTCTACTTAAAACATGTTTGAAGAAATGTCAAAAATGATGAAACTGTCATTATTGACATGTCTCTGATTTTAGTTCTAAGCAGAAGCAATGAAAATCGGAGATCTTTATATCTGTTCAGTTTTAGAAAATAATATTAGTTCAGACACATAAGCCAGAAAATAGTCAGGATGGATCTTAATAAACATAAGTCTAAATAATACTTAGTATCTTTTATTCGATGTGTTTTTTGCTCCGACTGTTTTGGGCACATTTTGGATTTCAAAAACGTTATGAATTAATGAACCCTAATCTACAACTTTTACATAAAAACATGTACTACTATGTTTTAACAAGACTTAAAATATCAAGCAGAGATAACCATGACTTGTACTTCTCCGCGTAGAAGCAATAAAAATTAAAAATTAGTCCTGAAATTGGACTGATAATGGTGTTTATATTTTATTTTGTCACGACGCAGTTTGACAATCTACAAATATATGTCTGTAAGTATATGTAATGAATCTGGTACTAGTTTGACTATCGTTAAGCTTACAGAATATTTTCGGTTTATCCTCCAGACACACATTAAAAAACGACGGCTTTAAAAAATAACGAATTCTGAAATATTAGTCGCAGTTTAACTATGTAAATCCTAATCGCCCGTGCTTATTTTTACCAAATTTTTATGTCCTGACCTGCGCAACTAAAAACGGCGTAGATTGTTTAGCTACGTTTGCTAATTTATGCACTTTATCGTTATCTCGTTTTAACGATTTACACTGTTTACCAAAGATTGTTAAAAATAAAGACTGCACGTGCGTTTTTCCTAAGGTCAAACTATTTCGCCGCGAAATTCGTAGAAATTGTTAGTTTGTCGAATTCAGCTTCTAGAAAATTGAGTAAGTTTATAAATTATTATCTAAGTATAAATATCAAACGTGATAACTTTATTCAAAGATTGCAGCTAATTTTTCCGTCTTGTTAAATCCAAGTCCTGTTTATTTATTTCTGCCATTATTTCACAAGAGGAAAAATTTTAACCGAATTTGTTTATCAACGTTGCCTTATCACGCCGATGTGCACATGGACAAGAGAGTTTGAACGAGATAGCTGCAACGCTGCAGAACCTCACGGCAGAGAGTGTTGAGCTAGGTCGGCGTCGCGACGCATAATAGCTCGGTGCATATCCGCGTCGCGAGTGTTCCGTCAAAACACACCAATAAGTGCGTAGCCTACGTTAGATATGCGTAAGAATGCGTGAACAGACCATTCTGGATAACAAGAGTGACTTTCACGACAAATGGGCGATCATTTTTGAATTTCCCGCGTAAAGGAGTCCGAAACGCGCACTTTTTAAACTACAACCGTCCAACATTACCACAGGAACCCCACGGTAGGAATAATTGTTTTTCACACTGAAACACAAAAGAAAACTAGACGTTTCCAAAATTTCATATCTTTAAAAACCACAAAAATGTGCGTCGGTGAAAAGAACCGGGGGGGCAACTGCTATTTTTAGGTATTATACAGTTTGTTTAAAGTTTTTAGTTTGTTAATGATAATCTTTTTCCAAAAACTAAACACAGGGACAGATACGCAATTCGTGGTGATAGCGGTAATAAGTTGCCAGTTCGCCAGTTCAAAAATCCAATCCACAGCACAAAATAAATAAAATCCAAAGTGAAAAATTAAAAAAGACCAAAGTGATAATGAAACTCTTATTGATTGGTCTATTTTTAGCCCAGAAAAATAATTTCACTATCAAACAAGAACTATCTTTAATCATAGCTACTTACAAATGATACTTCACTTAAATCCTTTGGCACGTTTCACCACAAATGTTTTTTTTTCTTAAAACACAAGAAGATTGCAACAAAATTATCATTTTCAACGTTCAATACAATCAAAAGTGAAAATTCAAAATGGCTGCCTCCCTGTTTCCTTTACTGAAACGCAGATATTTTCTGTCTTCAAAGAAGCTATTTTAAACTACTTTTCAATACTCAAGGTAACCTTAGTTGTTAATTTCTTTTTGAAAATTTGTAAACAATTCGTCTTTCATTGTGGTTTCCTCGAACAGCATTTTCGGCGACGCATCAACTTTGACCTTTAAAATTTTTTGATTTTCGTTTGCTGTTTTTCGCAAAAATAAGAAGTCTTGTTTGTTTTTGCAACTCAGTTTGGTTTTTGTGGAGGTTCTTTTTATGTTTCCCGTAGTGTTTGCGACATGACATTACCATTTTTAGAGTTCTTCTAAAAAAGTGAATTTCAAGTGCACGTCAAGGATATTTAATCCATCAGTAAATAACGTAAAGCCTAAAGACACCAGTGTTATTATTAAATGTATTGTTATAATATGAAGAGTGTTCGTTGAATAGGTTATGTTGAGTTCTTCAACAATTAATGCAAAAATCATTTATCACTGATGAATTGTGTCATTAATTCCCCAAGAATGGACAAAAAGGAGCAGGCAGTGGTGAAAAATGTCCCAGAACGCCTTATTTTCTATACTTTTAAGCGCAATGGAATATTTCTGCGCTGCATCACAGGTAGTGCATGTTTTATCAAAAGATAAATTAGACGATATTTCACTTCATGTAAGTTTTGTACCGGTCAAATTCAAGGAATGTTATGTATAGTAGCCCCATTTTTATAATTTTCTTCTAAATATTTAGGCGCAAAGATTTCTGCGGCCCTCTCATCTTTGGTAATTTTTAGTTTGACTTTTATAATTGCAATAACATTGAATGTTTAAAGATCAGTCATGGCCTCGTGTTGTGCCAAATGCTCACAAGGTTTCTTTAAAAAGAGAAAGATAGAGGAAATGCATTCGTTGAATAGAGATCAGAACTAAAATTGACGTCAGGAACATGCAACTCAACCTTGCACTAATATTAGTGCAGAATTAAATAACTTAAAATTGGTGGGGAAGAATTCGGGATAAAATAACTACACCAGGTAATCCTTTTCTTTTCTACTGTGACTAGAACGTGCCCACTTATGTTATTGATATTTTTTCAAGTTTCTAGATTTACAAAGTCATGATAGAGTTGCACTTCAAGGAGGTTATGTCGTATGTTATGTAAAACTCGTGTTTACATAACAGCTACGTAAAAAATGACTTAATAACTCTATGACATTGAGTTTCCGATGCAATGATAGCAGAATAGACTGCGTATGTTATATATATATAGTTATTCACAACACAAACAATGGTACCAACGATAGAGATCATCTTATTTACTATATCATACAAAAAAATTTATGTAGTGAGCGTAGATAACAAACTAATGATTATTTCTTGTTTCAGGACTTAAATGCCTTGAAGAACAGCTGCAGTCCTCGAAAAAGGCCAAAATGAGAGAGGTAATCAGATTCGAGCCAATTTCACGATATATTTAACATTCGGATTTCGTCATTTTAGTTTCGTTATGTCAAGCAATCCAATAAAAACTTATCCTCGGCGAGATTTGCAATTGGAGCTCAGAAATTTTAGATTTGAAGAGATTACTGGTTTCTTCTAAAATTTATAAGATTTTTCGTAATCAAAGGCATAATTTGTGATTTCAAAGTTTACTAAGGATGACTAGCTCTTATTTGATCGCTTGATAATACACTATGTACTTAGATGATGATTTTGTTCGATCATGTCACTTAGATGCGTGTAGATACAACAAAAAACACGTTTATTTTTATGAAAACTTACATTGGTGGTGGTTTAAACTTTTTTCTGGGCTTGATTAATGTCGGACTAAAAAAATTCCAAAATATAATTATATCGGAGGTAATTGTTTGGGACGTTATTACTAACAATAAGAAGCCATTATTTAGGGTTTCGTCTAAGTAAAAATTTTTTAGGTGTACGAAAAAACTAATCTTCTTTAAAGTACAACTAATACAAAAAATAGAACTTTGAGATAATATGAAGAAAAAATGAAATTATTTGTCATTAGAATACTAATAATTAGGAGCGAATATAAAAATGGGAAGTTCTGGCTTCGATAAAAACCTTGTAGATCAAATTATATGATTAATCCAAGTGTTTAGCATTGATATGTATCTTCCTAAGAAAAAAATGTGAATTTTAGCTTGAAGTTTTAAATAGTTTTAATAAAATGTCTACAATTTTAACGAATGTTTTGCAAATGTCTGTAGTGTTGAAGTTTGAGATAAATATAAAAACAAACATTCTGATCTAATCCAGGATCTACCGCAATAGTTTTTCAATTGCGTCGTATCTAACTGAGAATTCATAAAGGAAACGAAATGCATTTTTTAAATCATTTAGACACAATAATTATTGGGAAATAAATGCAAAAGCAACATTTTTTTTTGTATGCAACGTAAACATCGTCAATAATAGAAAACGTCAAGAACGATAACATCTTTGAACGTGTTACATACAAGATTTTTTCTACAATCTTTAAAAAAGCGACACATTATGACGGATTATTATTTATACGCTAAAATTTTAGATTTAAGATGGCTAATAAAAAGCAAAGAATTTCCTACTTATAAAAAAAATAGTGTTGTGCAAAACTAGAGTTAAAAACTGGATTAAAAATTACAGTTACTAGAAGAGGCAGAGGCGTTGTTAATTTAAGATATTTGCGTTGTTATGAGTTATAAGTTGGTAGTTCTAGGAAGTTATGACTGTACCCAATTTAGGCCTCCCCTTCAGGCAAAGCTAGTAATGTGCAAAGTTTGAATTTTTCGGTTTTTTGAGTTAATTACTGTGATATGCTTGATCTGTTCACGGTTACTGCAAAGAGCAGTAAATGTTGTACAGAAACATGGAAACAAATCAATTGCTGAACACAAAGAGACACAAAAATTTTGAACTTGGGATATGATTATTTAACATAAGAAAAATCATCCAATTAAATGTCATTTTTAAATAAAACAATCGTTAGCAAGTCAAGAAGTGTATAGTCAAACTGTATCGAGAGCTTAATTAAATTAAATTAATCCAATTTTTTAGTAACTTTGTTTTACAACTACGACTGGTATTATATCAACAATGAGATTTTTCTATATTCACTAATGCTAAACCTCAAGTTCTTAAAAAATAGTTTTACATTTGGGAAAGCTCCATTAGGAAAAACATACTCCGATTTCAGATATGGTAACATTTTTTATTTTTATATCATACAGTAAGGCGTTCTTATGGAATTGATGATTTTAGTTTCGACAAACAGAAATGACAATTTTTCTAAATTTAAAACGACCGAGTTAGTTCATGGATTGCATTTTGATAAAATATATTTGGTAACTTCGTTTTGGCAAATTTTTGCTTCTTATTTTTTGATTTGAATCTTCAGTTAATATTTAAATGGATATAAATTTCTATCATGGTGTAAAATGCAAGCCGAAACAAGTATGCAAGTTCTTCTCTTCTATAAATGGTTTTAATTTTATCTAAATTTTCGAAAGAATACAACAGGCAATAATCTAATTAACTAATAATAACTCAAAATTGAAAGCTTAGGAAATTTGGTTTTATATTACCCTTTTTTTTCAAGTTTTGTTTATTATATTTTTTAAGACATGTAAAAAGTCTCAGTATTAAAGAGTTGTTGGCGCAATAATATCAACTTTTGGGAAAATCAAACACTTGAGTTCTTTTGTAAATAAAATACTATTTTTGGATAAACAATTTTTTCAAGTTTACCTTTGACAAAAATTGATTAAAAGGCTATTTAAGATCCACAAACACGTCGTTTAAACGGAAAGGGATCTATAATTGGCAAAGAAATGTACATCATACTATTTTTTTTAAAATAATATTATCCATATAATTATTTTTTCCTCATATACCTAATACACCCATATTTTATCTTATTTATTTAGCACTATATTATCAAAAAAGCTTTCAATTTGCCACCAATATAAGACAAATTAATTTGGTAGTGTAGACACTAATAACACAAATTGTTAGAACGTCGAAAATATTTTTTTTAAATATTGTAAAATTTTTGAATACCGAGCATTTATTATATTCTGTTATTTACTCCGTTTTAATAGATTTCAATAAAAAAAAATAATACATAGATGTGACAGTAACTTTTGAATTTTGCACTAACCGTGGTCTAAAAAAAGTACAAAATGAAGGTGGCCACGGATGAATGCAAGAAATTTACTGCTGAACGCTCCTTTTGCCACAGATGCAATGACAGTATTCTATTCTTACTTAAATGACAAGACATCTTAACTAATTTTATATGGACAGGTGTGTTTTTATGAAATTTTAATACTTTTTAGCTGAACATCATTCGGTCGGAACACAATTTTCTTTAAAAAAAAGCAAACTACGGTTGCACGTGTAGTGTTATCATAATAATTACGTTCCTGATGCAAGGTAATGTCATTTACATACTGATATTGAGAAACCTGATAATTTTTTCCAACTAAATTATACACATACAGCAAAACGAACGTACTGCCATAATAATTAATTTTAAACATAGTTATGAAAACTAAGCACAGAATCGGTCTAATTAGATAGTTTTAACATTCTGAAATGCAGGTGCTCTTTTACAAAAATGATCACCTCTAGAGCAGTTGTTCGCATGTTTGGCAGAAGGTCACAGGTTTTGAACTGTTGACATTTTCCGAGGTTCCCCAATGCATGTTCAAAGTGAATTTATTCAACCCTTGATTTCATTCGGACTCATAGTTCTACTCTTCTAATTTTCCTAAACGATGTCTGATGCTAATCTGTTAGAAATATGGTGGACGAAATAAAGCCGTGGGTTTGCGTGTTGTTTCACACTTCAATAAACATATCGAAAATGTATGCAGCCGAGTAATAAGTGCAATTATTATTGCACGGAAATTAATATAAATATTTAAATGTAACCTTGACTTAGAAACGGCATTGAAGATGGCTAATGAAAATAATTACAGCACAGTTTGTCCAAACAAATAAAAGATATTACCGGAAATTTCTAGAGCTGAAACATAAATCAGCTTTTAATTCCAATTTTAACAAAAAAATCTGAGTATGAATTTCTGATGTTGTATAATTTTTTATTTAAAACACCAGCCATGTTGGAGCGAGCTTACAATGACGTCATTAAAGTGATGACGTCAAATCGGACGCGATGCATCCCGACGCTGCAGAGAGCGCCGATCGATACACGTACACACTGACCCATATATCCTTTCACTTAATGTTTGCATTTGCACATCCCTCCAGATAATATCAACGGAATGCAAATGACCACCGCTGCGACACGCACGTGATGCGTAAAAAATTGTATCGGTGTGTAATTTATATAATTAAGGTATAAATTTATTTAGTAATGACAATGTGTTGATGTCGGACGCAAGTTGACATAAAAAACGAGATAATTGGCTTAATTATAAATACTCTCGTAAATAAGGTGGTGAATTGGATAACGGTCACATTTCAGGAAAATGCAGCCGCTTTGATGTCTTTCAAACGTGTTAATTGGTTGCGAAGTGCATTTTCTCCCCTCGTCATTGATTACAGCCCCACATGAGCGCAGAGGTCACTACTGTTGCTTTCATTAAATCGACCTTGTCTGCGCTGCATCAAGCTTTCCGGGGAAATGCGTTTCTATACTGCTCTTGTCACCTCAATTTCCACTTTATAATCATTATAGTAATCACCGTATAAGTAATTTAATCGAAAATAGAAGCTTAATTTCAACCTCTAAAAAAATTAATTGGCAGGAAGTGTAATCTTAAAATTTTACTTTCAAATGAGGCCGCCCTGTGCATTTCCTTCGCACGGACAAAATTCAAGATCTTTGACCTAACTAAATGCTTCAGTTACGTCAATCATAATGCTCACCTTCACGGTTTAACTTTTAAGACATGTAATTTGTTATAAGTGGATGGTTTCTCGGAGAGTATTGCACTTTGAGCAAGGTTTAAGACTGAATTATTAATTGCTATTCTTTATTCCAGGACATGATGGATGAAGTAGCAGTAACATCCGCCAGTGAGTTTGATCTGGCCAACATCCGTGAAGAAGAATTCGAGCTACATACGACTTATATAGTTCCGGATCTTCCGGTTGAACCGGGAACACCCAACAGAGCGGAAGCTACTCTTCCTAGGAATCTCGTTCTCAAATCATCGCAATCGTTATCAGATGTGAGTTATTTTACCGAATCGAAAAATTTGAATAAAAGACTCTTTATACAGGCACAAGGTGTTTGGAGTACAGGATATATCCCACGAGGGACCCGATTTGGGCCTCTCGTGGGAGAAATTTATGCCAAAGATGCTGTACCAAGTTCGGCGAATCGGAAATACTTTTGGAGGGTAAGTGGTCAAATATTTATTACTTTCTTTTGGTGGTTGTGGTACGTGGTTTTCTAACGCTTATTTTCCTGGTTCAGGTTCAGATGAGGGAAGGCTTTTATAGAAACAGTTCTAACGACAACAAGGTACTTGTCATCTTTAATTATCTTTACCAAAATAACTTTTAATAAGACATTTGTTTTGAGAAATCCTTGGCAAAATTTCAGATGTTAATTCTACACTTTACAATTTGCTCGCACGTTTACCTTCGTCGTAATTTTAAACAAATTTTATTAACTAATTTTTTCTTAAAATTGGCCACGCTTTTGGATCGGAGCTATTTTGGTTTGGTGGTTGGGTATAAAATACCGGACACATAAATCATTATTTTGAAACCGAAAGCATATTACTCACATGAAACGGGCTTTATATAGATTGTACGATTGTACAAGGAGAGCTCCTAATCGAATATCTTGAATCCAGTTTTCGAACAACGTTATTTGACCGCTTATTTGTTCCAGATATATAAAGATAACGAACTATACTATTATATAGATGGATATGACACTTCTAAAGCGAACTGGATGAGATATGTTAACCCTGCTTACTCCAGCGAATCTCAGAACTTGATCGCCTGCCAATACAAGATGAACATCTATTTTTACACCATCAAACCTATTCTTCCCAATCAGGAACTTCTCGTTTGGTACTGCAAAGAATTTGCAGAAAGGCTCAACTATCCTTTGACAGGAGAACAAATGTTACAAAGAATAAGTAAATCGATCCGGTGTTTTCTAAGAACAAAGTTAACGCGTGTGTTTTAGGACAACAAGTTCAACAATCATCCGAAGTTATAACTGTGAGTACTACGGAACCACCAGTAAAAGACGGACCTTATGAACACCAGTTAACTCCAACCGACGGAAGTGTACGATCAGACGAAGGATACCACAGCAATGGGTATCACGATGACGCTTTCACACCTCCGGAGGACTCAAGTGATTCAGACAGTGAAAATAATTACGTTCTGGATTTTAGGTGAGTCGTTTTTGTAGATAGATTTAAAATGGTTCGCTAACAAAGTTGTTGCAGTAAAAAACCACATTCGAAAGAGACGGCGGTTATCAAACCGGTGTCTTCAGAGACTCAAAAGAACGAATACCGAAAAGTGAAGATAAAAATTTCGAAAGCTTACCACTACAAATCGAAGGGAGTGGAAAGCGATCATGAGATGGAAAAAGAAACTCCCACTGATGCTGCAGTACCTGAAGTAACAACACTAACCCCGAGAATTATAACTCCACCAAGTACAGTGATCGTGATTGATTCTCCTCCTCCTGAAGTTCCTACCGCAAAATCTTTCTACGAGCCTGAAGTAAAGCCACAGAATGTCATTTCTCGATATACGCCTCCATCGTCGAGCATCTTAGAGAACATTCTTTTGAGAAACAGGATTGATACGAACAACAACGATAATAATCAGAGACAGCCGAATGCCACACCTCCACCAAGCTCACCGACAGAGATGGCTTATTCTTACAAGAAAAGTCACCGATACGGCACGGTTCCGTGCAGCCCCGATTCAAGTTCAAACGTCCAAGTTCAAAACATGCTTCCTCCTAGTCCCGTAATGATTAAAAATCATCCTCCGAGTCCGGTGCAACCGGCTACGATCTACGTACCCCATTCGAACGAAAATTACAATCACATCCAAGCAAACAACTACTACAATATCTATCCTTCGAACGGTATCGTCCACAGCACGATAACGTCAACTCCTTCGACAAATTACTCTCCTCCTATATCGACGAGTTTCAGCAGCAACCACCACAACGGTTCGAATTTGATGATTCCGGCGTCTCATATAATCAATTCGAATTTAACTCATCATCTTTTGACACCTCTGAACCCCATTCAGACCAACGGACGCGCGTCTCCGTGTTCAAGAAGTCCCGACGGTGGTAATCCCAACGGTAGTCCTTCGAGTCCCAACTCCACCCAGTCGAGGGGCTACAGGAGCCTACCTTACCCTCTCAAAAAGAAAGACGGTAAGATGCACTACGAATGCAACGTGTGTTGCAAAACGTTCGGACAACTATCAAACTTAAAAGTCCACTTGCGAACACACAGTGGAGAACGACCGTTCAAATGCAACGTCTGCACCAAGTCTTTTACCCAGTTGGCTCATTTACAAAAACACCATTTGGTACATACCGGTGAAAGACCGCATGAATGTGGCATTTGCAAGAAGAGGTTCTCTTCCACGTCTAATCTTAAGACTCATCTAAGGCTGCACAGCGGACAGAAACCGTACGCGTGCGATTTCTGTCCCGCCAAGTTCACTCAATTCGTACATCTCAAGTTACACAAGAGGTTGCATACTAACGAGCGACCTTACATCTGTCAGGAATGCGGTAAGAACTATATTAGTGCTTCCGGTTTACGGACGCACTGGAAGACGACGAGTTGTCGGCCGAACAACATCGACGAAGAACTGAACGGAGAAGGCTCACCGAACGGATACTACGAGTACGCGGGATCCGACGGTAGTTTAGGTAAGACGATGTTCGAATTCGTATAAAAAGTAGGTCTACGCTGATTTTCGCAGGATCCGTGGACATGAACAAGGAAATGCACGAGGATTCGAAAGACTTTCTGGACATCCACTCTCAACAACAGTCGCAGGTGACTCATTCGGTGTTGCATCCAGGCTTATCGAGGCCGTTGCCTCCGGGGTTGCAGAACACTCAAAGACAGCCCCCTCACCCCGGTAAAGAAACGCGACCTAGTGTGATCGAGTCGTCGCAACCACACATAATTGAATGTACCTAAGATGTATTCCTGCTCATGTAGTGTAGTTTTGTTAAGTTTTTTAAGATTTATTTATTACTAGGATAGTACTGAGGTAAACGTGTGTTGTGTTCACGATGGGACTGGACACTGTTTTGTAAGCGTTCGAATGAATAAATATTAAATTTTTCTAAAGATACTCATTACATTTTGTTGAGATAATTTATTCTATTTATTGATAGTTGTTTAATGAAAAGTATTTTATGGAATTAACCGAATTCGACTTTAGACTGATCACGATGAAGCAATACTATTTATGACTTGCACGAAATTGTCTACACTGTGTGTTTATTTGTATTTGAATGTTTTAGAAGACGTAGCTCGTTTTTACGTTGTAGATTTTGTATTAAATGTGTTCTGCAGTTTATATACATTAATATAACTGACATGTATTGATGGTACTCGATTGGACGCGTCTTTAACTCCATATCGAGAAACTACATGATATTCCGGTCAAATCCACTCACGCCTAAATCGAAGACTATTTTGAATTTGTTGCAAGCGTAGTTGCTTGATATGCTGTTAAATCCATAATTTACTTATGTTAAAATATTCCCAAATAAGTATAAACCAAATGAGATCATCTTCTTCATGTATTGCTACTATTTATACATGTAAAGTTCAATGTATGTAATTGTATAAAACTAAATGGTGCTTGTGACTTGTTTAATTTAAGTATGTATGAAATTTCTGAAGCTTAGCGGTGGAAAATTTTTGTCTGCTTGCACTAAAACAAAATCAGTATTAATTGAGTTCGAATCGTAAATACTGTACATCATCATCATTTTATTGGTTTTGTAAAAACATTATTTTTGTATATTTCGTCAATTGTAAATATTTCATTTTTAGGTACCTACTTGAAATTAATGTAAATTTTTGTAAATTCAACTGTGAATATTTTAAAATTAGCAATCACTTGCCGTGTACATAAAAATTATTTATTTAAATATTTTTCATTTTCCACAAAACAACACTTTATTTTTCGTATTTTGTTTTTAATTTGTTTTTCTAGTTATTCCATATAACACGCAATAGTATAATACAATTATTATTAAATGTAGTATGTACTGTGTACAATACGATTTGTTTTTATTGTTATTTAGTTGTACTTTCGTAGTTTATTTTCCTTTTAAAACTTTCTGACTGCAAATTTAATTGTTATAAATTTTTCAGCGGTGTTTGCACGTTTTACATATAAAATTAAAATTAGTTTAGGTGGGTACCTTTTTGTTGTCTATTACAAAAATATGATTTTATGACGTTTCATCATTTCAATCCCTTCTCATTCCTCCCACACCTAATTTAAGCCGTACCGTGTTAGTGTTAGAAATGTTCGATATTTGTTTGTCGTAGTTGTTATTTATTCATTTGGAACTGTTACATTCAAAATATTTTGGTATATCTCGTGCATGTAAAAATGTTAATAAGAATATTAAAATTTGAAAATTAAAGAGTTTTTTTATTACCGTACATTTATTAGCAATTCAATTAATAAAAAATTCAATGTTGCGAACAAGTAATTAGAATGCTGTTTTGTATTTGCATTAGAAATGACAGATTTAAGATTTATCAGTCTGTTTTAAAAAGGTGACGTGTCATAGAAAATGCACGAGATTTGTTACTCTCTAATACTACTACTACCTTGTAACATGAATTCTAGTACCTACATATTTCTATTTTAAACAATCTTCAAAGGAAAATATATAAGTTTGGTTTTTATTTCTATATTCAAGATAAGAAACAAAATATGTTTTCCTGAACTAGTGTGAAAAATTTCTCTTAGGCAGCATCTAAAAATAAAATGTTACATTTGGAGGTGAGAATTTTTAACAGTGTTAACTTGTTATTATTCTAATTGTATTTAAGTTTTTGAATTAAAAGTATTATGCAGTGCTTTTTTCGATACTGGCCATAAAAATTCGTGTGTTAAATTTTTTATCTCATCATATCAATCATATTTCTAGTGGGAATATCTTAGTTAATTTTAGACTTAATTACTTTTAATCAACTTTAACCAGTTTTATGTTCAGAAATCCAAAAATTTAGAATTTTGAATAAAAATATTGTTCTTTTGTTATATTTTTGGTTATAGTGGAAGTATGTGTCTTCCAGTATAACTGGAGTATATATTATTGAATTTTTAGATTTTATATCGATATTAAAGATCCCTTTATCTGAATGTTTGTTGCATTAACTCCTTAGAGTTCTTGGATGCTTTTTATATTGTTTTAATTTTGTTGATCTATTAAACTTTCTAGATTACATTCTCTAGAATTTTATCTATTTTTTTTTAATTAAGATTAAACTTTTTAAATTTACTGGTTTGTATCAACTTCTCAAACTACTTATATTCTTTGAATACATTCCATTCTTTGTATTTTTATGTTTGTTTTTTTTAGATTTTTAAGATTTTCTAAGAATCTAGGAATACAAGAATTAAGGGATCTAAGAAACGAAGAATATAAGAATTTGAAAACTTTATATAATAATCTGAATATCGAGAAAAAGGAAATTTTTGAATTTGAAAGCCTAGAAATTTAAAGCTAACAACCCAAAAATCTTAACGAACAAAAACATTAAAATAATAAATTTTAGCCTCAAGTTCTAAAAGACTTGAGAATTTATTAATATCTGGAATATCTCGAACCTAAAAAAGGAAAAATCTGAAAATTTTGAATTCAGAAAATCTGATAAACTGAATGTCCGGAAAACTCGCAGCATGACAATCTCAGGGCCAAAAAACCTGAGCTCTACAAATATCTAACTAACTAAGAACCAGAAAATTGCACGAAAATTGGGAAAGCAGAAATGGAGATGTAATTTTTTCAAAATAGAAATTCCAGTAAAATTTACAGGAATTTATGGATTTTTTTCTAAACGTTGGCAGTATTTTACATTTAAATTCCCATATCTAGGTTGATTATTTTTTATGAACGGAAAACCTTTTTTTCAATAATTTTGAATCTTGAATGTTTTTCTAACCTCACGAATAAAATTGTGTATTTCGCGCTTTAAAGGAAAAAACAAAGCGAGGACTTTTAAATAAAATTAAAATAAATACATTTAAATAAATTTTTGATATGGTATCAAAGAATTTTCTTCAATATTAAGGACCGAAGAGTAACAGAACTTGGAAATTACCTACTCCATTGTTCTGCAGTTAATTACGGTTTGACAACAATAGAAGTCCGTAAGTTGGCAAATGAGCTAGCATAAAAAAATGACAAGACTATTCATAATTCTTGGGAAACCAACAAATGCGGTGGCAAAGATTGGTTAATTGATTAGTTATTGATTAATTGATTGGTTTTAACAAAAGTAATGTTGAATTGTTTTTTAAGCACTATAGTGAACTTTTGAGTCGGCATCGTTGAACACCATCAGCTATTTAGAACATGGATGACACTGGCATCACTACGGTACAAAAACCGAATACAGTTCTAGCTAGACGTGGTACAAAGCAAATTAGCAATGACATCGGCCGAGAGACGGGTTTAAGGTACAGTAGCCACTGCAGCCAATGCAATTGGGAATAGCATTCCACCAATATTCATCTTCTCCAAAAAGGTTCAAGGAACATTTTATTCGGGATGAACCTGTTGGTGCAGTGAGAAGTGCTAATGGAAGTGGATGGATGCAAGAGGATGATTTTTATGCATTTTTCGAGCATTTTAAGACTCCTGTCAGACCAAGTCGTGATAACAAGTGTCTCATTCTACTGGATAATCATAATTCACATATAGCATTAAAAAACAGATTTCTGCAGAGACACTTCTAACGTTCCCACCTCAGTGCACTCATAAAATGCAGCCATTAGAACGTAGCGTATTTAGACCTCTGAAAAAATATGTTACTAATATACATTTTGCGATAATTGGATGAAGGCAAATCCAGGAAAAGTTAAGACTGTATACGACATCCCATTCTTTTCCGTTAGCTGTAACACCAAAATATACCGGCAGTTTTTTCTACTACCGGAATATCGCCAATAAACTCCAGTGTATTTACGGATATAGATTTCTTGCCAAATAGCCTTACAAACAGACTAATAGACAGTCACACGAACAAATCTGTAAATTCTACGGTCACGAGTAATCCAGATGTTGACCAAGCAGAAGCGTCAACAATCATTCTCCAATACCGATCGAACCTGTCTGTAATGCTATCAACATCATTCTCTGCTTCTCCTATACCGTCAATCTCATCTGTCGAACCCATTGTGCCATCAACTTCATTTGCTGATTCTCTTGCATTCAGCTCTTTAGGAAAAGATGATGAACAAAAATTCTCTCCATATAATGTGAAACTTTTGCCTAAAGCTGGACTACGAGATAATAGCGGAAGAGGGAGGAAAACACGTAAATTCACTATTATAACAGATACACCAACGAAATTAGAGAAGAACGAAAACGTAAACGAAAATTAGTCAAAAAGTCGTTATTTTAAGACAATACAAATACGATATTAAAAAAAGCAACAAATACAGTCAAAAAGAAACCAAAGAAAGTACTAAAGAAGGGTAAAAGCGACTCTTCTGATGAAAACAACCAAAAATATTTTTGTTTAGTTTGCGTCGAATCATTTTCAAACAGCATACCACATGACCAGTAGGTACAGTATCTTGAGTACCGCCTGTGGTCACATGAGACTTGCCATAACTGTCTCTCAGATCGAGTATTTTGTTAATTAATTAGAATGCATTTTTTTGTGTTAATTTAATTTGTTATTTATTATTACAATAAAAAAAAATCTACAAAAATTGTTTCCTACTTGACTTTTGTTTTGTATGTTGTTATCATCCCGACCTCATGTTACAATTAACCCTATGGGTAGAAACAATTGTCACAAATCCTGCTTTTGATACAACGTAATGTTTCTGTAAATTCGTAAAGTACTTTTGATTTTAATTTGGTTCAAGAGAAAAACTGACAATTAATTATTGTTATTACGAAAATTAATTTAATATTTGTGTAAGCAAGAGAAAGATATTAACATAAATGGGCAAATTGTTAGTTACTTTTGTCCTTAGTCCCTCCTAAGTCAAGAAAAAGCAACTCAAGCACCAATTCTAAAATGGATAATATCAAAAAGGTAATTACTCATGTTAAATTTAAAGTTTCAAAGTTTTTAGAACACGCAGTATGTGTAGTTAGATACATAAATGATTTTCTCTCCAGCACGGAATTACAGTTTTTATTACACTTTTTAACCACCATCTAGCGGAAAGTTTAATAAACTATTTTACGCGGCGCCATGCGGACATCAATGGAAGTTATCGAAAAAACAAGCCGGTACATAGCTTCTACAGGTCGTAGATCCGTGTATCTGTGGTACCGTACAGTGTCCTAATAAAGTTTATCATCTGGCCAACAGGTGTCGCCACAAACTACAAACATTTTAAGATATTGATGTTTTCCAGGAAGTGCAACATAACGTAATCGTAATGGCGTCGCATTCCAGGCCAAGAATATAAAAAAAACATATCTTCCACAAAATAACTGGACATTTGTTATTATGGTGCACTCAATTTTTAGATTTTTACGAAAAATGCGTACCTGCTTCCAAAGAAAAGTTATATTAGCTCTATTTTGCACTATTAAAGTTGATTTCTCAATGATACTACTAGTGGTTCATAGGTTTTCTGATTTCTCAATGATACTACTAGTGGTTCATAGGTTTTCTTAAACCTGTGTCGTTTCTATTGTCATCTTACCTGATAACTTACCAATTGCGAGGTCAAAGACTGGAACATTTGATGAACATTTTATGAAACTATTAAAACTAAAACTCAGCATCGTAAAAAGTATAAGATTAATGCTGTTTCGACCTCGTGGTAACAAAATCTGAGCTGTTTAATTTTTTTTAACAAAACTAGCAAATTCCAAATACTTATCGGTGGTTTCGATCAATTTCGAAATATTGTGTTAATTGTGCATGTAATGGTTGACTAAAATTCAAGTTTCCTGCTATGAACGGACACGAAATGTATGTAGCTAAATATTCTAAAAGTTTTTTAACGTTTCAAGTTCAAGAATTAAAAGAAATGCAATTTTAAAGAAAAAATGTGCATCAAACACAAGCTAATTGCATGTCGGTTCATGCTTATTTTTATGTTCATAGATCCTTTTGAGTCAATCTAAAATCTTTTTTTTAAGTCAACTTGTATCTTGTAGCGCAATTAAATAAAAATAATTCTAATTGATGATGAAAGGCCGTCATCGCGTAGTACGCACCCACCTACCACGATCACGGATTTGAAAGAAAACGGGAAAAGTTTCCAGAGGATGGCATTGGTCGACTAAAACAGTTAAAAAACAGGGGGAAACTTTTCACCCTCTTTTTACGAACCAATAGCGATTTTCAAAAGAGGGGAAATTTTAACCAATAGAATCGACTTTCAACTGATGACTCAGAAGAATTTATTATTTGATATTGATTGCTGAAAGTCTCATGATAAATGAGGTTCCAATCTTTCCACATAAAAAGTACGTTTTTATCTGATACTTGTTAAAATCAGAAATGGACATTAAACCCATCAGTAGCTATCTAATTTTATAACGAGCAGATGGTTAATTATTTTTTATACTCGGTTATTTGGAGGATCGCACGTTCCAGGAAGAACCATCAGCCGGCCCATCTTCCGGATATTAAACAACCAGTTTTGATGGATTCGGTCAATATTTGATGCAGACTGGCTCGTGCCCACTATTTTTTGTCAGATTATGAAAAAAAATAGTATAAAAAACCTATCGGGGGCAACGGTCAAATCCATTCGTACACAATGCGTTTTTTGTTCGGTATAATAGGAGGGATCAAAATATTTTTTGTGGAACATGCAAATCCTAATCTCGTGCCATTCAACTAATTTTATGGATGTTATCTGGTGCAATAGTTATTTGCGAACAATGGGGGAAAAGCAGAAAAAATAAAAAACGGGCTTCGGTTTACCTAGTTCTTTTTTTAATTACATGTTGGGGTGTCTAATTTATGTCGTTTCGTAATATTTGAGAATTCGATACTTTCCATAAATTCAGAATAAACTCATCAAACTTATTTTTGACAGCTCGACGATTCGGGGCCACAAATAACCATTGTAAAGTGATCACTCATATTCCTCCAAAAGCCCACTCTCGATATTGCGGTTACGCCGAAAACATGAAAAGCCCATCGGTCTTTGTGGAATTTGTTTAGCAATAATCATAACTAGTTCATTGTGACTGACTTGCACAATTTTGGTGTCCGTTTCGCTATTTCAAGATGCGGCGAACATTTTTGTCGGGTCAGGTAAAAGCTTCTCGCCAATTACCGAGCTTTTGACAATTGAAAACGTTGCATCCAGCTGAATTTTTCAGATGTGTTTGCATCCAAATTCCATCTAGTCACCTGGTCAGCTTCATGGCCATCTGCTGTCATTGTGGTGTTGAAATGACCCACCGCCGCATTAGCAGGGACATGAACACAATACTTGCAAAATGGGGGACCGAAAGTCGGGGAGACAAGAGGAAGTATTTCTTCGAGCGAAATCCTCGAATTCAGCGATACAGCCGCAAGTACGTCGCTCGGTGTGATATTTGTTAAATGATTTTTAAGAAAATGCGAAACCAATCACATTGATGGCCTCACGAGTATAAAAATTCGAATGACAAGCTGTTCGCCGTGGAATGTAGACCGTTCTTCCTTAATGCATACAAATGCATCGTTTAAACTTTAAAAGAAACATTTCCGGAAACCATTACTTTCGGTTCGTGCAGTCAACTATCTCGCTTTGTCCATTACATTCGAGAAGAGAAATTTTCGGTCGGAATAAATTTTCAGAAAAGCGTAGTTGGCTATTGTTGGTGAACTGACCACCCCTGATCGGTGATTGACAGGTCGCTTTGTTCGGGAGTTTGTTCTGTGAGACTAGAATCTAAGTGCTTTTGACGTATGCCAAACAATTAGACGGATTTTGCATATTGTTTAAGATGTCAATCAACATGGTTTTGTAACAGTCATTGGAGGAGGGTGATTTTGCAAATAAAGAACTAAAGAGACGATTGTGATTCTGTGTTCAGTAGCATTTAGTTGCTCAAAAAAGTTACAATTTTTCTACTATAACAAAGTCTGAACACTGAACTTTTTTTTTAATTGGAGTGGAACTCTAACTTTTATTAAAATTAGCTAAATCTTGTTTAAACCTCTAAAATCTATTTTCAAAGGGTTCAAAAAGTATATTATAAAAAACGAAAGTTAAGCATTGTAGGTAGAGCGGTTTTTAAACCTGTATAAAATTTTATGTATAGAATATTCACGATCTTTAATCTAAAAAACTAAAACAATTTTGACTAAAACTTTACTAAGCAGCTCTGGTTCAGCTGGACTAAACCAAGAAAGACTTGACCGAATTTGCGATAAGTGGAATTCTGCGCCTAAACTGAGACGTATTTGACTAAAACCGTCTAAATTAAAAAAAAAGTTATAGTAGAAAAACGGGAACAAAAACAAAAAAACAAATCTGGAAAACTTATGCTAAATATGGACAACGTGAGCTAAATTAAACTACACCGAGACAAATCGGGTTCAATTAAACTAAATTTGAAAATTAAGCTAAATTTGATCAAACTGGAACACATTTGATCAAAGCTTAACAAAACCAAATTTCAATGACTTAAGCTAAGTATGAACAACGTGAGTTAAATTAGACTAAACTGGAATAAATCAGGTTCAGTTGGACTCAATCTGAAAAGTTAAGCTAAATTTGACTAAAATGGGACAAGTTTGACTAAAACTCTACGGAATCGAGTTCACAGAGACTAATTCTAAGTAAATAAGAATAAATTTGGAAAAATAAGTCATATTAGACGAATCTGCGAAAATTTAAATAAAATTCGAGTAAATGGGAATAAAATATGTTCAACTGGACCGAGTTAGATTTAAGTTAAGTTTAGCAAAACAATCAAATCTAGATAATCTAGACTAAATATTTAAAATGTGAAATACATTAGAACATTAATAGAATTAATTTTGATACTTATACATGTAGAGATTTTAGACTAAATGAGGCAAAGTTGACAAAATCACGTAAGGAAAATAGACGAAATAGTTGGGTTATATTTTGAAAAAAGTATTATATAAGACTCAACCACTCAACTGGAACAAATCTGATTAAATATAAGCAAAACAAAATTGAATCCGGATAAAAAAGACTTTATTTGGAAAAATTGAGATATACAGAACCAAATCTAGATAAACAAGACTAAATTTGAGCTATATTGGACTAAACTCGGACAAATTTTATTAAGATTAAGTTAATTTGGATAATCTATTTGTATATTAGACTAAACTAATATTTGATTAAAACTTTAGCCAATAGTACTAAATTAAGACCAACTGGGCCAAACTGAGATTATTTTGATTTGATTACACATATATGTACGTATATCGACTGATTTTTTTTTAAATGTAGTACCTAATTGTAATAAACTAATTTAAATTTTCGAAACCTGAATTGTAACAGATCCAAGTGGGAAAATTTTTACTAAAGTTGAATAGATGAATTGAATTGAATTGAAAAGACCAAATGTGGTTCAGATGAAAGTAGTGGTGTTTCATTTAAATTAAACTAAAATCGACGAATCAAGTTAACTTAGAATAAATGTAATAAAAGTAAGCTACACAGAAAAATCTAAAATTTGAATAAAACTCGAATAAATGGAAATAAACTATGTTCAACTAGCCAAAAATTAAGACAAATTGAATTAAATTACACTAAAACAATCAAATCCATAGTCTAGACTAACTTTTGAAGTTCTCTTAGATGAAGAATATTTGATTAAATCAAAAATTGTTTGACTAAATTTGGAAAATTATTTATGTCGATATATTAGACTAAATGAGACATATTTAATCAGAACTTAAAGAAACAAGACCAAATCGGGTTCAAAATCTTGGGAAAATTTACGAGATGAGACAAATTTGATTAAAACTGAAGATTAATTTGTATAATCTATGTTAGACTAAACTATTATTTGATTAAAGCTCAACTCGATAGAACTAAATTAAGTTCAACTAAGCTAAACCGAGATTAATTTGATTAAATATGAGAACATATATATGCATCTACGTAGGTATATTAACTAAATAAAACTAAGATAAAAAATTTTTTGATCAGTACCAAATTGTGATAAACTAATCCAAATTTGAAAAATCGGAATTGTAACTGGCTGAACTGAAACAAATTTAACTAAAGTTTAATTACGACGACCAAATTAAGTTCAGCTGAAATAAATCGCTCTGAATTAAAAAGAAATAAAAATAAAAAAACGTGGTTACACTAAACTAAACTAAATTTGATTGGATTAAAAGAAATTTAATTGAACCTCTAGTGAATCTAGTTTGGGTTAACTCGAAGTAAGCTAAACTAAATTTAGAAAAAGTAAGCTATCGTGGACAACTGGAACGAATTCTCGTAAAACTTGAACGTAAATAAAGAAATAAATAATAATAAAGAAAGCAAAAAAAATATTTAACTAGGCCAAAGTGCAACAAATTTGACTAAATAAATGCCTACTATCAAAAATATTTTGCTTCGGTTAGAAGAGGTTACAATTTAACAAATTTTCTCTTAAAAACACAAATTTGTGAAAACAACAAAAATATTAAAATTTATTTAATTTAAATGTATGTCTGTTTCGAGTTATTTCTTCTAATTAGACCCAAAAGTACCGCAATAATTGTTAGGTATATTTTACTTACTTATTAATGGCTTTGTCTACCGAATTTTACATGAATAATGCGATGAAAACGATTCAACGTTATTGTGCACTTTTATCTCAACAGTTTAATGTTATTCTAGAGCAGTTCAAAACACGTTAATCAATACAAAGATAAATATGAGGGGTAGCGGAAATGGAGGGCGGAGTTTCTTCCCGTCAACACCAAATTCATATTCTCACAAATCTATCCGAGATAAGTATAAGTAAATAAAACCTATTTATCTTCAATTCCACGAAATACAGAACACGTTAAAATATTTCCAATAGTTAAGTAATCTATTAGCACTTGGTTCCATTTCCTCCCAGTTTCATTCCATAGTGAAATGAAATTTTAGCCTTATCGTCTCAATTTTGATGAAATTTCCTTGGAAAATTCCACGGAGAAAGGTGACTTTGCAAACAGTAAAGTGTTTACATCACAACGTCCTCTCTAATTCGTTGAAATCTCTCCCACCAACCTCGGTTTATTATTCGCGACCTCTACTGTTCACCATTGCAAATTATACGAACCGATTCGCGAATGAGTAAAAAATAGGGGGACGCCATTTTGTCGGCATGCTGAATTATTTCTGTGGATATGAACCTTTGAAATTAGAATTAGGTATTGGTTTCCGATTCAATTTAGTTCTTTGGCTTTTCTTCGTCGAATGATAAAAAGTACACGATAGAAAGGTATAATTTAGGTAGGTAGGGACCTATACCCAACTTGCGAAAGAGATCCTTTCATTGCGTAATTACGATGTTTAATCGGGAGTTATTTCACTTCCTCAACAGCTTTATCGCTTTCAATTAAACCTGTAATTAAAACGTCAATTCCACAAGAATATTTTAACTTCTTTTTTGCGTTAAAGCATTTAATTTTTCAACAAAGAATAACATTTTTGTTCTCATGACACCTGCACATTGATTCTTTAAGTTGTTGGTATTCACGTCTAGATGGCTTTTACGTTATTAAATTTTAACTATCAGATATTTAAACAAATTCAAAAAACAATATTCAAAATTAAGATAACCTAATTCATGATTTGATTGATTTACCTATCAATCGCATCAAGTCCTTAATACAAATATAAAAACGCAATTAAATAAAAATAAACTAGTAAGTTATTGGAAAAGGAAACAATAATGTCACATAAAGTTTATTTAAATATATATTTGGCTAATAATCACAATTATATTTTCATTTTGGTAGCACGAAAATCAAAAAACAGAAACGTATTGATTACTGAAATCTCAAAATAAATAAATGGTACAAATTTTTAACAAGTTAATATCGTAAGTTTGAAATTTGGAAAATAACAATAGTTAGAAGTAATTAAAAATATCTAGATATGTTGTCTATATTTTATATTCATAACTTAACTTTAACATGCGAAGCAGTAGTTTGTTGAGATTTATTAAGCACTCATTTATTTTTAGAACTAAATATACTCATTATATAAACCTATTATAACAAAGATAAATGTTTAATCTAAAGTATAAAATAGTAATCTTCTTTTGTTCCTAATGTACCATTTTGGTAATTTTTGATTTATAATGTCTATGATTACGTGATTTGTTTGTTTGATAGATAAAATTAATAAATATATCTTATTTGACGTTTTGATAAAATCTTACTTATACCTACAAGATGTTGTCAGTTAAAGATGAACTCAACAAATTTTATATACATAAAAGAAAATACACAAAGCAGTCTTTATTCCTCTTAAAACCTTTCGTTTTTTAGAGATATATTTTCAAATCAGAGACGATTTTCAGAATTTAAATAAACGCCAGTATTTAAATATATATTATATAATATATCAGGTATATAATACCCATAAAATATTTGGAACTGCATGTATAAAAAATTATCAAATAAGTTTCAGTAGAAATTTTTTAACCGAACTAGTTCTTTATGAAAAAAAAAACTCCTATACTTATTTATATTTTTATTTTTTATTTTTATATTTTTCTGAATTTAATATTGACAATGCTTCACATCTTTCATGCACATACCTATTTAACCTGCTCTATATTCTATGATGTTGGAACATATAGTTTGTGTCTTATAAAGACTAAATTGTCCTCTAGCTGCTTATTTTTCGGATTTCTTTGGATTTCTTACGCCCATATAATGTTTTTTTTCTGTTAGATCTGATCCTGTAGATTTTCCTAATTGTTTTTAAAATCATTATATTTTTGTGTAAATTCTCTGGATTTTTATATCTTTCGGACGCTGTAGACTTTTTTATGCATTCTAAGCTCTTTAAATTTTCTGCTCTTTTAAGTCTTTTGAAAATTCAAAGATTTAAAAAAAATAGGATATTCTTGATTTGTTTGTGTTTTGTCCTTTTTATAGAACTCAAATTAGCATTTCGAAGAACTGTAAATAACGTGTCGGACATAAACATATAAATATAAGTACAACAAGTTAAGTAATCCTTAATTAGATTCTTAATTACTTATTTAGCCTTAAAATTCCTCTATAATACGATGAGAGTTAAAGTGGAGTTGCAGTTTAGACTTTTTATTCATACTTCTTTCCACTGCTTTATGTCTCTGAGTAGCATTATTGCTATTCTCATTTCTCTTTTTTTCTTAATTCTTCTTTCTTTCTTTTGCATCATAAATTTTCTGAACCCATTTTTGCAGTTGTCCTTCTCGTATGGTTACTTGTTAAGTTTTATTCCTAATTCCTCGTTCCTGAATCGGTCTCTTGAAAAACTTCAGGCTATTCAACCTGTTTTTGTGTCCTGCATATATTTTTCTTTGGTAATTTAGGCTTTTTCTACCATCTATAAGATCTTCGTTGACTTCATTTCACTTTGGACTTTTCATATTTCATCTCCTACTGTTTTATTACATTCTTTGATCATGTGACTCAAACATTTTTTTTCTGCTTCAATGCAGTTTCTGCAGTTTGTCTTAAGTTGAAAATTTAGCTCACTTTCTGTTCGGTTTCCTTTCTTAGTCTTGCTTTTAAGGCTTGCACAGTATGCTCCCCAAGGTTATTTTTATATTGTTAACTATTGCTTTTTTATAATCTAAACATCTCTTTTCTTTCTTCAATTTTTGTATTATATTTATTCATTCATTGTTATATCAACTTTTTTTTGTTATTATTTTCTTTTCCATTTTTGTCTTCTTTTCAGGTTGTACCTACAGTTTTTTTTTTTCTGTCTTTCCTATTTTTAACAAGTTCTGAAACTATTTTTCCACCTTACCGTAATCTTATATTCTTCCGTTAATATATATTTCAGACTTTTTAGTATGTCCTTTTCAGATTTTCACTCTAAAGCTCCATAAAATTACTTTAATTTTTATTAGAGCTTTTTGCCAATTTTTCGTTAGAATCTATACAGATTTTTCTTTATTAGTTTTTATCATATCTTTTCCTTTTTACGTTTCTCCTTACATTTTGTATAGGTACCGTTTCAATTCTCTTTACAAGCTGTATTTTCAGTTGGTTGCCATCTTAGTAATGTTGTACATCGCGCTATTTTTGCTCTTTTAGATTTTTACCTTATTTTATAGGTACAATCGGAAGCAAAAAATTTTGGTCGTCATTGGCATATTTTGACATGGTGGAAATTACTTCACTGTGAATCTCAACCTCTGATAACTGCACGACACTAATTGCTGCCGTTGGAATTCCTTAACAAGTTATTTTTAAGTTTTTGATAACATTTTGAAATTAACAATAAATTTTTTAACTTTTGACGATTCTGTAACTTTTTCAAATGACAGTGACGATCAAAATTTATTGCTCGCTATTTTACGTTTTCTGCACATTTTATTACATTTTTCCATTGTTCTTTCTATTTATTTGTCAAAATTTTTCTTTTATTATCTGTTGTTGTCTTTTTGTTCTTCAACTACATCAAACCTATTTATTTCTGCGCTATTAATCACTAATTGATTGACGGTTTTTCTGTGATGTTTTCATTTTTAATATCTTCATCTTCTTGTAGCAGACATCTTTCTATTTCCTGCACAAAGATCAAGTGACATCTAGTCCAACTAGCATGTTAAAAGATCAAGTAGCGTTGCTAAGAAACAAGAAATGTAATCCTAAATACACATTTGAAGTTACAAAATTTCCCAAGAACAGCTTGAAACTTTCACTTGGAATTATACACCAGCAGAGCGGCGAAAAAATACGTTTAAACTAATGTAATAATAATAAAAATTTAAAATACGATGAAATAGTTTCCGATTAAAGAGCATTTGCTATATTTTATCAACGGCAATTTTAATTTCTTTTTGCAAACGCGGTTAAAGAACCACAATAAAAAACACACATCACCTCAAGAAGTACATTCTACCCCGACAGTAAAAAATCCCAATTAGTTTTAATATCCCCCGTATATTATTATCGTGCACAAGACGCCACTCTCCTTTTCTAGAATCCGCCCAAGTCATAGCACGTTGAAGGCTGGATTTCAAGGGGCTGCTTTCGAGATAAATCACCAAGTATTTTGAGATTGGGGGTCCGCAGCGTGCGTATGTTTGGGGTGGGGGTGTTTCTCAGATTAGTGCGTGGTCCTCGTGCCGGCCGGGTAGCTGCTCTAGGGTGATAGGCGTTAGATTGTCATGCCCCAGTAGAAAAAATATCTAGTGTTTGTTTTTTTTTACCTGTGTTTAGCCCGTGCCGTTTCGCTATTTTAGAATTTCATTTTTCAACGGGGAATGGTGTGATTTTTTCATCGTTACATTTTTGAGCTTGTTTCTAGATTAAACGAAATAATACTTGAAGGTGAGATGTTGTGAGGTGTTTTTAATTAAAATTTTAATAGTGGTGACGAGTCGTCATTATAAATCACCTGTTAAACAGATTGTGTCTAAGGGTAAAGCGCATGTATGGATTTCTGTATTTATAAAACAAAAGGTTACGTCTCCAGGAAAAATTTAACCCCCGCATTTTTTCTTTCTCATTTAAAGGTTCCTTATGACGGTTGTAACAGCAGATGAAGACAGTGGAGTGGAAATGTCACATCCTAGAGCTGATAATGGTGAGTTTCATGTTTTTTTTTCTCGATTTTTACCATCCTTAATAACTGAGCTGTTTACCACCTAAAATTATTACAGTAAGTAAATGCCCGCTTAGAAAGCTGTAATGTAGTCAATACACCTTGTGCTCTAAAAATTATTTTCTTACAAAGAAAATTTGTGTTTTTCTTACAGGTGTTTTTCACATAAAATAAACATTTTTCTTTTCATTCATATTGTAAACCGGATTAATAAAATAAACTGGCACTTTCGGGATAAAGTAATATCGTAGGGTTAATGTATTTTATAACGTATTTCTCAGAAAAATTCAAATTTTTGTTGGCATGTCTGTCTTTCAACCAACCAAAAGTTAATTGGAGTTTTGACATTTCTAGCGCCTGTTCTTTCTCCTTCATTTTCATTGATTCTAATTGTTATACGTACGTTGCTAATAAATCCTGAATTTTTGCGAAAAATTTCCAGTTTTGTAAATTTTAGTCTCTCCACGTTTGACTTCATATAAAGCATAAAGTTGAAATTTCAAATAATTCATAATAGGAATAATAATAATAACAATAATAATAATAATAATAATAATAATAATAATGATTATTCCTACTCATTTATTAAAATTTAACTTTTTTGCTTAGATTGGGAAAAATCACATAACTGATAAATAAATAAATAAAATAAAATGAATTCATATTCTAAGTGAGAAAAATTAGGTTCAAAAAAGTATTTCTTCATTATTGGTTATAACATTCTGGCAGTTCTTAATTTCAAGAACTCTTAAGACGCTAACAGTAATTGAAGATTTTAAATGTTTAAAAAGCACGAAAAACTTAAAAATAAGTAATTTTGTACATGTTAAACTCGCGTTTTATTTTTAAACTAAATACCTAAATATGTAAAAATTTAGAAAACCGCAAAGATTAATTTCTGAAGCATTTAGTTTCCAAATTTTTCAAAGCTCTGTAATTCCTGATACACTAAGAAAATTTGATATTTTATTTAGGCGCCTCAGAAAACTTAAATTAGGAGTTATATTGCCGATGAATCTTAAATTGTGTTAAATAATTTTCAGTTTTGGAATTTTTTTTTATGAAACAAATTCGAAATTTGTATAATATGAATAACCATTGAAAATTGTAACAGCTTTTGTTACTAATTCATTAGCGTTTAGTTTTTATATTAATATTTAGAAATATAATCTGATAACTCAAAATTTTCCTGCATATCTATCAAATTTTTATTTGATTATTTTTAGGCTTCTAAATGGATTTATATATCGAAAATGTATACGTTCTAAAGGTGAAAAAAATTGCGTACTTTTTGATTATTATTTTTGAAAACTTTGATAATGTTTTAATCATTTTAGCATTGTTAAAAATATGAAATATTCTAGAAATAAAATATAAGATACAAGTTGTAATAATAAATTTTAGACTTCTTTGCAAAAAAAAATGCAACAACTGTGTCAAATTGAAAAATAAACTAGAATTCTAGACACTTTAGTAATTCTTTTAAATTTCAGCAAATTACCGGAACTTGGAATTTTCAGTGTTTTGTAAATTATATAGATAATATTAAATAATTTAGATAATTCTAAAAGAATTTAAATGTTGTAGAAACTAGGTAAAATTGAGATTTTAACAAAAACACAGTAGGTTGAAATATTGCAAAACCAAACCAAAACAAAAGCAAATTGTCAAAATTCTACAGTTTCTAGAAATTCTTTCGTCCATACATACAGTTTTTAAAACTTTTGAATATTTTCTAAATCTTAGGTTTGTAGATTTAGATTTATCATAAATTTTAACAATTTCAGATATGCAAATTTTTGTATATCTCCAGATTTTACTCATTATTTGTAAATTGATTATTGGGTTTTTAGAACCATTAAGAATTTAAAGCAGTCTAAAAATAATATCGAGATATTTTTACAATTTTTAAATTAAGTTAAAACTGACTCACACCAAATTTAGATTAAAATAAAAGATAAAAATTAAAATTTAGATTAAAATAAAGATTAAAATTTAGATTTAGCAAAATTGGTAGAAAATTTTACACAATTTTGTGTGGTTGGACAATTTCGGGCATTTTAAAGAAAATATATTAAAATTGAGATATAAACGATATTTTGAAGATTTTAAATTTCTTTAGAATTCACAAAATTTTTGGAACTCATTATTTTGGATGTTCTGTTATAGTTTTGCCGTGAATTTGTAGAAATATTACACAAACAGTAAACTTTTAAGCCCAAGATACTGAGAATCCTAAAAACTGGACAACTCCTAAAAATCTTTAATATCCTAAATATATAATAATGTAATATAGATTGCTTGTAAATTATATTTAAATATATTTCTTAAAAATTGTAAGGCCTCCGAAAATAGATTTTTGGAATTCAAAAAATTATTATCGTTATTTTAAAAATATAGCATCTTAATACTGATACTAAAAGTAGATTTCTAAAATTCTTAAGTTTAATAGTGCAACTCCAAAATCAAAACCAAATTCCAACTTTTACCATATAAGCATCGAGAGTTTAAAAATATTTTAAATGACCTAAAATATTACTGTATTCAGACATCCAAGTTTAGAGTCAGTGAATTTAAGGTTTTAAGATTCCGATTTTTCAATTCTAGAATTTGAATAAAATCTGTGATCATAATTATTTAATCCAAGGATATTATGAGAATTTTAAGTGCTTCAAAACTGGATCAAAAGGTTTCCAGTGTCATTTAAAATTACATACAAAATGAGATCCAGTTAATTTCATAAAGACTGTCTCCACTTTATTTGTAAAATATGTTAACTTTATAAATAATTCAAAGTAACGTATGACTTAAATGAGTTTTTATTTGCCCTTGTCCATAATGTCAAGTTAAAGCCGGTTTATCCAGAACAGTTTCGTTTTCAACTAAACACGTCATGTACCTAATAAAACCGTAATAAAGTAAAAAATGTTTTAAAATTTAATGAAGCTAAACCGTTTTATCCACAATGCAGTTCGCCATCGTGCATTTGTAGGCCACTTTCGAGCTGGTGCATTCTTCCTCAGGAATTCGGGCGATGGAAGGGAGAGAGACGACTTGCCTAATTAAAAAGCAAAGACCGTTTTTAACTCCTTACTGTGTAATAAAATCTTCAAATTCACAGAAAACCCATTTTCCCACGACCTCGGCGAAATTTCCTCGAAAGCAATGACTTTACAAAAACCGAAATATTTTGTGAAATTTAAACGACCTTCACTGAAAGGGTCTGGGCTCATTTCTGGGAATCGCCCTTTCTAGTCGTGCGTTGGTAATTATGGAGCGGCAAATGGAAAATTTCCTTGTTTTTTCGATATTTTACGCATCGTTCGGTACAACATCTTTGTCGCAGTAGGCGTTAATTCATCGTGAAATCTTATTTCGTTGGATCGCTACAACGTGCCTTTTATTCCAAATGTTGTCATACTCATAATAGAGTTATTTCCGGTGCGTCGAACGCAAAAACAGGCGCAAAAAATTGTACAGTAAAATTGTAGGATCTGGTCGCGTATGTATGGCGGCGAGTACGCGTAAATGATAATTTTCTATCTTATTTTCGACACCCATATTTGTGGGTTACTTTATTTTTATCGGCAACACGATTTGGTTGTTGTTTTGATGGTGTAAACAGGTCATTTTACGCGAAGATCAACCTTATCGTAGAAACGTTTTCGTTTAGGTCGTCACCAGTGGCGGAGAGATTAGGTGTTGAAATGTTTGGAGTTTAAGAATTCAAGTAAACTGATTAAAATGGAAATTTACCGGCAAGTAATAACATTCTACAGAATTTTGTAGATTCATGGATTTTCATCCGAGTACAGATTTGAAACAATTTTTGACTGAACTCATTTTTGGAATAATTACTAAAAATTGTACGTGTTGCTAAGGTTTAATTCTATTGTTTGTTAATTGACGTAAAACTTTTCTTGTATTTAAGTACATCACTTAAAAAATTCACATCTTCTACAAACGGTATAAACTGGTTTCTAGAGTACAAAAATGTTGCTAAAAATAAGAAAAGTTTTATAGGTTTCCTAATATATGAACTGAATATTCATCTAAAGAATATGATATCATAATTGCGAATGCAAACTAATCAATCCAATAGTAATTAATTGCTTAATTTAAAGTGTTTTATTTTCTTACAGATTGATATAAAATTTTATTCTAAAGAGAAAAGAAAACAACAAGTGAGTGGGGAAATCTACAAATTCTAGAATATATACAAAAAATATTTTTTTCCCACTTTCTCAGGTTCATAAGTTCTCAGGTCCTCATATTCTCAAAATCTCAAGTTTTCATTTTTTATTTGCTCAGTTCTCAGGTTCTGTTGCAAAAAATCTCGTTATTCAGATTCTCAGGTACCTTATTTTCAGTTCTTTTTATTTTTAGTTTGTTAGGTTGTAACATTTCTGATTTCCGAATTTGTAATTTTCAAGTTGTCAGATTTTCATTTACTTGGCTTTTAGCTTCTCAAATTGTGATTTTTATATTTTCATGTTTTTCGATTTTCAGGTTGTAGTGATAGGCTCAAATTTCTAATTTTTAAAATATTCCTGGTTTTCAAAGTTTTAGTTTTTTATTCTTAGCTTGTTAGATAATAATATTTCAAGCTCAGCGGACTGTTTTCAGTTTTTGAAGTTGGTTAAAATTTAAAGAGTTAGCTACAATTTTGATAGTTGCTTAAAAAGAAACTGTAAAAATTGGGCAAGCACTCAAACAGTTGTTATATTAACAGTAACAATAAGTGTTGAAATTAATGACGTTTTTATAACATCTTTGTTTGTACGCTTGAAAATTTGAATATAAATTATATATAATTATAAATTTATAAAACTTCTAAAGGTATTAGAAAGCCTGAACTGTTCAAAATCGTTAAAAATATTAAAAATTCTAGAAATAGTATAAACATAAGTTTTGGTAACATATTTTTAGAAAAGTATCAAAATTTTGAGTGCTTCTAGATATTCTACATTTTGATTTATTTTTAGAAGTAGTAGAAATTTTTCAATATTTTTGAAAACGTTTAGAATTGAAAAGTAATATATTTTAATTATTACACTAAGTAAAATTTTAAAAATCATGGTTTTTAGTGTTTTGGAGATTTTATAAAAAAAATCTTTAAAAAAATTAAATTAAGAAGCAAAAATTTTTAAACACTGCAGAAGCTAAATAAGACTTGAAAAACTTGAAAATCTCAGTTTTCTAGATTTTATAGAGATTTTAAAAAAAAATGATACAAAATGATTGAATTGAATTGAACACTGGAAAAAATTTAGTAAAATTAAAAAAAAATGGAAATTGTTTAGAATATTTTATTATTTTAGAGGTTTTATAATAGTTTTATCATTGACTAAAATGTCAGATATATAAAAAAAAGTAAAAATTCAAAATGGGATAAATACGACGTGTACCACATCTTGAGCCAAGTATTAGAATTATTATATCATTCTCGTAATTTTAGTTAGAACAAGTTTGTAATGCCCGATACTAAACGCAGATTTTAATTTTGCACTGACTTAGTTGTTTTTAGACAACAAGCAGGTCTTGTATTTTTTCATATGTTGGCAGCTCTGTTACCGATTCAGTTTGAATGCTTAACCTCAAACTGTCAAGGCAACTATTTGATGTAACATACACCGTTACCAACATATTTTCAAAGATGATAGATATAGGTGTTTTTGTAGAAAAATATTTACCTAGCGACGAAGCTGTTAGTTGTTCCAAAAACATCTTCGCACGCCTCGTCTTATTGTGTGATAAATAATCAGCTTGATAGTACTGACTTTTCTGATACGTTATAGTCAATCAAATTTGACTGTTTTCGGCAGAATATAAGAAGAACGTATTAAACGATACAAATCTTTAGAGTCCACGCACAACAGGAAAAGGTACCTTAGAAACGATTGTTCTAACTTGAAAATTTACATTGTAGAGTAAGTCGGTCCGGTTAATGCGCAGTAAACATACGTTATCACCATCTGCACCAAAATCTGACGAAGTTTGAATATAAAACGTACATGCATTTCCGCTTTATCAAAGCCGGTACCCAGTTAAAGATAAGTTATCTGTTATACATGATGCATTTCGTAATATATTTGGGGCATAATATAGCTCATTCATATCAATATTTTATCATAACGTGGTCCCCGAACTTGTTTGTTGTTTACAAAAAAATATCTAACGAATTTATTGTTAAAGCGACAGTAACTTTAAACTTTGCTTCGTTGGATACCACCGACTCAGTCGCAATAAAAAAATAAGAAATTTTCGATTATTCACACTTTCTTTGCCACAAAAACCTCGTCGAGTGTGAAAAAGCCAAACAACGTTTCATATTAGGATGTTTGCAACGCACGAACAGTCTCGTCTTTTTCCTCTCGGAATTGAAATTTAATTGAAAATTGGGAGATAAACCTTATCAGAAAGACCTCTATTCATATAGAAAAACTACTGTTTGGTACAACTTCTATTTAAACGGAAGTCGAATACGTTTCTTTTCCTGTCAGTTCGTTTTTACTTTTTGCAAACAGTTTAATATAATTTGGAGTTATAAATCGGGGTGCGCCATTACAAGTTATAGGGCGTCTCTAGGCAACCACCAATCATATTCGGCGTCGTTTATGACGTCACTAATGCGAATTTTCAGCGAGGGTGTGTAATCAATACCGTAAAATATTAATAAAGGGAGCCGAAGGGATGGCTTGGCCATTTTATAATGGTGGAAATTTCTTTTGTTGACTGAAAATGCAGTTTAATTTATTATTGTTTTAATATTGCACAATTTTTACACGTTTCAATGAGCCCAAAAATTTGTAAACACGTAAACATTTGTACAGTTGTTTATGCAACTATTACAAATTATTGTTGAAGTATTTTTATGATAATTATTCTTAAAAACAGCAACAAAACATTTTTAATAACAATTTGAAATAATTTATAATAATAATAATAATCTCCGAACTAAACGAGATGCTTTTTCACAAAGTTTTTCACTCTGAATTAAATTCGTAACTTAGATTAGTGAGAAAAGTTGAAAGAAAATTACTTATATTTTTCCAATATAAGTTGCTACATGCACAAGTCACTTTTATTAGAAACCGACCGGGCTGCGAAGAAAAACATTAATTGAAAGAGATGTAACTAGGCGTAGGCGATAAACGTTTACTTTGTACGTAAAAAGAAAGAAAACTTACAACTAATTTGTTTATAGTGTTACAATAATATTGACAACAAAATAATAATAATAATATATATAGTGACTATAATATAGTGACCAATGCTAGTAAAATTTCACTCTTGTTTTACAAAAAACTGGAAAATCTAAATGATTGGGTTTCTATGTTTAACTTTGTGTCTCTCTTCTTTCATGACGTCAAATTAAATTAGTCTATTGATTAATATTGAAATGTACGATAAATATACTCGTCAACTTAAAAAAAACTCTGACATGTATACCAATTAGCAAATCTTGCTAGTTTCGGTAAGATCTACAGTTAATACGTAAACTTGTAATGTTTTGAATAAAATAAGAATTAATTAATAACAATTTATTTTTTTGAGCAGCAAAATATAAATGAGTGGCAACATCTGAGCGATTTTTTTTTGTTTAACTATATAGTCGGTCAAAATTATTATAAAAGCTTGAATGTAAGTATAATTTCTTAGGTCTTTTATATTTATTATTTTTTTTGATATTTATTATATACATTATACATAGAAATATGAAACTAGTATATTCCAATACAAAATCGTTAAATAATTTGTTGTTGTTAAAAAGTTTTAAGAAGAAAACTGACACACGTCACTATTATCTGAAAAAAAGACAGAAATGAAATCAACGAACTAAATGTGCCTATAAAACTTAATTTTACTTTAATAAAAGTTTCGTTTCCGCATATAGACTGTTATGATTGACGGTTTCGTCATTGTTTTTATTTTGCTGATTTTTTTTCCACAACCGTTGGAGGAGAAAGCTGACTCATCTTGTCTCGTAGATTTTTCATCCCAATTTTTTTTGTGTTGAAAATTTTGCTGCTTGATCAGTCAAATTGCTGTTCAATTTTAGTTTTAATAAAACTAATTTATTTTGATTGCCAGCTAGGTTTTTGGGCTACCAAAGCGAATCTGAGAGAACGTTAACATCGTATCGTCATGCAAAAGTATATAAAATTTGTTTATATAAAAAATCTTAGGTTTTATGTTTGATTTTTGACTGGATATACTATTTTGTAAAAACATGTATTTTGAGAAAAAATGACATAAAGCTTTAATTATTAGTTAATTCATTTCTTTGTTAGGGGTGGCAAATATTTTGATCTAATTAATAGAACAATTAGAAAACAATCAATAAATATATATATATATATATATATTAAATTCACGAGCAACCAACTATACACTAGTGATGTCAAACAAGATATTTCTTCGACTATAAAAAGTTTATGGTACACTAGGTATTTTTTAAAAAAGATATTTCTATATTTTATATCATCTGATAATATTGTCTTATAATTATCTTCAATTATTTTTATCCGTTTTATCCTTTATAACGACTTATAAAATTTGTTATTAATTTTGAGTTTTTGTGCTTGGACAGTATACAAACACAACATACTGACTTCTACATATAAACATTTTTCAGACAGTCAAGTTTAACATCCAAAAAAATTAAAACTAGAAAATGTCCATGACTTGTTGTTATATAGATTGAAGGTATTTGGAGTTTGAGTTCTATATTGTTGTCCTGAGCAAGAAAAGCTCAAATTTTATTTTTTATTTTTTCTGTTAATTCATATGAAATTCGCTCCAACTATTTATGATCATAGAATATGTAGTTAAATTTGTACCTAGACCCAAAATTGTACAAATGTCATCTAAATTTAAAAATTCTCTTTACACTGTTCAAATAGATTAAAATTAATGTTTCTTTATGCGTCTATTTATCCTTAATAACTTACTCGAAACTGCGTTGCTGGAAAAATACAAGTTACAAGAATTACAATTTGAATGCATGTGTTTTGTGGCGAATTGAGTCGTTTTTTTCAGTTACAGAAATTTATTCACACCTATATCTTCACAGCACAGCTTAGAGATGTTCACATATTAAAAGCACTCCAAATTTTGAGACTGTATGTGACAATTCACAGAATTTATGCACTAAAATATACTTCTTGGTGACAGTTTTGTTGATCTCAAGCTTTTTGACAGAACCGGCAAACATTTTTCTCATTTTGGTTTTGATTTTCGAGAAACGAAAGCCTGAATTTCTACAAAATGTATTTCCCAAAGATGTAACATTGTTGCATTCAGAGCTGGATTATTAAATGGTCTTTAAATAAAACCCGTTTGTCAAAACCGCACCAAAAATGTGCAGTGAAGTTTAATTGTCTTCGAAAATGCTATTGGATGATACTAATAGTTTATAATTTCAAACAACATAATTTTCACTGTTAACAAGTGAATCATATAATCACATATATATAATTTTTTAAACATCTAGCAACTTTCATCGCAAACATTAAGTGCCAGACGAGACATTTTAGATCGCGAACATCTAGTGCGATTTTCCTCTTTCGTTTCCACTTCTTGCTTTAATCGCAACTTTATTTTTACAAAGAAGTCTTTTATATAACCCTCGGTGGCGCTGGACGACTTTCACATCTATTAAGTTACCACCACCGTCGACCAACAAAGTAGCAAAACTGCGACGTAGACAATGCCCAATATATTCCGCGGGACTGGCTGAACAAAGATAAGAAGATAAACCACTACCGTACTGGGTATTTTTCCGAAAGTATGTACGCCCACTGCTTGTATAAATCATTTCCCATTTTTACTGTTAAAAAAATCGTCAATGTAGTGAAGCGGGGGTAATTTACAAAGCGTGATATTAAGCTCACTGCCATTGTCCACAATAGCTATGAAGAGCTTTAGTTAATGTATTTTTAAATTTTATTGAAAATTTAATGACAAAAATTAAATTACATTTTTCTACCTTGAATATTAAAAACTTTTTATCTCCGGTTTCTCGGAGAAACCTCTTGATTTCAATCCATGACAGATCTTTTGATTTCTTGGCTTGGCTCTTATCAGTTTGTCTTTTTAAGTATACGATTAGCATTAAACTTGCTAAGATCAATATTCCTTTTTATTAATAATGTCGACCGAAGCGTGGATTAGTGTTGTGATTAGTTTTGTCCGCAAAGTACGCAGAAATAACTTTTTTAAAGCTTTTTCTAGTATTCTTAGCTTTAAACCAATCTTCCTGTACCCCGCTCTGGATTTTTAGCGTTTGCTGCTGCTGCTTGAATGTCTGTAGGAATTCTTTAGAGTGTATTTGCTTTTCGAGACATTACAAATGAACAGAAACGCATGCAACGAACATGCAAAAAAACACTCCTAATTGATTTTCGTTTATTTATTAATATTTTCTATCACTTTAGGAAAAAGAGCAGCGTACTACTAGATATTTACAGAAAATTAGATGTTTCTTTATGTATTTGCAGGGAAAAACTTTCCTTTTTTAAAAATTAAGCGAACATTCGAATTTATAATAAACGATTCTCAGTGTCAAATGTGCTGCTTTCAAAGTCGACTTTGGCGTCTTTTTCAGAAAAAAAACATTGATTTTGCACTATTGCCGTTTTTGCATGTACTTATTTGCAGAGCAGCACAGATTTTGAGTAGTGGTAAATTGTAAATTGTAGTTTTGACAGTTTGACATGAACTAATTTTCCCAACAAAATGAATACACTCATCCCTCGTGTATACTTCATGCCACTAAAATGGGCGCCTCGCTTAGATCTGGTACAGTACTTGTACTTAAGTAGCTTGATAATTTTTTATATTCTTAATAAGTGAAATACGTTAATCAAACTTTTACAATTTTGGGTGTCTATATCATTGCAACAATAAAAATATTTATTAGAGAAAACGAACTAATTTTGAATGTACTATTGGGTTTGTACCATCGAGCAGAATGTCATAGTTATGTCAATCCACTTGTACCAACGTTTCTTTAGTTTTTATGAAATACTTAATTTTAAATGATCCTCAAGTTGTCGGTGCGACTGGCTATTAGTGGTGAAAAAGTTTATGACTATGACTATGAAATAAAAACCTGACAATTGCTTCTATCAGCAACTCGAGATGGAATCGGGCTTGGATAAGTAATTTTTAAAAATTATTTAGTTGTAGCTTATTTTTAGAATATTACATTGAAAATTGACACTGTCTTTGAATTCCGAATTAAATGGCAGGCGTCTACACTTTTATTTATTCTCTTTTCATAAATACGAACAAAATGTAAAGCAAGACGAAAATTTTAAAAAAGTTACAAAATAGTTCTAAGGAATATAGATAGTCGTAAGCATAGAAACTACCATATTGTTATATATTTTTTTATAAAAAAACATGTAAAGTTTAATAGATGGTGATCGCATTTTGGGTTTTTACACGTTAAAAGTATAGATGCGTGATTTTTCTGATACATTTCTGTACACTCTGAGATAATTCAAACCGTCAGATACGTAAAAAAACCAAGAAAAAAATTAATTCATAAAATGCAGTTTGTGCAAAAATTCTGTCGAACCAGTATACATTTCTATGCGAGGTCTGATGCGATGCGAATTTTGTGCACATGTGAACAAAGTTAGAATCCTCCACCATTTAAATCTTTCAGAAACCTCGAAACAATATTTTAAAAGTTTCAGGTAACCGCTTTTATTATTACCTCAGAAAGAAGCAGGTGCAAGGATTACTGGCACCGGTCACATTTCTACCATAAAATTTGGTAGTTTCAGTACTAAAATGTAATTAGAAGATTTTTGAATTTCATACCTATTGAAAATTCAAAAGCAGCTTGATCCTTTATTAAAACAATAACACTTCTTTCGTAAAAGCAGAAGCCAAAATGTCAATTTTTTGCATGTTGCGTCAAGTTTAAAAAAATTTTATAAGAGGAACCTTAATATTGATAATTATCTCAATGTACTCGAACAAAAAGGTGTTATGTTAATTCTCTTGACACAAGTCTTAAGATTAAATCAGATGTTGAACATCATTATGTTATAAATATTTTTTTTTCACTAAAAGTATTGTTGCTTAGGCTTTTAGAAGATGATTTATATTTTTGACGTTCTTTAAATGTCATAAAAATGAGCGAAATGAGAAAGGTTTACCTGCAATAATTAGAATAAGGGCGGGTCTGAAAATTTTGTTTAGATATTAAAAACAGTAAGACGAGCACTTTACTGTGCCCAGAAGTTATATCAAGTTCTGCATTAACTTGATGGCCCATGCTTGGAGAGGTTAAATAAATTAACGCACCAGAATTCCTTCACATGATTTGATTAAACTATAATACGATAAAATAATTGAATATATTTTCCAATAATATTTTAATAAACTCTTGAAAATGTCAAAGATTTCTTAATTAATCATAAATATGATCAAGATTACATTATTATTGAAAAATATCTTTACTGTGCGCCAGAAATTTAATAAAGATACCTACGTAAGAATGCGGGAACTTATTTAGTAATAAAATTTCCGGCAAACGGTTACATACAAACTGTGTGTTTATTTTTGTTTGTTTTGGACTAGCATAATTATCAAAGATATGTGTCCGACTTTATCACGAGTAAGTCGAGGAATTTTATGAATGGTACATAGCTCAACCATAGTAAACTATGTAAAAAGAACACGAAATGTAGGCCACGGCAATTTGTGCTCTATGAAAATCGTATAGAAGGGAGAATAGAAATAGTATGCATCAAGCGAACTTTTCATTGGCCCGGATGTTTTTTAAGGTTCCTTCATTCCTAGAGCGGTAGTGTGAATCTAGAAGTCTAAGAGTTCGGGCATTCCGAAATGTAGTCAGTCGTTATGATTTAGAATTTTTTTTGGTTTTTATAATTTGTTGTTTTTGGTTGTTTATTATTTTTGCGTTAATGGAGAGTGAGCTGGAAAATGGAAAAGGTACGTCAATCACATAACCTTCGCTACACATTATCTTAAATTATGCGCATTTCATACTCTGTTTTGTTTATGCTTTACACCAATAAACGCAGTTGTTTACCGAGTCGATTTCACGGCTACGCACCACCCCCTAGCAATCCACGAAATGCAAAATTTACCATTGCCGGAAAGACTTTTCTATTAGTGAATCTTATTACGCACCCCCTAAACTCACGATTCGATTAATAAAAATAGGAAAACTACTTTTAATTTGATGAACATGTGGCACTTCCATAACAGCGCTGCAAGTACCACATGGTCGAACACTGAAACTCAACCGATTCATAGATAAAGTGAACGTTCGGTAAACTATTTTTTACCCCTAATTAAAGAACCTAAGCTCGGAACTCTTCGAGGAAAATTAATGAGACAAACGGAGCTTTTTCTCCTAACCATCATTTACAATTTACACGATAAAAAGCATGAAACCGCCGCTTATCTCCGTTATAAAAAAATTCACCATTATTCACTCAAAAACTTTTATTATAAATTACAAACGAATATCGACTGTTTTGTTTAGTTTGTCTCAATGTAATTAACAAACTTTGAGCAGCTTGTCTGTGTTTTGTGTCGAGTTTCACGGCAGGACGCAAATTTCCCGGGAACAAATCTTCTCTAATTATAGGGCATTCATAGAAAAAAATATGTGTAAGGGTAAAGCGCTTGATTGGTCGATTCTACGCATTTCCGGCAGGTGATTCGTGTAAAGATATGATTAAAAAATTCGTAGAAAGTTAAAGTTTGTGCGTGAGTAATGCGATCACTAGAAAATATTTTAAATGACAATGAATCATTTTAATTGTTATTCATTTAGACGGACGGCGAGATTGGTTAGATTTTCTTTGTGTTCTTGAGCGACCTTGCTCCTTGGAAAGCGGGTTTCAATCGGTAAACAATTTGTGAAATCTCTGTGTAATAACTGCACCATCCGACGATCGAAGACATTCCAGAACAAAAATCGAGGACATTCTGGTACCTTCACGTGATAATTGAATTAGATTCGAGGGTGATAATGTGCCTTTCAAAGAAGGTATTTTTAACAAAGCTCCATATAAATGCTTAATTTAGGATTTTTTCTCACTTTTGATCGACACGAACGAAAAGCCGGTTTAGTAATGAGGGAGTGTGTTGCTTGAAGCAGCCGAGCATAAATTCATAATTTGTTAATTAAACAATGATATCGTACTAAACGGGCAGTGGGTCCTGCGAGCACATTTTCCATTTCCTTAGTTTAAAACGGCAAGGTTTCTGATTAACTTTGGGCCTGCAGTGTGCCGATGCGTAACGACGAGGACCGGGACTAGGCAGGTCATAGATTAGACCAAAACGGCATGGGAAACGTCCTGGGTCTGTGAAGGGTAGTTTTCAACCCAAACCGAACAGCGTTCAATGCACTTTACAATCTATTTTAAGACCAGAAAAGGTAGCACAAACGCCCTGCGCGTTCTGTGAATGCAACACGGAAAATAAAAGCCGGCTCGGCACATGAATGATAACGAGAGCAATTAGCTTTTTTTCATTCAAGAATTAAGAGAGTCAAGGGACTCATTTATCCACGTTTGGTGTATTATTGCTCTACGTGTAAAACTTTGGCGTACGCCACTGTCCTAGGTAACTAGATATTTGGGCAGGTATTGTTGGAAACTACCCCTGTCAAGCAACCCTTGTACTGGCCCGGCTGCATCCTCAAACGGGCCATTGTAGTAACCGCGGGAAAGTATAACCGCTTCGTCAACGTGTATTTAACTATTCACTAATTTTTTTCTAACTAGACCTAACGAAAATACTCAAGACAAAAGTTATAGTATCCTGTCTAGGATTTTTGAGGACATTGTTAACTGTAGTGGGTACGTTTATGTAAAGAATTTCCAAAAACTTGTTTTTTTTTAATGAGCACTTCCCCTTTCATGGAATTATGTCCAAAAATGGGTTGGACTTGGAAAGAGGACGACAGAAATTTGGTTTCTTACAACGAATTTTGAACCTTATGATTAATAAAATTTTTGCAAAATTCCTGGAATATTTGATAAATTAATAGCACTAATAGCATTCTGAGTATTTTTATGACTAATGCATTCGATTACAAATAAAGAAAACATTTTGGAATGTAGGACCTTGATCAAATCCTGTGATCTCCGTAACCAAAACGCGTCAAGATATTTCATTTTACTTTTCTTTCTTCAACTCTAATAACCATTTTTTAGGGTTAATTTATAGATAAATAAGTTGCAAATAAAAATAGAGCGTTTTTGAAAAATCTAAACATTTCAAAGTCATTTTTCAATAAATTCCTAACGAGTAGGTGGTACGCTATGAAAAGCGTCAATATTAATGACCAATATTTCAATATAATCTCTAAATTATGAAAATCAGTAAGGGAATAAGTAAATGCACTTGATGCTCATTGTTTTAGTTGAGTTGATTACAAATAATTTGTTTTAAAATATTTTAAATTTGTATAAAAAAAAAACTAAGAATAATTTAGCAATCCCTACAAAATACAAGTTATTTTAAGTTTATTTTTCTGAATAATAGCTTGAAAATAAAACCATTAAAATCAAACGTAGTAGGTATCTTTTTTTTCTAATAGTTTTCTTAATTTTTTCCTATAAGATCGAATTAAGTTGCCCAACTGTGATCAGACTAAGATTAAATTGATAAATATTTATTTTTTTATTATACCAATTACTTCTAAAATAGTAAATATTTGAATAAGGCCTAATAAAGCCTTTCAAAATTAGGACGTTTTGTTTTCAATTTTGAAAGATTTCATTTTAAAATGCGCATTTCACTTCTTGCATGCGTTTCTCGAAAAAACATCCACGTTTACGTGACGAAACACTTGTACTACCACCGTGGAACACAATCGCGATAAAATGGCAAATATTTATTCGTTTCACAATCAATAATGTTTACGTTTCTTTACTAATTTAGTATGTGTGTGCGTACTGAGTAATAAAAATTTTATGTTTATCATTACTGCCGGTCAAGAATAAAAAAATGATATAGAAGAATTTGATACAACGAAACTAGAAAATATTTTAATCATTAGAATCGGTACGTGTAATAGATATGTTGATTTTTGATTTCTTCTGTGAATGTATATATTTTCCTTATTTGTCCACATAAATCAAATGGTTTCCTGTTTAGTACGGAGATTTATTTTCACAAATCCGTAAATAAAATGCTTGCAAATTCGGATTACTACGTAATTTAAGCTTTTTGGGCAAGGCGAGTGACCACCCATAGAGTTTGATTAAGTGCAAGTTGCATACAAAATTTTGTCTTCAAGAAGTTTTCCACACTGACAAGTACAAAAGTTTTTGTCTTGAGAGTCTTTTATAATACGATCGAATATAAGTGGCGTTTATCTACTTACACATGATAATAACACCCTTATATGTGCCAATTTCACAATTATGGTATCATGGTGCTCATTCTTCTTCTTCGGCTTAAGTTATTTCAGGATTATTGTTATAAGCAGCATTTAAAGATCGAATTTACGCAACCGGTTAAAATGTATGTAATGCAGATCTAACTAATAATTATTTTATTGTATAAGCAACTATTGCGATTAACCAACATTAGAATCTGTAATTAGTTATTGAATTTTTGACTATAAACAAAAAATTTAAGAACTATTCAAAACAAAAATTGAATTTTAATTTCAAATTGAATCAAGTCGTTCCTAGGGCTTAGTTAGCAATAGGCAGCGTCAGTTATAGTTGCCTGTTGCCCCAAAGATTTTGCTCGTCAATCGATGTAAAAATTTATTTTAATGGTAAAGTGAAAATATAAGCTCTTCGTATAATAAAATAACTTATGAGGTTTTTACCAAAAGTAAACATATCCACTTTATTCGGAAATGTGTTTTTTACAATTTTCTAACCTTTGTACCCAACTGTTGAAAACTGCAGACTCATTGTGCTCAAAAATTAATTTTTCCCCATTGTAAAGTTAAGTATAAGATTCTTGAAGTAAATTGTTAAATACACAAATTTTTGTATTTGGTACAGCTTCGCAGCTAAATTCACTTAAGAAATTGTCAAGCAAATGGTACGTCGTAGTTATAAAATTTAAATGATTTTGCTGCGTGTCTGTGTGTTAATGTTGTTGTACGAAAGTGTACCTATTTCATACAGAAAATTTCAAACAATAACACTGCCGCGTTTTTAAAATTTTGACCAATGCCAGTCTAGTATTTGCAGCTTAGGGAGGTTTAAATGTCAAAAGTACTCGCAAATTTGGGACTGTAGGCAACAATTTATGCATTGGAATGTACTTTCTAATAACATTTATTCATAGCAACAATTTGAGGGTGTAACCTTACTGCTCCCAAGCATTTTTATAATTTTTGTTTGGGTTTAGCCACAGCGTTTGGTTAATTCTAAGGAACGCAACGAACAGGATTAAACAGTTTAACGTCACTCTTTTCGAAAATGCATAAGATCCTTGGACAAAACGTAAAACTCGAAATGCGCATTGTAAGTTTCAGTTTCATTTTGCACTACAAATTCTTTTTTAGAAATTTTGCACTTGTTATCAAATTTGTTTATTTTATTTACATTCATTTTGACGGTTTCTACAGTGTTACCTGAGTTGGAACTAACGTGAGCTAATTTCCCCAACTCAATGAATACATTCATCCCTCATATACACTCTGCGCGACGAAAATTGGGCTCTCGCTAAGGTCTGAAACAGAGTATTTTGACATAAATGATTAAGTTTTGTTTAAAGTTCACAATACAGCTACTGGATATTTTTATGTATTTGTCGTTTTAAAGCCAAACAAAGTTAATTGTTGTATAAGAATATTTTTCTATTTTGCGTCGTTAGGAGAGCCAATAAAGCACCCGTTTGGGTTAGTTACTGAGAATTTGGATGCTTTACTACGGCTGGTGTATTTTAGTTTTGTCGCGTTGGCGGCATGGTCGTAAAACGTCAACGTCAAATGTCAAAATGTGAATGTGCCGCAAAATAGAAAAAATAGTATAAAACACGCGTTCAGAAAGCTCTTCCAGCACTTGTTTGCAAACGCGTGCTGGAATCAGTGCTTTCTCAAACTTGTATTTTAATATAGTATTAACATCTGATGTTTAAGATTCATAAACCGTATTTATGACACATTATTTTGTCAACAGTATTTTCAGAAATTTACATTCACAATGATTGTAACAGAACATTCTTAAGTTGGCATGGTTTCACTTCTAATTTCTTGACAGTTTTACTGTATTTCCATTTTGAAGATCACACTAGTGGAATTTCCGCTTAATCAAAATTTCATTAATTCTACTATCAAAATAACGTCATATTGTTGGTTACATAATATGTGAGTTGAATTCGTTATTCCAGTTTCATAAATTAACTTAAAATTGTTTTTGAAATGTATGAAGTCATACGTAGAAATTACAAATAAACCATGCCGTCACTTTTAAAAACATTTTTAACGTGGTTTTAACAAAATGTGATAAAGTTGCGTGAATTAACACAAATTTGTTAAATAGTCTTTTTGATACACAAACTGATATTCTAAAGAAATCTAACCGGCATATATATAAATCACAATTATAAATGTAGTGTTTTTAGATGCAGTATATTGGAAAAATCAATGTGTGATAACGGTTTGAGGTATTGAACTATTGAAAAGTATTATTATTTTTAATTATTACATTATATTATTATTATTACAAACAGTACAATTTTGTATGTGTAATGTTTCTAAAAAATTATGATTTTTCTTTTGTGGGTAAAACTACTATTTATTATTACTAATACTGCAAAGGATATTTTTTATCAGGAAACTTTTAATTTATTTCGATTTAAAAAAATTGCATTTTTTAGTCAGAAGATGCTTCTGAACTTAAAATAATAATGGTAATTTGCATTGTGATTAGACACGTTTTAGATTTTCTATTGCGGATTTTCTCATAAACTAGATAATCAGACTTTTCTTTTTTGTCTGCTACAAAAAAAAATTCCAAAAAAACATCGAGTGAGAATTTTTATTATATTTTTTCAATCATCTTTAAATTTTGGTGGATATTCTGTAAAGTGTGGTTAATTTTGGTTTTACTCCAAATTAATAATGTTGAATATCAAAAGTACAATCGTCCTAAAAATCTAAAGCTCGAAATTTAAAACTTAAAACATGATTTTAAAAAAAATATTATCAATAGTAAGATCTAGTTACGACATCCACTTTATCATACAGTTATTTTACTTTACCTACGGGAAAAAGTAAACCTCAAAACAGTAAAGTACTTAATTTTCTTTTACGAAAATGCTTGCAAATGTAAAAATGTTGCAAATACCTGTATAAAATATTGATTTTATACAAGCGTCTGACGGTCGCTTTTACAAAGCAGGTATAAATGTACTACAAGTGAGGAATTCCAAGTATAAATTTGTACCATCCGTTATCTGAGGAATAACTGGCAAGTCTTTTGGCGGGATCGGATAGTTATACCTGGAATAACGTAAACTTGAAAGTCTTAAATAAATTATATACAAAATCCATCCAGTGTTGTCTTTCAAAAAAAAAAACAACAAGTTCTAAATAACTCTTAAGGTAATGTTGAGGGAAAATGTACCGATATTTGACTTAAACCACAATAAGAAAACTATTAATGCTTTTTTTATAGATTATAAAAAGCAATATATTTGTTTATTTCAAAAAACTCAGCGAAAACTAAGTACAGTGTTACAAATTTATGAATCCTGTTACAAAAAGATTTTTTTTTCTCTTATTTGTCTCCTGAAAAAAATATTCTTTATAAAAACTCCTGCGTATCAAAAAATCTCAAAAAACATCATTAAATTTTAATTAACTTTATAGGGCATGTATAAGAGACAAAATTCTGATTTTCTCCAACAATTCACTGAAATATCTTTATAGCCAAGCATAAGAGAAAATGCAAAACTTTCCGTAAACTTAAGTGTCCGAATTTTATTTTACAGACACTAATTGATATTTGATCGTGGTTTTCCGATTTTTCAATAAACAATTTTTTATAAGGAATAGATTGCCGATCAAATAAGTTATTCTCGTTATTAATCAGGCTGAAGAGTTTATTCTAAAGGGTTTGAATTTTCATGAATACAGCAAAGCCTGATAATTTGCCAATGTGTTGGGATCAGTTAATTGAAATAGGTGTAAATAGGTGTTCTGAAATTCAACAACGTTCATTTTCATTTGTCTCTGTGTATCATCTCGCATAAAACAATTCTTAAAAAAAACAATAATTAAATTAGTAGTGAAATTTGAGCCGACTGTTAAAAAAGTCTTGTCGGAAATCGGAAAAAGTTACAAATTATGCCAAAACGTTTTTTCGGACTTAATTATTTACATTACCTTCACCGTTCTGTTGTTTGCTTATCAAATAGTTTAGCTGTAGGTACGGGCTATAAATATTTTTACCTAAAACTTGCTCCTTTCGACTTTGGTGGATACAATTTAAGACCATTATCCAATTACTTTGCCGATTTCACTTATCCCTGACATCCATAATATAAACTCCACGTTTTTAGAGAGCTCTTTTTGAAAAAAAGTCTTTTAACATTTTATATTGTACCTAACGATCTGTATTAAATGCACCCAATTTATTAACAAGTTTAATTGTTCGAGATAGGAAGTGATCCTATCTATTTCTCTATCCTTGACGCTTTGTTTAGTTCTTCCATCCACGTTTTTCTTGGTCGTCCTTTTAGTCCTATTGATTTTTCTTGTTAGTCTCTCGGCGTTCATTCTCCGGAGGTAACCGATCCATTTTAGTTAGTTTCTTGGCTTATAGTATACTAACTGCTTTTGAATGTAGGTTTTCTCTGAATGTGGTGTTTCGTTTACGATCCCTTCTGGTTTTGTTTGTTATTTTTCGTAAGAGTCACATTTCTGTACTTTGTATTTTACTTATTTGTTTTGCTAACATCGTCTATGATTCACTTCAGTGTGTTAGTGTCGGACCTTCTACTTGAAACTTTCGTTTTTACCTGCTTGGGTTTTTTTTTACACAAGAACTAATATAAATCTACGCCCGTTTCTGGCCGTGCATGTACTTTTAGCGTTCCACAATCCTTCAAGTTTTCTATTTGTTCTGAAAATGTATTATTCGAGGTAATTTTCTACTCCTTGCATCCATCGATTTATCATTGTCTTTACTTTAAATTTATTGATCATTGTGCTCATTTGTTCTAATTTCTGGTTGACTATTTCCAGTCTAGTCTTAGCCTGTTTTTGCCATGATTGCTAATACAAGGTGTCTATAAATGATTCTGGTATCAAGGGTGGCTATGGAATTTGTGTCGGAAATGATTTCAGCGCATAATTTTTATAGTGAACCGAACTATTCGAATGTCACTTATGTCACATCTGTCAACAGTGCATCATTTAAAATTTTGTTTCTAGTTTTTGCTTTTTTTATTCATTGTAGTGTTTAAAACATTATACAAAAACTAAAAGTTTGTGTGAGCCGATATCCAGACTTCGTCGACCTTCTTACAGTTAAACCTTCCTTTTATACATTTCCAATAGCTCTTTTTGTAGAAAATCTCTTCCTGAGGTCTAAAATTCTTAAGCACGCTTTTTAGATGGTCTCTCTGGGTGGTTCAAATCTTCTACTTTGCTCAAAACGTTCTTCTTCATATCATGTTCTTCAACGGTGAAACCCAGCATTATACCCCATTAACAATGCTATTTCTTTTGCTAATAAACCACCCTCTCACATCGCAATAGAAAAATCTCGCTTAAGTTCACTCAGACGAAAACGTCTATGCTAACGAAACTCCAGGCATTTTTAAAATGTTCTGAGTATATATGAAGTTTGTAACAAAAAGTCAATAGGGTTCATTTTTGGGCTTAAGAATACAATATTTGTATGAGCTTTCAACAGACTCAATAATGTTTTTGTATTTTTTTCCTTCTTATTGTGTCAAAAGCATTAACCAGATTAATAAAGCACATGCACATGTACTCCATTATTAACTCATTTTTTTTTCTGTTATCTGGGGTAAGTTAAACACTTGATCTTTTTTACCATTTTGAGTGTCTGTCTCTTAACCTTTGTTCTATCATTTTTGCGTATAATTTAGTAATGGCATCATCCTGAAAATCATCATTTTCACTGCAAACATTTTCTTCAGTAGTTACTCGAGTCCTTTTTCCCGTACCTACTCTATCTTCTCAGTAGTTAGTTTCATGCGATTTTTTCCATTTTTATTTCATGTAGCGGCTTGTATTATTCTTCTCTATGAAGTTTATTTCAGCCCTTGTGTATTGTTTTATCGTTCGTATTTTTGACTTGTTGCTCATCTAATAATAATTCTCAAACTATTTTTCTATTTTTTGGGAGTATTGTTTTATATTTGTGATAGTTTTCCTAATGCTTTGCTGGAAAAAAAAATTCATGTTTTTTTTCTGTTGTACTGCGTTTTTTATCTTACCTATTTACCATACCATTTGCTGAATGGTATAACTGCTATTTGCTATTTTTCCATGTTGTCCCGTCTATCTTTCTTTTCTTTTATTAATTCTTCAGTTTTTGTGGCACATCATTATCATATTTTTTTCTTCTGTATAATTCTTTTTGCAGATTTTCAAAAAATATCTCTTTTTCGTCTGTGACAAATTCGTTTTACGCTTAAACAATTATCAGTGCTATTTCTTCTTATTTTTTATGTCAATATATCATGACTTTGCCTTTTCTCTTTATATCTAGATCTCCTAAAAATTATTAGTCTGAATAAAACTTCTTTTGCTTTTACGAAGAATATGATAGAGGCAGTACAAGTGTTAAGTCTCCGCGTAAAACTGAACCTTATTTAAAAACAAATTCGATAAGAAAATCTACTGTATAGTTATTTTTTAATGTTCCCGTCCGTTTTTGAGATCGGGCCTGTTTTTATTTACATGGTCACAGTGTATAATTGCCCGCCCATTATGCCGTAGATTATTAAAAAAATGACTCATTCTAGTGAGCACGTTCTACTTCAAATTTCCGGTGTTTAATTAAGAAATAGCAGTTAAGTTAATTAGATTACTCTAAGCATGGTAATTTTTGCAGGATCCGAAGGCGGAAGTGCAAGCCAAGGAGGTTCGGAAGCTAGTTTTGGTCTTAGAAGGGGGAAATGCAAATGGTTTAACGTAGCAAAAGGATGGGGTTTCATTACCCCAGACGACGGGGGACAAGACGTTTTCGTCCATCAGGTAATCAAATTAATCGGCCTTTACGGGCCAACTGTCCAACGACTTCATATTTATAGAAAAAATGAGCTGCGACCCTTCGTTATCCAATAGGCTCGTTATGGGTATTCACTATTAGAAAGATATAGGTTTCGTTTAAGGGAGGAACAATAGGTCAAACGTGCGTCCTTTGAATTTTTTTAACATGCAAATTTCACACGAGATTATAAAAAAACCAGCATTTATATAACAATAAATCACAGTTAACAAGTTTCGGTCCGCCCGGACAAGTTGTACAGATCACAATAAAATATAATAATAACAATCGGCAATATACTTGTTGGGTGGACCTGTTGGTAAAAAAACGGGAAAGCGCATTGAGGGTAACACACAAAGCCCTCTCATGTCCCGTTAAGTACCTGACTATTATGTTGATTGGCTCAATACACGCAGCTATTTTTTATAAATACCAGCTTTTCAAACTAGTTCTAGAGAAGGACGACGGACCCATAAGGGAATTTCATTCAGGATGTAATCATTTATTTTCAAAATAAATCTGATACTGTCTTGAATAATGAATAATAAAGAGTCCCTTTGGCTGCTTTTAACGTCTTCAAAATATTTCTACTGGGTCTCACAGCTACACTGAATTCATTTGTCTTAATCGATGCCTAATTATTTTTTTTAATACTCACACGCTGTTGTGAATGAAAATCAAGTAGATTTCAATCTGTGAGGGTCTTTGCTTATATTACTCACGTTGATGGGAAATTTTAAGTGGACAGATATAAACTATATCTAACAATTGAATAATAAAAAGTTGAATATTATTTAGACTTTAATTTTAAAATTAATATCCAGTAATGTTGTTGATAAGATCTTTTATGATATTTAATATTTTCGATTTGGAATGTATTACCCTTTAAAAAATTGTTACGTTGCCGGTCGTCTACAATTAAAAGAAAAAATTGCCAACTTATTATCATGCACTAAAAACGAAAAACATGCGGGGCAATTTACGAAAGTATGCTCCTAATATACTTTAGGATCAAGTTGTTGTAAAAAAGTTTTTCAAAAATTATCCAGAGAGATACAATAGAACATTTAAACCGTTTGGATATTTCGGATATTTTTTCTTCCATCATATAAATTCTTCTTGTTTTATTTTTTGTTTTCCGATATTTGTACACTTGTACTTGTAGGCTTTAGTTGCATGTTCTTCATATTATATGACTTCTTCAGATTTTTAAAATTCTCTAAATTATCTAAGTTTTTCATACTCTCAAGTTCTTTAGATTTTCATAATAGTTATAGTATTTTTACATTTCTAGGTTTGTCTATTTGTATCTCTTAAATCCACTAATTTATTTGAATAGTTTTGATACTTATTTAGTTTGTCAAGAACATTTGCATTTTTAAAATTCTTGCATTTTTTGGGTTTTGTTTTAAATTTGTTCAAATTGTTTGAGCAAAATTCAAAAAATCTAGAGTTAAATTTTTTCGAAGTTTGATCAAAATATTAAAAATCGTTATATTCTTTGTATTTTTAATACTTTTCGATTTTTTCTCTCAAATTTTCCATTTTTTTTATTTGCAGTAATTTTTAGATTGTATACATGTTCATTTTTTTTAATTTCGAGATTCTGTTTAAAATTTTGGATTTTCTAGCAATCTTATTATCATTTATTTATTCTTTGAACAGTTTAAATATTTTGTTATTATTACATTCAAAATATTTAGTGTTGAATTCGTTCTGGATTTTTGATGTACTCTAGTTTCTTTACATGCTGCCATCCATATTTTTGATTTTTTTTAGGATTTTTTCTAAACTCTTTAGATTAAAAAAAAGTTTTTAGTATATAACTTTTATATTCCTTTTTTTTTTACTTTTGTTATATTCGATTTTATTGGAGATCTTTGAATCTTTTACATTTTTACAGATTTTCTAAGGCCATACGCCCTGAATTTTAAAAATTTTTCAAATTCTTTTCAGAATTCTTAAATTTGTTGGATATTTTCACAATTTGGGATGTTTAGAATTTTAAAATTATTTAATTTTTTTATATTTTTTTGATTTTTCAAATTGTTTTTAAAATACTTTATAACTTTAACTATCTGTTAATCCTCCAGATGATCTAGTCTATCCTAGAAATTCATAGGATTTTTGTTTTTCAAATCATTTTTATTTTTTAGAATAGTTTAGATCCTTTATGTTTCGTGTCTTTGAACCCATTTATTTTTGTTTTCTCAAAATTTTATAGACTTTCTGTATACTTTAAGTTTATCAAATTGTTTGTAGATTTTTTTGATGCAACATGTCTTCGGCTTTTAGCTATTTTACTGGCATTTGTTAATTGCCGTTGAAATTTTAGTTAAGACACCTAAGAGGTGTTTTTGAAATTGTACCAAAATAAAATCAAACTGACCGTGCACTCTCAAGTAATATGCTGTGTACCTCAATACAATTTTTAAAAAACACCTAAAATAATAGAAAGAATAATTTTATTTTAGAAATTGTACAAACTGCTTTGTTGCGATACTATTTTGAAACAAATTTGACAAAATAGGAGAAAAATTCGCCTTTTTATAAATTAATTTGGCCTAATGTGTCTCGATGAATTGTATTTGGTGCATTTCATTCGCTGATTTTACCAGACACAAAAAATGTTAAAATTGCTTTTAAGTTGTAAGGAACAGTTTACAAAGTCTTCACAAAAATATAAAAGAAACAACAACTTTCGGTGATCGTTCTTGATATCAAACTTGCTGTCTCACCTTTTGCTATGGAATCTAGGGAGAAAGTAAATTTCTGAGCACAATCTTCTAATATTTCCCAGAAAACTTCTCCCAGTTTTAAACTACTTTTAAATACAAATTTACAAGATTCTATATACCATTCTTTGATTGGAGGGTTCTCAACTATCATAAACAAAAATAGAAAAAAAAATTATAGTGCCAATAGTGCCAAAGTACTAATAGCAGCTTTTGAACTAGCGTCTGAAAATGTTATGTCTTGCGGGGGAAGAAACTGTTTCGTATTTCTTTACACCTCAAAAAGTCTCGCTTTTGTATACATCGCACAAATATTTTTAATATGTATCAAATTTAATGTGATAATTTATTTATGATAAATGGTAATTTAACCAAAACTTAAGGACTCTAAATTTCTCTTTCTAAATTTGTTACGAAAATGACTTTTCTCCTACATAACGGCGGCTAAAATATTAATTGGTATTGCACTACTGTGAATTGCTTTTTGTAAACATTTACAAAAATAGAAAAAGTTTCAAAAACTTACCTTTTAAATTGTTTTTCCGTAGAGAATGCGGGGATATAGTTTTAGGCTACTTTCGTAATAATTTCTTCAACATTTTGGTTTTTTAAATTTGGACTATCTACCCAAAATTCATTACTGTTTGCAAACAATTAATTGCACTAATTAATTTATATGTTAATTTTTTCACATATTATGAAATTTTGAAAAACAGTTGTATCAACGAAATGAAATTAATCGTAAATTCCGAATCTAGGTCTTAAATTAAGTTTTCAAATTTTTTCTTAGTGGTAACGTAAATTTAAATTCTTTACTCCAACTTTAATTTGAAGAAAAGATAATTAAATTGTCTTTTCAAGGAAAACTTCAGAAAAAGTTTTTTTTTTTCATTGTCATCTCACGATATCTATTTTTCATTGTGATTTTGCTAAATATTTATTTCATCGATGTTTCTACTATCCCAGAACTGTTATTAGTGCCTTTGCTTACCAGTGCACACATCTGTTCAAGTCTGAGTAGGTCATTATCTCCGATTAACAGTTATTCTTATAAGAAGTTATAAACTTTTTTTGAATTGTATTTGCATTCCATCAATCGATTTACGAAATGATTGACATTCTTGTACGGAACGTGGTATACAAAAAGACGTTTTTTCCAGAGCGTCATTCAGATGAGCGGTTTCCGCTCTTTGGGAGACGACGAAGAAGTGGAATTCGAGTGTCAGATCTCCGACAAAGGCCTGGAAGCCACCAAAGTGAGCGGTCCCCAAAACACCGACTGCAGAGGGTCACACCGACGACCGGCATCCAAAAAAAGATTTAGAAAAATTAGGTATTTAGATAAAAACATAGAAAGAACGTGGTAGGTATCTAAATATTATTATCATAATTGCAGATGCTATAATTGTGGTGAATTCGCGAACCACATTGCCGCTAAATGTACGATGGGGCCCCAACCGAAACGATGTCACAATTGCAAAAGCGAAGACCACCTCATAGCGGATTGTCCCACGAGAGTGGAGCGTCCACAGAAATCCGGCGAACAGAAGTCCGATCATAACGGAAACGGCACCGGATCATCTGCTACTGCTGCCACCTCGGAAGATATCGCTAAACCTGAATAATCATCGAAGTAGAGGAAACGCCCGACTTGTGTTCATTAGAGTAGTACGTTTCCATAGATGCCAGCACACAAGAACTCGCGTAAATACTGACACCTTCATTCGTTTCGATTATGTTGATCAAGACAAAAACAATTTCTTGTGTACTGTTATCTGCCATCGATTTCATCGGTAATTTCCTTCCTATCCGAGAAGACTGAATTCACAAGGACGTGGAAATTACCGTTGAAACGCCTTTAGCCTCTCGAGTGAGCATTCTTGGAAACGAAGAGTTTGCTCATTTGAGATATTCAAGCCCAAAGACGACGATATCAAATTCAGGAGATAGTCATTACAGTATCCAGTACAGAATTTGTGAAATGGTGCGAATATTTTACGAATTGTGTAAATATTTAAGCCAGTGCAATGCAATAATCAGGAGTTTATTAGTTACATTGAAAACTATCGAATTTACATATCGTGCTGTGAAAAGGATTTAAATTTAATTAGAAAGATCCGGAATAGCCCAGCGCATCCACCAAAATTCCCATGGTCTTTTTGATGAAATTTCATTCCACGATCCTTTAAAAACGGGGCAACAATTCCAGTGGACAATTTTGATACCTATTTAGAATGTTTCTAATTATCAGAAGTTATATTTTAGTATCTTAAAATATAATTTTTACGTTTGTAGGATCTTTAGCTTGAAGTACGTGTTCAGTCGTCGATGAATAATTAAAAAAAAATTAGTCGGGAGCCCCTTAGATTCCCTTTCAAATTCACATGACCTGCAACGAAACATTTACACGTTGTTAATAAAAATGTGTGAAGTTGAACAGGTTTGGTTTAAAAAAAATGCATGAAATTTCTATTAGTTGGGTACTTACAAGATTTTTTTCTATGCCATAGATATTTAAGTAACTTTTTAAATTAAAGATGTAGTACGACACCATTGTTTATATCAGACGCAAATTCAAAATTTGTATTTATTGTATTTATAAAACCTATTGTTTTGCGTTGTTTTTATTTTGAGGATGTTTTTTTAAATTATTTTATGTAAATTATGACACGATTGATTCTGTTTGGAAGTGTTTTATTGAAAGTTTTACTTTTTATTAATTTTATTCTCTTTTATTGGAGATATTTTTCGTAGACTGCGAGTAATGATATTTCAGTTTATTAATATGGCGTCGAACTACAACATAGAGTACTTAAATGGCATCTACGTAAAATAAGAACTACACCACTTCTTTTCTACTTATCGTCGTAATGTTTTTTGTGTAACATATGACCGTTGCTTATGTTTAATTTAGTGTTAGCTCTTAAGTTTCGCCTGTACTACCAGTCACAGGAATCACAAAATTCTACCTCATTTGTAAAGGCTATTATTTTACTGCTATTTATTTATGGTTCCTACGCTGTGCCACTGTACATTAAGAGTAAGTTAAGACTCCTTCCACTTCTCTGTACCTGAAATGTCAATTTACATTTCAAAAATATGCCCACAACATGATTCGAGATCGAGTACAAAATAATAACTCTAGTACAACCATGTTAACAATTTTTGTTACCTACATTCATTGTACAACTTGTTATTTTACATTATTTCAATTATTTTGCAATAGACTGATTATGTTATAAGCTCAGGGATTTACAGAACAGTACATTTTAAACCAAATAAGTAGGATTATCAAGAACTAAATACGTAATATAGGTAGTTTGTAACGACTGTTTTTTATTTACTCTCCCATCAATTTCCGAAAGTTTCGTGTCTTTTAGCAACACCGACATCATTTTTAATAGAAAATGTTCAAGTATGAAGTGCGTCATTTGGAATGGTCCGGCACAACTATTTTTCTTTTTATTCAAAGCATTTTGTAGAATCTACAGTTCATTTATAGCTAATCAAATTTTGAGATGCTTTAACTCTCCAGTTCCCATTGTGGGTCTCTCAGACCGAAGTAAATATTTTTTGAAAATGAGCGAGTCATTTTTTGAACGATTGTTATGTGCCGAATTGTATCTTCGTAATTTGTATATTGACAGCTCAGTGTATAAATCACGTTGAAATGAACAATTCTTACTTTTCCAGGTCTCCCAGACTGAAGCGGTTAAGTGTGTTTTTCTAAGTCTCAAAAAATGTTTGTGTATGTATGTATAACTTTAAGTTTATAAGATCTTTTTGTGTTTTTTTTTTTTTTTGCTAATTTAGGTTAATTGTAGACGTCATGTGTGATTATGAAATAAAGCAAGCTCGGTTGACCCGATTGATGGAGGAATGTTTGGCTAAAAATCAACAAAAAACTCTGTTGGATGAAGAATTTAATGCCAGTTCAGACAGCAGTGAAGAAGTTATTCTCGAACAAGATAATGAAGATAGTGGACGTGAGCAAAAAATTTCTGATTCAGAAAACTTGAACGACATTGTTGTAAACGCAGATGAGCCGTATTTTTAGGCAAGGGTAAAATTACTGAATGGCTAAAACACGTGTTATCTCAGAAAATTAAAGTCAGACCAGAAAATAAAATTGTGCGTCTTCCGGTGTCGAGATTACCGACCAAAAGTGTGAAAAACTTTCTTGAAATTTGGTTGGGGTAAACCCAAAAAAATCATAAATTCTTTAACAGGGAGGTATTCAAAAGAAAGTGATGTCAGACCTACCGACAAATTAGAAATTTGAGCTTTTTTGGAGTTCTGCGACGAAACGCAGCTGATTTATGGAGAACAGATGCCTCAATAGTAGAATTAACTCGTTTAACAATGTTTTTGAATTGTTTTAAATTTCTACTCAGTTGTATCAGATTTGAGGATATACAAGAGGTGGAGGAAAAAAAAGCTTGTACCTGTTCGAGTCATTTTTAGTATGCTTGTCAGTAAATGAAAATCTGTTTTATTTGTCTGAATATGTAACAATAGACGAGAAACTTGAAGCTTCCGGAAACAGTACATTCCGTCTAAACCGAACAAGTATCAAAATGTTTGCATTGTCAGAAGCAAAAATGTATAATTTAAGTAATCTGGAAGTGTATGTTGGCCAGCAACTAGAAGACCTTTTTAAAGTAAGCAACTCTTCAGATGCTATTCTTGAACAACTTTGTGAACCAATAAATAATTCGGGAAAAAACTTGTCGGTGGATAACTGGTTTGCAAGTTTTCCTTTAACTGAAAAATTAATAAAGAAAAAATAACTTTGGTAGGAACAGTTAGGAAAAATAAAACAGAGCTGTCCTTAGAAAAATTCTAATTTTGCAAACCCATCAGTACGTTCCAGCATAGTTGGATTTCAAAAAAATAGCACTAGTTTTGTATACTCCAAAAAAGAAAAAGAATGTTTTACTTGTTTCTACTACGCATCACAATGACGCTATTGATCTAGAGAGTGGAAAAGGAAATAAACCAGAAATAATGACTTTGTATGACCATACAAAAAGTGGAGTTGATGTAGATAAATTTGTGCTTCTGCTACAATTGTGTCAGAAATACTCGCCGGTGGCTATTGGTAGTATTGTCTTCACTACTAAATGTTGGGCTATCAATGCTGTTGTTTTATTTTGTGTAAATAATCCAGTAAAATTGTAAGAGGGGAATTTTCGAGAAATCTGTCAGTGTCAATAATTGATCTCCATTTACGAAGAATGTACACTACAAAATCTGCCGCAAGTAATGAAACCACGCATAAAAAAATATGCAAAATAGAAATTGAAGATACAGCCAAACAACAACAGGCAGATGCTTCTCCTATTGCACAATAAAAGCTAACCGAAAAACGAAATTCAAGTGTAAAAAGTGTGAAAAGTTCATGTGCCTAACGCATATAAGTGTGGTATGTGATAATTGTGTCTCACAAAACTAATTCGATGAAACTTTTTGAGAATATATGTATTTAATTTTTTTCTTAAAATACGTTGAAATGTTGCGGAATTTTGCTGGTCTTTTAAATCCTACATTCTTTCTAGAATTTTAGATTCAATGATTCCAAATTCTCGAGTTCTGGACGCTCTTATTTTATTTGATCTAAAATTTTGGATTCGCTTATGCGTAATATGTACTCAGATTCTAAACTTTTAAATGCTACTACTTCAAATCCTAGATCCTGTAATGTTTACTTCTTACTTCTCTTACATTAAAAAATCTAAAGTTGCTAGAACTGCTTATTGACGCTTAACATTTACTTTACTTTTTAGTACCTTAATTTTAAAGATTTTGGAATCTCAAGTTTTCCAATGCTTAAATTTTGTACCTAGATATTTGTATTCAAGATTGTATTTTTTTTTATTATTGTAGATCTATTTAATTTTTATTTTATAAAATATTGGTATTTCAAATTAGAAATTCTTAGATTTAAAGGTACTAAACGGTTAGGATTTGTACTCATATTTGAAATAATTGGATAATAATTTGTAATATTTATATTTAAGTTTCCCACGTTAAGGATTTCCGGATCCTAAATATTTCCCAATTCAACTTTTAAAAATGTAAAAGTATAGATTCAATGATTTTAAGAATTTCATATTGTCAGAAGAGAGATTCTCATATTAATTTTTAAGATTCTCAAATCCTAGATTCTAATATCCTACATTTTTTCAAGTCTAGATTTTTGGATACTGATTTTTCAAAATTTTGGTTGTCCGATCTTAAATCTTGTATTTTTCTGGATTCTATTTTTTTAGATGGAAATCTTTCAAATATTTGATTTTTATTTTAAGAAATCATTTTTGGTCCAAAACTTTTGCACAATCAGTTTCTCAGATTGAATTACTCAACACTCTATATTTGTACTAAGACTTTTTTTTATTATAACTGAGCAATATTTGGCATCCAAAATTTAATAAATAATGGTAATTATTAGAATTATTATCCATTTGCTAATTGCTTAGACAGACTAATTAACTTGACTAAGAGACTTAATCAAAATACATTAGAAAATGTAAAAATGTAATGTAATGTAAAAGATTTAAGCGCTGCGGAGACATTTCTGGGCCACAAAAAACGTCTTTTCTTTCAAGCATTTGTAAACGGTATAAACTGTATGGTTTGATAAAAAGTTGTCGCTGCTCATTGATGAAGATACAGTATTTTATAATTTTGTGTAGACATTAAAAGAATGCCACCGATAACGGTAACGAAAGATGTACTATTATAGTTTTGAAAAATTTGATATAGACAACAATAAATTTGTTCTAGTAAATAATAGTTCACATGCTAAATAAGGCCTTAAAATAGTGCTCAAAGTTCACGTACAGTAATTAATTTTTAGAGATTCTCTAACTAAATTATCCAGGAATAATGGCGTAAAGACAAAATGTAGGCCAAATACAACGCCTATGGGACAAAATTTGCAAAGTTACACCTATTTACTTGAAATCCTCTAAAATGAGCACTATTTTCAATTTCCAGTAACATATGTGTTTTTTTCGATGGAAGATGATTGATTGGTGTTAATTTCGGAAAAAGTTATAAAGTAAATATCTGACATGAAGTTTATCACCTAATTGGACATAAAACGACTCTTGGAGGTCTTGTAATTGTTAAAGAATAACCACTGTGCTTTTCCGTTATTTATAATAATGTCGTTGTAAATCTATTCAAATTTCAAAGATTTCAAGAATCTGTACATTCTTTATAATTAAAGATCAGATATTCTTGTTGTACAAACATTTTCGTAAAGGTTACAAAGAAATTTTTAAAAAATCACTCAACTTTTTAAGTGCCGTCTTCTAAAAATAAATAAATTAGCAAATAAGTGCAACAGAATGTTTAAAAAAATACATACAAGTTTAAAAATTACTGTGACGTTGCTATAAAGATTCACAGAACGATGATGATGTCAATTGTTAACTCTTATTCGGAGCAAAGATAAATACAAATACCACCATCTGATGATAAATTTAGGGTTATGCTGTAAGTCAAAAATACGGAGACTGGTTTTATTAAAAGCTCGAATTTTCCTATGACGGCATACCCAAGTTGTTCCTCCGATGGCATAAGTATTGTTTTTACTACAGAGAAATGTCATTTGCAGCCTTAAGTACAGCGTCAACTAAGAATAAGAGGCAAGAATGACAGTGAAAAACATAGCGGAGACTTTGAGAAATGTTAGAGAAAAAAAGATGGGTTGGCAATTAGCGTTCCTGTTACGACACGACACAGAAGATTCAAAAATAATTGTAACAGTACAAAAGGAAAATTGGGGGTAAAAGACCTGGATTTAGTTGGGACATGGAAGATGAATTTGCTCAACATATAAAGGATATGGAAACTAGAGTGTTCAGTTTGACACCGGAAGATTTAAAGAAGTTAATTTTTGAATTTGCAACTAATAATAATATAAAAAACTCTTTTAACAAAGAAAAAGAAACAGCTGGTGATAAATAGATAAAGGGATTTTTCAAACGGAATCAAGAAAGAAACGGGAAAAATTTACAAGAAAAGCAGAAAAGAAGATATTGATTGAGGAAGAAAAGGACGATCTCAGTGACGATGGAGACTGATGACGATGAAGCGAGTACAAAGGGTACGATAGTTTTCCTTTTAAAAATCGATTTCAAAAGATGACTGATTTAATTCCGTTTTCTAGGAATGTAAAGATTCCACTAAAGACTCATATTTTCCGCTGAGATACATACAATGAATTCCATCATCAAATTCTGAAATGTGGTGAAAAATTTGATGAAAGTAACTTGAACGCTGAAGGACGTTGCGTTTGTAGAACAAAGAATGAACCCTCTCTTAAAAAAATAATTTGTAAATTGTTTCCACAACTGCAATTATATTATCACGTGTATTAATGATTTTCTAAAAAAGATCTTCAGGTATTTTCTCAGCAATGCGTTTAATGAAATCCATATAAACATATTACCTAAAAGGTTGTGTAAACACAATATTAAGAGCCAAATTATTGGTACCATTTTTTTTTAATAAACGGTAAATGTTGAACAATTATTAGTGTTGTCGGCAAAGATCTTTAAAATAAAACGATGTACAAGGAACAATTCAACAAGCAAAGTTTCTGTCTGTCTGTTATTAAATCTTCATTAAATTTTTGATTATTTCCTTTTTCCATATCTTAAGAAACATATTCTTTTTTAAATTCTCCACCCAAAATATTTACAATTAAATAACACATGTGACGTTTAACAACACAAAATGAGTAGGCTCGTTGGTAAAGCTAGGAAAAAATCAGTTTTAAACAAAATAATCAATAACTGGCAAAAGTTCTGTTCAACTATGTACTATAATTTTTTTCACGTTACTATTAGATATTGGAGTTATGTCTTCGGCCTCAATGTATTTAATTTATATTTATCAATACTCGTCGCTTAATAACGTATTGCGTTACCATCATTCTGGACCATTTCCATAAGTCCTTCTATAGTATGTGAAAAATCTATATAAAGTGATAAGAATAAGGCGGAAAGGCGGTTTTAACAATAACACTGTTCCTTGCGTTTTGTGTGTCGTTGCATTATCTTGTTGAAAGAACGCGATGTTGCATGTTAATATAGCAATGATGTGTTCTTTAGCTAGAAAACAAGAGAAATTTGGATTTCATGTCAGAAGTGTCGTTACTGGTGCCACAGTGAGTGCGCGGGTGTCGAAAAAAGAATCAAGCAATTCATCTGCGAACTTTAAAAATAAATCTTTTTGTTAAGTTTTACCTTGATGTTTCGTTATTTGATGATTTCTATTTTGTTTATTCGTTGATTCATTTGTTTTGTTACAAGTTGTACTCCATTACCTTAAATATATTTTAAATAGACTAACAAAAAATAATTTATATTTGTTTTCACAAATTTCACAAAAACGCCAGAGTTCCGGTTCAAAATTGCGTTTTTTCAATAACCTACATGAGAATTTTTTTCTTAAAGAATTCATAAAATATAGAAAAATATTTAAACGATAGAGTAACTGGCGGTTGTTTCTCAAGGTTCACCGAGCGAACGAAATTAAAATCGCGATACCTCATGAATGGTAATTGGTAGAAATAAAAGTATTCAGACCTTTTTCGTAGAGAATTAGATAATATACAAAATTTAGCGTTTAAGAAATATTTGTAAAAAAATTATTTCTAATAATGTGTTTGGGTTTGTTCCAGTTTTCTACTCTACAGTAATTTTTCTGAAGATTAAACTTTTTGTTGCTGAAACTTCATTATATAGAATATTTTTAAATTAACAACAACCTTTGAACTAGTAAATCAGATGAACAAAAAAAAAAAACGTTTCTGTAATTATTACTTCCCAAAAGCACTTAGTGTAATCTGGGATTCCCTAAAACCATCCAATGTGATTAACCTAAACTAAAGTTAAATAAAAATCAAGATACTTTAAACTCTACTTTTTCTGCAAACTGAAAAATTAATTCGCCATTGTTTTTTTTTAAACAGTAACACAATAAAACCACATTCATTTAGCAACAAGCTGTAGTTTTATATGTTCATTTACTGTAATTGAGTACCTACTTGTTGGAAATAAGGTATTATTATTAATAAATAAATAATTATAATGCTCTATTATTAGATTAATCTCGATTATTATTAACTATCAATGCCTAAAAAAGTAATTGGGAACTTGATAGATATCGAAAAACTATCACTTTGGAAGTATTTGTATTATTTTTTTATAAAAGTGAGTAAAAGTTTAAGAAAGCAGTTTTTCTCAGTAGATATTAGTTTTTTTTTCCAAATATCTCTGAAACCACTGCAAATAACGATCGAGCGATCAAAATAATTTGTCCTCGAAACCGAAAACGTATGTCCATATTTGATCGACACTTATAAATGTCAATTAGGAAACGAGATTTTATTGTGAAAAGTACCTGATTTTTTAAGAAAAACATATTTGTTTTATTCCACTGATATGATAAAAATTAAAAATGGTCCCCTTTTTTTAGTAGCAACAACGAGCCCTTCGTCTAATTCCATCAATGACACATGCCAAAATAACGTATTAATCCTAAAAAAGATATACATTTTCGGTTTCAAGGATGATTCGATTACAAATTATCTTGATCGCTCAATATAATAGCTCGTTGAAAAGGAAATTGTACCTTCAATTAGGGTTGAACGGTTCCACGTAAATAGGGCCAAGGAAAACCTTTTTTTTTCTTTCTCTAAACCCTGACTTGAAAACATTCCATAACTCTGCCAAAAACAAAATGTAAAAAAATGTTGGCAAAAAGGGGTTTTAGACGTCCCCCGTTGGTTTGTGAAATTTAGATTAAATAATTTTTAGACTAAATAAATAACTTAAAGTTCATCTTTTAAATGAGTTGCAATTTTTGCTTCTTGCATTCTATTTACGCATTTCTTTAGTTTTAGTCTTTTCATTAAATTTAATTAGAAGTTTTTAAGCCAGATTTAATCAACTAAAATTTCACATTTCATATATTAAAATTCAACGAGTATAAACCGAGCAGTTATTTATACAAGTTATTTCTCACCACAGTTTGCAAATCGTGAAAATTCCGTAGAAATCCGTCAAATATTACAGATACTACAAAAAACTGTTTGTATACTTAGAAAAGCAAATATTTATATTTATTTAAAGGTCGAAAACACGTATGACGAGAATTGGCCTGATAAGAATTATTTACTGTAGTTCAATGTAAGGAAAACGGCCTTTGCACTGTGGTACTGAAAAACATTATCAGACATAATTTGTTTATTTACACAAGTAAGTTTTCATTGCTAGTGTTTAAGTTAGGCAAAGATTTAAACACACAAGTTTTATTTCGGATAATATCAGTCTTCGTTGAGTGGTTAAGAGAAAACTCATTTGCACTTCTTGAAGAGCAGTGAATATCTAAAGCTAAGATCTCTCTAGTACTCGGATTCATACTTCCCGAAGGCATGGAACTGGCCAAAGGATTAATAAAATTATCACTAGAAACTGTCTCACATAGGTCTTCCACGTGGATATCATCTTTGGGAGATGATGAGCCACTGTTACCTAAAAAGCTAGGTTTTTCAGGATTCCCTTTCTCAAAAACATAGCACAATTGGGAATCATTATTGGAATCAGAATTTGCATGTGGTATATTAAAATTCCCATGAGCTAAAACTTGAGGAGAATATTGTTGATGATGAGAACTTCTGGTAAAGATGTAACTAGGAGAAGGTGGGGCCATGAGTGGCTTTTCTGGAGCATTCTGAACCAGTATGATCCTAGAAACAACGAATCGATTTGATACTGATTCTATCAAAATGTCTCACCTATTGTGTGCTTTCCACCTTGCAAAAAGATGTAAGTACTGTCGACATTGTATGTACATGAATACGGCACCACCTGTAAAACCAACTGCAACTACAACTAACTTAGTCCAAAAAGGCCAAGCTGTAAAAAGATGTTATTTTTGGGAAGAATATAGTTTGATTCTAACCGATAAGGCCCTTCTGAACTTCCTCTGCAGCCCTATCTATAAGCACAAACAGGGACCATATTACACACACAGCCGCCACAAAGTGAAACAGAATGGCACACAAGAGACGCCTTCTTTCTACACTGCTCATCTCCAAAGTTCTCCACTATAACGTAAGCCCTTAATTAATTTGATCAACAAGTCTTAATACTCACTTCCGATAAAGGTTTGATTTTGGTTTGCAAAATAAAGCTAAACTTGCATAATTCACACGAACGGGTGTCGGATGCAGCCAACCACTGTCTGAGACAAGATTGATGCACATATTTCAAACTACCAGAGCAGTAACAGGGCGATAGTAAAGGGTTGTCTGTGTCCGCTTCACAATGACAAATTCTGCAAATGTCCCCGTTTGAATTCGAAATGTTCGAAGCTGAATCGTATTTGACATCTTGTTTCTTCAGTTCTGAATTCATATTAATTCAATGTTTATGACATGTCACTGCTTCGAACTATCAAAGTTGTAATTTTCGCCCTTGGTGCACTTGAAGAGACAACCATCAAACCTGCTCACGTTGGATTATTTATAAAACCAGATTATTTTTACACCGAAAGTTTGAGGTTTAAGCGCCCAGAACTGGATATTTGTCAAAGCTGACAGTTTTCGTGAAACGTAACCTAGCACTGACAGAAACGTCAATGACAATGACAGCAAAATCCTTCACACTAATTTACACCAACTATTCGAGTCGATTTAAGGGGAAGAGCAGCACTTACAATCATTTTTAATTGTTAGTTTACTCTTCTGAAATTTCTGGTGCGGGATCAAGTAATTATTTTTAATCAAAAAAACTAATCCGACGAGCGCCCTCTTTGTGACTATCGCGTCAAGTGCTAAAAAAAAAACAAAGCGAAATTTACCGATTTAATCAAAAACGACGACAAACGTTAAATACACTTATTGCACCTTCCTAACAAAGCGGTGTAATGCGCATTTCCACAATTATCATTCTATTTCTAAAAACTTTGATTTGATTAAATTTTTTGATAACGTCAAGCCGATAAGTAGGTAGCGCATTTACCGACATGAAGCCACTGACGAGAATTGCTGTCATTGTTTGACAGACGGCGCTCAAATGATAACCTATATTCAAGGTTTTGTATATATTGATTTTTGATATTTAAATAAGAAGCCACATTCTATATAACAATAACATTAGCACTATTCTGAGCATTTAATTTAATTACGCGCAACTAATATGTCGGAGGTGAGAAAGCGCAAAGATTCGGACGTGAAGACTCCGGAATCAGCGGAAAGCGACCATGTAAGTACCGAAAAAATATTTTATTTACACATTTGCTGAATCACATTGCTTGTTTACATTTCAAGAGATCTCATATTTCATTTTGCATATATTTTCAGCGCTTTTTAATTAAATAATTAACGACAATTAAAGCGTTTGACAGTTGTAATCAGAGATAATAATTGTTTATAGCAAATTCATAAAAATTACAGTTGATGACATCTTGTAATTTTTTAATTAGGTGGATAGCGAGGACGACAAGCTTGGGGCTTCCATCAACTTGTCAAAGACAGTTCCAACAGGGACAGACAAGGCCCCTTCAATTTTAGAGTATTTACTTCAAGACTTGCCTGAGAAATGGCGCAACTGGTTTGTACGGGGCATTTTCAGCTTGCTAATGATCTCATTTTTCCTTGTAGTCATTTATGGGGGCCCTCTTGCATTAATGATAACTGTAAAAACAACGACGGTGTAAAAATTCCATCTAATGACTCTGTTGTAGACTTTAGTTGTACAAGTAAAATGTTTCCAAGAAATTATTAACATAGGCTATGCAGTTTATCGCATCCATGGTCTTCCTTGGTTCAGGTCCCTCTCCTGGTATTTCCTCATGACATCAAACTATTTCTTCTATGGAGAGAATCTGGTTGATTATTTTGGAGTTGCTATCAACAGAACTGTAAGTATCCCAATTCTCTAAATGCCACGTTTTAACTTTCACGTTTCAGGATTTTCTTAGAGGGTTAGTGACATATCATCGATTTATATCTTTTTGTCTATATTGTGGGGGTTTTGTATGGTTTGTGTTGAGTCTAGTCAAGAAATATTACATGAAGCAATTCTCGCTGTTTGCTTGGACCCACGTTGCTTTGCTCATCGTAGTCACACAGTCCTATTTAATTATTAAGAATATTTTTGAGGGACTTATATGGTTCATAGTTCCGGTTTCTATGATCATCTGTAATGATATTATGGCGTATGTTTTTGGATTCTTCTTTGGAAAAACGCCTTTGATCAAATTATCACCAAAGAAAACATGGGAAGGATTCATTGGGGGAGGAATCTCGACTGTAATTTTTGGACTTATGGTAAGTTCTGTTATTTCTTTACATTTCGACGTAATTTGGGTAGTGAAAGCGAGAAGTAGCTACTCGTCCTTACGCTATGTTACAACACGTGTTTAATTGAGTAAAATTTCCTTCTGATTGAAGAAATTTAGAAACTATTTTTTTTTGTGTAATCATAATCATTTAATTGTTGGTTTCATTTTGATTTTTACCATTTTTTACATTTTTAAAAATGTGTAATTGCTTATAATTTTCTTAACAAATTCGGTGGATGTTTACTAACTGAATAGATTTCATTGCTAAAATATACATAAATTTGAAATGAAAACAACGGAAACAGGAAAGTGCTAACGTCACCTCAAGCTTCACTAGGTAAAAATATAGTATAAATAAAATAACGACTATGGCAAGCTGTGGATTTTTCCGTTAAAGGCATCGGACAACATTTAAAATGAAGAGAAAAAATGAATTTGCTTATCCCAAAACAGGTATTAAATTGCATTACGTTTGCTCATTAGCAAAATTTACTTATCAATTTTTTAAATTTACACAGGCCGCATTTTTATAATTGATTTATCAACGGCTTAGTCTGTTATCTTATACCTGTTTAATCTAATTACACATTGTTAAATATTATCGGTTTCACTAATAATGATAATCTATGTGAATGTCAATTTTCTAATAATTTTGTGTAAATATTATCAGTTAGTCTTGTTTTAATGGTCTGTATTTCAATTCGTTTATAAAGAATTGAATAAGGATCAACTAATTAACTGTAAGGTCATTAAACAATTCTCGCGGTTCTACTACGACTTTCAAATGTAAAAATCTTTTTTTTTGTTCGCGCGCCAAGATTGGAAATGGCCAATTAATTTGTGAATAAACCTATATGCTCGTATATACACCTACATACCCGCAAAATTTTGCCAATAAACAAAATGATTCAATAAAAACGCAAATATTGAAACTTAGATATCGGTCTGTGGACAACTTGCTTGTTTGACAAATTGAGGTTAATAGACCACGGTCATCAGCTGACGGAAATTAGGCAAGTTGGATATTTGGCTTTCCATTTTATTTCATTTTTTTCTGTTCTCGCGCGAGGTTGAGATATTTGCATTCCCGCTGAATCCAGAGGACGCTTTACCAAACATTGAATTCTTAACAAGTTAATAAGACGTCTTGCGTCACGAACGGAAAAAGTACGAAATGTTTCCACATAAACCAATGGAAAGTGATGTACACTAACAACAATATCGGACACCTTTTTACTTTTTGTAGGAAAAAACGTATTTTATTTTTTACTTTTAATAATAAATCAAAGGCTGAAAACTGACAAAAACACAGATGATGCTATAGTAAATTTTATTTGTCTTTCGACAAGTTTATATGTAGAAGCCACATTTCTAGACCTTACAAAAGCCTTTGATTATATCTCTCATTTTATTTTAATTCGCAAGTTGTATTGTTATAATTTGCACCTAAGTAGTTCCAAGTCCTCTTGCAGAGAGGTCCCAAAAAATTGAGCTCGGATCTGTTGAGCACAAAGTTCCACAAGGACCAGTCCTTGGTTCTTTGCTTTATTAATGTACATAAATGATTTTTTTTCCGTGTAGAAGATAAACCTAAAACCACCTTATTTTCTGGTGATACGACACTGCTCAACAAGGAGGTTCAGGATTTTATCCGAAAAACCGGAGGCTCAGTTAAAGACCTATGAACGGTATTGTCGTAATCGACTTTGTTGGAATGAAAGACGGTTTCTATATTTTTTTCAGTTAAATCATTACGCATTACAAATGCTGGCAGCGATGTGATACTTATTGTATGGCTTAACCATGGAGATGCTTTTAAACCAAGATTAAAACGTTCGTTAGAAACAAATTGTTTGTACAATTCTGAAGACTCTTTGAATTGTAATTTTATAAATTTAATTGATTGATTTGTTTTTTATTTTTTGCTTTTGTGACATTGTAAAACGTTCTCTTAAAAACAATCAATTATTATTAAAAAAATATTTTGCTTGTTTGTCACCACCAGTTTAAGAGACGACTTTGTCAGATTATTGGAAAATTTCAAAATTCGGCCCTGCCTATAGAAATAATGTCTTTCAAAAACTCAATTTTTATCTAATCCTTTATATAACTGAAAGTAAACTAATGTTATCTACACAGATTTTTCAAATGCTTGCGATAAAATTCACCACACTTTGCTTTTAAATAAATTGATAAAAATTAGTTTCTCAAACAATCTGATTTGCCTGATCAATTTCTACTTACTTGAGCATTTTATGAAACTGATGTACCCCAAGGTTTAGTCCTGGGCCCGTTGCTCTTAATACATTCATAACGACATCATTGAAGTAATTGATGTTTCATTATTGTAGTGTGTGGATGACCTTAAAACCTAGCGTATAATTGATTCAATTAATGATTGTATTCCACTACAAACCAACTTGAACAATAAAAATGTTTTGTGATGACATTGAAATTGAACATTTTTTCGGTCATAACTGTATTATTTTCAAGCAATTTGTTTAAAACTTGCCGCGTTCAGTAGCCAAAATAACCAGCGGGTAAAAAGATTATTATATGAAACTGTTGCACTCCTACAGTTGGATTATAAAAATGTGGCAAGTTATTTACCTGCAAACAAATAAAAAATGAAGTAGCAAAATTAATAATTGTGGCAAACAACATTTCTAACTTGTTTTGAGGATTTGTATGCTTTTTAAGGGGTAAAATTGAATCAATTTTAGAATAGTTATTAGAACATTTAAAAGTAGTATTGTAGTTGTTAAATATAGGACAATTCAATGGTAATTTTCTATTTTTTCCTGTTTTCTCGCCATATCACGGTTATAATATTTATTCTTATTCTAATGAATAGCGTTTACCTTCACGCAATTTTTTTGTGAATATTAAACAAGGCAATGTCAAGAAATATATCAAAAATAGAAATTATTAATTTTATCACTAAGAAGACCTATTGTGGTCAGTGTAAGATTTATTCCTGAACAGATTGGCAAATATTAACGATAATAAAAAACGCAAGGCGCAGAATTTGAGCATTAAATTTTGGTGTTCATTTTTCCTATATTACCGTGTAAAATTTACTGAGGTGGAGGATGTTTTTTAAAAACAAGAAAAGATAAACAAAGTTTAAGTTTGCAGTTAAAGAAGCTGACATGAAGTTGCCCAGCAAATGTCGGACACCTGATGGTACAAAAGTGTAAAGATAAGAAAAAGAAACATAAACATAAACGGGTTTAAGTGACTTACGTGTGTAGATATTCCAATTATCATAAACTCAAGTACTTCGTTGATGAATACAAATCAAGTTAAAAGTCCAATTTTATAACACTTATGTGAAGCAGTTAATAAAATTCGTAATACGAATTAGAATAAACGTGGTATCGTCAGTGATACGTTAGTAATAAAACAGTGAAAATTTGATATGCAAAATTTGCCTCAATGTAAAATATTTGTGGTCACTTGTACAAACCTTCGCTTCTCTTTGTTATAATTATGAGATAAATGGTTCCCTCGGTTTTTAGGAACTACTTAATTTTAAGTGATTCCTTAAATTATCGGTGCAAGTGCCAATTATATTCGTTAGTAGTCTTAAAAAGGTAGAAAATGTCATAAAAATAACTTCTTTCTGGTATATGCAATTTTTAAGTTCTTGGAAATATGTTCGTGTGTTTGTTAACCAGATGTCGCGTGAGAGCTAGTTTTTCAATTTATAAAGTACATACTGAAAACACAAGGACATTATTTTATTGATTTCTGTGAAAATAGATTGATTTCATTGTCCAGGTGGCATTAAATGTTAAGATGTAGAGTGCAAAAAATGTTTTAATGTGTACGATGTCTTAGAACACAATTTTTTGTCAAAATCGGAGACGAATGGTAATTTTAAGCTTACAAACGATTAAAGTGGACCAATCACAGTGCAATCACCTTAATGCATTGCAAGGTAATCTTTGTTGCCAAGTTACCTGCAAAAAGTTTTACATGCAATGGTGCACTGCTTGCCAAAAAACGCCACGATATATCGTACGCATCCACATTCTTCTATCCAGAACTCCTAACCAATCCATTCCAGCTGAACGCCGCGTTCGTTCGTGATTACGTCTGGTTGTAAGATTTTCATGTCAAATTTGTACAAACTACACATTATAGCGTCGCTGCGCCCCACTCTTCTGGCAATTTTCCGATACTCTAAACCGGCTTCATGCATACCGACAATGATCCCTTTATCAAAGGTGCTTATCTGAAGATAGGGTTGATCTCTACGAATTCAAGGCATCAAATCAAAAAGAAATGTCAAATTGAAAAAAGTAAACTAATAAAACATTTTCTTTTACGTCAGATAAATTAAAAAAAATGAAAAACTTTGGCGTTTTTTGCACCAAATTTTAATCGTTGCCTTACCTTAATAAAGCTAACAAACTGTTGATATTTCATGTCTTTAATGTGGATGCGTTACAGCAGAAAAACTTAATCTACCTTCTACTATTTACAGTAAAAAGCATAAAAATGAAACTGAAATACGAGTTCAAACATGTGCTGCCGAGAAATTAATTAATATTTCATCTTCTCATAAGATTTATGGTTATGACCAGTAAACTGTACGTTCTACGCTTCTGAATAAATACTTCTACTCTCATTAGCATAAGTGATCCAAGTCGAGATGTTTTTTTTTTTTTCAGGTAGTAATAAATATAAAGTCATCGCCAAGATAAGTTTTCATGCCGACCCTGGACATCCACTACAAGTTAAAAATTTTAGAAAAAAAATTGGATATTATAAATTACTTTAGGGGTAGTTTGTGATTTAACAGTTAATACCATAAATCTGTGTATAACTATCTAGAAACTATCTTTCCTGTACTTGTGTGATTCTTATTCGAAACATTTTGCGCATTCAATATATAACGCACTCCAGTAATTTTTTTGGGAAGCGCCTTTCACTTTTTTATAAATTTTGTATTTGATTTTTATGTAATTGCAGATATCGTACGTTATGTGTCAACATCCTTACTTCGTATGCCCGATTGAATACAGTGAAACGCTAGGTCGAATGACCATGGAATGCGAACCCAGTGCCCTGTTTCGTCCCACAGAGTATAATCTCCCGACTTGGCTGTCTGGAGTGCTGGGAGTTGTAAGTTATTGTTGCTCTTGGTGAATTTCACCGATTAAACAGCGCTTGTTTTTATTATAGTTTGGAGTTTCAAACACAATTTCACTTTACCCGTTCGTACTGCACTCACTTTCGCTTTCGGTATTTAGCAGTGTGATTGGACCTTTTGGGGGTTTCTTCGCCTCAGGTTTTAAAAGAGCATTTAAAATTAAGGTGAGGAATTATAGTGCTAAAATGATTAATAATTTCAAAATATCCAGGATTTTGGCGATATCATTCCTGGACACGGTGGAATCATGGATCGATTCGACTGTCAGTTCCTAATGGCCACTTTTGTCAACGTGTACATCAGCAGTTTCATCCAGACAGATAGTCCGCAAAAGTTGCTGTCACAGGTTTTGTATTTGAAACCAGAACAACAGCTGCAATTATTCCATATGCTGAAAGAATCACTTGAAAATCGTAATCTTTTAGAACTTAACAATTAAATCATATTTATTTTTATATATATTTATTTGTGCCATTGTTGTTGTGTTTCATAAGTTTTATTGATTGGTAGTTGCCCTTCGAATGATCAGATGTTTAGAATTACATATTCTAACGTTATAATTAATTGTTCATGATATATATATGTAGTTTCACCAAGACTTAATCTTAGAAACTAAACATGGGAAGGATGAGCTACGTATTTATACATAGTATTATTGTGTGTTGTTGTGTTTGTCTAATTTTATTATAATAAAACTGTGTTCCAAATGGCGAGGACTTGGAATAAGTGCAATATGAATTCTTTATAATTTAGTTTTCACATTCCTTAAGTTTTGTTTTAAGCTTTCTTCTGTAAGAGTAGGAGTGCCCAAATCTAGATCGGAATTTATATACCTACCTTATGCAAATTGTTAAATGTATTTTTGTTGTCGATGTTCAACACCGAATAAATTATATCTAGAAATATATCTATCTATATGTTTCGTTTTGATTTGTGTCTTCCAATATTATAATTAATTGTGAACGACTTGGAACAATCTTTAAACAAGTGCAAAAAGTATAAGTTTTGTATACCTCATAGTTAAGAAAACAAAAAATTCGACGGTAGTGTTCACGAAGTTATTGCCGTTTAAATATTGTACAAAACAAGTGTTTCAAACAAATTCTCTGTATGAGAGCAATATTTTTTTTTAACTTCGTACCAGATTTCACTAATTAATTGCTAATAATAATGACAAATATGTACCTTAATTAAACATATCCATTTTCAAAATTTTGTAAAAAAAAATAAACTTGGCAATTTTACATTTAAAATTTAAAAACAAGAAATAAATAGCGTTTGAGTTGAGTACGGTTCTGGATTATTAGAACACGTGTCTAAGGTAGAATATTTTTAGAGTATGCATTTCTTCGCATCGCCCTGTGGCCGGACCATATTCGCTATCTTTATCGCACACAAATAACTAAACCGTTCGTGTTTTCGCTATCTTTGTCACGCACTGCCAGGCGTCACCACAGAACACTTACTTATTAGAAATGAAAACTGCATAGAAATTTCAAGAAACACAGAATCAGCGCCCTCTGGTCAAAAAGTGGCCCAACTAACAGAGAGGCGCGTAGTTTAAAGGCGGGCTTTATTTCTATTCATTGAATTTTATTGTATTTATAATTTTTTAATAAAAGATAAAAATACTGGAAAAAAATTTATTGACCAACTAATTGTAACGTACATATAATTAAAATTCTTAAGTAAATCTCCTTGGGTCGTCCGTGAAAATTACATATATATATATATATATATATATATATATATATATAAAATATATTAAAATAAAAACAGTTCTTAAAAAGTAAAAAAAATATATTAACACATTTAAAATAAATCAACTTTCTTGCATGCATAACAATAAAAAAATAAAATATTATAAAACTAATCAATACATTCTTAAACTTAAATATAACTTTAAAGAATAAATAATATTTAAAACAAAAACACTTTTAAAATCAGTAAAAAAAAAACAAAACATAAATTCTCTTTATAACAGAACGATAAAAATTGATATAAAAACAGTCACTTTTTGGTTATATGTCACAGCCAGTATATTGCGTCAAAATCGGGTAAAAAAGTAATGAAAAGATTTAAAAATACTTTAGGCAGATTATTTAAATCTCTTCATTTTGGTGTGATGACCTTCACTCAAACATTTTCTTTTCTTTCGATCTCGAACATACTTGTAAATCAAAAACCTTGTACACTTATCCAAAATCAAACCAAAACAATCATGCCTCTCACAAACAGTTTGCCAAAGACCACATTTTAATTTGTACTCAGATTTGAAGCGGCTTTCCAAATTTGTTTGGTGAGCGTTTTTGTCCAAAAAAGAGTACAAATTTTCATGTATGTCCTGTACAAACAACATTACACGCTCACTTGCATACATCAGTCTCAAGTCATCATCACCTCGGTCTTTGAAGTACGTCAACAAATGAGACGGCAACATCTCCGTAGTTGTCAACGCACTTAGGCAAGCATCACAGTTGGATACATCTATCTGTTTTAAAATGTAACCTGAAACATAAGTCGAAATCTCTATAACCCAAGTTTTTTTGTGTCTCCCTTGAAGTTCGATTTACCGAAGTTTTATTGTATTAATATAAATATCAACATCTTATAGTACACCAAACTGCGGCCTCTTGTAAAGCGAAGGTCTGACGGTTATGTACCTAAAGAGGCAAAAATTATAGAAAAAAGAAGATATTAATAAAGTTATATAAAAAAGCTGATGATACATATTATGTGGCAACAAAGGTGAACGTGATTTTCATGTGTTTTAAAGATTCGTATAAAATGGTTTTCATTTTTAGGATTACTTTGTTGGTGGACTATTTACACATTAGATAGCAAAGGTGTTGCATAATTTCTGATATTCAAGGAAGAGTTTTGCTATGGCCGATAGATTTGGGTCTAAACATTACCCTAATCTATATCTTCCCAGATTGCCCATTTCTTCACAGATGCAGTCACATGAAAGATATAATCAAAATAATCAAGGGTAAAAGTAATTTTAAGCAAAATATTATGACGAGCACCTTACCTGGTTAGTCTAAATGCCCAAGACACATCCAATATTACAAGTAATGTCTAAAATAGTCTAATATTTAATGGTAAAAATAAACAACCTTTCTTTTAACGTTCATATTATTTGCTATTTACTAGTGACACTTGAAATTGCTACCAACCTTGAAAACATAAACTAGGTCTATGACGAAAATCAATTGGGTTCAAATTTTAATACACGATTCCCAGTTTAGAAAACGAGCGGATTTAAAATAAATGGTAAGTTTTTTAATAGCTTTATGAATAATGAAAACTTAAATTTTATTTAGTTTTTTAGTTATGTTGTAACTGTACAAAAAATGACAGATTGTGACATTTGCGTTTTCCATTTTACCCACCCAAAAATACTAATAATAATGAACAATTGGAATAGCTACTTATTAGGAACATAAACTCTACCAGTTCTGCTATTGAACCACTCAATTGGTCCTATAACAGCTCGCTTATAGACGCAAAGTAGAAAAAAATTAAAGCTACCTGTGTATAAGAGACACTTCAAAAGTGATGGATTATTATAGAATTATTATAGAATATATGTTACTTTTGATACCAAATTTTCTGCTGCTTTTGTCTGATTCCAGAAAAAAACATTAAAGGAAAAAAAGAACTGATGGGTGTTAAGTTCCGTTTTAGAATATTGACTACAAAATTCTGAGCACGACCAATTAAAAGATATAGTAGTAAATAATTACATAAAATATCCATAATAAGTTACTAAGTTATTTGCTCCTGCCCACTTTCAACATTGTTTATTAATTATAACAGCTGGGTAAAATGGAAGTCTAAATTTAGCGCAACGAAAAAGTTTTCATTCATTTTATTTCAGTGGAAAGCATTGAAGACTCTTTCTTAAAATGGCTTAAGTTTTCCGTTTGTAGACTCTGAAAGCAAATAGATAACTTATATATCGTATACATGAATTTTATAAGTATTATGGGACATGAACATCTTCTAACTAAACTATAACAACTTCATTTAAATAAACAATAATTTACGAACAATTCGTTTTTTTTATCACAAACATTTATGATTCGATTTTGGTATAACATCGTGTACTTTTCAAATAAGAGAACATACGTTCGAACTTCAAGCCAGTTTTTTACCATTAAATAAATGGAAGAAGTCAGACGCAACAGTGTTGGAGAAAAAAGAAAATAAAAATTAAGTGTTTATCAATTATAAAAATTTAAATGCAGATACATACATGTATTAAATAGAAACAAAACTTAGGTAATCACAACTATTTTTAAGTTGAATACTACTTTATTTATTGATTGTTTGTGAAGTGATCGTTCTCAGAAAATGTAAAAATCGATCAATTAATATTTGTAATGTAATATTTTAGACAAAACAATAATTCTTACACAAGAAAAAGAATATTTTCTCTGTCTAACAAGAAGCAAGTAACTAGCAAAATCTCTAAGTATGCAAGAACAATTGAAGAACTAACAAACGTAAAATCAACTCAAACAGATGCGTCATTCTTGCGTAGGAAGGCAGTTTTCTTTGAAGCGCATCATAATGTTTTAAAGATTTCGCTGCCTCTTACAATTTGACCTGATAAGATATGAGCTTGAATTTTCATTTTGAATATCCCCTAAAGAAGAAATATTTAATTCGAGTATAAACTATAGAAACCTTTATATCTCCAGTGCTTGTTCAGTTAAAACATTCTTTTTTTAGCCCAACGATAAATTTGTTTACAACTGTTTAAAATAGAATCCTAAAAAGTAATTAGAAGTAAAATATGTTTGTTTTGATTGCGCCATATTTTTTAGTGTCCGCACCCGGAGCCGCTATTAAAAAAAAGGCCATATTTTAGTTTTAATTTAAAATGTAGAAATGTTACGGATAATTGTATGTAAACTCAGAATAAGGCATTATAGCGACCCTTGCTCGGCTTAATGTCTTCGGTTATCGCATCAAGGAGTAATCTTCCCAGCGCGGCCACTAATATTTGGAGCCTTCCACCTTGTATTAGCTGATATTACAGAACTAGCGTCTCCTTTATTAGTAAAACCGTTTGCGTCAGTTGAACTGAAAATTATTTGTAACATTGTTACATTACTGTTTGATTTATTTTCTTTAAAGCTTTATCGTTTAGAATTCAGTGAAGCTAAAAAACGCCATCAAAATTTTATTTTCAATTTGTCAAATAAATTTAACGATTTGTGGAATGTATTAAAGTTAGCAGTATTACACGTAGCGGTTTGTCCAGTAATATAGCCATTCAAGCCTTTGATAACCAATTTATTAACTATTTCTAAACATTTGTCTCTTTTTAGCACCAATGCTTTTGAGGTTAAAGAGAATATAATCAGTAACATAAGAACTACCATGAATAGTCCGAAAAAATCCAATCTGCATTCGTCTTTAAACTTTTCTAAACGTTTGCTTCCTTGCAAGTCAATACTTTACAGTTTAAAGACACTACAAGTTAATAACAATATGAGAATAACTATTAAGAGCAAAATATTTTTTCAGTAAAAAAATTAGTAAATAAAATTATCAACAGAATTCCTGCTCCTTTGTTTTCTAGAAGATTGTTAACAGTTTCAAATAGTTTGGAATCTTACCGCTTCTATTCTTGTATCTTTATCATTGTTTAATTTATATTTTCAGCAGTGTACCTGTTTATAATATTAAAATCATTCTTATCCGACGAGAAATAAATATATAAGTAAATCACGAAACAGTATTTTCTATCATTATATAAAATTTGATAATGCCTCCTTTCACGAATAAAAAATAGAATAAAATAGCAGTTTGTGCAATAAGTTACGAAATGTGTTTTTAAAAATATAGTTTAATTAAAATGTTTCTTCTCGGCGACAGCCAGCAATCGGCAATTCAATTATTGACGTAAAGATAAATGAATGAAAAAGATTAATGAAAAAGTATTGCTAGCATATGTTGACCAAATATCTAATAATTCTACACTGTAGAACATGCTGAGGACAACATTACCTGTAAAAAAATATCAAGATAATCGTATGACTATATATAATTAAAGTTATATTTATGACTGTGACTTCACCTATTTTAAAAATTGGGAACGGAGCTGTTATCGCCAAAATTTCTTTCCAAACCGGTTGGGAAATGCTTATTACAAAATGCCAAATAACTTTATTACTACATTTACTACATTTGTTTATTCTACAGTCAAGTCGCACAGATGGATAGAATGTGCTTCTTCAGAATTGGCGAGCAGCTGCTGTAAAAGTTATAGATATGAAAAACACGATAATTTTATTTTAACCAAATGTATCATAATTGGTGTGCTTAGCAACTCATAAGCAGGTTAAAAAATCGGTGAAAGATTCTCCTTTTTATTGTAGAGATAGACAAATATTTCGTTTCCCAACTTGAAAACCGTGGTTTAAGGCTGCGATCCCGAGATAAATTTCGACTCACTGAATATGCCTTTGGGAAGTGCTGCCCACTATCGTCCCTAAAATAAATTTAATAGTTTTTTTGCTATTTTGTAACAGAGGACGCTTTTATGTACCTGCCTATGCCAATAGTTTTCTTTTTTAACACAAATTTTAACCCTCTAAGGTCAGAATTCAGAAATATCCCAGCTGCACCCATAAATAAAGCCATAAACCTTTAGAGGTCTCGGACACTGTTTGCTTTAAAATGTAATTCTTTAAGTATTGCATTTTACAGATATTATGAATCTATTAAATCCAAATTTATAAATGATTGAAAAAAAAAATTGTTTTAATGTTTCTAGCAGTGGTATTTTTTTAAGCAGTTTTTTATGAGAGAAAATGTAGCATTGGTCAACCCTTTTTTTAACATTTTGATACAAAAATTACTAGGTACAAACACTATTCCTCGCACAAAAGAAAGTAGTAATCTAAAAGTTTATACATGGTGTCCCGAACGATCGCACTTAATTTTATTGGTGAATTCTTATTCAAAATCTGAGTGGACTTTTGAGTTGCACATTGGTTAGGCATTTATTACCATAATGAAACTTGAGCAAACCTTATTTTGATGTCGGTTTGGGAGTTTTTGAAAATTCTTAAATTGTTTTTATTTAACTGAATCAAACAAATTATTATTTTTTCATCACCTATCGCCTCGTAATTAGTTACTTACATAGACTACTCTACTGATTAATTTTGATCGAACCTATTTTATGTTTATTTGTGTGACTTTTTTGTTCTTTACCTTGGAAAAACGTGCAAACCGCAACCATACGTGTAAAAAAGTGATTATTCTTTTGACAAGTTCTCTTAGCAGCCAGAGTTCTACATATATTTCTATAACAACCTGTATACATGTTCTAAAAAAACTACTGCAAACAAAAGCTCCTTTATAAATAAATAAAAAAATAAAATAATCCATTTGGGTCCATAAATACTAACAGTGATAAATAAATGTTTTAGAAATATTCTTTGATGATAAAATAAAACCAGGTCCGATAGACCCCCTGCTGTCCGGAAACGCAGGATAATCCTTAATATCCTATTAAAATAAAAACCAAGTGGTATTACCAAGAATTTCTTGTCTCCTAATTTGTTACCCCTCTTTATTGCATTGTTTTCCTTTGCGACAGCAAGTGTATTTGTATTTGCAGTTAGACGTCTTGCTTTCAAACTTTGTACGGTCTCTACGAATTTACATTAACCATTAATTTGTTTTGTGGTGTTAAAACTTAGTATTTTTTTCATCATTAGTCAAGTGTGTGCGATTAACAGGTAAGTGAAGTAACAAGGAATATTAATTATTTAATTATTACTTTATATATAAAATGTAGCAGTATAATCAGCACATATAATAATAACTCATTAACTCAATAATACTGTGATGGTTCCCAGGCCCCAATTTTACGGTCAGTCCGAAATATTTGAATTTTATTTTTTTACATCGGAGAAGCGTCCGATAGATTTTTCCCAGCGGGTACTGCAAGGCGAATTGCTTCCGGATGTCGTCCCTCCGAGAATGGTCAAATTCCAGAGTTTGGGCAAAGTCAGATTTCTTAGAAAACTTGCATTTTGTTACGTACACACAAACCCTTGTCTCAAATTGATAATTTTGTGATATCAAACCGATCGAACGTACTCTACGGTTTGAGCAAAACGCGGACACATCGGAAGCATCGTTTGAATCGGACTTAGATTAAATTAGAAGGTACACACGCTCGTGGCAGTAAGTGTAGTTCTGAAAAGAAAGGAAAGACAGGAAAGTTAAAACATATTACTTTTTCCTAAAATGAAATATACTGCGATTTTAGTTTTAGGTTACTTAGATGGTCAATGATGATGTTCAAAACCCAAACAAGAGTGGAGTCTATCACCACCAAAGTTCCGATGAATGAAGAAGGCAAGTCGATGACGGGAACAACGCAAGCAAAAGGACGAAACTAGAAGGACCAATGCGCTTCAATTTATTATTATCGTAAAATGGAAAGACTTAAACGATTCATTTGCGTCTCCAGCAAAATTAAAATTAGAATAAAAATCGTAACGAAACAATTTTATAATTTATATGTTTAACCTCTTATTTGAATCTCCTCCAAGCTACACCCCAAAATGTAAACTATTATATTTAAAAAAAATTACAAAGCTTTTCTTGTCGTAATTTGTTTTTGTTTATAAAATTAAAATACTTCGAAATTTAAAGATATTTTATTTTTATATATAGTCCAACTAAAAAATCATAAATTTGCGGGTTACCACAACAAAACAGCTTTCAAAAAAAAGCTATAAATACTTAGTGAGGGTTTATTTACCTAAACTTTTATTGCGATAGGAACGGCATCCCTAGACATGCCAGCTGTTTTATTATAAATCTAAAAATACATCAACTATTATTTTTTTCATCACTACATATTTTTTTTGATAAGAGATATGATTTGATAACCCATTTCGACAAAAATTTCGTCAACGTTAAACAATGTATTCATATTTTAATTTAATAATCAAACCGTTGAGATAATACTTAACTGTAACAGAAAAAAAAACACGAATGTTTGGTACTTTATTCGCTTCAAGTACCACATTAATGTTCTGAAAAGTCTCAAAAAGCCAGGTAAGGTTTTCGTACCAAATTATTATTTGCCTAATATAATATGTATCTATTTGAACTAAATTCAGTCAGTTAAAGCGTAAATTCAAAATTTGGCACCCTATGCTTGCGCGCCCTCTTTTAGACGGTAGCTGAACAATGTTAGTACCATTTCGACCACGGACGCCACTCCACGCAATTCTATCCGAAAAAAATGTTAGAGAATTTTTCAGAGCCAAACATGGCAATACCGTTACATTAATCACTTAAAACGTTACAGCAAAATGTTGCAAAAACTTGGGAAAAGGGCTTGTATATCTCAGTTTTTTGATTTACTTTTATTTTATGCGTTAAAAAAACATTGAAATGTACACAATTTAAACCTCTAGGACTAACCAAAATGTAACAATGTTTTTTTTACTATTAGACTCATTATTTTGCAATAAAAAATAGCAGACGCCCTGCACACATTCTTTAGCTTTCCAACAGTACCCAACTTTTGTCATTTTATCAAATATCTTGCCCATGTTTGGCCCTGAAAAATAGGCACGTAAAATCGTGATGCCACTCCCGGTTTACATGGAGTTTTTCCCCCCTCTTTTAGTCCAGGATCGCACCCTTAAATCGCGGACCGGATACAACTTCTTTTTAATAATTATACATGATTGTGAATAAAATAGTGAAAATAATAAAAAGTTAACTCTCGGCGGAAAACTTATTCCTGTTTTTTGGGAAATATTTTTTTCTCGAGAACATTGTGAGACATTATTCTAGGAAATGCAGTGTTGTTGCAAAACTAGAAACAGAAAGATGTCTAAAAGAGGCAAACAATAGAGCTTAATAATGAAAGCAAAATTTTGAATTTGAATTTATTTTAATGTATTACAATTTTTGTTTATCTTTTAAATAGAATTGGTGCTGATGTCAGTGGAGTGAAGAAACATTGAAATAATCTGTTTCAAATATTTTGGAAATATTCTTCTCTTTGTCTGTCACCAATAGAATTTTCAAGATTTTTTCTTGAGATATCCAAGCTGGAAATGTACAAGACAACCTACTGGAATCAACAGTATTGGAGACGACCTACTTCCAAACTATTAGACACACAAAAAAATTCAATAAAATTACATTATTTGAAGCCTACTTTAGGTATATTCTTAAATGCTTTATAAATGATATATAATATTTTAAAACATGCAATGTTATTTATTTATTTATTAATATAATAGAAATATGTTAACTGTGATCGTCTGTATATCGTTGGTCCCGTATGGAATAGAACAAAAGAGAAGATAAACATATTGTCATTAAAATTGAGATTATTATGATTTATTGAATAGGGTGTTAAAAAAACAGAGCAAAAATAACAGAAGTATGAATTAAGTAGACAAACGTAAGAATTTCACAGCACAATTTGACGTTTTTTTTTGAACACCCTATACCTACCACTACTTTGATTTGTGACGTAAAAATAACATTAAACAACAATAAAACAGCGATTTATTTAAAAAATTTGAAAATTTTCTTGCACCAGCACTTTTTTTAGTTTTTTACTTGATTGAATTCAGTAAGCAAGGTACATTGCTGTGTAACATAATAAGTTTGTTTGCTTTGCTAAATCGGTAATTAAGCAGCAGGTATCATTTGTTAAATTAAAAATTTGTGTATATGTCAGATGTGACATTAAGCAGTTAAGCAATCATAACTCTGCAATTTCAATTCTTAAATCGTATTGTTAACCAAAGTTTTAATTTTTAATTTTACATGTTCAAAGTGGAAAAAATAAAGTTTATATGTGTTATGACACTTGTGCTACAAGTGAAAGTTTTCTTGTACTTGTATAATAATATACTACATGTTATTATTGTTCAGCATATTGTAATAGTTACTTATACAAAGTGTTTAGAACAAAAGTTTAACCGCAAAGAAAACTTGTTCGACGAACCAACACTTATATTTTTTGACTCCCGCAACTTGTTTCAGAGTTAATATTTAAAATACATGCAACGCTAAAACGAACACTCTAAAAGTATTAAACTTAAAGACATATACTTAAATTAAATAAATTATAAAAGATGTTCGAATACTCTCGAATACTGTGTCAACAATTATGCCTTAGCTCGTCTACGTATATTGCATACAATTCTAACCAACATTTGGTCATTAATATGATTTATTGTATCAAAAATTTTTTTTTGCAATTCTTCTAGAGAGGCTGTTGTCGCACGAAATTCTATGTCTTTCATGTATTCCCAGAAGAAAAAGTCCATAGAATTTAGATCCGGCAAATGTGGAGGCTAGGCATTTGGTAAAAGACTTCCGATCCATCTACTCCCATAAATGTTGTTTTGCCATTGTCTTATAGCCAACGCAAAATGTGGTGGAGCGCCATCCATTTGTAACCACATGTACCGTCTCCATTCAAAGAAAGATCATCCAACAAAAGCTTTTCCAACTCATTTTGAAAAAAAATTAAAATTTTTTCACTTTCCAAACTATTAGGTAAAACATGTGATCTAATCACGTTATTTTTAATAATACCAGTCCAAATGTTAATACTGAATCGATGGTGATCATGTTCAAACGTTACGTGTGAATTTTCCGTTGACTAGTAATGATTATTATGTCTATTAAAAACATCATTTCTTGTGAAAAGAGCTTTATCTGTCAAGGTATTATTTTTCAAAAATTTATCATTTTTTTCCAAAATTCATTCTTGGGGCATAGTTTTCTAGAAGTAAAACCTGCACCGCAGTGTAATGGTATGAATGTAACTTATCTTTCCTAATAACTTATATTATTATTGTAAATGGAACATGTATAGCTTCAAGAATCGCTTCTGCGGTCCTTGCAGTCCTAGTAGTTCTTGAAAGACCGGGTAGAACTCCTTTTAAAAAAATCACGCTTTTATTGTCTCTCAACCTTTGATCCAGTCGTCCTAAAGGTTTATGCTAGGTGGTTTCCTCCTTGGATAATATTCTGTGTACAGTTTCTTGGCTCTTGAAGCATTTCCACCACACTCTCCAAGCGCTAGGTACAAGTCACAATACTCATTTGCCGAAAATTCTATGATATGAATGTAACAAAATCAAACTTTTCCAAAAGTCAAATGTTTTGACAGTTATAAATTAAGTTTCGTAGTTTTCATAGTTTTACTTTTTTAACAAAGCTGTTATTACACAGTGTTGCCTGGTTCTACACACAACCTTTTTTTCAAATTTAATATTTTGAATACCTAATAGTAGTGATCATTATTATTATTCATTTTAAAAAGTTACACTGATATAAGAACGAAAAGCACATTTTTATCTTTTTTAAAGACCTGCCTTTATACGTGATCCGTGATCCGATCCGTATCCAAGTTTATCCGTGACTTACGACTTACTCTGTATACATTTCCAGCTTCTTAATACCTTAAATTTTTTTTTTTTTTTCATTAGGTAGCACTAGCTCAATCCGATTCTTGCAAAAATTTTGGAGCGTAATCCGTGATCACAGGTCGTTTCTCAGTGTAAACAAACATTTTGTATTTTGACACAAAGAATGCATAATCTTGTTGGTTACCTCCAATAATTGTTGTAAGATTTTGGAAAATAATAGGTTACCAATTTTACCACTTTAGTAACGAAAAACTTTTGAAATAATAATGACAACGTTTAGTAACACAAATGGGCGAAAGACGGATTTTGGTCATCGGTACAGACCCATTTGGTAAAATGCCTTACAAGTGAGTTAGGCGCCCTGTAATACTTAAACTACTAAATTTACATGTTTCCTTACGGTGAAACAATTATAATTTTTTTTCTTTTGTATACTTTGAGGAGATGAAATGAGATGAGATGTTCCCTTTCAGTACGACTATCAGTAACAACTGACAAAGTTCTATCACTAATAAACTGGTACGACGACTTTACTACAGTCAACTTAAATGGTAGTAACTTCCTACATTATAAGAAGTTAAAAACAGCGTAGGTATGACAACAACCATTCATGCTTCGCAAAAGTTCTTTTGAAAGTCTTTTGACTCTCCTTTACAATGTGCTCTGGCTCTAGCAAAGATGAATGATTTAAAATTTAAAACGGATTAATACATGTTTTTTTCTAAAAATGTGTCATAAGCACAATGAGGAAGTGCCCTTTGGGAAGAGGAGAGTAAATTTAAGCCTCAATTAAATAATATTCGACTATTGCCGCTCATATCTTACTAGTAAATATGGAAAATTGTTCTTAAAACCTACGCTCTGGACATGATGAGGATTTTTATCACACCACACATGGGTGTTATACATAGTATGAGTTGAACACTCCTTATCGTATTAAACTAGCTTCATCGGTGATCAAAAGTTGGTTGACAAAGTTTGGTGCGTCATGTATGAAGAATCTATTAACAGAAGTCCCTCTCGTAAGCTGGGTGAAAAGCTTAAAACTGTGGGACATGTAATAAAGTACGATAGACACCAAACTAGAAACACCTGCACGTAGCTCAAATCTTCTTATGCTCAAGTTTGACTTTTTAAAAACCTTTAAAGGTTTAATTTCAAAAACACGATAATTTCAGGGACGACTCAAATTTAGTGTTGAAGGGTCGAATTTGTCGTCGTCACGTAGTTAAAAGGTGTTGGGTAATGTGCGGGCATCGTAACATTACTGGATGAGGAAATTTTTGAATGTACAAACGACGTGTTGGAGCGGCATTACTTAAAGATTTTCAATCCAAGAACATCATATCGGCCAGTTCGACACTCGTGAAATGATTCATCATTGATAAAAACTTATAATGAATAGAACATTAAACAAAATCTAAATTTAGTAAAAATAGTAAAAATAGTAAAATTCAATAGTAAAAATAAACGTGTTTGTCATACTGATGTGGAACACAATCGTGTAGTCAAAACGGTGTCACTTTGACCTACCGATTTTATTTTATAAAGTAAATTCATGTGGATCTTTTACAGGTTTGAAGGAATGTATATCTTTAAGAAACACTCTGTATCTTGGTGAACAAAGTAATCAGAGTTTTTTACGCCCAGAGTATGTGATCAAACAATTTTGAATGTCTTGGATTACACATTCAATACATTCAGAAAAAAACACGTAAAAAGTATACTTTACCTTGAAGGTGGTATGGAGAAAGTGCATACTCGTATTATATAAAATATGACTTTTTCAGTTTGTGGAATCGCTTCCAGCCAACGCTTTACTACAAATAGGTAAAATATGCAAACTTGTGACATTTAAAAAAAAAAACTTAAATGGTGAGGCAGCAGACAGTTGTTAACAGGTTAGACACAAGTCAACAAAATTAAAATAGCGAAAAATGAAAATTTAAGGTCTGTATTAATTTTCAGTTCTATGCGAAATATTTCGAAGTTAGATGTCTATTTTAACTTGATTATACTGATTCCGGTACAGAAGCAGTAAGTTTTTTGAGCAAAATTGCAAAGTAAAACGTTTTTATTATTTTACATTGACGATTATTTGTGTGGAATGTTTGAACTAAATAGAAAGTGATTTAATGTGCAAAGTATCAAATAGGAAGTTAGAAAAATGTAGAAGACAAATTCTAAATGAATTTTTGTAGTTTACTACGATTTGTTCTTGTTATTTAAGTTCCTATATAAACTTTCAAAACACCCTGTACAAAAGCCTGAAAAATAACACTTTAGTTAACAATAAATATTGAAGTATGACGCCGCGAAGCGAAGAGGAGACATTTTCTTGAGAAGACATATTTTCAATTTTACCTATAAACTGCTTAAATTCTACCAACTAAAGAAAAAAACTTATAAGAAGTTTTTTATTATAAATCAAGGATATTAAAAATCAATCCATTTATTTTCCAAGCAAATTTAATGTCACACTATTGGTAAAAAGCGTCTTTTGCTTAGGTGTGACGACGATGAAGTATTGTAATGATGTATTGTAAAAAATTTATGCTACCCACAGTTCAGGGGGTACACACAAAATTGTGAAAGAACTATAAATTTCGTGATGGTATTAGGTAAAATGAAAATTTACATAAACTAATTTGTTTGGAAAATCAAATTTTACATTTTGATTTGATTCTATAGCTCGTTCACTCGTGACTTCAACGAAAAAAAAAAAAAAAGATTTTATAAGTTCATTTTTAATTTACAAGCCGATTTCGGGTTACAACATTTCTATCTGAAAAAACTTGATACATGAAAATTATATTAATACTAAATTTTTTTTCCTCTTATTAAAAAATTAAACTGGTGAAGCTGATTAATAAAATGTTTCTCGTCAAGATTTTTTACATTTCTCGCTCGAGCAAATTAAATAAAAAAATTAAACATTCGTATGCTTGTTAAAACTTTTTTTTTTATTTTACTCTTATGTAAAATATTTAAACGTTTGTATTTTCGCACTGTAAAAATAACAGTTGAAATTTTTACAGGCGTCTAATGAGACACAGAGTTCGCCCTAAACACTCATTTAATAATTAAGGATTAAGTTGTAAATATTTTTTCTTTTACATATAGATGCAATATAAACAAATTGACTAGATCACAATTTCTTTTTGTTAACTGTCTGTGAGATATATGTAAAAAAACTTTAATTAACAATCAAAAGTGATAAAATAGAGGCAAACTTATTTTTTTAATAGTGTAAAGCATAGAAATAAAATTAAAACATGAGTTGAACATGGGGTGCCGAGAAATTAAATAATATTTCATTTTCAAATAAGATTAATGATATTACATTGTTGCCAAATAGTTTGAATTTGAAAACAACACAGGACTGAATAATTGATTGCCTCAATTCAATATTTTGGTTTAATGTCAAAGCCACACGCAGTAAACAAGCAATAAATCCTAATAATTTGATTTTGGTTGTCATTGTTCTTTCTATCTTGAATAGTACATGTGAATAAAAAATCGTTTACTCCAAATTAACGATTTTTTTTACTAGACAAATAACTTTGAACTTGAAAACAAGCAAACGAAAAACAGGAATCGACAAGATTTATAATTTGTATGTTGCACTTTTATTGTGATCTAAGAAAACGAATGAAACCATTGCGCTCAATAATGTACTGAAGATCCGAGAACGCTTACCTACCTAGCTACCCTAAAAAAAGCCTACTCTAAAAATTTCTTTAAAAAAATTGTTATAAATAGGTATGTTTTTTGCACCATACATAAAAAAATCTCTTTTTTCAAAAATTAAAAATTATAAAATAGTAAAAAACTCAACTTATTTTATTCTTTTAACAACGAAATGAATAATAAGGACGAGTTAATTTATTTTGTATGAATTTTTTTTTGGCCTTTAATATGATTTTTGATATTGACTAGTAAATCATAAGTTTCTCCTAAGATGTTTAAAATATTTTATATTTTTATTCTTATTTAGGAGCTTTCAAGTACATGTTAGCGGCGATATCTAAAATCGGAAAAACAAACTCGTTATTGTGGCCTTGGAATAACTATTATCTCAAAGATTGTCAGAGGCCTTCGGTGTGTAAATAATTTAGCTATGCGATAGGTAGCCGACCGATTTTAAACCAGAGCCGGCTTGCCCTTCTACAATCCATTTTAAAATTTGCTCGAAGAAAATAAGTAATAACACACATTTATGTGTATATAAAATTTTAATCCAAATCGCTCGAAAAATTCAACCGCTCAAACTCATCGCTATCTGCTGAAATTTGGCAAAACATAACATATCCTCCACATCAATTACATGTTTAATACAATTTTTTCACATTTTAGCAGCAATATAATTTATTTCTTGGCGAATTACGTCAACTGCTTTTGTATTTAATGTTGGGAAAACGTTTGTTCTTCTGATTGATTTTTTTAGTGTTTTCCAAATTAATTCTATTGGATTCAGTACGCAATAGTAAAAAAGAAGTCGAAGAATGATGTGGCCTTTCTCTTTGGCAATCTCATTAATCCCATATTTCTTGGGTAGCTTTAATCTTTTATCTTATTAATTTCTTTTTTTTGTTTGTTGCCCTATTAGGATGGTTATTTTATAGTCAGTCATATATTTGATAATCTTAGCTTTTTATTTGTCTTTGTTAGTACCTTATCAAGAAGCTTAGAATAGTAACTAGCGTTGTCTATAACTTTGACTGTCGCTTCTGGAATATTGTTTATCAATTGTTTTCTAAACCACGTTTCGAAAAGAAGAGAATTCATGTCCATGTGATAATATGGAGAACAATTTGCCGATAAAAGCAAAGCATTTGACATCAACCCGTTGCTTCCACTGACTCAAAAATAAAAAATTTTTTGTCTTTTAAGGTGGTTTTTGCAAACAACAATTAATTGTTTTGTCTGGCAAGTCCTATTTCAAATCATGACTATCGTACTACGTTTCATCAAGATAGACGATATAACGTCCTTCTCTATGTCTTACTTTCGTGATGTATTCCCACCTTTTCTTTAAGTGTGGGGTTTTCATTATTGTAGGCTGCTTATCTTACGTCGTGTAGAAGAAACCAATGTTGCCCTGATAATGCCGAAATGTTTTCCTGAGTAATTATTTTCAAATCCTAATTATTCTATCTTCTGCTGCAAATTTCCACTTGTCGGAACTTGTTTAATTTCAGTAGCAAATTTATCGGGAATTCTTGAAAATCTTCTCTGAGACCCGTTTTTCCGTTCTAAAGTTTCCCGTACCGTTGAATAGGGCTTTTTGAGCAATTCGCTGCATTTAATTGGTACTGAACAGTTTTTTTACAATAAACTAGCATAAAAGTATTTAATTATTTCTTTAGCGTCTGGTAAAGATGGCAACAGCGGGGTGGTCTGACACGATTTCCTTCATCAACCTTTCCAGGTGGATAATAAATAATGACTTTTTTTGAGCTGATTCATTACTTTCCCCAGATCGAAAATTTTGACTTATTTTTTCAAATAGAATTACGCAAACTGTAAAATGTGTTTAAAAAAGTACCTATTGCAAAAGTTATTCATTTCTTATCTAAACAAACTTAGGATGAATCTAAGAAGTCTTAAGAAAAACTATTTTAATAAGCAAATTAAAAGCAACAAAAAATACCAAAAGTCCAGAACTGCACCAAGTAGTCAAAGAAATAAATCGTTAAGTACTTGACCACCTTGGTTATTCTTTAGACCAGCTCTTATCGCATCATTAATGAGGTGTTTAAATAAGTTCTAATTTGAAAATTTTACCCTAAAGATTATTCTAAGTCTAACAACATGCAGTGCGGTTCTGTTTGACCCTACTAATAAACCTCCGTTTTATGATTGGAATTGTTGAACAACTTAACTTGTACACACAACTGTCCAGTCGTAAAAACGCGTTTATTTGAGAAATACTATACCGATTGTTTTTAATTATTACTAGATGACCCGGCGAACTTTGTTCCGCCTTAATGGCAATAAATAAGCAGATTGTGTTTTTTTTTTGGAAGAAATAAAAAAAAATTAAATAACTACATTAATCATTCATTATTATTTCTGTATTTTAGTACATAGGTTGCTCTTCACTTAAGTACCTTGTGATACACGACATTTTTTGTTTTATTATCAGGCGCAAAAACAAACAACGCAGATGGTCTTCCGACCCGTGAACATGCCACGTATAATTGACCATGGGAAAAACATGAATGTTCTAGATTTAAACCACAAACTTTTAAGGATTGGCCTTGTGATTTGTTGATGGTCATGGCAAATGCAAGACGTATCGGAAATTGAAGTCTTTTAAATTCAAACGGCATATCGGTTGGGATCATCGGGATCCTCGGAATGAGAACTTCCTCACCTTTGAATTTTCCTATCATTATCGTAGCGTAAATTACATTGTTCATCAATTTACTAACCACCAAACGCGTACCGTTGCACAGTTTTGGTTGGTTTAGCATTATTAATTAAACTTCACTTCACTTCAATCCAATTGTTAATTATTTATTTAATAGAAATAGTTTTAATATTGATTTCTTACAAATATCAAATTGTCATCCATACGTCATTACATAGCTGTCATTTGCGTTTTGTTATTCCAAGTCTGATTCTTTTTTGTTATACCACGTTTTATAGTGACTGACGTTTCATGTCAAATCACACGGGAACGCTGTCGAACGGGATAAAACGGGATACTATGTCCATCTCCTGGCTCTAAGCTACCTCCCTACCAATTTTCAGCCAAATCTGTTCTGCCGTTCTTGAGTTATAAGTGGTGTAACTAACACGACTTTCTTTTATATATATAGACTTGGGGGATCTAGGGGAAACAATTATCAACGTCAACCAACAGTGATTTTGAGAAAAACAAAAAACAAAGATAACCTACCTACTCACGTCCGTACATAATATCAAGTTAGAAATATGATTCACAGGCGCTTCAAGTGTATAAATAAGAATTCTGAGAGTTAAAATTTCTCATTATTTACATTGTGTGAAGATAAAATAAACACTTTGTTTTAGATGTCTTTCCAAAAACATTAAGGTCTCTTATAATATCTTCTGCATTATTTTAATTAAATCAGTGAGTGGAAAAACAAAACTTCAAAGTATTTCAAACCTTTATAGGCCACTACCTACTGACTTTGAAAGCCAATCTTTGCATTGCTTAATTTTATTCATTATCAGATTACCTTACAAATTCTAAGTCAATATGTCATTTACTGGCTCTCTCATCTCAAACAATTTTAGTAGAATGGAAAAATTTCAAATTCGTGCGACTATTAATTTTTTTCTTTTTTAAAAAGTCTAACTGCAACCGAAATTAAGAAGGAACTAAATTGGGTTGCTGAATTTAAAATGGGTCGAATACGCATCAATGACGAACCACGCAGTGGACGACCCATTGAAGTGATTATGTCAGAGATGACAAAAAAATCCACAAAATCGTTTTGACCAACCGCAGAATAAAAGTGTGGGAGATAGCGGAGATTGTAAGCATCTTAACATAATATTTTTAACGAACATTTAACCATGAAAAAACTTTTCGCAAAATGAATGTCGCGTTTGCTGACAATGATGTTCCATCAAGACAATTCACTATTTCAGACGTCACTCATTGCCATGGCTAAAATCGATTAATTTAAGTTTGAATTGCTTCGTCACCCACCATACTCACCAGATTTACCCCGTACGACTTCCATCTGTTTCCAAATTTTAAAATGCGGCTTGGTGGAAAGAGATTTCCGAACAATAATGAAGTCATAGACGCTGTAAACGATCATTTTGGAAACCTCGAAAAATCGACCTAGCAGTCTGGCCTAACGATCTTAAAACATTTTAGAACAAGTGTATCGAGCCAAATGTTGAAACGGAAGTCCCAATCAATCTTAAAAAATTTTGTTTCTCGGTTCAAACCCAGAATATATCTTCATCCTAGTAGAAAGAAAATTTATAAATTTATAAGAAAATTTTTATAAAATTTAAATTGCACACATACAAATTAATGATGTCACTATGTAAGAAAAGAGCAATTTTTTTTAACATTTTTTTTCTTGACGTTTAGTTTTTAGACAAGTAGCAATTATATTCATCCACCATAATTCATTTTCGTAGATAGACATAAGTGTTTTCAAACTCTGGGGAAGAAATTGGATTCTTTCAACTGTCGTAATTGCAGTATTGTCTTCCTAACTTAACAACTTGTAGATGGCAAAAGTTTTAACACAAAACAGATGTACGATACTAATTTCGACATGCCTTTCAACAAAAATTCGTCTTCTTGGCTATTTTTGTAAATCATGCGTCACTCTTATAAAGACAAAACGTTTTTGTATAATTCACATGGTTGAAGGCATTTTCATTTTTTAGATTGCTCATTTCTTCTCAGCTACAAAATTCGTCCGTTCATTTATCGCAAGCAACCGTAGTAGTTGTAAGCGCTTTAATAATTTAATTAATATATGTGGCTATATGTTCTTGGTGCTCTTCGCCTAAAGTAATAGTTCACATCTTTTATCCCACACTTTCATGTCTCAAGATAAAATATTTATTTTGCTTTAATGTGAATTATTTAACCTTCCGGGCTGTCATTTTTACTGCTGCGTTTACGAAAAGCGAATGAGCGTCAATGTATAAATGTGACTTAAGTATGGTTTGATATATCAATCACAAAGTAGTTAGTTTTTCTGTAACATTTTTACAATTTTTTTAAGTAATAGTCTAAAACCAACAACCTACCGAACCTTTGCAAGTTTCAAACAGTAACAGTCTTAGGTATAGTCTTAAAATATTCGCCTGCTCGCTTTGGAATTCAACTGATTTATCTCCTGCTGTTAATGTACCTATCCATTACTTCTCAGGTATGTTACTATGGAATTTTGCGGTAACCTACGTTAAACGGCTTTGTTATATAATACATTTGAAGGAAACAAATTACTTGTTATACTATATATCAACTTTTTTATGCTATTCTAAAGTCATTTAAATTATTATACGTAATAACATTTCAATTTTTACCATTTGTTGATTTCAGCAATAAAATTTAAGCACTATCTAAATCTGACTTTTCCATGCTAAATAGTATCTTATTTTTATGTTTTCGTCGTCGTAAAGTTTGGGGGTAGAGTGGCCTTCAAGATATAGTGCGTTTATGGCTTAGACTTTTTAAGTATTTTACAGCGGACCCTTAATAAAATTCGACATCTGCAAAGGCTGGCACGCGCCACGGACGGATGGGACCGTACTAGGAAAATTGTGGTATTTGCCGCATCCTGAAAAATTACAAAATGAAAGTGTTAGTGCTACATGCATACATATATACTATAAACCGGCCCTTATTCAACATTTTAGTTTTAAATTATTTTAGAAATATGGTATTCGCTGCTGGCAAATATACCTGTGTTTGGCTTGCTTTCTCTTTTACTTGGAAATGTGTCATCAGTGAACACAAAACTACTACCACGAATAGATTAATTTATCCGTTAGATTCTACCTGCCGAAGACAAAATGGGGTGGGTGGTAAAATGGCAATACAGGAGTTCAAATTTATTTTACTTGCCTTTTAGACGCTTTGTCGACAGGTTGTGTTTTCGTGTGTGTTATTTTTGCCTTTTGTGAGTTTACTTTATTTTAATCAAAACGTCTTTTTAAAGACTCTTCTGTTCTTTTGGGATCTTGAAAAGGTATTATGCAGTAATTCAATTTTATCACGAATATTTCAGTACAGATTTACAGTACTGCGACTTCCTCCGTACCACTGCATTTTTAACCCAATAGAACTGATCTGGTCTCAGCTGAAGGGTGGCATCCGACGACATAATACGGCACCAAAATTTAGTTCAACAGCTATAGATGTCATAAGGGATGAAGTTTCAAAAATCACAACGGAAGCGTGGTCCAACTGTGTGCGACACGCAATCAAGGAAGAAGATCGGTACAGACAACATTTAGTGAAACCTCTTATAATTAATTTAGAAGAGTCAAGCGATGAAGATAGCGATTATTTTGATGATGTATGAGATGTTTGATTTTTCTTTTATCAGATTTATATTGTTGTAAATAAAAATTATTATTAATATACTTATATTAGATTTAGACCCAACTAAATTTTAGTGAACAGAAACCTCAATACCACCCTGTGCTGGTACCTGCAAAGGGTCTTTTCAGGCAAGCAAATTTATAGCACCCGCTGTGTTGCGGTTTTCAAATTCTATAAAAGTTAAACTGCAATTAAGCCATAAACGCACTATAGCTTGCTTGCTGCTATACAGAACACGGAGATAAAAGGCGTAAAAGGTGCGCAACTTCGACAGAAAATGGGTCAGTCAATACTTTTAGGAATGTTGAAACATATTATGGTAAGAATAAAAGAAAATCACAAATGGGTAAAGTTTTCCTTAACAAATCTGTAAATAACTACAAAAAAAAGAAATCAAGATTCAATACAATAATAATATGAAACTACAATACGAAGAATTTGAGGACAAAATTACAAACTTCGAAATAAAAATGACTAAAAGTTGAAAGTGGGAGAAGGCTAATTTAATTTAAATATAATTTTGTATAAAAGAACGATTTTCTAGAATAAACGGCCAATTTGATTCTGACTTTTTTGATTGATTTTAATAAGCAGATGTTCGTTATAAATGTACAAGGCTTATTTCCTCAGATAATGTATTGTTTTCAGTTGATTATTATTTACATTTACATTTACACGAACAATTATTGTTCAAAATTAAAGTAAAGAAAAAAAATGCATGAAAAAAAATACAATCTGTGAAAAATGGTTGACGCATACAGATATTTTATTGTTTTAAAACTGGCATACTTATGATTTTCGTTTTGCCGTAATAATTATTGTATTATTAAAAAAATATTGCACAACGAATTCTACTTTAAATAGAATTAAATAAATTTATTAACAGTTTTTGCGGTAAATCCGCAATGTGGTTGCATTGCTTATTAATGGCATAAACCTTTCTAACAAAAATTTCCTAAACATTTTCTATAGTATTTAAATCAGTCGACTACTAAATTCAGATAATATAATTACTATTTAACCAATTCATTGTGCTGATAAATTAAGGCATTGCTTTGTTAAAAAACTTAACTTTTGTCTATGTTCTTTCCAAAATGGTAATAATTAAGAATTGAAGACACTTTCATATTCTTTGCTATCCATACGAGTTGGAGAACATGCCAACTCCAATCTACCCTGTAATGAAATTGTTCTCCAAACCGTTAGTGTAGCGTTTTTTTTCTAACGTGTTAGATTATGCCTATAGTATTTATTTCCATCTAATCAATCTAAATTATCGTTTTTGTCACTAAAATTCGTAAGTTAAAAAGAATTAACACTCAAAGGCAGAGTTTTAAATTTATTTATTACGACTTCATCTCGTAATGTAGGTTTAGGAATACCTGGCTTCACCCACGTGATATATTGTTTGTCATTTGACTTAAAGGAGGCGCATAAATCATTTTTCACTGACGAATATGGGGGCTTCATTTGATTATTTGCGAAACTGCAGTGTTACTGACTTCCAAATTCAGCTCTCAACAAATTTGGTTTGTCCTTTTTAAAGGGTTTGAGACGTTTTAGACTACTAATGCCTCAGTACGCCTATAAAGCTTATGTTTTCGGTCTGCTGATTTTCGAAGCACTGAGGACGTATGTTCTTACTGTGAAAATCAACCCAGAATTTGAGCGCTTTCTAAGCATTTCAAACTGACGAGCCTTCTGCAAGCCCTCAAAAGCAAACTGATGTACTTATCAGTACACAAGCAAAACCCATGACCAAAAATAGACATCCAGAACAAAAGAAATTCCCGTGGTCCTCGCCCGCCGGTCGAATTTCACCCCCAACCCCAGTGTAGCGGACCGAGGTTTGAACGCTGCAACTACCACCTAGAGAATTTTACGATTCTGCCCAGTCGTACCTCAACGAGACGAGGCAGTTGCCGAGATGGGGGAAAGGCTACGGAAGGAGATCAACGAATCCCAGGTCAATGGAGTCTTCAAGGACATCTGGAGGGAAATTCTGGGAGCACTCCAGGCAGGGCCGCTGACGACCAAGAAGGGACTATCGAAAAAGGCGACGAAGAAGGCTGGAAACAGCCATGCTTTGATGAAGCTAAAACTTGGTAACGCCGGCAAATCAGCGAAAGCTGAGACGACGAAACCCAAGGGTAGAAAAGCCGATAAATCAGCGAAAGCTGAGAAGGCTACACCCAAGTCATAGACGGCCATCGCGGCCACCAAGACAGGGGAGAAATCGGTGACGAAGCAGTCTTGCGGAGGCCAGTCTTCTATCTTTCTGTGGTAGAAATGGAGGAAATCGCCGGCGAATGAGCTCAGACTGAGACGTCGATTTCATCGTCCTCGACTTCAGTGACCGTCGTGACGCCCCTAGTGGGTGAACGACCCATCCATGGACGACTTCACGCTGGTGCAAGGTCGCAAGACCCGGAAGCGCCGATTCATTTCTGGAAAGAACGATATTCAGAGCGAAGATTGGCGCAACAAAATCAGGCGTGAAGAGCATCACCTCGGAGGTTCCCCAAGGATCGATACTCTTGCCTTTCTTGTTCGACATCTTTGTGGCAGACATCCCGCGACCAGAGGAGGCCGTCTCCACAACGGCACTCGACGCAGATGACACAGCTGTCCTCGTGCGAAGCGGAAGCGCCGAGCTCGTGACACGCAAACTTCAGACCATCGTCGATGATCTGATGGAGAATTGGCGTCAACGCTGCCAAAAGCAACGCCGTCCTGTTCACCAAGAAACGAACCAGCGCAAACAGAGTCGTCGAACCAGCTGAATATCTGGGCGTGATTCTGGACAGGGGAATGACCTTCAAGGCCCATACGACCTAGACCAAAACAAGACAAATGGTATCATAACGCAACTCTATCAGATGATAGGGCGGCATAGCCGTCTATCCATTGGAAACAAGCTGCTTATGTATAAAACCATTATCAGACCGGTGATGATGTACGCCTCTTCAGCTTGGGGGCATGCTGCGAATTGGCACTAGTATCTAAGAATAGCGTACAACTCCCCGTGGTTCGTACCCAACACTCAACTCCATCGAGAAGCAGAGCTGCAGCTAATCAGAGAACTGATGCAGGAAACTGCAGTCAAATTCTTTACCAACGTGACGGAGCACCCAAATGAACTAGTTCGAGTAGCTGTGGACTACGACGAACGAAAAAAGCCCCAAAAGCACAAGGGCCCGAAAATGGTGCTTGTGAACAGGTAATAGTACTCTCTATCAAAATTCCCCGAATGGTCGGGCGAATCGTTGATTTAAATGGTTCACAACAGTACTCATACATGGTAATTTCAGAAACAATCCCGCAAGACAACGAAGTCCATGGCTAAGTCCCAAGACCTCAGGAACAAGAAAGAAAGAATTTCCATTTTTTTTTGTAGAATCTTGTAGAAATTTTTTACCCCATGGTCCGATCTGCTAAAAACTCTTTCAATATAAAAAATAGCAACATACTGTAGTTGACAAGAAGTAACAAAAGAAAAGAAGAAATTGTAAAGATTTTGGAGAGAAATTAAATCAAAACACTGAAGCAAACAATAGAATAATTTGTAAAAAAATTAAATTCTCTAAAAACATAAAAACAACAAAGAACATAAATAAAACAAAATAAAACAGTAGAGACAAAACACTTTATGTTGATATTGCGAAAATATTAATCGAAAAGTTTATACATAGTGAGATAAGTAGAAAACAATAATAATAATTGACAGAGAATGAAAAGAAGAGTAAGAAAAAAAATGATAAAGACGCCAACTTATATTTTGAGTAAAACAAAACACATAAAATTTATTCAAACTTCAGTCTTTAAAATCAACTTATTGTCTTTTGCATATGTAGAACCCCGCTTACTATGAATCTCAAAAAAACTATAAGAAGATAAAACTGAGAGTGGTTACGTTGGATCCAGCAACAAAAAATAAAAGGTTAAGAAATGTAGCAAAGATAAAATACAGGAGAACAATAGCCGAAAAAACAAAAGAGGATACAGAAAATTATAGAATGTAGTGGAAACAAAACCAATAGTGATAGAAAATAAACAGCTATAATGACACAGACACATAGACAGAATAGACAAAGCAAACAAAAAACAGAAAAAACAAAAGAGCAAGAAAGACATAGAACTGAAAAATACAAGAGATAGAACAAAGAAAGAGATAAAAATAATGACCGCAATAAAAGACTTAACTCAAGACTAAATGGAATAAAATGATTTGATTGAAAATTGAAAGTATACCACTTTGACTTCCATAAAAGTTATAAGAAAAAAGAAACAGTGACTACCACCTTTATAAATGTGGAGTAAAGAGGCAAAGACAACTTGGGACGAATTAAACTCTTATTTCTCTTATTTTATGCTGCGGTTATAAAAATCTTTTAGTTTTTTTTGAATAAATATTAGAGCAATAATTAATATTTTTATGGTTCTAAATTTGAAAATTTGAAAATTTAAATTTTGTTGAAGATCTAGTTAAAAAGGTAGAAATTTTTGTTTCGTATGGCAATTTTAACATTTTGTTGTTTTGTTTTGAATTAAAGATTAATTGTTAAAATTAATTTTAATTGCTTGAGATAATAAAAAAAATTGTCTGCTTAAAGTTTTGTGGTTAAGCTTCTTACTTACAATTTTTTTCCCACAACTTCAAAATTGGCGAAATGTTAACGTTACTGAACTTCTAATTAGATATATATTTAAATTTTATTGCTAAGAAAGTTGTCGCTAATTGTAATAATTTTCTAGACATTTGAAGAATATCGTTGGTGGAAAGCCCGTAATTGTAATTCCAGAACCGTTGAATCAAGCATTATTTTCATTGAGATGCTTGTTGTCTAGCTACTCAATGATTTTTATTAACAATTTTACAAAATTTAAATAATAGGAAACTATTACAAAAATTTGAAATATAGATTTTAGTTTCAGTAATAATGTAAATTAAAACAAAATAATTGTGCACCCACAAATGATTTAACTTGTTTAAAAACAGAACAAAAATTTTATATTATTGTACATAAATTAAACCAGTACGTAATTAACTATGCTTTATTGTAAAAATTCACGCTTATTTTCATTATGATGGTCATAATTCAATACAATGGAAAAATATTCATCTCTATAAATATTTTGGTCGGATTATAGAGCTGGTGGATTATTATTGTTAGTGTCGATCGATATAGTCCAACAGCAAGAGTAATGTTTCGCCGGTGGAAAAACAGTGACTTTGAACAAATCGGTTCATCATATTGAAGATGAAAATCTAGAAGAAAATGCGTCTTCTAATCAAGTTGACGATAGGCATTGAAGAAAATCCGCGCAAAAAAGGCGACACCTTCATTAAGACGCAAAAATTTTCAACGATAAAAGAAGCTATGGATTTATTACAAATGCCAAATTCTTCTTTTCAAATCTAATCGACGAATTAGCGAAAGAAAATGAGCAAACAATATTAAGGCTTCTTCCTTATTAGTGCGTGTTTAATCGCGTTGAGGAGTTAGAAAAAATAATAAAACCTTAAACTTTAATGTAAGTGTCGTGCAATTAATAAGAGAAGAAATTAAAAAAAATGATAAGCAAGTGAGGGTATTAATTTAAAATACTATTAATTTATTTTTAAATACTTTTAAAATGTATTATATATATTATTAAAATGTAGGTTTCGCCCAACATCTGTTAATTTATGGTAAAGATAGCAAAAATCTACTAATCGGTCGCCCATTGTCAATTTACAGGTCATTATGAGGTACTTAAACTGTATAGGGGCTGTATAATGTTATTTTTTCCGAACGACTATAAATTCATAAATAAATAATAAATAAAAATAAATAAATAATGATTCATTCATTTATCATGTTTTATGGCAACCGTGATATATTTTTTGCCATTCATTTAAAATATTTCTCTACGGGCATCCGGTCAATTTGAATCGTCATTTTGGAAATACGGCGACAAATCGTTGAAATGTACACAATTATACTACACCTGTTGCATTTTCAATTTATACCGCGACTACATTACCCAACTTGCAAATGATTCAACTTAAACAAAAAGCAATGAACATTAACCATTAAAAGTTTCTAGAAAAGTAAACATGCTGAAATAGCTTCCCAACTGAAATCTATAAAAACACTTGGAGTAAAGTGTCTAGTTGAGATACAAACACAATTTATATATTTTTCGCCTCCAGATTTGACGGAGCTGTGAGATATGTTAAACGAAAAATAATTAGGTAGATATAAAAAAAAGTCGAATTCGAAATTAGAAAGTTTATGTTGATATTCGATAAGTCATTCATTCATCAAGTCTGTTAATGAAGTGGTTCCCGTAGTCGTCTCCCGTGCTCCCGTGCTCCTGCAGTACCCGCTGGCCGAGGCCGTGCTCCGATGAGTCCCGAATATTCCGGCCAACGCCCTGCAGCAGGATCGGACTTGGGCGACTTTCGGGTACCAACTCGTCTTTTCAAATTGATGCTAACAGATACGAATAAAAATGTGTACATGGTGGTGTTATTTAAGTGATTAATCAAACTAGAAATCGGAGACTAATCAGATCTATCAAAGTATATTTCCCCTTTCTGTATATGTTTTTTTTAATTACATCTATCATGCTTTCAAAAAAAAGTGCTGTCGTCGCGTTATGTTGAAACTTCATTAAAAATAACTTTAGTGACAGTAACGGTAGTAGTTTTCATATTTTTCCATTTTATAATATTACATTTAACATTGCAACATTGTATTTAATTTGTCTTTAAAATTTGTAAATAAAGTTAAATTAGGAAAACATTTAGTTATATCAAAATAACATTTCAACATGAGCTTTGCAACATACGTTTCAAAAAAAATCATAGCTAATCACTTTTTTTACGTTCGTTAGATTAAACGAACCATAATACAAACGTCAAACAGAAAGTTTCTATAAATTAATATTTTTTTAATAAAATTTTTCATTGTCAGCCTAGACTGATAGACGCATCTATATTTTGTATTATTTTTAAAATTTTACAAAATTATTTGTAATTTTCTGTATAGAATTATATTTTGTCATCAGTTCTTGCGGTAAATATTTCCAAGCTGCAGTAGCAGGTTCCAGATCCTCAGATTGATTGTATTGCATAAACATTTCTAACAAGAATTCTCCAAACACTTTCTATGGGATTTAAATCAGGCGAACATGGCGGCCACTCAGTTCGATTTTTAAGGAGTTTAAGGAATTTTAATTTAACTCTATAGTCCGTTATTTTTTAAGATTATGTAGTTGATTCGCAAGAACCATTTTATGTACACTCATTTATGGAACGGACTGTATATATTTAAACTATTTTAATTATAACTTAATAATTTCCTTATAGTTTCGATTTTTTACCATGATGCATTTATTTATTCAAAACTTAAAAGTAAGTATGGCTGTAGACCAAAAATAATATCAACTTTATTCTTTTTCAAATTTTTATTAATGGGATTTAGATAGAACATAGGAGATAAAAAATTATAATTATAAATGTATATATTTTACATCAACTTGATATTATAGCACAACAGTTCATATAGGTTCGCATTGAGTGGCCATGTCACCATGCTTACCCGGCTATCGACCCTTTTATCAAATATCGATTATTACAACATACACGCAGTTTGCTGATATTATCGATACACACAACGAAATTTTATACAAAGTTATACGAGCGATTATGACTATTATCTATTACGATCTATTACGATCTATTACGACTATTACGACTATATTTAATAAAAGGCTCCGGTGCCAAATTTTTAGAGCTTTGCCTCTATACAGGATACTATGGAGATCCATGTTAAAACTTCAACCATCAGTACAATTCATACTAAATCCTACAAATTCGTTAATAAACTTTTTGAAAACATGAATTTTTTTTTCAATTTTTGTAACCACATATTTGACACTTTTATTTTCTATTTTGTTTTAACGTTCGATTTCATTTGGCTTTGTCTAGCGTTTTCCAAGTTTTGGCTTTAAGTTCTCTGTTGTTTAACTTTTTTATTGGAGGATTAAAAACACTTGAGACTGTATGCAGTTTTAAAATATTCTGCAAAATATCTCTAGCTGGTGCAAAATGAATCAAATATTATAAAGTGTTTTTACGTCTTTTACTTTTCTTTGATAATATTACGTTAAATCGACGTGACACTGTAACATATAGTAAATCTGGATGTCGCATTTGATAAAAAACTAAAATTTTGCTTTTACAGTAAAATTTTGTTTAAAATATATATCAAAACGTGCGGGTTTGCTTTATCTTGACAGTTTATTGGCGATCATCTCTATTTGTTTGGACCAATTGAGGCAGCTATCTATCTGTATCTATCTGTACTCTCAGAAACTTGAGATCAGGTTCTTCTCGTTGACTGAAAATGAATATCTCCATCTTGTCTTTGTTTATTTTTAAACGATTTGCAGTAAACCTTGTTTCAACTTCCTTAATAATACTGTTTGTTTCTTCCTCGACTTCATCTGTACTATTTCCTTCGACGGGGAAGGAAGTGTCGTCACAGTATAAACAACTGTATGAGGTATTTTCTACTTTTATATTAATTACGTACAAGATAAATAACAGAGACCCCAAAAATGAGCCTTATGGTATACCACATTTAACTTCAACTGTAGTGAACATTTTATCATTGCAATATGCAGCTTGTGTTCTGCCACTCAAGTACGACTCTAAAAAAGAGTATAGGACCCCTAAAACCGTAGTATCAATTTTTTCCCAACAGTACGTCATGAGAAACGGAAACGAATGCTAGACTCATGTCAAAATTTATCATATACATCGAAGAGCTGTACTTCTGCTTTGGTCTTCTCTACACCCGTGCTGACTCTCAGCAAACAGATTCATCTTCTCCATGAAGTTGGCTATTCTCTTCTTATATAGGTAATATAGATAATATATGTAATCTAGATACTGGTCTATACTATCAATAAGTATTTTTATTGGTTTATTTATTATTAGTCCTTTTGATAGTATTTTTATTAATTCTGTAGAAATTTTGTATATATATATGTAGAATTTTTACTTTTCAGGGATTTAAAGCTATCAATTATCTCTTGCTCACTACATTCAGTAAGTAGAATTGTTATTTTCGCATGCCCTTATACATATTATTTAGTAGGTCGGCCATTTTTACTCGAAGGTACGGAAGATCTTAGGCTATTTTCTGCCCAACCTTTGAGAAATAACAATTCAATTCTTCTGTGGAATGATTTGTTGTAATTTTATTTGATTTCCCTACTCCTCTGTTTATAATGTTCCACTGAGCTTTTGATTTGTTTTCTGCTTGTTCCATTAATCTTTTATTAAATTTCTTTCTTTCCTTTTTAATCTTCGTTTTTTGCATTTTTTTGTTATATATTTAACTGTTATACGCCATTTGGAGGCACATCTTTGGTTAATCTTGTTATGCTAAAACGTGCAGAATATTTTTCCTTTCTTGAATTTTAGGGCTCTTTCACAAAATATTAGTTGTATTTTTCCTTTCCGCTTTTTCTTTTACACGTATCCACCTTTGAGGGATTTTTGAAAAACAGAAACAGCTTAAAAATGAATAAACACTTTTGCGGCTGTTTTTAGCATTAAGAGGCTGTCCCAATCTCGTATTAAGTATTTGATAATTTATTTCTATTCAATAATCTATTCTCCCTTTTTAGTTTATCTACAGACCTTGCCATGAAATTTGGGATTTGGTTTTGGTGGTCTGAGAGATGCAATCCTTTGGTTGTCAGATCGATCAAGTCTTTTTTTTATTAGTAAATTATTTTAATAAAAATTAAAATGTGTAGACAATGTATTTATTAATAAAAACTTTATTAAAAATTATAATAAATAATTAATAAAGTTTTTATTAATAAATACATTGTCTACACATGTGCTTGCAGTTTTGCATTTCATTTCCTTATAACCAATATAATTTTTTGTACCAGTCTTTCTTATTACGCTGTTTATAGTAGGTATATAGATACCAGTCGTCTCTAAGTCTTCTTCCACCGGCATACTTCTAATTTTTTCGTCTATCTTTGCCGGCCATTTATTTTTGACTGCAATGAGTACTCCTCCATGGAGGTATTCTTTTCTAGCAAAGAAGCTGACTATATCGTAGTTTTTTAACTTTAAGTTTTCTACTTGTTTATGTTCAGTCAATAAGACTATATCATAATTTTCTTCTGATGATGACACTTCCAGTTGGTCTTTTTTTTTTGTAATTGCTTGTATATTATAGTTTAGCAAAGTATAATTATATTTATTTGTGGACTCAGTACTTGAAGGTATTTTTCGACTTTCATTGTCCTTGAAAAAAATTGTATCTACGTACAATCAGATTTTCTGGTCATACCTCGGTCTTCTTTTCCTCGCCCAGCATATCAAAATCTACTCCAATTTTAAAGAATTTATTTTCTTTTTTATTTGTAATAAAAAGAAATAAGATAATCGAAATTAATTCGTCCTTGTTTAAATTTAGCAAATTTATTTCTACGTCCGCCACATTATAAACTGCAAGGATATTCTAAATAGATTTAATGCATTTGTTAGATCTAATTTTGAGTGTGCATCTGCGGTATAGTATCCTTTTGAATTCAACAAATCGCTGGTCTTGAGCGAGTATTGTGAGAGTTTTTAAAATATTCATCTTTTCGTCAGAGGGAAATTTATACAGAAATTGGCTATCCCCAAAAATTGTTACTTGAAAGATTTAAAGTCAAGAGTCTAACTGAAAGAGCAAGTATATTGAAACTTGTGTTTTTTTTAAACTACTACACTCAGAATTTTTGTCCTTCTATAATACATTTAGAAAGGACATACTAAGATATTCTTCTCTTTATTACAAGTGTTGACTGGGTTATTACCCACTGCCCCATTAGACAGTGTGATGTAGGTTGGATTTGTTTCATGCTTCTATAAAGAATCAAATCTCTAACTTTATTCAGGGTTGTTGTTCCACGTAATAGTAATGTGATATTTGTGATTGTAAGACTTTGTGTTCTATAACTGGAAGAAACTCTGTTGAACATAATAATATGTATTAATAATTATTATGTGGTGATCCTACATAATAGCTACTTGTGCATAAGAGCGCAGCGTTACGGATTGTCGTACAAAGGAGAATGTTGACAATCTCCAGAGTGCGCTAATTTAACTATGTATGCGCTTTTATTGAATATACTTGTCAATTCATTGTAATTACGCAAATTGATAATGCTTTAAATTACGGACATGTGTGATAAAGTGACAGTCCTTGGAACACGTCTACTTTGTGTCGTCATAAAACAGTGCAAAAGTAAACTTTTTTCGTAAATCTGGTAGAGTAAATCGAGCTTTTGATTTGAAATCACATGTCAATTTTGCTGTAATATCCTGTGTTTTTAAATTAAAAAGTAATTGTTTTTTTTTCAGGTAAATGCGTCTGAAATATTAAAAGTGACTTCTTTACATAATAAAATAAACAACTAAATTTTCCTTCAAATACAGTTTAAGTTATAATTAAAAATTGAGATACTCTTTTGATAAAAATTTCAACTATATAGCTCTGCATTTTCATGAAGAAAAAAATTTTTTTTAAGAAAAATTGGTTTTTTATTATAAATCTTAAAAAGTACAATTTTGAAAATATTTTTTTTGATTTTCCTACCAAAATATACATATAATACATTTTTTTCAACTTTTTTCTAATGGTACGCAATAACTGTTTATTGCTCTCTTAACCTCCCAACCACCCCCGAGCACAAATAACAAAACGAGCATAATTAAGTGTATTTGCACTTGAATATTCCCAAGGTGAATATTAATATGAATTTATGAAATATATTAAGTGTAATTTTGATTTCTTTGAAATTCTTTAGCAAGACATACATAAAAAATATTTCTTCTAATGGTACGCCATATTGAAAAAGAAATGTCAACAAAATAATGGACAACAATACACACACACACACACACACTCTCTATAGACATTAAATTATGGCGTCCATAAAGAAGTCACCACAAACGTAATGACACTTACGCATAGTTGCAGTGTAGTTTGACCGCCACTTAACCAATCGTATTAAAAATCTTTGTCACTGGCTTTTACCCCATATCTGAGTGGGGGTAACAAACATCCGGTATCAATATCAAGGGTCGCCGCGACGGCAGTATCTCTATCAGTATGCGCGTCGCTTTTGGTGACTAAAGACCGTTGGTGCTGGTGCGTTTACCTCGCGCTTAATTCGATCATTCTAAAAAAATACTTGTGTTTTATTGAAAACTGAAATCAATAAATAATACTGAAGTGTTTTCAGGACAAATGCACAAAAATGAGTGGTAAGTCTAAAATTTAAACTAATTTAATTGAATCTATTACTTTTAAGAATTCCATGATTTAACACCTTTGCTTGAAAATTTATATTTGTGGTTTGCGGCGGTAGTATTGAAACAGTCTTAATTTCACCCATAGTTGTACAAATATCACTTCGTTATCGCTTAATCAAATTTTACTGTTTGTATATGCTAAACTGTGCACGAAGCTGGGCGAAATTATTCGTGACAATTTAAATATAAATTAACACGCTCGATTTAATTACAAATTCAAGTATTCATTTATTGAGTATGCACCAGTGTTTTTTCGCGATTCTAAGACCGACCTGACGTGATGTGAATGTGTGAAAATAACTTAGTTTAGTAAAAAAAAATGAGTGATAGGTTTAAAGAGTGAACAAAATAGACACACATTTGCAATTAGAGATAAACCAAGCGAATTTCTAAAAGTACACTTTTATTACCGTCCTACTATTAATCAATTAAGAATAAATTAAAGTTTGGAAAATTAGTCGTACAATTCACTTTTGACTTTTGACTAAACTATGAAGATCTTCGGCATGATTTGAAGATTTCAACGAAGTAATTGAATGATAAAGATTCAACATATTTAATTAAATCAGTGCAATTAATTCAAAGCGTAGGTGCAAGATTGTAGGCGAAGAATGAAGTGTGAGCAAATTGCGAGAGCCAATTCATGGAAATAAATTATTGTTTTATTTATAATTAAATTACAATTGTTAGTTTAACAAAACCAGGATTAAAGTTAAATTAGCACACTAATAATGTTATTACTCTATTAATTAATGGAAATTGTTGCGTGATTATTTCAGATAACTTTCTATGGCCTTGCCTAATGCATTTATTATTGCGAACTTTTACTATAATTTCTAGATGAATAGCTATTTTAGTACCTAATCTTTATAAAGTATAATATAAATAATTTGATCAATATCACAGGCGACTGTCTTCTAAATGAAGACAACGTCATAACTTTCTTATTTATAGACCAATTTTAATGAACAAAAAAAGAAATTTTGGGTAAGTGAGAACTGTATTGTTAGCGTGACCACTCACAATTTTTTCTATCTAACTTGGTAGGCTTGGGTGTTGTGCAATATTGATCACAAAAAATTAATGAAACATTTCACTCAAGTGTAAAAAATTGCCGATTTATTACTTTTTCCGCCATAATAACAGAACAGTGAAATAGCCTCAAACACCTTAAACGGCGTTATAGCAAATTTTAATTAGTCTTTGGTTCAATTTTTTTTGAGATCGGCAAAATAAAATCTTCAACTCAGAATTCATTACTCCATTTCAACAATTTAAAGTAGTAGTTTATTTATGTAGACTTTATGCACTGTAATTGAATCATTTATTACGAATACAGTGCTTATCCACCAACGCTTGAAACTTTTTGTAAAACAATTTATTTTTCTTGCTTAAAAATAAACGATTCTTTCTTAAATATTGATATACTAAAGCGTTTTATAGCTGCCTTACCGAACATTTTTGTTTTTTATTCTAGGGAATAAAAGACATCGAGTTACACGTAATTTGATAAAATCAAAAGATAAGAGTGCTTGCAACTATATCGATTGTGTCCCACTGCTAACAAAGAGACACAATTATTGGTCGTTTCAACGCAATTAACTTGTTCGTAAGATGAAAAAACGGAATGTTATAGCAACTACATTCTATAGGAACTTTGTTATTTTTAGATAATAAAAATCGCTTTTTTTTGTTTTTCTAAGACATTGTTCGGATGTTTTCTAGTGAATCAGTCGTTTCAAATAAATTAATATGTTGAAAAAAATCTAGTTTTTTGATTCTCGTCAAATCAATGAATTTAATTATAAATATCTTGAGCACATGACTCTTTTTTTTCTCTTTTGTAATTGCATTTGATTACACGCTCTGTTTTCATTATTCAACTAGGTTAGTCCATTTTTTATTGTTTCATTTGATTGTAAATACCCAAACAAAAATAAATAAATAAGTTATAACATACTAACATATCGATAACATAAATCAATGTATAATTAATAATTTAGAATGGTAATTTAGACTATTTTGGTTCACGGAAGACTTTGTAAATTCTATGACAACTTGATGTAAAAGATTATACAAAAATAGTTTGTAGCATTCCAGCAACAAAATGTGAGGGACGATCGGTATTTACGATCTCCAACATCGAACGTTTTGAGTGACGTTGGCATAATTTGATATTTTTAAAGGGTGATCTTCTGTTATTAAGTTTGTTCAGTTTAAGTTCTGTTGTTTGTTTTATTTTAATTTTATTTGAAAACCAATTGCAAGTAGTCAATCGTTTTTGCAAAAATGGAAAAATAAGTAGCTCGCGCTGTTATTAAATACCTGCAAAAGAAAGGATTGTCGTCGACGGAGTTTCACAAAGATATGGTGGCTGCACTGGGGGGAGAATGCTCCTTCTTATCAAGTGGTAAAAAATATGTCTCGAGACTTCAAATAGGGAAGGCAGAGGCGTGAACATGCAAAAGGTGCTGGACGCCCAGTAGTGACTGTCTCTAGTAAAGAAAATGTTGATGCTGTACATGATATGGTGATGGCTGGTGGACTATTGACTATTCGTCGAAAGCTAAAATTTCTGGAATTTTATATGGTTCCTTGAAAAATATATTAACAAATATCTTGTGTCTTAAAAATACGTCTGTACAATGGGTCTCGAGAATGTTGACGCTTGATTAGAAACGGTTTCGTTTAAAGCGGATCCAGATGGATTTCTTGCATGATTTATCACCGTGAATGAAACACGAGTTCACCACTTTCATACCGTTAAAAAAAATGGCATCATAGAGGTTTTTCTCAACCTCGCGAGTTTCGATTTTTGTCATCTGCTGGTAAAGTTATGGTCACAATTTCCTGGAAGGAATTCTGGTGGTTGATTATTTAGAGCATCGATAATAGTCTACTATTATCCCAATTTAATTTTAAAACTGCGCGAATATATTAAAAAAAAGACGTGGAAAGTTGAGTAAGGAAATCTTGTTCCATCAGGACAACGTTCCGATTCACAAAAGTCATATTGCAATTATTACTATTTATGACGCAGGATTCGAGCTGTTGGAACATCCTGCTTATTCATCAGATCTGACTCCTAGAAATTTCTGTTTGTTCAAAAAATTAAAAGAATATATTCGTAACAACAAATAATATTAATAATATCTTATGTTATTTTATGTGAGGAACCGTAAAACTGTTTCCTCATATTTTGAGTTTTTCGATTAAGAGCTCAATAGATCTAGTACTACAATAATAAAATCAAAAATAATTTATTTCATTTGGAAATTTAATGTTAATGTTTGTTTTTTTAAAGAAGGGCTTGCAGTTATCACGATATCCAATGTTTGTAATAATTCTTACTGCTTTTCTTTGAAGCCTGAAGAGCCCTGAAGTGCGGAACAATGTTCTCATACTAACAAACCATAACTTAAATGAGTTTGTATCATTTTCTAGAGCCATTTTATATATGTTTTGGAAGAAGATAATGAATCTACAAAGTCTAGACTTTTACCTAAAGCAGTATTATCAGAAAATAATGCTGTCAGATAGTTTGATAGAAACTAATCAATGTAAATTAAAAACAACAAGGATCCGAATATTAACCCTTGTGGAACTGTGTGTTTAATTTCCGTTTTATTTGTTGCAACAATTTGAAACCTTCGCACAAGAGATGAAATTATTTGTTTGACGGCAGTAGAATGAGAGTTATAACTAAAACTTTACGTATTAAAAACCCACAGAAAAAGACTAAAAAATAGTCTGAAAATATCTTCTCAATAAAAGAAAGAAGCGTCATTTTAGTGGATAAGCTTTTTTGAAACCCGAATTTGATCGAGCATTGATCATTCAAATATTTTTAAACCGTAAGCAGGGAAATAGACTGGTAATTAGGAATTTCATTAATATTATCTTTTTCATGTAAAGGAGTGACTGTAGCACTTTTTAAAGGATTTGAAATGGAAGATTTTTTATACAAATATTAATTAACTTTGTAAATGGTGAAACTAATTTTTTTAACAGATTTTATAACAAGAATATTTAAACCATAAATGTTTTTGCTGGATTTATTTTTAATTGTATTGAGTGCGCCTCTACTTGTATTTCACTAACACTCACAAGAGAAAAAAACGTATTACTCGACTCTTGCATAATTTTAACAAGATCTAATTTAGACTCTGGCAACGAATTATCGACTTCTTCTCTAATACAATCCAATACAATAGTATAAAATGTATTAAATTTATTTAGCGATATTTTTGGTGTTTCATTCTAGTCTAGTTTTTAGTCTGTTTCTGATGTGCTGTTTGTAATATAATGTGATATGTTGCATTCAAACACAATGCACGATGATTTTTTTTACAAATGTGCAATATTTTTATAGCATTACTTCAGAAAGGTTTCAGTAATTTATAATAATAAGAACCACAGTTATTTTTGTTATTTTTTTAGACGAATTGTTTACGTGAAATTATAGTTTAAACAAAGCTTAGTGGCAGTTTTTGCAATGAACGTGACTATTTCGTCAATATCCTACAAATTTGAACAACTGTTCGTCGAATGGGTAGCGTGCAGGATTCTGAACAGGACTGTTGTCCGTGTCTTCACGAAAGTGGGGAATGACATTCTAAACAGTTTTAGAGTTTGGAAGCGTACGCACTATCATTTGTGAGTTCGTCGATTTTTCTCAGCACGAATTTGAAATATTAATTCTGGCGAAACCACTAGAGGCAAAATAAACTACGAAAACTCGAGTATCTGCAAAAACAGCAACTGTTACTGATGTCATTATGTACAACCACAAAACTGCAAATAGGTTAATTTTGGCGATATCTCAAAAAGTAAAAATTTAGATATACAAAAGTAAAAACTACGAAAAGGAGAATCCGATCATACAAGAAGATATAGAGGGTAGCATCAACTAATAGTGCCATACGAAAGAGCAACATTTTTTTTAGAATTTCCTAACAATTGCTAATAGTTATGCTAAAGATTGAATTAAAAGAATTGAAATTGACTCAACTTGTTTATTGTTTAACTGTAAAATTCAAATTCAAAAATGAAACTGTTTTAGATACTAAGCATATTTGAGGTCTTAGGTACACAAAAACTGGCAGGTATCTTTCTTTGTAAATTAAAATGAACAAAGAAACATAAAGTTATTCTTTTATTATCTGTAAACAATAAGATTACATTACAGGAGATTGTGGTTCTAACAGCGCATTTGTGTACTTATCAAAAAAGAAAAAGAATTAATAACACAATAATTATGAAATAGTGCTGCTTCTTGTTGCTCTACTTGAAAATGGTGAAACGAAACAGAAATATTTTCACAACTCACAACAGATGTCAATAATATTGAAAAATTATATTTCTAATGAGAATTACACAAAATTGGGGGTAAAACAAAACAAAAAATTTAAAAGAATAATATTTTCTCTTATCTGATGTCGATACAGATAGTTCAAACAGCCATAAATATAAAATCTAATAATGTTGTAGTTACTGAAGAAATCGATGTACCAGTCTTATTAACTGCCTTAACTCCACATGATAGAAAATTTATTTTTAAAAACCAGCAAGGGAAAATGTTAAGCAAAAAAATAATTCTTTTAAAAGCCTGGAAAAAATACCGCCCATGTATAAAGAACATATTCTTTTTTATATGATTTCACCGGATGTGACACTACCCCAGCTTTTTATGATAGGGATAAAAATAAAAATATTCATAGAACTAAAATTATTGCAGCACTTTTAATTAATCATTAATTTGCGTTTTTTTAGTAGACTATAAAAAACAAAGGTAATAATATTGTAAGTAAATGGTTTAGTATTAGATATTAGCAATACAGTGCAAAAATCGGCATGAAATTTTTTCACTGATGATATCGTTCGGCATTTTTTGTTTTCTAACAACTTTCCACTAAAACTGAATTTTAACAGTTTTTTTTATTTATTTGAACAAATATACTCTCAAAAGCTACGTTGTAAGCAAGTTCAAGGAATGTTTGTAATGGACTTAGCGCAGGATTTGTTTGCTCAGTATACATTTACACGTTTTGAGATAAAAGCACTTAAAGCACAGATTTTAAGAAAATGTTTTTTTAAAATCATTTTTAAGTTTTTTCCGATAAGATAAAAATAAAAATTGTATTTGGAACAAAATTCAAAATTGAAGATGTTTTAGCCGTTAGTTTGTTTTATACACGATTAAAATTTAAGGAGGTCATTGACAAAACTTAATAAAGCCCGGTAAGCAACTGTAAGTTCCAAAGCCAGATAAAGTAATTCTTGAAGAGTTTGCAATTTACTGCAAAAACTATGCCAGCGAACAACTAACTTTTAACTGTGTTAAATCTAATTCTCTAAAAATTAGTAACCCCCGGTCCATTTTCTTGATAAGCATTTGTAATTTCACTTTTTGAAGAACTGCTAATTTAAGAGAAATTTTGCTTACCAAGCAATGTAAGTATGAAAAGGTGTCTAAGAATAATAATTTGACTACTACAAATATTTATACTACAAAATAGTTTTTTCTGCAATGGTGTTGCAAAAAAGAAGAAATGGTTTCCAATAAAATATTCAAAATAGAAAATATTTCAGTTCTGACATTATTTCAAGGTACAGGAATGACTAGACAAACGTTTTTGTGCATCAAAGAATCAATCGGAAACCAATTAGTCTGGAAATCCAAACGTTCAAAGGCCTTTACTGTTGATAGGCCTCATTACGTCGCCTTGCAATTTTTAACCAGTTTAGAATTTCATTGATTAATAGGCAATATAAGCTTCTCAGGCTTCATCAAGTAGGATTATATGAGATGTCGTTGATTGACTTATACAAATTCCACCAACTTTAGTCAATTTGTTAAACAGGAAGACTTGGCTGTGAATGATTTAATGTGTTTGATATAATTGACTGTCTACATGTACCATTTCGTGATCCAGAACAATACGCAGACAGATTTTTTCAACACACTATTAATGTTTATTAGTTTGTGGTCCAAATTTGAATTTTTTAGTATTTTAGTACCGTACTCTGAAATCAACTCTTCTATGTTTGATGTAACATTGCACTTTGCGAAGCTTTTTATGGAGATTTTTTTCCGATAGATAGCTTATAGGAGATTCAGGAAATCCTCAAGGAAACTGGCTCATGACACACGTATGCAATCCTAGAATACATGCAGAAGTCGGTCTATATATTGACACGCAATTTAGTTGAACGATGCGATGATTGCTTCTCGTCTAGATTTCGTTGTTTGGATATAAATGATAATGCACTTGCTGATAGCCCCGAATGAGTGTGGTTTTTGTTTGGTACGCAATATTTGCGTTGAACGTGGCGAAAACATCAAAACTGACGACGACATGGAACAAGTTTGCAATAATTTGATCAGACAATTTATTATTAATGAAAAATTTTTTTATTTGTATAAATAAGTTATATTTTAATTATCACTTAAGTACATTTCTTTTTCAGTTATGAACTTATGACGAACCTTTTTATATAATAGTCTATACTTTCAATTCTTCAAATATAGAATCTAACGTAGAATAACATTCGCTCTATTTAGAGACGAGTTTTTCTTTTTTATAGATCTGTTTACCAGGTACCGTTGAAACATTAGTTGCTGGAATTTCTACTGGAGTAAACTCGAACGGTGGAGCAATGGTGTCTATATAAAACAGTTATTGCTTCTTCTATAAAAATGATCTGTACATTTTACAATTTTTATAACAGTACATTTATACCGTTATTTACATTCACCATAAGTGTTACAACATGTGGACTCTTGTTGCAGCCAGGAATTCCAGCGTCTTGTCTTCCCGGCAAATTTATTTACAAACCAATCAATATAAATTTGATAGGAACCTGGAATGCTTTTCTTTCCAAATATTGCACATGGGAAAGCTTCTGTTGTTTTTGTCATCTCTCTTTGCTTTGCCTCTCGAAACATAAAAAAATGTTTTTTTGCTTGAACCGGGTCTTTAGATAAAGAAAAATGTTTTTTAAGTTTTTTATCGGTCATTTATCCATGTGATTTTCTTTCGCTCACAGCAGTCATGCTCTATCACGATCAATTTGTCTTAAATGGAGTTCTTTCAAATGACCGAGAAATGACCACAAACTTCGATCTCATCCCATGTGGACCATTGATTTTTTTGCACCGTTGCGACAAAACAGCACCCTATCAAATACTTAATCTCAAAATAATTTGATATTGGTTTGACATCAGAATACATCTACGTAAAGAAACACAATTAATCGAAAAATACAATAGCATAATTTTTTGATTATGTAAGACATTTTAAATTATTTTAGTTCGACATTCTTAAATCTTTGATTTGAGGATTTGGAATTTTCAGAATTAAAGTTTACTGATGAAAAGAGTGAGGTTTTAAACATAATTTTTGAGAAATTGATTCAAAAAATTTTTGGATGCTAATTAAATTCTTAAACGACAATTTTGAAATAGGTTTCATAAGATATTTTTTTTAGATATCCTATAAATATACTAAATAAGAAATATATGTTTAAAAACTTAATATCAATGATTCTGTGATCGTAATTGCTTGCTAAATTTTCAGATTCTAGACTAGAAATTCTCAGATCTAAAGTTTGACAGATTTGATTTCAAAATTTATATTTTTTGAGAAACTTATTTTTAAAATCCTTAGATGTTTTTTTTTGACAAATAGATTTCCATAACCAAAATTCTTAAACGTCAATTTTAAAGTAGATTTTTAAAGTAAAGAAGGCCATAACCATATTGGCCGCTCTAAGATTTGACGATTTGTTTAGCATGCTTGGTTGTAATCGAACTATCTTACAATATGTTTGAATAATTTGATTCTTGTTGACCAAAGAAAAAGTACCCAAATCATCAATAATTCGAATTAATCGAACAGTATCTAAATGGATAGGACATAATGGCTACATAGCTAAAAATTGCTAAATTAATTGATTTAGGTTTTAACTTTAAAAAAGTGTATTTTAAATAAGTATATTTAAGAAGAAGTCCTACTTCAAAAAGTAGGTGGCCGTTACGCTCGCCTAAACGCCATTCCACAAAAGTGAATGAAGCATTTGTCGAGATGGTAATTTGTCGCTAAATAACAACTCTTTCAATACAATTATGTTAGAAAAACCTAGCTTCCTAGGTAAATTTGTAATAATTACATGAAGTGAGGGTTTACTTTAGTTTAGAGAGTCTCAAAACTTAAAAAAATGCGAGTACAAGACAATGCGATCTTCTAGCTTCTTCAAGTGACTGTGGATAAATGATGAGATTTCGGACAGACACTTTTATGCCGTTGCTGCGCTATTGCGATTCTTGCTTAGAAATTCTCAGATCTAAGGTTAAAAAAATCTAATTTCAGGTTATATATTTTTAAGTTTAAAACGCATAGAAAAAAAATTATATTAAAATATTTTAATTTATATTCAAAATTTTACTTTTGTAGTACTTGAACCCTAGTTTCTCATGGCCTCGATTTTTTGATTTCTTAATTCTAAGATTTTCAGTTTTTGCATTTTTATATAGTTTAATTTAAAGAATATAAAAATATGTGGGTACCTATTATTATATAAGTACTTTCAAAAAATTACTAAGAAATTAGATTATAACATGTTCAGCCGTAAAATATAGGTTTTATTTATTGAATTATTTTAAGTTAGATTTTTTTATTAAAGTTATTTTTTTTAGGGCTACTCGATTTTCGATACGCTGACTTAAGTTCTATCTAGAATCCCTAATAGTATGTTCTCCTGTAAAACAAGACATTCTTCATTTAAACTAGCTTTCAAGATTAATACTTCAAACTGAATTCTACCAAATACCATACTTAGAAAAAAAGTTTGTGTGAAGATATTTTTTGTGTATTATTTTTTTTCATATCTTTGACAGTTAATATTATCATGCATTAAAAACAAAATCTCAGACTGAAACAATAAAGTACATACGTGGATGTTTTATGAATGAAAAACAATTAAAAACTCCCACTACTTCAAAATGAAAATGCTCTTTATATATTAAATTCATGAGTCAAGAAGAACATTTTCTTAGGATTAGAATTATTAAAAATGTTACAATAAGACTAAAAGCAATTATTTCGTAAATAAACGATAAAAAATGATAAAAAATAAATAGCCAAATTAAGTGAATAACTTAATAAAAAGCAGAATACAATTACTTTTTTGCACTGTTCTGTTTTTCTTTGTGTGAGGAAATAATTTGCTTAATTACATTTTTGTTCTATTAGGAAAGCAATAAAATTGGAGGTTTTTACTGGATATGAAAATGTTGTTGTCATATTTATTACCGACCTATTATCTTTAAATACGAGCTGATTTGCTCAATTACATTCTTGTACGAGTTTGAAAACAATGGAATTGGGGATTTTTTATTGGTGTGAAAATGGTGGAAATATAACACCCTTTCATATTTATTTACCGGTCTTTTGTTAAGGATAATTTAACGAGCTATAAATTAATATAATAAGTCCTTTGCCGCTTAATTAACAGGGAGATTTAAAACTGCTTATTTTCCGTTCCATTATCTGCGCATTTGTAGCACAAGCACACGTCGAATTTGTAGAAATTTGTGAAATGTAATATAGGAATGTAAGAATTTTGTTGAAAATGCTTTTTATACAAGCTGTTTTACAAAGTGGTACAGAAATTTAAACCTACAATCGCAATGAGAAAACTGTTAAAAAAAAGATTAAAGCTACTGAAAACAATTTAAGGGTCGCTGATAGCAGTTCGTAAATCAATAAATAGAGGGCCGCAAAAACGATATCGCAACTCAAAAAAGTCATAGTAAAAAGCACTTTCAACTTAGATTAGTAAAAACTACGTTCACTTTCTTTAAGCGTATACAGCTTACCTTGTACAAATCAGGGTAACTTATTAAAGAAAAAAGGTTTGATATGCCGATTTTTGGTCACTTTCTCTTCTCGTCGGTGTCTACTAATTGTTTCATGTGGCTGCACACAAAAAAATCACAAAGATTTAAGTCCGGGGAACGAGAAGGCCACAACACTGGCCTTTGTTCATTTCCATTTGGAAGGCAGGTTCATGGATTTATGTAGATCTATTACAGGTTTGAAAGAATGTAAATCTTTGTAACACACCCTGTATATTAAATTCATAAATAAAGAAACAATATTTGCTACAATATTTGCTTAAGGTAATATGTATTTGAATTATTAAAAATGTTATATGATAATACGAAACAAAAATATCTTCTGTGCCGACGAGTTTGGTTTCAACAAAATTTGGTGTAAGGTAATTGATATCAGGCTCAGGAACTTTGTTTAAACCACAATTTTGTTTGAAATTTTTTGTGTATAGGACCGAAACACTCCATGTAATTTTTCCTCAACATTGTTGGATCATGTAAAATGAAAATTTACAGTGCCACACAATTAAAAAACATGCGCTCGTTTATACAAACTTTTGCTTAATTTGCAACATACGTAAAATACATAATTTAGTATAGTTGCATAGTTTCAATATAGTTTTCTCTGTTTTTAAACATCAGTTTCTGTTTATTGAGATTCTCAAAATAAAATTTAAAATATATCATTCGTACTACATATACAAAATTTGTATATTTTTACAATGTTATCAAAATATGCACCAAACGTAACGTTAAAGAAGAAACAAAAATATTTCATTTAGTTATTATTTCAGTGCAGTGTAAATTCTTATTATTATTTGTATGCATATTTCGATCTAATTTATCGGTCTCTTGATGTCATCACAACGGTAGAAATAATATTAATACCGTAGAAAAAATAATAAACGTTTCAGATTTGCGGGGGAGACAGACAGCGACGTTACGTTTTTATTAGTTTGCAGTAAATAAATATCCTGAAAATAGTACTAACCAACGTGCTGGTGTAAAACTGTAAAACTAGAGTGGAATCATTTAAAAAAGAGACAGTCTTAACTTTTTTTTTAATTATAATTTTAATTTTTGGTAATTGTTTTTTGTCCGAGAAAGTTGTTTATATAAGAATGGTAACTTAAATACAATAGCATTTTTTTTGTACTGTTTTCTTTCCTTTTTGTGTGAGGAAATGATATGCTTACATTATATCGGAGGTTTTTACTGGAAATGAAAACGATCTTGTCATATTTATTACTGACCTTTTGTTAAAGTTAATAATTAATACGAGCTGATTTGCTCTACTAGATTTTTGTACTAGTTTGAAAACAATGGAATTGGAGATTTTTAATGGATGTGAAAATGCTGGAAATATAACGCATGTTTATATTTATTTACCGATCTTTTGTCGTTTCACTATCTGCGCATTTGTAACACAAGCACACATGAAGTTATGAAAGTCTGTGAAATGCAATTAGAAATGTGAATATTTTGTTTATGTCTAATTATACTATAGATTGGTTATCTTTTTATTTAATTGTTCAGGACTGCAGTAGAAATTTTTTGAACCGTGTCTGAAAATCTTATTTGTTTTAGTTTCTGTAATCTGTTTATTTCACAGACACTCTGTATATAAATTTATTTTCGCTTTAGTAAACAACAACATTATAATACAAAGTAGTTACGTAGAAATTGCTTAACTCTTACTTATGGACTTATATGCATAAAGCTCTAAACTATGGGAAAGTACATTGTTTAGTATTATTGTTTAAAGTGTAAGTACATCGTAGCGCCTGACTATCAGTGTTCCGTTTGTTAAGTTTGTAATAAGTCAAGAATTTTATATTGGTATACCTGATATATCATCTCAGAAGTTAAATACAATAAAGTTGTGATATCTCAAGATATTTCAAAAAAAGATTAGAAAAATAGCAATCTACCATATGTGCTTTAATTATTTATAGTCACATGGTTCCAGTTAACAAGACGTCAAAATTAAGAAAATCATTTTTGACTTGCTCAGATCGCAAACTTTCTGATGGATAAATCAATAACGATACTTATACTTATCTAACGGATCTATAAAATAAGATACCATCTAAAAAATAGCATAGATGAATTTATGTCGGTGAATAAGTCACAATATCTAAAAACGATATAACGTAACGTTTTGTGCTATTTCTATTTATTTTCTCAAGACGACCATTATTGCGATCCCATTTCCACAAAATTTGATTGATCGAAATTTCTCTCCTAGTTTATTAGTAGAGCTAGAACAGATCCAAGACGTGGTATTTATTCGGAAATGACGTGACAAGTCTTGCAGTACACATCGCAGAACACAGCTTGTCAGATTCGGTTAGGAAAATTCGTTATTGTAGCTAAACTCCTTTTTTCCTTAGAATGCTCGGAAAAAACTGATAAAATTTTAAGAGATTCTATAAATCACCTACTTTTTTGTGTTTGGAACTCTTGGAATTTTTTTTGTTAAAAAATGCAGGTAATCAATAGATGAATACAAAATTTAAATTCAATTTGAATATAATCATGACTTTAAGTAGTTACTTTGCTCCTAACAAAATAGTGCTTCTTTCCATTCACGATGTGTTTTCAATTACGGCCACAATAGAAAAAATCACTTTTTCACAAATAGCTATTGAATAGATACTAATTTGAGTTAGTTTTCTAAAAATGTAGATAAATAAAATAAAGTTTATTAATTTTTTTCTTATAACAATAGAATCAAATTTTAAGAATTTTAATTTCATTCCTTATTGCAGATATTTTTTTGACTGCTTCTAATAGTAATTCTGGCAAGTCTATTGTAAAGGTTCGATTTTTCTCGATTGTCCTGGTCGACTACGCAATCCTTTGGTCCTTTGGAGACGGCGTTCGTTTGGGGTTGGCGTTTAATACTTATTATTGGCGCCACCACCAAAATTTACTAACCCTGTTGTAACACACGCGAAATATCGCTAATTAATATTCGGTGTAACTTAGCAGTGACCTTATGGCACTGAAACTTTCTTAACTTAACTTCATCTGGAAGATGAAGAATTTTATAAAAGATTATGGACCCAAATTTCTACGTTGTGTTTTGTTGTATTAAAGAAAAGAACTTATCGTAGTATCCAAATTCTAGTGAGGCCGTCTTGTGAAAGGAAGGTGTAATGAAACAAATGGGCACACTTCACTTATACTTTATTAACAAATTTTCAATCATTGAAATGCGTTCCTTGTTCTCTAATAAGATTCAAAATTTATCCCTTTAAATTTTGTGATTTCTAAGATTTTGATCAAAGCTTTTGCTTCAAAGTTGTTGATTAGTTGGCATTTTGTCAGAGCATTGTGTGATTTCCGGTGTTCTATTCGTACGAGATTTGCTGAGTGTTGTTTTCACAGAAATTAATTATGAGTCGGAAAGAATTTGATTGTTGCAAGATTATGACTATCAACGACTCATTCTTTGTAGCGAATTGTCACTTTAGAAGAAATTCGTGACTTAAATTTTGTCGATGGCTAACGTTACCGGAATCTGGTGGAGGTCACACGTGAATTCACGATTTGTGTTTGATTCGGACGAAGGAAGGAAAATCTAGACTAAGCGCGGATCAAACGAATGATAGCGAAACTTTAGAATTGTTTGGAAATATTTCAGATATTTGGTGTTTGTGCAGTCGAGAAGAAAATGTTCTAATTTTTCTTTCTAAGAAAATTTCAATGACAGAAACTATAAAATCTGTTTACGATAAATTTTCTTTGCGGAATGGTATTCTACAATAGAGCAGCCAGAAGGGTTGCATATTTGGCGGTTCGCATAGGGGTTACCCCTTTCACTGATAACCTAAGGTTTTGATATTTGGTACGATAGACCCTCGCGACGGCGGCACGAGAAAAGTGTATTGTTCGGTGGGCTGATCGCCAGTCTGAGACTCGGTTTACTGCCGCCGTGGGTGAGCACTGGTGCAAATTATGCCAAGCTCTAACCACACGGAAAGATGGGCATCTCTAATTCTCTATTGTAGTTGATGGATTTTAATAAAATCTGGATAACTCTTTATGCACCAAACGCATAATTGTCGTACTAGCGTTCAGAGAAATACAATGGTGTTAGATAGATGAGAGACATTAATGATCGTCTCAAAGTGAGGAAAAGTTAGAAAATAATGAAACGGCGTGAGACGATTAAACTCGGAGTATTATTTCTAGATTTGGAAATAATCGTCGGTGGTACTTGATTGGATAATCAAGTCAAGATTGCGTAGAATGAATGTTGCGACTTCACGTGGAATTTAGTAAGATAATTAAATTAAAATCAATTTAGAATTCCGAATATTTCACGGTCAACACACAATAACTCCAACCTTTTGTGCCCGAATTGTGTCGAAATTTTAGTTTTACTCAAATAAGTAATAAGAAATTAAAGGACTTACGCTTTTTCCTGGTTGTTGGACACTAAAACCTTTTATTGATCGCGATTTGACTTCACAAAGATTAATTAATTGATCGTCTCGCAAAGACGGTTTAAATCGTAAAAAAGACTCTCGCAAAATTATCAAAAAGATCTAAAACAGACTCCCGAAAAATTCTCGAAAAAGACTCTCGCAAAGATCTAAACAAACTCTCGAAAAATCTGTCGAAAAGATAATCGGAAAAAGATTCGCACTGCTATCTGTCGCGAACTTTTATCAACTCTCCTGGGGTGGTACTCCCCCTCTAACGTCCTTCCCTTTCTCCGACGAGCTTAATCGGAAGCGCTCACCCTATTGGTCCGCAACTACCTCCGTAAGTCGTCTTACTCCTACTCGGTGGGTTCTGCTAATTTGCCAAATTGCAAAGCTAATTAAGGAACGGCCGGTACCCAAATTACAACAACAAATGATACTAACTTAATTAAGCATCTTCCCCGAGTGATAGGAACAGGTACAACTCGGTTCTTCCCTAATCTTACTCTAACTTAATCTAAGTCCGATTCAAACGATGCTTCCGATGTGTCCGCGTTTTGCTCAAACCGTAGAGTACGTTTGATCGGTTTGATATCACAAAATTATCAATTTGAGACAAGGGTTTGTGCGTACGTGACAAAATGCAAGTTTTCTAAGAAATCTGACCCTGCCCAAACTCTGGAATTTGACCATTCTCGGAGGGACGACATCTGGAAGCAATTCGCTTTGAAGTACCCGCTGGGAAAATCTATCGGACGCTTTCTCTTAAAGGACCGCTTCCGCAATAAACCATCCGTTTGGGTCTTCTCCGAAGTAAAAAAATAAAAACCAAATATTTCGGACTGACCGTAAAAATTGGGGCCTGGGAACCATCACACTATGGTCCACAAAAATAATAATTTCAATTCTTTCCTTCAATAATTTAACGTTAGGTCTACATTATTGCGCTTATTATAATAATGTAGACCTAACGTTAAATTAGATTTTTTTTTGACAAATTTCACTTAGCTGTCATGCGTTATTTTTCAGGTTTTACCTGAGTCAAAGTAATTATTTTTCAACTTTTACTATGACTATAAAACAGAGACGCTGTTTACATAATCCAGAAAATTTTTGTTATATTTTTGGTAAATGTCATCGAAAAATATTGAAAACCTCGGAATTTGCTAAAACTACGTATTTCAACGGCTTTCAAATTAAATTATCCTATCAAGACAAGCAATGGACACCTGATATTGTATGCCAAAACTGTATCATGTGTTTGCGGCAATGGTCAAATGAGAAAAGTGCAATCAAATTCAAAACACCAATGATCTGGCTATTTTTGCGTCGTAAATATTTTCGGTTTACATTCTGGAAATCGATATAAATGGTCATATCCCAACTTGCCCTCTGTTCAACGACCTCTTTTATACACTGGCAAGACTCAAGCTCCATCAACATTATCTAAATGATTGGAAGAACTAGATCTTATGGAAGCGGGAGGCAATACTATTGTATCAATAGATGATATAGTATTTCTAGAAATATTTGAAAACAAAATCAAGTACTTTTATTGCTTTCACACCGAGATGTTAATAAACTTACCATAAATATTTTGACGCCCATTACCACATTTGACAAACGTTTGAAATTTAGACTTAAAAAAATTAAAACATGGTTTTTGAAAAACATATTTATACATCAAGTACCAAAAATAAATAAAATAAAACCACTTTAAACATTATCCTCTTCGTCACTGCTGTTATCCAAAGATATGATGAGTTCATTAACTTGACGTTCCGTATTCTCTTCTTGAATTGAAATTACGTTTTTGACACAATTGGACTAACATTTATTTTCTGTTATTGTGTTTCGCTGTCTTTATTACATCACTGAATTTAGGATTGTTGTTGTTCCAACGTACTCTCGATATTAATATGGACCATATCATTTCAATAGGGTTGAATTCACAATGATAAGAAGGTAACCGCAGAACACAATGAACACGTTTTGTAGCCTCCTCATCAATCACAAACTTTTTTTGAAATTCTTTTGTAAGTAAAACTTTTAAAAGTTGTTTCTTTGTATAATGATCTTCGTAATAGAGATCATTGTCTTGGAGGAATTCCATGATTTCTGCCTTTCTTGAACCTGTAATCGGTATTTTCATTGCTTGGACAGAATGGTAACTTGCGTTATCCATAACAATTACGCTATTGGCCGCCAATTTTGGGAGAAGTTTGGTAGAAAACCATTCAAAAAATAAACCAAAAATCAATCCCTACTTCAAATATTATCAGGTCTTACATTTCCAAGGAAATATATAAGTACAGTTTTGGAAACGAACCCTGAAGGAGCAGGCACCCAGACACTTTTATGAGGATTAAGCTAGGTAGCCGGCATAAGCCTATTAACGTCCCACTATGAGAGCAATGAAAGTATTTGATTTTGTTTTTAAATATTTCTAGAAATATTTTCCGAAATAAATTTTCGTAATGATGGCAAAGGACTTTTGCAGAAAAATGAAAAATGTCTTTTTATAGGCAACAGCAAAAGAAGTTTAAAGAGTGTTCTACATCATAACGACAAGGAGGTACGAATTGCACACTCGACTACTGTGAAAGAAGAATATAATACCATATGTTAATTAATTAATTGACAAAATTGAATATCGAGAACACAACTAGGTAATTAATGTAGACTTAAAATGGTTAATTTTCTTCTCGAACAACAGAGCGGATACACAAAATAGCCATGTTTCATGTATTTGTGGAACAGCCGAGACAAACAACATCATTGATGTCAAACAGCCTCCCCAATAAGGAAAAAATTGGTGGTTGCTACAAATAATGGTGCTAATTTGCCTTCACTAAATCGTAGTCGCATTATACTACCACTGATACAAATCAAACTTAGCTCAAACATTGAGTTTGTGAAGTTTGTAAAGGCTATTGACAAAAATGGTGAATGTTTTGCTTTTCTTTCAAGCAAGTTTCCAGGATTCAGTAAAGAAAAATTAACATCAGGAATTTTTGATGGAGCACAAATTAAAGCATTTGTAAAAAACTCAAAGTTTATTGAATCAATGAATGAAGTTGAGTCTAAAGCTTGGAAATCGTTTGTTTGAGTAATTAAAAATTTTCTTGGAGACAATAAGTCGGATAACTATTTTGAGTTAGTTAAATGCATGCTGACCTCTCTGAAAGATCTGGGCTGGAACATGAGCATTACGCTTCATTATTTGCATTTTCACTTAGACCAGTTTCTAGAGAGAGAGAATGTCGGTGAAGAGTAAGAGTAAAGAGCACGGTGAAAAATTTCACCAAGACATACGCACATTGGAAGAGCACTATCAAGAAAGGTGGGATGTGCATATGATGGCTGAAAAGAGATCAACCTGAAACTCTACATTCCAGAAAATTCTATGAAAGAATATTTCATTACGTTGAAAGTTAAAAAAAATATGTATTAACTGTTGACCAGTGTAATCTATTAATAATCAATAATGTAGTTAGTGCATACTGAAGTCTTGATTTATTATAATACAAGCAACAAAAGTTAGCGTTTAACGATGAAAAAGTAAACTACATTAAACAAAAGAAACTAGTAGTAAAAATAAATTTAGCTATTTTTACATTATATATAGGAATTTACCATCAAACATCTGACTGAAAAACTAAATACAATAATAAATATTGTTTAATCTTGATTAGCGTTTACGAAGAAAAAGCAGTTCAGTGAAATCACTGATTTGCACAGAGAGTTTTATACTTGACTTACATTATAATGCAAAATCTGCACCAATTTAATTAAAATTATATTAAGAGTTCTTTAGTTTTCAAGTCAAATTAATTTACAGTTGACTGGCCAGTCGTAACAAAACAAGTTGAAATATTAGTTTCGCTTCAAGTGGTTATTAATTTTTTTTGTCTAGTTTTTTCATTTAGTTATTAGTTCTGTAACTTTCATGCTAGATGCAGTCATGTTGGAAGGAACTTGCACAGCATGTTATCAAATTTATCTCAGTCTTCCAGCGCTACATTTAGCTTTGTGGTATTAATATGCTGTAGTTACCTTTATGAGCGTTTCAACCTCCATTCAAATTACAGTTTGATTTTATCTTTGTGTTCTTGGTTAATGTCATTTTTATTCTCTGTTGCATTTTAGACGCACATCCATTTCATCTTTTTTACGAATAATACAAAAATTGGATTTTCTTGAACCCACTTTTTTGAAATAAATCAATTTTGACAGCTTTTCCACTCTAAACTTATTAACAGCATTCATTAAAAACACCAAAATTCTACAAACATCGAGCATTCATATATTCCTTCCGCAACTAAAAGTGGCACCTTATATAGATTCTAAATGAAGAGTAATTTTAACAATTAAGGGTATATTTAAAAGACTTCATGATAATAAAGTAAATTTTTGTTCGGAAACGTTTTTCAGCTAGAAATTAGAAAAATTTAACATTTGAATACTAATTTGAGTTAGAAAGAATATTTAAACAATAAAAGTTATACGTTATTCAATTTATCGAAATTTTTCATGTTGTTTTGAATTATTCTTACAAATGTTAACAGAAAGATTTTTACAATTTATAAATGAAATATCATAACAAGTTTTTGCTAGAATAGAAACAGAGTGACTATTTCCGTTGTCTTGTCTTTATTGGCCAATATGTTTATTGCTACTTGAAGTTTATATCTAACTGAGTTTTCAATATATTCTTTTGCGACATTTGACGATTTCCATCCACCATGCTTTCATAAGAAAGGTAATATCTCCTTCTCCATCAGCCAGTATCGTGGCAGACGTTTTTTCCGACCAATGCCAGTAAGAATATATATACCATAACTGTAAGGATACGGTAACTTAACTTAGAATAAAGTCTACGATTTCGAATACTATTAATTCCAAGAGGTTGCCTCACACATTTTCTTCTTAAATATCTCGAAAAAAAAATTAAATATTTTATTGCCGACGGACGGAGAAAAGAATAGTTCTGACATATTTCAAACAGATCTACATTGTCTGTTCTCACTGGAAATAGTAAATTCTCAACGCGCGTTGGTATTTGTGTTAGGAATATCAATCAAAATAAATGACACCATGTCCTTGATGTTTTTAACTTGAAGAATTTAGCTTTTCTTTGACAAGCTTCACTAATATTAACAGCCAACACTACCTAAAATTAAAATAATAATAATAAAAAAAAAACAGGTTTTAACAATTTCACGTGTTGACCAGATTCCATCGTCTGCTTTTCTTAGGAAATTTTTATTTCTAATTTTGTAAAAACACTGGATTTTTTAGAATCAAATTTCACAAATTTTTGTTTAATCAAAGCTTTGAAATTTTTTATATCGATATTTTTCTTCTTGATTGATCTTTTTTACTCGTTTATCTTTCACCAATTATCAAACTGTCGATAAGCATTTTTATACTTTTTTTTTTATTTTGCTGGTAATTGAGATTCAACAGCTAAAGCAGCCGACTCTCTAACATTTTCGTTATTTATTCGAGGGAACAATTTCAACGACTTCACAAACTTTGTTTTTTTGTAAGCAAAATTGTTTTTATATGGTATCAGTATTGATTGTTTTTTTTATTTAGAAATAATTATAGAATAATAAGAATATGTAAATTAAGTTTATTTTCCAAGTCGAATAGAAAAAAATCGTGTGCCTAGGAAATCAAATGTCGACTTAACTTAACATATTTTTATATTACTTTTTTTGCATTTAAACAAACTGCTTTTCAAAATATATGTAGTGTCTATTAATATCTATGCCATTTCCGAAAATAAAATGTATGTGAACTCGGTCAAACGTCATTTATAATATGTTATGGTTAAAAATGTTGTCATTTTAAGTGTCATATAGTAAACGGAATTGTTATGTATTCTTGTTGTTTTGTGGAATAACTGCCTGGGAAATCTCATACAACGGCAAACATCGAAACAGAAGACAGAATTTAGAAGGGTACATTGCAAGCACACTGCTTGAACAATAAAATCTCGAAAGCGTCAGCTTGTTGGTTTTTTCCCAACATGTCGCGTACGAAAATTGTTGAATGTCACAGCGAACACTGTCAGGAAATAATATACAATTTCCGAAAACCAAATCTCTCCGAATGTTTCAGCTGTTCGATATGTTCAACGTTTGTGCATAACCAGAAAAAATCGGAAATCTAAAAGCGCAATTAAAATGGAAGTGTAAAGGCGATTTTAAAGCAATGTTATTAGATATTGCCGTTCTGTGAATACACAAAAGTGATAAAAAAGCTGGAGTTGTTTTAAATCAGTGCTAAAGTAAAAGTGAATACTAAAGTAGTATAATTAAGACTCGCATTTGTTTTGAAACTGTTCGAGTTATAAGGCATTTTATTAAGGGAATCGGACTATTTCTTTGTTGCCCATTTTTTTTTTTTGAAAATATTGAGAGAAATGTCTAAGCCAGTTTAGATGTCCATTAGGCAAATGCACAAATAATGTGATAGTAAATTTTGTTGATAAAATTGTTGATTTTCTGTCAAAAGATTTATATGCAAAAGTCGCATTTTTAGATTTTACCAAGGTTGTTTATCCCATACTATTTTAATTCGTAAATTGTATTTCTAGAAGGCTTGGGTGTGCCTTTGATCTTTACCACCCTATTTGATTATGACACCACACTTCTCAACATACGAGCTTTGGTTGATGATGTTATCCGGAAAAAGCAGGAGACTTAGTTGAAGATTCATGATAAAGTGATTTTTCATTTAAATTATTTAAATCGTTATGCACAACAAATGCTGGCACCAATGATAACACAAGTTCCCTGGTGTCTATATTGACCTCAGATTACTGTGGTAAACCATGAAAATGTATTAGGATATAAATTAAATAATAAATAATAATAATTTTCTCTTTTAGTTATTAAGAAAATATACCTCAACTAGCATTCTTATCTCTGTTTTATTTTTGTATTACTTTAATCTTACTTGGTTTACGGTATAATAATTTGGGGGCACAAAGCAGGTTGCAGAGCAGCTTTCATTAACTTGAGAATCATATCTCTGCCTGCCCTCTTTATGTTTTATTCTCATTACTGTATACCCAAAAAAATATAGAGAAGTATGCTAGCTATAATGAGTTACATGGCTTCAATGCTAGAAAAAATAAAAAAATATACCTTATATATATATATCGCCTCCAGGTTTCCGAGAAAAAACATTTAATCATTAATTTTCTTGATTACTTATTATCAGACAAGTAATTTGGAAGCACGACGAGCGTCGAGAGAAGTGTTTCATTGGAACGAGACTTGGAACCACACTTGAGAAAATTTTTGTTTATAAATTTCTATTTGATTGCTGCAGTGATGGAAGCGGCAATTTGATTCCCGCGCTTCTCATGTATTTTTTAAATAATTTCTTATAAAATGTAATCCATTTCTTTTGTCTGTTTTTTTTTATATATTTTTCTTAAAGAAAAGTAAGTTTTCCTTTACTCATCGTGATCTTAATTCATAAAGAAAAACAATACTTTTCGTTAGTTATAATACAAATAACTTCTTGAAAATTGTTTGTACAATTCTGAACTGTTATTTTAGTAGTTTAACTGAATAATTTGTTTATTATTCTATGTCTTTGGGACATGTGTAAAATGTTCTAAATACTGGGCCATCCAAAAGTTTTTTTTATCAAGAATTTGGTGGTTATTTGACACTTTTTTAGTTGCCATTATTTATTTATGATGTTATAAGATGACATAAGTTTTTACTTTCATGACCCACTTAATACTTAATACAAACACTTTTAGGTCGTATGGTCTGGAACATTTGAAATATCATCGAAAATAAGAGCGGAAATAATAAAGAAGGGTAGAGAACACTTACTAGGACAAATATATGAGCTCATTAAACGCATATGGGAAAAAACAAATCCCGGAAGATTGGAGAAAAACAATGGTTTACAAACAGGATATAAAAAATGAGATTGGATGAAAAGTGTTAAGTGTGAAATAAAGAGGGTAAATAACAAGCCGGCTTAGATACAACAGAACAACACATTCCATAAATTTTATTCAAGCAAGGCTATGATAAAAAAAAGGACACAAGGGGACTCGTTATTTACAGTGCTCTTCAACTTGTATTGAAAATAATAACAATAAGAAGCCAGATCACGATATTTTGTAACGATCACCAAACCCTGGCTTTCACGGGTAATGTAAATGTACATATCTAAAAAGTTACAAACGTTTGGCGGGAAAGCCAACAAGTTGGATTTGGAAATAAGCAAAAAAAAAAAACAAATAATATGATAATGCGTGCCACCCAACATAAAACAGAACGATACCTAATATGGAATGTTATTACGAATTCTAATTGTAAAAACAGAATGTTAAAAACAATAATAAAATCAAAATTAATGAAAGGCAAACATTCTTCCTTTGGCCACGTCGTTCCTTTTGGGGTTGGCGGTTAATACTTACTCTGGGCACCACCACCAAAATTTACAAACCCTGTTGTATGACGGAAAACCATAAAATATGTTTACGATAAAATTTTCATTACGGAATGGTGTTCTACAATAGAGCAGTCAGAAGGGTTGCGTATTTGGCGGTTCGTATAGGAGTTATCCCTCTCTCACTGGTAACACTAAGGCTATGATCTATGATACTATAAAAGTATAGAGTATAAAGTAGAGAAAATATATTATTCGTTGGGCTTATCACCACTCTGAGACTCAGTTAAATAACCGCCGTGGGCGTAGAGCGTGACGCACACATGCTAGGGTGCTGCCACACGGAAAAATGGGCTCGTTGGGAAGCTTAGGTGGAATGTTTGGTTAAAGGATCCAATATGCATAGCCATTTCTTTGTTGAACCAAATAATTAATTTCAGTTAGTCATACAGTTAAAGATGGCCATTTTTCGACAGTAGGGTTCCAATTTCGGTGGCCAATACCTGGCGTAAATTTGTAGTTTGAATGGTGTTGATGGTGTTATTGCAGAACTTTGCTGGTGTCGCGACTTGGACAGAAGATAATTGAAGTAAAAAACACAATTATAACAATAACAATATATTTTGGTTCATGTACAGCTTGTTTGAAGGATGGTACAGTACTGCCCGATCCTCCGTGGGTCGTATCTCTACCCCCACTTGCTACCCGCCTCTAGGGTGGGTTAGCCTGGGGATCGGAAGTGTCAACATCTTCCCCCCACGCGCATAATCTATCTATCTATCTATCTATCTAGCTAGCTATCTATCTATCTATCTATCTAGCTATCTATCTATCTATCTATCTAGCTATCTATCTATCTATCTATCTATCTAGCTATCTATCTATTAATTTATCTATCTATCTATCTATTTATGTACAATGTATATAATATGAATAAATGTATATACACACAGTCCAGATCATTCAGGTAAAGGTAAAACACACACTTGGTTTACACCCCTTTGCACTACACCACTTTCTGTCTTTATTGATATAACTCTCGTGATCTCGTCTGCACCAGGATGTAGTTGGACCACACGACCTAATTTCCATTTCAGCGGAGGATTGTTAACGTCCCGTAGCACGACGAGAGTTCCAAGAGTGATGGGGTCCTTTTGCGTCCGAGTCCACCTTTTCCGTATTTGTAGAGTCTGCAGGTATTCGCTCTGCCATCTTTTCCAGAACATTTGACGGAGCTTTTCTACCCTCTGCCAATGCGAAAGCCGATTTTCTGAAATTTTCGTTAGTGACGGTTTTGGGTAGGCGGTCAGGGGAGCGCCGATTAGGAAGTGACCAGGTGTCAAGGCCTCTAAATCAGCCGGGTCGTTACTTAGCGGGATTAAAGGGCGTGAATTAAGGCAGCTTTCAATCAGGGAAAGTAAGGTACTCATTTCCTCCAACGTGAGGAGGCACGTTCCCGCGACTCTTTTATAATGGTGTTTAAAGGACTTTATTGCCGCTTCTCAAATTCCCCCCATGTACGGCGAGTTTGGTGGGATAAATGTCCACGTAATTCCCTGCTCGGTCAGATTGTTTAATACCCCTTTTTTAAAGTTCCTTGACTCTAGCATTTTTTTTATTTCTGTCAATTCTCGGTTTGCTCCTACAAAATTTGTAGCGTTATCAGAGTGTATATGTGATACCTTCCCGCGGCGCGCCATGAATCTCTTAAGGGCATTTAGGAATGTTTCAGCTGTATAATCGAGAACCATTTCGAGATGAACCGCTTTTGTGACGAAACAAACGAAAACAGCCACGTACGACTTATACGCCTTTTTGCCTCGACCGCGATTTTCTTTTACTAGTATTGGTCCACAATAGTCTACTCCGCAAATTTGGAAGGGTCTCGCAGGGGTTATTCGCGTTGCAGGCAGGTTACCCATTAATTGTTCGTAGTTAATAGGTTTAGCTCTACGACATTTTATACAGTTAAAGATTATTTTTCGAGCTACTGTTTTTCCTGATATAGGCCAAAATTTATGTCTTACGTGGGCTAGTGTACCCTGTATTCCCGCATGTAGCATTTCCAAATGGGATGCGCGAATGATAAGCTTCGTGACTATATGATTTTTGGGTAGTATTAATTGATGTTTGTATTCGTAGTCGATTTGTGAAGCGTTGTTTAAGCGTCCCCCTACTCTTAACAATTGATCTATGTCTAGAAAGACATTTAAAGGCAATAGATGGTTGTTTTTTCCTAAACAGTTATTTGTTTGTAAATTTTGAATTGTCTCCGAAAATTCTTTTTGTTGGATAAGCTTAATAATAATTTTCTCAGCTTCTGTAATTTCTGAGCACTCTAGTTCGTCTTGTTTTTTGTTTTTTGGGTGTAAACAATTATGAGAAAACCGAAGCACATATGCAAATGTACATTTTAATTTTTTAAACGAGCTGACTCGATAGAAGACTGGTAAATCTTCTTGTTTGTGTTGCGAGGTATGTATTGTTCTAATTTTTTCGGGTATTTTATCCTCGGTTTCTACTAGTATATTATGGTTTTTCGGCCAAGCTTTTTGATCCTCCTTTAAGAAAGGTGGACCTTCTAACCAGAATTGTAGCTTTTTAGCATCGCCTGGGGATATGCCTCTAGTTATTGCATCGGCAGGATTTTGGGTAGTGCTCACGTAATGCCAATGGTTTTTATTCGTAAGTTCGTGAATTTGAGCCACGCGATGGGCCACAAAACTCTGCCACTTTGCCGGTGCTGCCGCGATCCAGCATAATGTTATTTTCGAGTCTGACCACAAAAATATCTCGTCGAAGGAGATATCTAATATTTGAACTAGTTTTGCTATTAACGTGGCTAGCAATAGCGCGGCACATAACTCTAATCTTGCAATAGTTAATGGTTTAATCGGACTAACCCGTGATTTTGCACATAAAAGCCGTACTTGTATTTTATTATTTGCGTCGATACATCTCACGTATGCTGTTGCCCCATAAGCGTTGTTACTGGCATCCGAAAACCCGTGTAATTCAATCCTTTTAAAATTTCTGTTGCATAAAACAACGCTTCTTGGAATTTTTAAATCATGTGTCTCATGCAAATCTTTAAAGAAATTGGCAAATTCAATTTCTAATTCTCTCGGAATTGGTTGATCCCAATCTACCTTCAATTGCCATAATTTTTTCGACAGAAGTTTTGCTGTTATCATTATAGGTGCGAGAAACCCGATAGGATCAAAGATGCGTGCAACCGTGGATAGCAGCTTGCGTTTGGTTGCATTTTTTGGGATCTCAATCTCCGTTAATTGATATTTAAAAAAATCTTCTTCGCAGTTCCAGGTAAGACCTAGTGCTTTTGTTTCAAAATTTTGGTCTAGACGAATAAGCGTCGGGTTTTCCGCGTTTGCATGTGGAAGTAACCTCTTATCATTCGAAGCCCATTTATATAATTCAAAACCCCCACTTTTTAGGACCTTAGTTAAGTCGTCTTTTAATTGTATACCTTCTTCGATTGAATCTACGCCCTTAAACAAGTCATCCATATAAAACGATTCTAATATTGTTCGGCTAACTTTCGGATGGTCGGAAGCAACTTGGTACGCTAGTTCCCGAAGACAACGCATTGCTAAAAATGAAGCACAATTTTACCCATATGTAAGTGTATTTAGCCGATAGGTTAAGATAGGTTCGGACTCGTTGTACCGAAATACTACCCGTAATAAATCGCGGTCTTTTGGGTTTATTAAGAGGCACCGAAACATTTTAGAAATGTCTGCCGAAATAGCAAATTTATGGAGGCGACAACGGACAATAATCGTAAATAGGTCTGTTTGTAAATTAGTACCCGTTAGGAGATTGCAGTTTAAACTAAGTCCATTGCTCGAGCGTGCACTTGCATTAAACACGGCTCTTATTTTGGTCGTAAGATTGTTTTCTTTTATGATAGGGTGGTGCGGTAGGTAATTCTGTCTCTGGGAACTGGTCTCAGAATTGGGTACCTGCTCCATGTGTTTTAGATCGCAATATTCCTTAAAAAATTTATTGTATTCGTCTTTTAGATGTGTATTTTTGGATAGCCTAAATTCTAGCGCCCGAAATTGCTTGATTGCCCTTTGCTTAGAGAAGCCTAAATTTGGGGGGTCGCGTCTTAAAGGGAGTCTGACAATGAAGCGCCCGTCTGCGTCTCTTTCGTGAGTTTCCCGGAAATGTTTTTCGCATTCGTTGATTTCCAGTTGGTATTTTGAGTTTGGCGGTATTTCTTCGATTTCCCAAAATTTTGTTAATTGGTTTTCTAACGTATTGTTGACGCTCAAATTACACATGACTTTTGAAGGACTCGATGCAGGGATTGTTAAGGGTCCCCCTATGACCCAACCTAAGCAAGTATTTAGCAGGTAGGTATTCCCGTCTTTAAGCTTGATACGACCGTCTCTTAGCAAGTCAAAAAATAGACCTGCACCTAATAACAAGTCGATTTTGGTTGACAAATAAAATTCGGGATCCGCTAGGTTTAAATTGTCCGGTATATTTAATGTTGTAGAATCAAAAGAAGTAGCCGGGAGATTTCCTGTAATTTTCGGTAGGACTAAACTTGTGAATTCTTTCGTATACCCTTCGTCATAATTTGATTTAATGACAACGTTCGTAACGCGATTAACCACGTGCTCATTTTTCCCTATGCCCATTATCGGTACTCGCGTCTTGTTTGGTTTTAATTGCAGTTTGTCGCATAACTCTTTTGATATGAAGTGATTTTGACTTCCTACATCGAGCAGCGCGCGTGTAGTATGGAATGTCTCATTCGTGGCTTTTATGGCTACCAGGGCAGTAGGAAGAATGGTTTCCACCAGCTCGTCCGAAGAATAATTGTTTGCCGTGGGAGTTTCGACCCTTTTCTTTTCGAAGTGAAGTAGTGTGTTGTGGTTCCCGCCACATATTTTGCATTTTCGCGAGTTACACGATCGCGTATCGTGTCCCTCCCGCAAGCAATTAGCGCAAAGCTTCATTTTTTTTGAATCGTTATATCTTTCCTGGACACTCAGTTGTAAGAACTGAGGACATGTATGTACCGAGCGGTGGTCTCCTTTTTTACACTTTGGGCAAATCTTTCGCGTAAAGTTTGGGATGGACGAGGCTGTAACCTTGCTTTCCGAGTTATTTGCGAATTCAATGGATTCAAGAGACTGGCAACGTTTTAACAAAAATGATTTTAAATTATCAAAGGTGGGCAGCGCGTCGTTTGACAATGTAGCTTCCCAATCGCGTTTAGTTGTTGTGTCAAGTTTTCTAGTAACCAGATAAATAATAAATACGTCCCATTTGTCCGTAGGTAGATTTTGAGTTTTTAATGATTCTAAATGACCAACTGTTTTGTCCAAAAGAGATCTCAAAGTAGAAGCTGTTTGAGTTACTTCGGGCAGATTAAACAAACTATTTATGTGATTTTGAACGATTAGCCTTTTGTTTTGGTAGCGTTCTTTCAGTAACCTCCACGCTGTCTCATAACTGTCGGCGGTAACAGAAAGATTTTCTATTATATGTTTAGGCTCGTTTGCTAAACACGATCTTAAATAGTGGAATTTCTGTAAATTTTCTAATTTTTTGTTTTCGTGAATCAAGGTCCGAAAACTTTCGTAGAATGGCGTCCAAGATATATAATTACCGTCAAAACTAGGTAAATCTATCGCGGGCAATTTTATCTCGGTTGTTACTGAAGAACAAAACTGGTCAGTTTTTCGATTTGTTTCTCAGCAAGAGAACACAAGTCATAGTATCTAGTTTCGTAATTAACGCGTTCTTGTTCGTCACAAACCAGTTCCTCATTGTTCTCGTCGTCTAATTGTAGCAGTTCAATTTTATTTTGAATTTCTTGAAATCGCCTAAGTGATGGCTTAAAATCTTCATAGCGCATCCGCAAATTCCGAATGTTTCCGTTATTTGAAAAGTTGTTCAGAAAATTTTGAAAACTGGTCGTTATTGATTTAATTTGTTTGCGTTGTCCCTTTAATTGAGCGAGTGTCTCTGTCATTTTGGAGAGAATGAGCGTCTCTAATTTAGGGAACACGGAAAAACGGTAATGTATAAAGAGAGATTATGGGAAAAGTAACGACCACTGACCTGGTTGTAAATTCCTTCTGGGATTGTATTTGGAACCCGGTGTCAGGAATGAAATAGCTTCAAAAGACGTCGTCGCGCTGGGGCTCGGTACAGTTGAAGGTAATGGCGGTGTGCCGTGGGTGACTCCTCTTCTTTAATGTTTGAAAGAAGAATACAGATGTCTGTTTGACTTCGATGAATGTCGTCGCACTGGAGCTTTGTTCAATCGAAGAAACAAAATCAAAAAACAAAGGCGAATACTGCACTATCCGGCTCGAAGGACCAAACTCTGTCGCGACTTGGACAGAAGGTAATTGAAGTAAAGACCACAATTATAACAATAACAATATATTTTGGTTCATGTACAGCTTGTTTGAAGGATGGTACAGTACTGCCCGATCCTCCGTGGGTCGTATCTCTACCCCCACTTGCTACCCGCCTCTAGGGTGGGTTAGCCTGGGGATCGGAAGTGTCAACAGCTGGAGTTACTCGCTCGTAATTTAGGTGGCATGTTTTGATCGCATTTTTATCTCTAAACTTCTAAACTGGAAATATTATTTCTCGATTCGGAAATAATCGTAGCTTGTACTTGATTGGTTAATCAAAACAAAAAAAAATCGTACAAAGAATGTTGCGACTGTAAAATGATACAAATATAAACATAAAAATTAATCGTATAACTACAGAACTTTAAGGAGAGTCGGTAATTCCCAATAAAACGTCTGTTAGGTATTAAACATACCCCGGTTGAAAGTCTTGCTATCAACATACAAAAAACTTAATTTCAATACTGATAAAAATTAAACCACACTATGTGCAAATTAAAAACAAAAATGTAAATGATGTAAATGCAACAAATAAACGTACTTCTTCAGACTTCCTCCTATGATTTGTTGTCATATGAATCTACGTAAATAAACTAAATAATCCAAGAACATTTAACTCAATTCAATATACCTAAAGCATCTAAGGCTTATATTACATATTTTTGCAGATTTAAGAAAATAGCATATTTTTGCCTTAGCATATTTTCTTAAATCTGCTTTTTTATATTCTATTAATAATCAAAATTTATCTTGAAAAACTCCGCTTTGAAGAAATATTTGTTTAAAACATAATCTAGATCGACTCCCAGGAGGTAAATAAAAACGTATATACCTTCTCTAATTTTCATTTTAGTCCTTTAATTGAAATTGATTTTACAGCTCACTGCTAAATTTCTCCTAAACAAATAACAAAATTAAGTACAATTGACAAATCTGGTAAGTAAACAATTCACAAAAACAATTAGTCCAAACACAATTGTGTTGATTTTCAGTCGAAATAATTGCGTTCACAAACAGGAAGCGGTTGCTACTTACGTTAAGTTTTAATTAAAAATTGTTAATGTTTGACTTTACTTTATTCCTGATATTAAGTTTATAAAAATTCCATCCTCAGTCACTTCTCAAAACACCTTTTACGTTATTGGTTAAAAAAAAATGTTCGTGTTAAAAATATCGTTTACGAAGTCAACGGAAATCCAAATAAAAAACTCAAAGTTGAGATCGGAAGAAAAACGATAATTAGGATTAATTGTTAATATGTAACAGTTAGACTTCTGGACAAGCATGATTTGGAAGTATTGTAAATATATATTTTTTTAATTTACTGTTGTAACAAACCACCGTTGTAACGCACTCATTTTGAATGCTTTAATAAGCTACTACCTAGGCAAAATATCAAATGTCAGTCTGAGTTGCCGCATTTTTAGCGAAGTGCAAGAAATTTCTAAATTTATCTTGGAACAGTGATTTTGACAAAGACAATTATGTTTAGCATACTTGATTCAAGTTTAAAATGTCAACTTTGTGATTAAAGTTTCACTAACTGTCAAAAAATTATTTAAATTATCACTTTTATTTTATTTGTAAAAAGAGTATTTACTTAATATGCCATTAATATAAGTCAACTTTTTAATATACTCTGACAATTTGGTTACATTTGTAAACAGGTAGTCTATCAAAATGTAAAATAATATTATAAATTTGCTGTCTTTTTTGTCTTTAATTAATTAATTACTTTAATTTCAAATATTGTTAATTATCGGACATATTACACAAGCGCATTGGCTTAAAATTTATTATCTATGTCCGAGTCCCAAGTTGCGCTTTCTAACATAAAATTAAACTTCTGATTATGTCTAAGCAATTTAGAATTTTTTTAGTTCATTATTAAACTGAGTATTTTTACCTTACCTCCGAAGAAAACTTACATTACCAAAATAAAAATAATAATAATTATATTAATAGTCAGCATGTTAACACAGAAACACGATAAATGAAAGAAACCTATAAGTATAATTAAAAAAATAATAGTTAAAGTGAAAGAAGCAAAACATCGTTAGGTTCAGGTTGTGAAAGATTTTGTAGAAATAAAAAAAAAATACCAAAACATAAACCCTTTAAATGAAGTTAAAATTATCTCATCACCATTACAGCTCCGGCTGGACTAAAATCCAGTGAGAAAAACATTGCCTGCACGATCAGATCCTAAAGTTCCCAACATTTATGCTCTTTAACATACAAGCTTACATTATTTTACAAACAGGAAACGACCAAAAGCCTTCGCACATTAAAGTTTCAGGAAACAAAGTATTGCAATAAACTGCGCAAGACATATCAGCGTTTATTATTTATTTGGAATTGTCAATAAACACCAAGTGAATTATAATGTTTATGTTTATGGATGATACAAACAGTCGCAATTCTGATTTTCAAACTTGTCTGTTGTTTTTTATTTTTACCTTAATCTTTAAATTTATATTGTGATTTCTATTTTTGCTCCTTTGGTTTATGTTTTTAGTTATTACATTAATGGAGTAGCCAAGAACGGTTTATTTTTAAGAACTTGCGTCATTGCCGCTTTGTTTTTCCGCTAAAAGTTAATTAACTCTAGTGCCTAAACTAAAAACATCTGAAAATCTAAACGTTTTTAGTCTTTGAACTAATTAACCTCTAGATATACAGTTGCTCTAAATATACTCAATATACAAAGATTATAAAAAGATTTTAAAAAAATCTCTAACAATCGTGGACCTGGAATGCTATATCACCTCAAATTAATTACCCACACAGATTCGGCTGAAAACATAAGAAACAACAAAGATAAAATGTTATTTATTCTGTTAGTTTTCCTAAAACAAACCGCCCAACGCGGTGTTTCCAACATTTAAGAAAAACATCTCATGCAATACAAAATAGTACAAAATGGTGTTTGAAATCCAAATCAATAAACAAACTAAGGTAAGCGCATAAAACTTACGCGCTTTAACATATCAAAGCCATAAAAGCTTGTTTTATTTAGTGCCACTACAATAGTTTTCCGAAAAGTGGTAAGCAAAAGCTCAAACTCCACGTCAGGTAATTTTTTCCTAGTCATCACGAGATATTTTGAGAAAAATATTCAAACAAGTCAAGTGGCAGCCAGTTTGACACTCTTTAAAGTTGCAGACTTTCTATACTAGGTACATAGAAAAAAACATTTAGCAGATAAATCATTTTTCAAATTTGATACAAGCCAATTTCAGTTTCTTTAAAAAGAAAAAAATGATTGTGATAGAAATAGAGTAGAAAAAAGTAGCCAAACATAACATCACATTAGAAATCTTATGCAAGAAATACGCTTTTCAAATTCCGTGTTCAGAATAAACAGTTTTACATGCAGATGTAGAGATTATCAGATTGTCACAATACTCGCGTTCAACATTATTTAGAACAAGTTCCCACACCGAATACGTTGTAGTCAGTGGCTGCTGAATAAAAGAATAATCGTCGTCTTTCACGCCACATACTTTTCACTCTTGAGCGCTCTTTCAGTAAGAAGAGATGTATAATGTTGTAAATGTTCAATTGTTTGTATAAGAGCTTTTCAGGGTAAATTGCAATTTTGTGTAGTCAATTTAAACAGCTATTTTTGGAATCTTTCAATGTTTTAGTTTGGTGCAGCGCCTGCTCAATCTTTTTAAAGCCACCAGACCATTATAATTTTCAAGTTGTGTTTATTTAAAAAACTCAGAGTTTTTCGGAACTTTTATAAGAACGAAAGTTTGTAAACTGTCTGTGTAAAGTACAGCTTATGAAAATGAGTATTTTTTCCGATATGACAAATTCTTGGACAAATTATGTTTTTTAATGTAACAGTTATAAATCGACCAACATACTCGATGTTCTCCGTACGTAACAAAAAAAAAACTGTATCTCTAATAAAAAGTGTGTCAAGGCTTGTAACCGAAATTTTGATATTTATCCTGAAATTAGCTCTTAGATTCTTTGGCTTGTAACTTCCAATTTTTTTCGCCAGAAAAGTAAAAGTAAAGTAAAGTTTTGATGATATCAATAAAGCCAGTATTAGACTTTCCTAAAGATGTCCACCTTGTCATTTAATTTAGGCATAAATGTTTGTATCTACAAATTACAAATACAAAAGACCATTTAATAATTTTAATCAATAGCACAGCAAAACGTTTCCATTCACATATTCTAGGTTTTCTGGTGTTTTTTTTTTTTCAAACTGCTAGTCTTCACCGGTAATAAATTTTAACCAACCTGATTAAAAATTGTTTTTGGTATTTTGCCAACGTTGGAATTTTTTTCAATTTGTCCATTTTTTATGATAATTAAAACTGTTGACGGCAAAACAACATACTCATAATACATATGTGCCTCCAGTTGCTTTATTTTAAAATATGTGAAAATTTAAAAACTAGACCAGTTTGCGAAAACCGTTGAATGGCATACGGCCAACATTGTTAAAATGACTCGAATAATTTGTTTGTTCCGGCTACGAACTTCTCCACTTTCGTTAAGTAAATTAACTCTTCAAGAGAATTTATCAACAGAATAATAATTATTTTATACTCGTCGTCTAAGCAATACGCTACTTTAATCAGCTTAAACTCATCTTAATCTTCTTAGAGTCAATACAAATACAATACCATACCATACATTTTTTTCTTAATTTTAAGCAAAATATGGCATAAGTATTAACCAAAGGTAGACATCCAGTACTCAAATAAGTCTTCTATTACAAAAGTGTACACAGAAAACGATTTGGACCCACCTCACTCTAACTAAACATAAAAATTAAACATTTGTTGTGCCATATGTGTTTTTCAGTGATAATAACCCACAGATAACCTAATTTGTCTCAGAAATTCTTTCAGTTACACTAAGAATAAAAGAAAAGTTATCAGTAGCACCTTAATAGTGAAGCATTAATTTTATTACAACTCAGTCAGAAAATTTGATAATGAATTTTGTTGACTTGAATATATATGTATATTTATTGAGAATTTCAGTTTTCAGGGTTTAGAATTAGCATTAACATTAATTAACATTAAACATTACTTAAATACTTTAACTACAATTGTTAGATTACTGGTTTCCTCGATTTTTAAGAATTACTTAATTTCAATAAATGTTGGTGCAAATGGCCATGAGCTTGTCAAATTTCAGACTTTTATATTCCATAGTTAGAAAATTCCTAGATTTTAATGTTTTTAGGTATTCAGTAAGTACCGCAAATGTGTCGCGAAAGTCGATCAATGGCAGATCTTACCAATTAGGTGTAGCTATCAATAAATACCTCTTGAAGTATAATACTCGTTCTCCCTCAATTAGTGAGAGTTGAAAAGCATAATTTACATCTTGGAATATTCACGTTAGTTTTTGAGTTTAGCTCCAATTTCCAGGTTTATAGTTATGGGTTTATTTCAGTTTTTAATATCTCGGCTTTTGGCATCTCGGTTTAGACGCATTTGAATATTTTTATTGTTAGCTTTTTGCTTACGCCTTAAGCAAATACATAGTTTGGTGACTCGTCATAAATGGTTTAAAGTGGCCCCAGCCCTAGAAACTAAGCAGCCGACATTCTGAGCGAATTTGGTCTTAAAACCGGCCAACCTCATTCATACATACACACAAGGCACATTACCGTAATTATCATCATTATTTTACAAAACATTCTACATGTTCTCTACCCTAGCGACCCGCAGATCTGTTACGGTTGATTACCTTTAACTAATTTAGTAAATAATAATCGTTACGCAACACATCACAGTTTTTGGGTGTTTTCATAAATTTAAAAAAATATTTTAAACAAAAGGATAAGAAGAAATTTCAGATCTACACTAACTGAAAGCAAAGCACAGATTTGCGCTTTTCTTCACACAAAATTAAAACTACACTTTCTAGATATACCGCTTTCACTTACTAAAAGTAGTACATGTGCAATAGTTTTTGAAATGGTTAAGTCGTGTATGAATGGCTCAAGTTATCGTATTGCCTCTACAAAACTTATCGTTATAGCTCCATCTGGCACGATAGGTTACAATCAGTGAGTTGGATACTCCGTGAAATTTAGCTACTGAATTTACATACTTTTGCATGGTGAAACAAATCACAAACTCTTTTCTTTCGCATACACAGATAAAGACTATTCCTTTCCAGTACGACCAATAGTAAACACTTACAAAGTACTTTTACTGAAAACCTGGAAAAACAACACAACTACCGCTTTCTTGTCAATTTTTTTAGCAACTCTCCTTCATTCCTCTCCCAGTGCTCTCTCTCCCTTTCGTTATCTTGCAGTACTACTTGATCAGCAGCGTCATCTCCTTTCCTTTTGTCACCTTGGAGTACGCCTTTTTTACTTTTTTACTGTTCAAGGGCAAGAGATCTAGAATTTGAAACGGATTACGTGACTTTCTCAGGTTTTCAGGTTATCACAGTTTTTAAATTTTTGTAAAATGTTTCTGTTTAGATTTTCATATATTTTAGTTCGGCAATTTTTATACTGTGAAGGTTTGATTATCCTGATTTCGATTTTATCGTGGTCCTTTGGTGACGTCGTTCGTTTGGGATGGGCTTACTATTGGCGCCACCACCAAAATTTACTAACCGCTTTTTCCTGGTTGTTAGACACAAAACACTTTTACTAATCGCGATTTGAGTTTTCTTCGAATTTAAATTGCCTCCGCTTTCGAAAAGATCCCGAAACTTTGATAAACAAAATTCAAGATTACTCCCGAAAAGCACTTTCAAAAATTAATTTATCGTCTCGCAAAGACGGTTTAAAATCTCGAAAAATTCTCGAAAAAAGATCTAAACCGACTCTCGAAAAAATTATCGAAAAAAAAGTCATCGGAAAAAGATCCCTAATCGTATGTGCCGCGCTCTTTTATCAACTTTCTTGGGGTGGTATTCCCCCTCTAACGTGTTTCCCTTTATTCGACGAGCTTAATCAGAAGCGCTCATCCTATTGGTCCGCAACTACCCCCGTAAGTCGTCTTACCGCTACTTGGTAGTTGCTGCTAATTTGTCAAATTGCAAAGCTAATTAAGGAACGGCCGGTACCCAAATTACAACAACAAATGATACTAACTTAATTAAGCATCTTCCCCGAGTGATAGGAACAGGTACAACTCGGTTCTTCCCTAATCTTACTCTAACTTAATCTAAGTCCGATTCAAACGGCGTTTCCAATGTGTACGCGTTTTTCGAACCGTAGAGTACGTTTGATCGGTTTGATATCACAAAATTATCAATTTGAGACAATGGTTCGCATGTACGTGACAAAATGCAAGTTTTCTAAGAAATCTGACCTTGCCCAAACTCAGGAATTTGACCATTCTCGGAGGGACGACATCTGGAAGCAATTCGCCTTGAAGTATCCGCTGGGAAAAACATATCGGACGTTTTCTCTTAAAGGATAGCTTCCGCAATAAACCGTCCGTTCGGGTCTTATCCGATGTAAAAAAATAAAATTCAAATATTTCGGACTGACCGTAAAATTGGGGCCTGGGAACCATCACAATACATGTTATAAGATTTTTAGTTCAAAATTCTAGAAATTTCTTTAGATTTTGAGATTTTTAAATCTAGAAATCTTTAAAGCCAAAAATTTCAGATTTTCAAAATTTTGGAATCTAATAATTTAATAGACAATTGAACCAACATTAGACCAAATTAAGTAATTATTAAAAATCAAAGAAATAATTGTAGCAAAAAATCTTAATGATTAATCGATGTTAAAAATCTAAACATTTTGGAATCGAAATTCTAATGGCTATTTGCACCAACGTTTCTTTAAGCAATACTTAAATTATACTAATTATATTAACTCCAGTTGTTTAGATCATTGGTTTCTTTAGTTATTCATAATCACTTAATTTTATTTAATGGGGCAATTAACTTATCAAACTGCAGATTTTCATATTTTTTAGTTTAAAAATTCTTAAATTCTTAAGTTTGTAGTTCAGACTTTAAAGACATCAGTTCCTATAATTTCAGAATGCAGAAATTATCTAAAACAGAATCTACCTAAAACCTCACCGTTTCAATTTTCATTTGTTAAGACTTTAGATCTTTAGAATATTTTAATTTTTGTAAGACATTTCTATTTTCTTAAATTTTCAGATTCTTGAAATGTGCAATGTTAATACATATTTTAAAATGTTTAATCTAAAATACTACATTCTAAGGAACATTTTACCAAAATAGTTTAAGAGAAATGTTACAAATTTTGATAATATTGCTGCGAAACGAAAATATGCTTGAACTACAGATAACTTTATTTTTACCAAAAACTCTTTCAATTACATTGCGAAAACGAGAAAAGTTATCAGTTCCATCTTAATAATGAATAATTAATTTGATTACTGTCTCGGAAAATTTGCAATAAGTTTTGTTGACTTGAATATGTTTGTTTTTTGAGTACTCATTTATATTCCACATATCAGAACGTACATGTTCTTGTTTTTACGAATATATATTATATTATTCATCTTGTTACATGGTACATGTTGCCTGCATTGTGCAAAATAGGAATCAATATGCGAAATGCCTAGACAATCTGCATACTCCCCAAACAGACATGCGCAATCACAATAGCAATAAATAAAATAAACTTAATTCACTTAAAATTAACGAATCCGTTTTGCCTCTACACCTAATTTTCCGGTAACATACATATAATAAGCAAATTGGTGCTTTTAAACATCGTTAATTTTAATGTCTTGATATTATTCTTTGCCTAGGCAAACTTTACCACGATTTTGGCGGGTGACTTGCACAATCACAAATTGTGTTGATCACCTCGTATTATTTTTTCTGTTCACTTCTATAGTTTAATGTAATAAAATGGTCACGTTTTTCGTGAAGAACTCCTGAGACTAGTGACTAAGAAAACCTATAATTTTATAAATACATGGAAATTCAATTTGTGCTTTCCGATACGCAGTAAACCCAGAAAACCGATAAAAACCTAATTTGTGAAAAACATAATAAGAGCGATAAATTGCGTTTCCTTGATAACAAATGCATATCCATCACAGACGAGTATTTATTTTGAAAACATTATCTATGAGGGATTGCAATCGAACTTGAAATTTATGCTTTTACGCAGTGACAGATGTAACATAAATATTGTCTTTAGCGATAAAGGAAATCGGTCCTTGAAAACATATTTGCATCACCAACAGTAGTGTTAAGCTAATTAGTCGGTTGGATTTATCTACGTCCAGCTTATCAGATAACAACTACGTAATCAAATTTTTATGCACGAGCTCTGGTGAATTATATTTATTCATCCGTTACATCTCCTGTCATTGATGAAATGTTAGTTTTTAATTAATTTTGTTGTTATATACTTTAGAACAAACAAACGCTAGGTTTTTAAAACCTGTAAACACGACTCTAAACGGTCTTTTGTAAACCGTTCGTGCAAAAAGACATGAAAAAACGGTACAAAATACTTTTTAGGAATAGCATTCGTTTGCTGTTGTTCATCAGCTGTTCTCAATTGCCATTCAAAAAATAATTTTTGTAACGAATTTCCAAATAAAAAAAATTAAGTAATTTAGTTTCTTTTTTAATAATAGAGTGGTAACATGATCTATCAACTGTAACTACCTACTAGATTTTTAAAATGTATATCATTTGTCATATTTGTTTTTAAATTATTAACAAAAATGTTAAAATGGGTGAGAGCGAAGAATGTACGTGTACCCCTCCCGAAGTACAAAAACGTGCCAAAGAGGCCGTTTCGCGTCTGCTGTCCGAGAAAAGTCGGACCGGTACGAACGCACTTATCAAAAATTCATTGACTGGTGTCGTCAAAAAGTTGCAATACCAACTATATAACGAAAATATCCCTTGCCGTTAGCGGAAACTAAAAAACACCGGGGTGCGGGAAAATCGTTTTTCCGGGCATCGGGATTAAGCGGAAAAGTTCTGTTTGCATGCAATGAGTACAAAAACGTATTTACCGTAACTGCTCATTTTGACATTATAATTTGTGACTATCAGATTACTATCGCAACAGTTAGATGCAGACGCTATTCTGTCATTTCAACCCTTGCGTAAGCCACAAATTTTATTTTCCACAAGTCATCCGTGTCGACACATTTAAGCTAATCGCAACCACAATCAATAGTTTTACCTCATTAATAATATAATTAATTATAACACAAATTTTCGTTATTAATTATTGTATTAGACATAATGGAGCAATAACAAGAGATTGTATTCGCTTCACTTCGCAGAAACCCCTGATACTAACTAGGCAGGAGGTATAAAGTGGCAGTCAATCAAATTTAATCTACGCCGACAATAATTCGTTCAAGAATCATTTCTAAAGTAAAGAAGAAAGACATTAACTACGAGATGTTTGTGATATCTCGCCATTTTCGTTGGCAGCAGATCCACAAAAGTATTTAACTTTAGATTATTCATTTTTAGTTGAGGATATTTTGTACAGAAAGAACGATGTGTTTCGTGTGTACTCATATTTGATAAATACGTGCTTATGCTTAACCAAAAATGAAGAGGATCTAAAATTCTGAAAATCTGAATTTGAAAATATAAATATTTTTAGAATTTGAGGATCTGATAGCCATGAGAATCCAACAAATTAGGAATCTTGGAATCTAAAAATGTTAGAATTTTAAAATCTAAGAATGCAAATATCTAATAGTTATTTGTACCAACATTAAACTAAATTAAATAATTACAAAAGACAACAATTGTAGTTAAGATTTTCCTATTCTAATATCGCAGAAAGGTTTTCTGCAATCCAAATTTGTGTATTATGAAGAAGCTTTTGTACACATTCCTTTGTGAATTCATCAGGATCATACACGTTTTAATAACTCTCCCTTTGCATTGTAAATTTAACTGTTAACAGTGTAAATAATGTTTGACAAAAAATAATTGACTGGAGCCAATTTCGACGTGACACAGTTTCCTTGTTTTCGAGAAATACGAGAAATATTTTTCGGTTAACTCGATTTTGAGAAACAAAATGCTTCCGATCCGATAAAAATGTTACAGTGTAAATACTATTTTTATCAGCAGTGTTCGGGTAGTTCCCAATTGTAATTCAAAACCAGTTATAAAACATTTCTTTTTTTTTAATATATGGAAAATTTGAAAAGGTATAACGGATGGTTCGTTTCTGTTAACTCCGCCTGAATGTACATAATTCCTGTTATAAATGCAAATTTTAGCTTTTGAGCAATATGTTTGTTAATTTTGGGCTTTTTTTCCGGTATTCATAATAATTCATAATTCTAAAACACTAAATGTGGTATAATAACTGTGGATAATAAAAGATAGTTTGAATGTTTCTCATTGTCATTTTAAGGTGAATATCAATATTTTAATGTCCTAAATGATTTCCTTTCAGATTTATTCTTTCATTAACTAATTGAAGCGACCTGGGTAGAAAATAAAAATCCTAAAACATAATTTGTTTCATAAGTTCTTGTTATGTAACAGCATGCTGTTAATAATATGCCGACTGTCGACAGAAGCTCTTGATTACATATTTATAAGCGTTTTAATTAAGAGATGTTAGTGCTCTGTGTTACGTTTCAAGAAAATCACGTTCATCTACAATTCGATTAGGGGGGGGCTTCCGTTTTCGAAATTAGAATTTATCTAACAGACTTATTGTCTTTATGATTCAACAAAATTGCATGAATAAAAAAGAATTTAAAAAATTCTACAATTAAGACTGACCGTGACGTATGTAAGTAAATTCATTTATTTTTTACTTGACTATTATTCGATTATTCGTTGCTGATTACCTTGAGTGTGAAACATATAATCTACACAATTTTGTCCTAGAGCATATAATAAGCAGACATAATAGTGACGCTCGCTAATTTTCACCAACACCAACAAAAAAAAAACTGGAGCCATTTAGCCAAACTTTAGTGTTGAAAAAATGAATACAATATTACTCAGAATCTTTAAATTTAAAAACGCAATTATAAAAGTAACTACTAAATAAAATATCACTTTCAAGGAACAAATTTCCTGACTCCACGGTTTCTCTGCATAACTACATATTCACTTCGGACTTGGAGAATTCACTTTCAGTTCTGTCAACTCCAGCAATTATTCGAGATATATTATTATTAGTTTCTATCCTCGGGTGTGGCAAAAAGAACAGACAGCCCGTAACGTGCATATTGTAGGACATTTATATGACATGAGAAAAAAATGGTTTAAAATCCGTTGTTAAAAAAAAGTGGTAGAAAAGTACCTACGTAACGTACCTACCTGTTAACAGTTAACAAATGTATTGGTATTTATTACCAGCATGGTTGTGATTTGTTACTAAAACTGTGTTTTAGCCTGGCCAGGAAAACTTATAGAAGGTAATACGTAGCAAATTTCAGTTTATAATCGTAATATTTTTTCAGGTTGTCAAATCAATCTTCAAACTGTTTTGAAACTCCTCTTTTAATAAATAATGTTGATGACGCGAGCGGAGCCTTTAGATCGTAAATTGAAGGGTACAATCTTTTCTCCCATTGACATTTTGCGGTAAAAACCCTTCTCATGGGTAAACTATTTATAGTGTTTTAAAATCTTCAAGATATTTTAAAACAACATTTTTTTTCAAAACAAATCTAAATATTACAAAAAAATATATTTTGTCATTTCCCCATTCACTGCTAAACGTCTAAGCATAGATGTCACCAATTGCCTAGTAAATTCTGAAGTAATTAATATTATTCACCATTTTTCCCACACATTCTCTACGGAATTCAAATCAAAACTTTTTGAGCACCACGGCAATAATTTATTCCTTATTCTATTAAAAATTCTTCGTTGACTAGTTGAGCTCGATAAATTGAACAAATATCTTGTTGGAAAATAAAATTGTTTTCAAAAACAGGACGAACAGAAGGCAACAAACACTCCTCTAACAATTGGTAGTAGACAACAGCATTTAGTCTATTCTATGTAATAATACAAATACCTGGACCTCTAATGCTTATTCAACACCAAACATTCAGTTTAAAGCGACCAGATTGGTTAGACTTTTTTGTACAACGCGGGTCATATCTGGTTCCCCTCGGCCGATAAATTTTTACCACACCATTGTGGGTAGACTAAAATGTTTTCTCATTCGAGAAAACTACATTGTCCCAGAACTCGTCTTCACGCGTTACATATTCTAAAGCAAACTGTAATCTCTGTTCCTAATTTTTTTCCGTCAGCCAAATTTTAATAGAGGCGAAACGATTTCTTAGATCTGATAGGTAAATTTTACTTCGACCTATAACGCTATATTCTAGAAATCTTGTTTCGTGCAGAGCGTTGACCACTGTTTCAAAAGGATTTCTCCTCAAAATACCCAAAATATTAATGTATGAGATTTTTTGGAACTTGTTCTTCGCTTACGTTTCATAGTTATAATTTGTCAAAATTTCATTTTTGCTAGCAAAAAGTTTATTGGCAATAGTTCTAATGCTCATTCCTTCATGCAGCAAGATTTAAATAACAACTTTTTGAAATTGACAGTACTTTTAAATTCAAATTGAAATGACGTTTTTGTTGTCAAAAATTAAAAAAAAATCCTAGTTGATAGGAGAGATTGTCATAAAAAAGTCAAAAATAATATTTGACAAAATGTTAAAAACATTTTTTCTAAACGTGATCACAGTACCATCATTATATTGTTCTTATTACAACCAAAATTGTGAAAAGATTCTAATGACAGAAATTAGTGTCTTGCATATATTATTACTGGTTAAAATCAGTTTACAATGGGGTAATTTTTACTGTCAAAAGATGACGACTAAAATTTATTGCCGGCTACTCTAGCAACTCTTGAAAATAGCACATTAGAACTGTCTCACTGAAATTTTTGTTTCTCCAATTTTCAAATTTGTGCAGTTTTTTCATACCGTATTCGTGACTTTTTGGAAGTAACTGCTCATTAGCATTGAACGCACGCTCAGTTATTCCTTCAGGGATGTCTTCTTCCATCACATGTCTTGCAACAATCTTTATGCGTTTTACAAATTAAATAAACAAATCATCCCATTGCCATGCTCACTCAACAAAGTACGTAGACAAATCATCCCTGCTTTTAATTAATATTTTTTAACACTAATATCTTATACTGTTCCTATAATGCATTTTTTATGTTTCCTTTAAAATACTGTTTTCTATAAATCTCGCTGCTGCATTTTATTCAAGTAGTTTATATTTATTATTTTTACAATGATTATTATTACGAAAGTTAAAAGTACAATTATTGACTTAGCAACTTGGGCCAGTACTTGAGCTAGAACTGTCACATTCCTTTCTACTACTTAATTTAGTACTCTTAATTTTAACGTCTACTTCTTTAACTTTTGCTGTTTTATTCAATGTACTCATTCCATCGCCACCGAAAATTTTTCTGACAATCTTTACTTTTTCTTCAAATGATTTTTGCATAGAAGACTGCCTTATTTAACAATGCCCACCCTCCAAGTCTCTTCAAAAAAATAATATCTCCAACTATATAACAAATTAAAATACATCAGGATGATACCACACACTTACTCTCATACCAAGAAAAGCCAAAAGGACATCTTTACACTTTTTCGTATGCACTATTAGACTTCATAGGTAATAAATTGCTCCTCAATTATATGTGTGTGTATATATATATAATACTATAATATATATACATTATATATATATATATATATATATATATAATATAATGTATTATATTTTGTCTCAAATATTTTATTAATATTTCTGATAAAACGTTGCAAGAAGGGTACGTATAAGTTGATTAGTTAGATAGTTAGTTAGATTTTTTTTAAAGATAACACGTGCTATATATTTTAGAAATCTCGGTCTATTAAATTTTGGCTCTCCTCAGTCGCTGTGATTTAAACTACGACCGCGATTTTTAAACCTTCTATAAAAGACTTGTTGTTTTAATGGCCATAAGCTAATTCAAGCTTGATATGAATTCATTTCCGTATTTAAAGTGAATAATTAAACGTTGTATAAATCGCGAACATAACTTGATGTTTATAAATCTTGAACAACTCAAACCAAAGGTCCTTGACTTTATAAATTGGTTGTCATCGTATATAAGCATATTTATTTATTACGACAAATTATCGGAAATTTTTAATGAATAGTTTAGGATACAGTAGAGCTTAACTGTTAAGAGGTTATTGCAAATATCATATGTCGTGTGATACAGTTTGTATGAATTCACCAAAAATGAGCAATTTCTGGAAGTTACACTCTAACTGATGATTTGATATCCAACACTTTGTCAAAAAATAAATAAACCAGTTCTGAGCCATGAAATCTGATATTTAAGTGTCTTTTGTCTGAGTAATAGGATTTTTCACGATTACATTATTATAAGAAACAAATGAAAAGGATAGAATAAAGGGCAATTTCCACAATAAAAAATAAAGTCGCCTCTAGGGTTTAAAATCAAATTACGAATCTGGAAACTCTCAAAATTGACTTTTTGGTTGAGATCGAATCTTATAAAAAACCTTGACTTAATAATAGCGTGTTTTCTGGTAAACATTCTTGAAAATGTAAAGTTAAGAAATAGGTAAACCGCCAGCATAAACAGTTTAATCCAAAGCTTATGAAGTCGTTACTTGTGATTCCTTCTTTACAAATTAATACACAATTTCAACAATTTCTTTCGGTGTTTTACATTTGCCTTTAGTGACCCATTTACCGATTCGTAATTCGTTGCCACCTACGTCTGACTCTACGCTTTTCCTCGACAAACTGCCTTATTTCCATAATATAATCGTTTCTTTTTGAACATAAATATTTGGTATCGTGCTCTGTTGATACCAGTTTGTATGGTTCTGATAAACTTTTCAGGTTCAATGTTTTAAGCTCTTCCGTGATTTTCACACTAAGGTACCTGATACAAATAAGGCCTACGTAATTTTAAACACTCATATCTTGATAAATATTCGAAGAAGTTGATAAATAAAAGCAAGGTATTATTTTTTGGTTTATTAAGTTTAAACAATTAAGAACAAATATTATATTTTATTAACAATCACTTAAACATGAGTAATTCTGGAACCTTAGCCTTTGACCTTTTTAAAACATAGTGGCTTAACAAAGCCTATATACTAATATTAATTACTAGAATCTTACTATAACTATATGTTATTTTACTAAATTTTTTGCTTAAATTGCTATTCAGACTTGGAGTTGGATATTAATGAGAAATATATTAAAATAGAATTATATATAAAAAAATATTCATAAAACATAAAATTTGCAAATCAACATATTTTCTCATACATATTACAAAAAAATTAAAAATTAAATATACTTTGATAGGCCTTAATTAAATAAGGTAACTAAATAAGGCCTCGGAACATAATAGCATACTTTGCTTAAAACATTAATCACTGTTACTGATAATATTAGTAAAAATTATTATTAAAGAATCAATTTTCCTGACAATTAGGACATATAAATGCCTCTAGATCACTTTTTGTCAAGGCAATGCAATCTTCGTGGTACCATTAGCACATCCCACTACAGTGACGTTCTTACCATGCTAAGAGCCTTGCATGTGCACCCTTTTAGCACCCTTCTGAGCAATCACTGTTTGTTGGTGATGTAACGTAAGCCGGCAGCCCTTCTCGCCCATGTTGTAATTTTTTTCAGGATGGTAATGAAGATCTAATTCGTCATAAAGCTTACCAACTTCATCGAAGTGATGAGCGAGAGTAGTTTTATTTAATTTCTGGGCTCGATCTGGGTTTGGGAATTGTGATTTTCGTTTTGCTAACTCTGAATTTCATTATAAAAACAATCTCATCCAACCTTTCCCTGCAAGTCCAGTTTCTTTGTTGAAATTATTGACGATGTTATATAAAGTACACAAAGAGTCGGAGATTCCTATTTCAGAAAATTTTATTATACCGCTGCCGAAATATTTTTCTTGCTCTTGCGTAAATATAGCGTTTCTCCCTAAATTTTTGTGTAAAACACCACTTTTCAACTGATTTCTAATAGTCCTTCTCGGAACGCCTTATTGCGCCGAAGCTTTGTAAGTCGACAGTCGGCCACAATATACAGTTAACTGCCGCTCTTACGCTTTCTTCGGAAGCCCGTTTTGATCCTGGAAGAGACATATTTGATCTGTAAATAAACATAAGTATAAAGTTAAAATTTAACAGACTTCTATTAAAGCCTGGGGTCACAAATAAATAGGTCTCATTTAAGACATCATACTTCATAAATGTTATAAGCTGTATTTAATTCGCATATTCTAAATAATGTAATTTAAAGTCGTATATTGTGATCCGTATTTATTGCTTAAAACAAAACTTTAAACTACAATGTACTATGACTCGATAGAAATTACGACAAATTACCGTCGCCACTGTCACTGAACGTGACTCGCCCACTGTTTACCTATCCGCTATGCGTGTGTGAAGCATTTTTGATGTAACTTAAGTATTTTAATTGACTTTTTGGCGTTTTTTGCACTTTAGGTCTTAATTGAGCATAATTGATGTTAGTATTACGTTTTGTCTTAAATATTTCCATTTAGTAGTTTCGTCGGTTGTCACTTGTGTTTTTCTTAATAATTATTTCGCCGAGTATCATTACTACTGCTGAATGGTCTGATTCTAGATAAAGTTTGTTTCTATCTCTATAAAGATCGTTGACAGTTTTTCCGCTATAAAGAAGTTCCGCAAGTCTGGGATCTTATTTGTGTCGGAAGACCAGTAGGTGAGTTTCCCTGTTGAGTGAAAATTACATTTCAGTTCACAACTTGCTGTACGAAGCTCTGTTTCTTTGGTGGTGGTTAAGCTTGCTCAGACATCCACATGTTTGCCGTTGTAATCTCCTCCATTTATAAATCACTCTCGTGCACATTAGAAAATGTTTTATAGGTTTTATAATCATAAACTTTCAGATTGTGTCTAGGTCTACAGTAAATTACTTCTACGACTATGTTTTGTTGAGTTTATACAGACTAATTTTCTACTACCTCTTCTTGCTTCCTTATATGGGTAGTAAATATGATAGCACTTACACCCTTTTTTGCCTCTTTAGTTTATCTGTCTTTTTGTTAAAAAAAATTGCAAGTGACCCAATCACTTTTTTTAACGTTCGTTAGTTTAAACATGACACAGTCGTCAAACAGAATTCTTAGAAATTAATAATAATCATAAGTAATATTTTTTATGAAGCTTAACATTACTGTCCTAAAATGATAGACGCAACCATATTTTGCGTAGAATTCTTTGTGATTTTAATTTTGTCATAATTATTGAATTATTGAAAAAGTATTGCATCCCCAAAATTGCATAGATTGGTGCCCTCGACCAAAAATTAGAATCAAAAGTTGATTTTCACTTGTTGCAAAAAGAAACAGAAGAAAAATGCACAGGGAACAAAAATAGTTCGATAAACTTTAATAAACGAAGTTAACAATTTGAATCGCCAACATGACCTCCATGCTTTTCTATTGGCTTAAAATTTCATTCCAATTCCAATTCCATTTTTCATAGAATTGTATGAAATTGTTAATAGTACTTGCGGTAAATTTTCTCAGACTGTAACCATGGCGCGATTCACATCCTCAGTTCGGTTGTGTTGTTTATTATTGCCATATACCTTTTTATTATGAATTCCCTAAACATTTTCTATGGGAATAAATCAGGCGAACGTGGCGGCCACTCCATTTGGATGATACCATGATTATCTATTGATGAATTGTTGAATTGTTGAACAACCAAGTAAATTTTGCCACAGTTCTCTCCAGAATGGTATTAATCGATAATTGAGAACATTTTGTTATCCTATACGAGTTGTAGAGAATGCCAGCTAATTCAGTTGCTCCCCAAACCATTAGTGCTAAAATAACGGTTTTCTTTTTTTAAATAGAGCCATTAGTATTTATTGTCATCTGGCGCATCTAAATTACAATTTTTCTCCCCTCTCAATACAATTTCTTAGTCAAAAAATGTATTTTATGTCGTAATGGAGATTAGACCATACATGGTTTCATACAATTTAAATTTTTGGCGACGATTGTTGAGGCTTTTTTTTTAAATTTAGCTCACGACGAATTTAGTTTGAATTATTTTAAGAGTTTTGGAATACTAGTGTCTCAGTACGCCTAAAGAGTTTTCGTTTTCGGCCGTTGACTTACCAGTGGTCTGATGTGTCAAGAAGTCTTCCAATATGGCGTGCTGAGTACCTACTTTTTTCAATTTTATAATCCGTTTGTTTTTCAAGATTATTTAGTTGATTGCCACGACCCATAATATACAACGTAAACAACACTATCAAGCTATTAGGTGTCTATCACTTTGCAATAGTTGAAAATAGAATTCTTTATCTAATGTACACCAATTTAAACATTTTTTGTATGCCTTCCTTTTAAACTAAATGTGTCATAAGAATTAAAAAAAAACGTGTATTATAATATCTATCCTCTATAATTAACCTCATAAGGTTCGCCGCAATTGAAACAGTTGGCAGTCAATTTTTTAGTTTTTGAACATTTTTGATTGAGTGTTTTTTAACGCACCTAACACGTACGTCTTAAATCTTAAATGTTTGTTCATATTGCTGGCTTTTTTACGTTAGAGTTTATAAATTTTGTCGATGTTTTCTGATCTATAAAAACACCAAATAGAGTTTTTGTACTTCAATGATGTGGATTGCAGCTAAATAATCTCCGGCAATTTAAGCATTGAGTTTGATCTGTTTCTTGAGAAAAGTTACTTACTATTTGATTTTTCGATACGACTTTTTTATTTTATCGTAACTGGTGGTTTCGGTACCCTTATTTGTTTAATTAATTCAGCTTTTATGTATTTTGATATTTCTTTTATATTGTTACTGTTTTTTTTTTTGGTTTCACGATCGCCTATTTCAATTTTTTTAATTTCTGTTGGACTGTAGCTTTATAAGCGTTGCTTAGTATGTTAACTCTATCCAATTGTTTAATTTTATTGAGTTTTTTTTTGAAATGTAATTTTTAATAATTTACTTTGATGTTGGGTTAGTTTACAAATGTTACTTTATAGTCCTGTCAATTTAGAAACAATTGCGAAATCTTGATTACAAAAGATTTTTTTTATCATTACTTTGATATTCTTAACAGCTTCTTAAATCTCAATACCAAAAAAATTAAGATTAAATGTGAAATTTTTTTTTGGTAAATCGCGTTTTTATGAGTCTGAAATTAATTTTTGTTACTATTTAAATTATAGATTTCAATTTGAACTACAAAAAAGATTCTATAACCCCTTGACGTACGAAGAACCTTTCTAGATATTTGAAGGTGATTGTACCTATTTTCAAACGAGTATTTTCCTAATTTACATAGTTTTTATGTCTCTCTATGTCGCCGCTGAAAAACTATGTTTCATCTTCGTTTGTGTCAAAAACTTCTTAATTTTTTCAATATTGTTGGTCTTTATCTTACGTGTTTCCTATGAAATCAATTGGATTGCAAAACATATAAGTGATATATCTGACAGTTTCGGGAATACAACAAATAATGAGATCAATTGTATTGAACAACAATATTACAAAAAAAGGTTTTTTTGACGTAAACAAAAAAATTCCGCCTATCGGGAAAATTATATAAAAAATTTACCTCTAATTTGGCAAGGAAATGGATTCGATGCATATCTGATGTTTCATTATCTCATAATTCAAAAACGATCCGCTGCACGTGAAAAACGAATGGGATCTTTCTGTTAAAATTGAAATCTATAATTCAACTAATTAATAACCTAAGTTGACTGCATTCTTACACTAATGGAAAGATTTACTAAAAACTTTTTTTCACTTGGGATTTTTTATTGTTGCTAAGGTCACGTTGATGAGAAGTTTGGAAGGTGTATACAAAATCAAAATAAAGATAATTAAAAAAAAATCTATTATTATTTTCTACTCCAAGTATTAGTATTATTTCCATTTGAAAATGTTCGTAGTGATCTCTAAATTGTATTGAATTATCATTGGTGAAGAAGTAGGATAAGATGACGATTGAGTCACGGCCGCTTACATTTTTTTACTCTATCATTTCTAAATCCATCCGTACACGTTGAAAGTTAAACAAATACTGTAAACTGTTGGGGTACTCGGAACTGTTGGTTAGCTGGTTCACACTGTATATACTCTATAAATTTCAGTTTGACATAATAAGATTAATTTATTGTATATTAATAGTTCTAGGTCACAACAAAGTTTTACGTCAGCTAAACAGACAATAACAAATTTTTCTACCATCAACATAAATTTCACTCCAACACATGCAAAAGACATGAAAAGTTTTACCCTCAAAAAATAAAGTAAATTTAAAAAATTAAACTATAGCGATATAACATCACAAATCGGAACGATCCTAAATGACAAGCTAAAGTAATGTTAATTTTGAAAAAAGTACGGTTATCGTTTTGAAATAAAATAAAAATAAATCAAGTCATAAATTAATTATTTTTATAGCCACTAAAATATTATCATGTAGGAAATATGCAGATCATTTCCTGGTAACCTATCATGACATTTTCCCATTGTACATAATCAAATTATATAACTAATTTTAAACACTGGAAATGTAGTTTTTGATATGTAATAATGTTCACTAAATTATGGCGTGCGATAAATTTTAGTAACGAAATTGATAACATCATGTTTATTACCAACATAAACTAAAACTTTAAAAACGTCTGCACCTGACACACACTTAAGATTTTATCTAGAGCTTTCTACGTACTTCCCAATCTGTAAAGCTTGGATAAAAATTATACCTCTCTTAATATTCTACATACAAAACGGATAGAGACCATTTTTCAGTTTATTCAATTACCTTAGTTTTTTATTTTTGTTAGGAAATATCATTTTGTTTTACTGTATTTGTATTTTAGTGTTTAGCTAAAAATTTTACTTTTTTTATCACCGAGATTTTAGTAATCGGCGATTTTGAAGCAAGTCTATTGTTTCGTGGTTGGTTTTAAAAGTTTATGACCAACATTTCCAGATCACTGGATTACCCGGAACTCAGAAATCTGGCCTCTCGAATTGATATTATTAGACTAGATAGCGCTTTTTGGGATAGTTCTACATTTACATTTTTGTTTCATTTAAGAGAAATCGTCAGGTTACTGTGTAAAATCATCTCCAGATTTTAAGAAAACTATCTATTTGCTCTACAATGGTAATAAATCCAAAGCAGTATATCAGAGGATTCGGTAATAAAAATATGTATACCAATAACTTTAATAAACGTGTATTCATTCGGAAAAATTATGTGTGTAATAACAATAGAATCTATAGCATTCGACATATAGAGTGCATCATAACTCTAGAAAATAAAACTGGAAACTGGGACAAGGCAAACCTGTCTTAAATCATTTCTAAAACGATGTTTTGCTGCCAATCCGTGGTGTGGAACGTCATCTTGAAAACGGTGCATGCCATCGAAAAAAATTAGTGTTTAATATTCAGTTGTGAGTAACTCTTATTTTTAATGGAAATGTCTAAAATTGCTTCAACTAGCAATGCTAGGACAGTTTAATAAAAGTGCAGCGTGTCAATGAAAATGCTATCTAAAATTTTAATTTAATGTTAAGTGAAAAAGTTGTTAAGTATTCAACTCATTTGTAATAAACTTTGTTATATAAAGACTTAAAGAAGAAAGTTTTTGTTAAAATTTACACAAACTTGTGATTTGAAGAGTTAGATATGATTTTTTTTAAAGTTAGTCAAAATTAAATTCGGAATAACTTTTACTTTTGGCATATTTTCGTTAAGACGAACCGTTTTCGAAAAACAATAACAAAAAATTAGAACTTACTAACTAACTTTTAATCTTATAAAGACATAAAAATTCAGAACTTTGGAAGGTCTGCTAATAGTGAGTTAGGGGAAACGTACTAAAATCATCGTAAAATCTCGATTTAAGGCAATGTAAGACTTTTTCATGATAAATACGACGTACCTTTGTTGATTAGAAAGTTAGAAAATAAATTTTTTATTAACAGTTACTCAAAAATAAATTTGAATTGCTCTTACTCTTGGCATTTCTTTGCTAAAATGTTCAAAATCGCGTCGAGTAGAGATGATACGACGATTTTATTGCATTTTGTAAATTTTATCATTAAGAACGTTCTCCAAATTTTGATTTTTGAGCCTCTCGAAAACGCTGTTCCGTAGAGAAGAATAAGAGTTGATATTTTGTATTTCAGCAACGACAACTAAAGCAAATAAATCGTGCTCAAGTTATTTATATATTTAAAGCAAAAAATGTGATTAATTGCTTAAATTTCTAGGAGGAGTAATAAAGAAACTTTTGGCTCAAAATGTGTACATGATTTTTTGTATGGCATTGTTAATTACTCAAAAATTCGACTCACTGAAGGTTGATTTATAACTTTATGTAAAATTCTGTAAACGTTAAAATGAGTTGTTAAAACTCACAGTTCGTGCTTATTGTATGAATAATTGCAGTTAAATGCATAATGTTGGCGGCCAGATAACAAATTGCTGTATAGTGCTTATTTAATAACGTATCGCCGGAAGGGAAAATTTGTGTCGAAGCAACATACAACAATCAAATGTATACTTTGAGATCAAATTTCCGACTCACAGAAAAGGAAAAACAGAAGCACTGGAAACGTCCAAATCCGATCCGGGAGATTGCCAACCGCAGAAAGACGAAAAAGTCGTCTTGTGAGATTGCCGCTTATTTTTCAAGAATTTCTGCGGTAACCATTTACCAATTTTTTCACAGCTTTTCCTACGTAAAAACGTGTCATTCTAGAAAGTTTTTAAAGATTAAGTTTTTTAAACAAGCTTATTAATAAATCTAAATTTTTGACCATTATGTACAGTATTAAACAATTAATTCCATCAACATGACCTGTATGCAAAAAAGCGCTAATACTTCTTAAGATCCTTTGTTTTAAAGTAAAAGATATAGCCAAGCACAAGGTGTCGTTTGCTCGTAGAAAATTTTTACGTGTAATTTTTCACAATTAATGTTACTTTGGAAAAAATATTGTGTACAATGCGAACGCAGAGTAGAATTAGTACAAACAGCAATAAATTTCATTTAGTGGAAGGCATTATACGGTATGATGGTATAATATCATAAAACTAGTTTATAATGTAAGAAATTATGACTTCAGAGAATAATATCTCGAATTTCATAACAACGCATTAAGTTTTATATCCCAGCTTTTAATTAGCTAGCATTTTAATTGATCACAATCAGAAAATTCTAATTTAAATGAGTATGGTGTGGGTGCGAAAAATATTTTATGGTCCTACATTCAAATAACCAGTTGTACAATTTTAATATACAAAGCGTCTATAATCCATTGTTTCGTCGAATTGCCTATGAAAAATAAACAAATTTAACGAATAATTAGGTTTTATCTATTCTAAAAGATTGTGACCCGTCACCGCCTTCTTTGCGTTGTCAAAATTAAAATGTCAATAGTAGCAAATGTTTTGGAGTTTGAACCTTTGGTTTCATAATTTTGAGTGTTGCTGTCATAAACAGTCTTCTTGTTAAAATTTAGCAGACTAATAAGACAGAAAGTTTGGAGTTAGATTTAACTATGTTATTCGCCACCCGTTCAAGAATCAAGACTACAAGGTGTTTAGGTTAGGTTTGAATCGTGTCAAAAAAATTAGTGTACAATAAAAATAACCACTCTAACTCCTAATTTTAACCTATAAAACACATTGCCGAAGTCGTTTTCCGCTCCCATTCTGTCAAAAGGGAAAACATGATACTTCATTCACACTGTCATTTTATAGACACGTATTATAGTTCACAACTTTGTGGAGGCAGCAAAATTTATTTGTTTTTCACGGCCAATTCGAACTAACAATCAATTACAGACACTGTTTTATGTAACGAGCACAATAAGAAGTATACTCATGGCCGCGGTTGAAAGATTATTAAGTCGAACAAAGTCGATAATGTGAGTTGTTCTGAATTTACATGAGCTTCGTATTGTATACCTTATTTTCATTTAAAAATATTTTTTTCTCTTCAAAACTAACAATGCGGACAAAGCTTAGCGGTCTACGTCGCTAAATTCTACATTATTTGTTTGAGATCCTGAACGTTTTATTTTTGTCATTTTTGCAATTTAATTTAGAATGGGGCTTGCAATATATTTAATCGACTCTAAATTTAATTTGATAATAATCTATGATAAAAACCATTAAAATTTCAAATCGACATTTTTTTTTCAAAAAGCCAAATACCTCTTAAACAGTAAATCTCTATGTTCAAAGAATCTTTGAATTTTAATGTGAAATTCAAAAATCTTGTAAGATATGGAGTATCTTGTTTGAAAAAATTAAGTTTACTAACGTTTAGTTCTATCATTAGCGCAAGTATTATAGATTTCCAATATTTTTTGATTGATTTTTGATTTGACCATATATGTGTCTTCAGGCTTTTAACTATACGTCCTGGGAAACGTCTAAAGTAATTTAAAACACGAAATTTATGGACTAAATATTAATCTGCTATTCTTATTCAGTCGACGTTTACACTCTCACCTCATTTTCGACGCGAGGTTGAATAATGAAATGAGTTCGAGGTAATTTGGAAAAGAGTAGAAAATTGCGTCTTTACTATAGTGCTAATGAAGCATACTTTACGTTATATCAGCAACAGTTAATATATGCACTAACTTATAATCGGTTAATTTTTTTTTATTCTTTTTAAAAAAATAGATTTTTAAATAAGAACTTAAATAAATATGCTTGTAATGCTTTCCGTAACAATGTAATCTTTGAAAAATGCGAGCCCAAGAGCTCTCTACACTTTGTTATGATAATCTTTATGTTGGAAATATGAACGTTCAGCATGCATGTTCAGATACGATAAAACATGATTTATAGTATTTTTTCTTCTCACATTATTTCTTAAATGACCTATAACCTTAGCAATATTTTTTAGCGTGAGTGTCAAATGATCCACGACTTAATGTGAAAATTATCATAAAATCATGAATTTTCTGGAATCGCATGTTTTTTCCAGATAAATTCTTAATTCTTGTAAATGAGAAATAAATGTTAATTATTAAAGGTAAATTTCAGTAAATTCAGTGGTTTGCAGTCACGTCGATGACGCATCGACGTTATTCATAAAATTTTATCAAACTGAAAATACTATCTATCACTATTATTTAGCTAAATAAACCTTCGTATTTACAATCTCCAACTTTGCAAAATCTCATGCCATAAACACCACAATAGGCGTCTTTACTGTAAAAGGAATTTGTCTCACTGGGGATAAACAACTCTTTATGATTTTGTAGCAGCTACTAAGATTGCAGTCGGACTATATAAACTTGAATATTACACTCTGGAACTGTTTTATCTCTTAGCACCACTCATATATTATTTTCTGTAGAATAGGCGTGTGGTTTTTACTGATCGTTATTGTCTTTCTCTACGATACGCATAGTTTAAAAACTTACACACGACCGAATTTATCTGTTATAAATGATTAAAAACTAGCTTATCAATTAATTTAAAACTCATTTGTTAGAAACCGTCATAACCGTTAAATTTGAAACCGTCGAGCAGAATTGTTAGGATTTCGTTTGAAAAAATGGAATTTGCTACATCATAAAACTAAAATATGCCATGTTAGAAATCGTAATGAACAGTTTAAAAGTTTTTTATTTCACGTGGAAACTTGGTGTATTGTAATGATATAAATTCAGCTATACACATTTTGGAAATAAAATTCAATTTTTCTCAGTGGCGTTTGTTTATCGATTAATCCAAAACGAGTCTAAGGGTAGTTTTGCTCCATAACGGTAACGTTCTTTCTTCTGTTCCTGTAGTACACGGTACTAATATGAAAGAAAGTCATGAAATTCTCACTTGGTATCAATTCAAAATCGGTGATTTAAAAGTTATTGCCCTAGTACTTGGATTACAATTAGGTTATACTAAATTCTGCTGATTTTTGTTTAAATATGACAGTAAGGACAGGAAAGTTCACTAAAAATATGACCTGAATGGGTGTAAATCTTTATTTGCTGGACAAAAATATTTGAAGCATTTGCCACTTGTGAAGGCTTCTAATGAATTTCTTCCGCCATTCCATATTAAATTAGGCCTCATGAAAAATTTTGTAAAGGCGATGAATAGAAATGGAAATAGACTTTTGGATCCATTAGGACATTACAAAATGGAAAAACGTTATATGGATAAATGGAGTCTAAGGATGTTAGCCGACTACCGCTGGACGATCAAAAGCGACCAACCGGAAGACAAATGTTACAGAAAATCATAAATGGTTAATTTATATTTTTTTTGTTTTTGAAAAATTATCTCATTTTTTCTTTAAAATTCATGTTTTTTCAATCAAATTAATTTCAGGCGTGATAAAAAACTTGAACTAATTATGTTTATTGCTACCACCCTATATTGAAAAAAAACAAAAAAAAGTTTGTGTAGCTCGACGAAGATTTAATTTTGTTAACCAGTGTTATAAATGAATAATTTTTTATTTGCATGATAACATTTTACCGCACTATTTTTAGATATTGTAGTTTTCTTAGGTTCTGTAGAAAACCACGGTGGATATTTATGTTTATTATATGTATAATAAAAAATAATAGTATAATCATAATTAAAAGCATACATTGAGAATATCTTTTTTAAATTTTACCGAAAAAAGGTTAGAAGTACACTAGAGAAGAAATAGGGAGAGAGTATTAAATTTCAGATTGTTACTTAATAAACTCAAAAATATAAAAATAATAAATAAATTAAATCAAAAACAAAACAAAATACTTTATAAAAAAACTGAAGTTAGAAACTATATATAGTAAATCCTAACTTGGCTCACAAAAATATAACTCGACACCAGAATATTAAAAATTTTTGCTTAAATAAGTAACATTGGTAGATGAATTAAGTATATTTAAAAATTAGTTGAGTTAGTTAGCCAGTCAATTATCTTATATAATTGTTTCTCAACATATGTACGTGTGCAGCTTGAGAATTCTTTTTCAAGATGATTGTTTGGTAATTATCTCTTTTGCAAAACAATAAACCTAAAATTTGTACAGTCATTTGTAAAAACTGAATGTTTTAATATTCAAGATAATTTTAAATCTTATATGTCACATTTGGGACGATTGATCAATAAGATAAAATGAAAAAATTAAGTTTGCGATAACCGATTATAGATTGAAGATTATCTATTCAAAATCGACGTTGGCAAGAAAGCAGAAATGACAGCTTACTTTTTCAGTAGACAAGATAAATGAATAAAGATTAAAAAAAAATTCTGTAAGTATTCAATTTATATGCGATTTCTTCAATCGTTGGATACAAGAATATATATCACATTAATTTTAAGAGGAAATAATAAAGAAATTAAGTGGACAGTTCTAATAAACATTTTCATTTATAGGTTTACACTAATACATTTTAAAAATATGTTTGTTCTCTATGTTGTAAACTTTGTAAAATTCAAAATGAAATTGTAGTCAACATTCCGTTTATTATCAATTTCTTTACTCTTGCCATTTGTTTCCAGCGAAAAAGATGTTAGTCAGTTTACTAAGTTTTATTTCGTGGCCTCAAATCTTCTTAATAAACCTCATTTGCTAAAAAGACAACTCTAAACTTTTTTGGCTGAAAACTTTGATATTGTTCCTTCAAAGAATTGACTGATAAATCAAACAAAATTGATTTAATAAATCTGTCGAAACCGTCAAAAACTAAAGTTATAAAAGCTCAAAATTATTTATGGTGACGACGGAATTGGAATTTAATGCTAATTTACCAATTTCATTAAAGGTTCCAGCCACGTTCCTTTTTTGTAGTGTAAAGTTGATTGTCCACTAGAGAAGGTAACTCCTCTAAGGAGAAACTACTAATTGCTAATTAATTACCAACTGTAAGTACGTTACCTAACTGTTGCTAACTTACGTTTCTAAGAAGTGTGTTTTTAAGAAGAAAATTCTATTCTTCAGGAATCGATCGGAGAGGAGCAAACATATCGCAAGGTTGAAATGGGCGTCACACTTTTAAATTGGGAAGGTTATTTGTTAAAGATATGTGGCACAGCAAAGACAAATTTCTTTCTCAGAAATCGATAGAGCAAGTTAAATATTCATTTTATTGAAATAAATTATAGGTACTAATTAAAGAAATGGATATCATCAATTTTCAAAACTTATTGTTTAATGCTTAGCAGTTTTTCACACTCGGAAATGCTAGATTTATTTGCCGGTAAAACACAACACTCATTGGTTTTTAGATAGAACAAGATTTGCTTTAGTGCCTTCTTGAAGTTCACTTTTAGCCATAATTTTTGGTTTATCATTAAATTCAACATTTCTGCCAATGTTAATTATTGCGTGAGGATAAGTAATCTCAACCTACGTTGCATGTTTTACATCGCACATATTTCTACCTGAAAAGTTATCGTTTTGTACGCTATAAGACATTTTTCAAACCGTTTCAACGCTTTTACATACCTAATATATGACCTACCTATAATCTCACCTATAGAAGCTGACAGGTAAGGTTTATGTTTAAGTATCCGAGTTCACGTAAAAGCCTTTGCTATCTTACGACCGTCTATCAACAAGTCGTTATGTGTCTATTGCAGTTTCAAAGTAACGTCTTAATTGGGTTATAATCATAACCCGGAAAGTACACCATTACGGATATTGGAAGGTAATTATATTTTATACAAACTAAATGTAGTACACAAGAAAAATCGATATGTGGTAATGAACAGTCGCATCTAAAGTTAATGTTCTGTAAGGCTGAAATAAGATTTGTTGTCATTGTATTTTCGTAGATACAAAAACATAAAAATTTAAAAATCTAAGAATCCAAGAATCCAAGAATCCGAGAATCTAAGAATTCTAAAACCTAAAAATTTCAAAACTTCAAAATATAAAAATTGACATTTTTTATAAACTGCAGGTAGCATGATTGTGGATATTTTTCAATGGATTGTAGGTTTAGAGTCAAGAACGATAAAATAAATAAAAAGTTAAACGACAGAATAATACATATGTGTATAGGTGTTTCACGAAAATGTACATTTTTTTAATATCTGTAATAGATTTACGTATATTATCCATGTAAAAATCAATAAATGAAAGTGACACGTTTTGGCCACAAAATTAATTTGAAAATTTCGTAAAAAGCGGTTGAGAACCGCTAGAAGTAGGTGACTGCCAGAGACGAAAACGTAGAAAGCATTATAGCTAAGCCATGATAAATAAACTTTTGGCCATTTTTTGTGATATTGATGATTTATTGGTAGGTGGAAATAAACTAATGTTGTGGCCTTCTCGTCCCCTGGATTTAAATTCTTTTGTGATTTATTTGTGTGGGGCCACGAGAAACAATTAATTAGTGTACGGTACTCCGGTAGACATCGTTGAGAAATTGCGTAAGAGAGTGACCAACGTTCCTAAACAAATACGTAACATGCCGGACTGTTTGAAAGAGTGTAAAATTCTCGGTTATATCGAAGCAGGGCCTGCATAGACAATGAAAGTCGACATGACAAACAATTTTTGTAACTTGATTTGTACAAGGTAAGCTGTTTTCGTTTAACAAAAGTGAACGTAAGTTTAATTAATCTAAATTGAAACTGCTTTTTGGCATGACTTTTTGGATTTATGATAGCGCTTTTGCTTACCTTCATTTATTGATTTACAAAGTGCTGTCAGTGACCCTTAAACTCTTTTCAGTGGCGCTAATGGAACTAATATTTTTTAAAGCAAGCGTATTTTTACTGTTACGCTTGTGGATTGTAGAATGCAAAGTTTAAATTTTTGTACAACTTCGTAAAGCACCCTGTACACACATACATACACATCTCTGTATTCAAAATAAACTAATAGTATCATATATCTAGTTTAACCATCATCAGATCATGAGTTCAAACAAGAAGTAGAAATCCAGAACAAAAGATCAATAATAGATTTCATTGTGAGTAAAGAAACACAAACAAACATTAAAAAACGGAAAGATTAGATAGAAAATTTAAAAGAAAGATGACAAAAGGATTAACAACCATCTTAAATTGTAAGAATTGCAAATAAAAGAGAAATATCAAAAATATAATACTACTTGAAACTTAGAAAGAGGTATTTGAACAGAAAAACATTATCAACATTATGAATTTTACAAAACTGATTTCGCTGGTATATTAACAGACACTACAAATTAAAATTATTTTCACAAATATAGGGTGTGGCATCTTTAAGTTATTTTTTTTGAATATAACAATCTATACAGGCTGTTTTTTTAAAAATGTACACTTTTTCAAATCTGTAATAGGTTCACATGTGTCCATTTCGTAAAAAACGACAGTTAAAGTAGCTTGGTCACAAAATGAATTTAAAAATTTCGTAAAAATTATTTGAGTACCGCCAATTGGTGATTGCCTAACTATCAGAGACAAAAAAATTGTGAGGGAACATGATACAACAAGTAACGTATACTGACTTCTGTGTGAAAGAGTAGCCATTGTTGTTAAACAAATATGTAACATGCGGGGACTGTTCGAAAGTTTGAAAAATTCTTGACTACGTCACGGCCCTATCTGTCTAGATAGAAGTCATCATTTCAAATAATTTGTGTAAAAATAAATTACCCTGCTATTTACTTAGCAGTTAAGCTGTTTACGTTGTTTAACGAAAGTGAACGTAGTTTTTACCAATCTAAACAGAAAGTGCTTTTGCTATAACTTTCTTGACTTGACTTAGCGTTTTTGCGGATCTTCATTAATTGATTTACACACTGCTTCAAGTGACTCTCAAAATGATTTCAGACTTTAATATCACTATTACTTTATACACAATTACTAAAGACCGCTTGGATTATATGGCTAAGAAGTAGCACAATTAGCTCAAGTTTAAGGAATCGCGATAACAGCAAATCAAGTGAACAACTGGAAATACTACCACTCACCAAAAAATGAATGAACTTTAGTTCAAACACATTTCTGCGGGTAAGAAACAAGTGAAATTTACGGATTCTTCCGCTATTATTACAACTGTCTATTATAGGCATTATTGGAAAAACCTTTCAAGCTCATGCTTTCGAAGCTTTTTCGGCAAATATCCGGCCTATGGATATAATACTGTGATATAAAATATCAATTCTGAATATGATAGCTTTTCTTATGCAGTTATAGACAAAGTACACAGTTATAGACAAATACACTATTGCGGATTTTTTTACTTCTTTTAGTTCTCTTGACATAACTCATTTTTTATTGTTTAGACAATTTTCGTTACATAAAAACTGTAAGTAAATTAGATTTTTTTTTGGAAAAACATCATACACATTATCATAATTAAAATGTTTTTGAATTCTGCAAAAGATTAGTTCGCTTTATAATTTGAACTGACTTGTTGGATGGGTAAACACTCAATACAGTGTAAATAGGAAACTTTGACTTAGATATCAAACTTTATCAGGATCCTTTATTAGAACAACTAACTATCAAACAAGAGATTCAATTAATTTTAAATAGTACAAACAGAACAATTTCATTTGATATTTTTATTTCACAAACGAATTGAGCCCAGGATGAGTCAATAGTGCGATATCGGTCGTTCTTGTCTTTCGTATTCATGATATGACACTTTTCAAAGCGTCATGCAAAAAGTCATGATATATGGAACAAAAAAGTGTACATTCTAAAAATATTTTACCTTAAACAAAGTGTTTCAAAAGTCCGGAACCGTACTCAACTTAATTGTTTTAAAAGTCTGTACAATATTTAAAAAGCTATATATTTTTTTTAATGGAACAGCCAATATCTTCTTGTATAATCGGATTCTTTTTTTCATAGATTTATATTTTTGTTAAATACAAAGTATTTACACTTATTTTTTAAGATATTGCAACTCTTATAAAAATTGTGACATAAATATAATAATTATTTGTAAAATGTAGGCTCTGCTTAAATTTTAGGAACAATAAAATTTGTGAACTCATAAGAAAATATTAAGTGGAGTATTCCTATACCATCCAGTTGGCCTAAAAACTTCAGATTCTGAAGAATTCATAGCCTCCAATGATTCTAAAGAATTCAAAAAGTTCTAAGGAACAAAAGGTACCAAGAACTCAGAATATTTGAAGAAATCAGTTTCTAGAAATTCTAAAAAAAATTGGTGTAATTCCGAAATTACATCAAAACCTTAAAAAAAAAACACGAAAAACAAAAATTTTATGCCAATGATTCCACAGAATCTAAACAATCTAAAACATCTAAACAATTTAAAACATGTTTCGAAAATTTCACATATTTCTGCAAATCATTTTTATAAAATTCTTGGGTTAACTGGATGTAGGAGTATGTACGAATATTCTACCTAATATTTTTTGCGTACATAAACTTTATTGTTGCTAAAATCTAATATAAATCTTAACTTTTTACGAATAATTATAATTGTCATAATTTTTAAAGAAGTATATGTAAAAATGTATAATTTTTAAGTATACCTTGTTCTCAACAAAAATAATAAGCCAGTAAAAAAATTATACAAAAAGATATAGAGTGTTCCAATAACAAAAATTAAGTATAGCCGCTATAATACTGTATAAAATGGATGTTTCTAGTAAACACTCTGTATGGTATTATCAACTAATTTTGCTATTATATGAGAGAGTAACGATTTTTTAGCTTTCTAGTAAGTTTCAGTAATCGATTACTAACAATCATGCTAAAAATATATCTCAACTAAATTTATGCGTTTTTAAAATTTTGTAAAAAATATTGAATAACTTAACAAGCTTGCATTCAAAAAAACAAGATATGCATTTGAAACATTAATTAAATATAATAAATCTTATAACCTTCATATTTATGAAAATCCTATATGGTGATATTGTTCACAAGTCACAAAGAAACTTTTTGTGACACTGTTTTTGGTTATTTTTTTGATACGTATTATGTTGGTATTGCTCTTATGAAGGTCAACGAGCCCAACGAGGGCGAGCCAAGTGTCAACACGTCAACTTTTCAGTTAAAAAACATAACCACAATTATTTATCTCATTCATTTCAGATTCTGGTGAAATTAAAAATAATTTTGGTTGACATATGACACATACCAACATAATCAGTACCTAATCTTTAAAATTCCTAAAATTTTCGTAAAACTACGAGCACCAAAGTAGAAAAAATAGTATATTATACTGTTTTCATAAGATGCTGTTTGTTTTGTGGCACTCATTCGTGGCAACCCATTCGTGCCACAAGAGAGCGTCTTATGAAACACGTATAATAATATACTATAATAATGTTAGCCGATTTGTTAATAAGATTAAAATTTTACGTCTTCTGCTAATACATTGTAGCCTAAATTAATGTTGTTAAGGTTTAATTATATCATAATTTACCGACATTACTTGTTAATTCGTTGTGCTAGCAACACCATGAGTAGTCGATACTTGATGAAACTCGTATTTCAACATATCTTCAAACTTTCAACCGGTTTGTCTTAAACATGCATTTTTTACACTTAGAAATGATTATTAATTTTACAACTTTACCAATTAGAGTTCTAGATTCAAGGAACTGTTTTACGATATCTCCCCGATACTTTCCGTTAATGAACATTCCTCCTGTCCTTGCGAAGATCTGAATCTGAAGAAGGAAATTATTGTTGATTCCTCTGCGTTACGCACTGTTCGGGTGCAAATATTCCTCTCGTAGCACAATAAACACGATGCAGGTCTCAATGATAAAAAATACTCTTGGAAATCGTTAAAACAAAATATTGATTAGAATACATGAATTTTAACTTTAAAGGCTAGAATGACGTTTTTTGCTGCTCTCCGTTGAGTGGCGATAATTGCCAACTAAGAACAATGTTTTACAATATTACAATATTTGTTGTGAGAAAAAAAGTTGAAAAGAAGTGTTACGAAGAAAGAACAAACACTGTTAACAATGAAAGGCATGAAAATGAGCCGTATAAATGATTTCAATGTCATGAGTTTTTCAATAAATTGATTTCTGTCAACAAAATATGGAACTTTAATGAATCAGTCAATTAACTATTGACATTGCAAAAACTAAATGTTATCTTCTGAATAGAAGCTGAAGTGATGATATCGTAAACTAATCCCATTTTAATAACAACAATTATTTTAGATTTTACTAAGAATAATCTACAATTTTCTCAACTGCATTGAAAAAATAATGAAATAGCACATATATTAAAAAACAAGTTTTATACGGCAAATTTTAAGACGCGAATTCAAGTTTTATAAGGGATAGGTGTCTGATAAATCTTATAAACGAGTTCTTTTATACAATTTTTTCTACTTCGTACCTTTTTTAAAATTTTAACCAAAACTTAATTTATTAAATTTGGAAAATTATATTATGGTTGGTATGTTTAATGTCAGATTGTAACATTTGACATTTCAAATTGTCACAATCAAATTGTCACAACCACAAGTTAGTGTTGTTAAAACAAGAATGAAAGGTCCTGCTTAAATATTGGTAAAAATGGCGACATCTGAAAGTGTAACAAACTGCAGGCTTTTATAAAGCGCACATTTAACGGTTATGTATCTTAAAAGTCTAAAATTTTAGAAGAAATAGAAGATATTAATCAAGTTATGAAAAATCTGATGATAACGTGTATTTAGCAGTAAAAATAAATGTGGTTTTTATGTATTTTAAAGATTCATATGAAATGGAATTTATTTTTAAAATTAATTTGTTGATGTATTTTTTACCAATTACTTTTGGCGCTCCAGTATGACACATTAGATAATAAATTATCTCCTAAGATATTACACATTTCAAGGGAAAGCTTCTACGACGGGAAGACATAACTTATGATTTGCATGCATTGTTTTGTAGACAGTTGACAGACATTTGACAAAAATGTTTTAGCAGACAGAAAAGGAAAAGGTTGTTTACTAATTTATTTCCAATAAATGAAACATAATTTGTTTTTTGGTAACCAGAAATTGAATACTTGTTGCTAATTTAGATGTTGCGCTAATGTAAACAAATCAGTTTTAACAGGTCTCATCTTCTCTAAATTTACTACCAACATTCGCTAATCACCCTAAAAATGCACATACACTGAACTCTCATGTACACTAAAAATTCCACATTTTATAGGTTCTAAATGGAGTGTAGTCACGGTTAAACAAACTTTCAGCAAAATATTATGACTAGCATCTTACGTGGTGTTAGTCTAAATATCCAAGACACATATAATGTCACGATTAGTGTGTAAAATAATTGTACATTTTATAGTAAAAATTAATTCTAAATAAAAACGTTATTTAGTTCTTTTGACATTTATATGATTTGTTCTTTAACAGTTTGACACTTTTATGAGTACTATTGCGGTAAAAAAATTCTCATACAGTAAAATTTTAATTGCACAATCTGGTTTGAAAACATTTAACAAATCTATTTGATAAGTTATGACAATAACAAATCAAAGTGACAAGATTGAAAAATTTGAAGTTACAAAAATGTATCGCCGAATGAAATGCAAAATGCAACTCATTAAAGAGAGACAAGTATTCGACAAATTGCTAGAGATGAAAATGTTAATAATAAACGGTGTTGTTTGGTAAACGCAAAATTACCAAGTATGGCATAAGGAGAAAACATGGTTTGCCACGTCCTAAGGTTTCAACGGCAGCGAAGATAATGAACAGGTTAATATTCTCAGGGAAAATTTAAAACGGCTGTTTCTGCTAAAGAACAAACCAACATTATAAATACCTAGTTAAAAAATCGTTGTGCGGTCCATAATTTTTTTTAACCAAAGCAAATAAGAGAGCAAGGTGTAAGTCTGCTAAAAAATACTTAAACCAACCAAACTGTTAGAACAATGTTGTATTCTGCAGAAAAAACTTTTCAGTCTTCATACAATAGCCATTTACAAGTGTACAGACCTGTAGCAACAAGATATGAGCCAACTTATACCCGAAACGCCAACAGGAGTTTTTCAGTTAATGTTTGGGGATGGAGTAGCATAATAGGCCCAGGTGTGTGCGTGGTAGTAGAAGACAAATTGAACGCCCATGCGGATGAGTAGTAAAGAAATGTCTATTGCCTTCAGTGGAACCAGTTTTAGCAATAATTTGATATTTCAGTAATTAATAATTTAAAAAGTACTGGATGGATTGGATTTTTTTGAATTGTTATAGACACTTTTTATTCCGATTTTTCAGATTTGTTGAGTTCTTGACATCTTTGCGGTACTTTTACTCTTTACATTCTTCATATCTTTTAATTTTTGCAGATTTCTTTAAATCATGTATATTTTTTAACCTTGTATTAGAAATTATTGTGTTTCTTGATTTTTTTTGGTTTTGGTATATACTTTATGAACTCCCAAAAAAGTTAAAATTAGCCCTCATAAATGTCCTTCCAACAACAACTCTATATGGCTTATTAACTTGAAATACCATAATCTTAAAATATTTTTCTGCTTACTTTACTTTCAATTTTAAAGCTATTAGAAAGGTAGTAGTTTATTGTAGCTTACGAAACTAAAACCTTTGCAGTTTTAGCTAAAACTTTTAAATTTGATAAACACTTGCCACAATGACGAATTTTGAATGACGCATAAAATTTCAAAAAACTTGTGTTACCTATCCTAAACGTGTCTAACGTGGTGTAAAAGTTTTGATGTAGCTACGTTTAACATGTTAAACAAACGACAAAAAGTATTCATTGCCAGCATAGTTGTGATTTGATGTTAAAATATTACTTAGTCTGGCGAAGAAAACAGAAAATAGAAGGTAATACATAGCAAATTTTAGTTTATGATTAGAACATTTTTTCTAGAACTGGCACATCAATCTAAAAACTGTTTTGAGGTCCATTTTTTTATAAATCATGTCTTTGGCACGAGCCTTTAGGTCTTAAATTGAAAGGTACAGTTAAAACACATAAGTCTACGATCCAACCAAGTTTTTTCTCCCATTGACATTTTGCAGTAAGAGCTTTTCTCATGAGTAAACTATCTATTGTGTTTTGAAATCTTAAAGATTTATTTATTACATTTAGTAAACGTCTAGGCACAGATGTCACCAATTGTCTAGTAGATTCTGGAACAATTTGCTGCCATGATTCAAGTATTTTTTGTCGTAATTTAGCAATATTTCTTAATCTAAAATTATGGTGCTGGCGTATATTATTCACCATTTTTCTCCACGCGTTCTCTTCGGGATTTAAATCACCACTTTTTGAGCACCACCCCAATGCATTTATTCCTTCCTGTATCAAAAATTCGTTGACTAGACGAGCTCGATATTAAATTGGTTGTGGCATATTTGATAGAAAATTAAATTTAAAATTGTCAATTTTTTTTTTAAATTCAGATTGGAATGACAAACTTTTATATTTAGCAATTTTATTTAGTCTAACTTAGATTTTAAAAAGTGACCTAGTTTATGATGATTATAATAGTAGATACATAGTTTTGTAAACAAATTTAATTATCTAGACTTATTGTTGTCAGTACAAGGTTTATATTAACAACTGAACTGACTTGGCAGTTTCAATTGTAGAGGCCGAACTGTAATATTAAGGCCTATACAGGATCCGGCAACACTTATGTTCCGGTCGATAACCCCAATCAATTATTAATATAGCGATACGACTTTTTACACATGTAGTGAAACAATGTGGCGCTACAAACTGACTTAATCACATTTTCTCTATTGTTGATTATATGTGAGATATATGCAAAAAATCTACTTTTTCAAAAATTAAAAGCAATGAAATGGAGGTAAACTTAACCTACCTTTTTTTTACAGTGAAAAGCATAAGAATAAAATTGAAACATGAAATAAAACATCTGCTGTCGAGAAATTAATTAATATTCCATCTTCTACTAAGATTTGTAGTACTGACTGGTAAACTATAAGCAGTTTCTAAAGTAATTTATACTATTCAATTTTTCTACCCTTATTAACATAAGCAGTCCCTGAAATCCAGGGTTGGGATGAAAACTTTTTTACAGGTAGTAAAAAACAGACAATATCAAGAATACTTTTCAAGCCCACCATGGACATCGGACAATTCTTGTCACAAACTAGATAAAAAATAGGGTAATATAATTTACTTTAACAGCAGCTTATGGTTTACCAGTCAAAATCATAAATCTTATTAGAAGATGGAATATTAATTTTTAATTCGTATTTCAATTTTATTTATATGCTTTTCACTATAAAAAGAGCAAGGTGGCTTAAGTTTAACCCATTTTATAGTTTTTGATTTTTCAAAAAAAGAATATTTTGCGTATATATTTACAGTTTGCTACAAAGATTCCGCCGACACCTATGTTCACACCCAAAAACTCTTTTAATAATTAAGTTATAACTATGTTAGTTTTTACATGTACATTAAATTGTGCTCCGTTCAAACTAAGCAGTTGTGCCTGTACAGATAAAAATAACAGGCCTACCGTAACGTATATGCCCGACATTAGAACATATAATTTGTTGATGGACGTTTACACCAATTATGCTTAACTCTAAGTTCTAGTTAAATTTCATGGATACGTATTGAGAACTGTCAAGATAATGTGACTATGAAATTTAACTAGAACTTTAAATGGAAATGGCCATTAGTAAAGTTAGTTATGATGAAGGTGGAGTATGCACACTAGTTAGAAATGGCATGCGTTGTACAATTTCCTTTGGGGTAGGAGCAGATGCTAAATGCTATCAGGTTTCCTTGATAGTTTAATAAACAAAACAAAATAAGTTTCCGTAACAATATATATAATATATTTTTTTAAAGATTTTTCTTGTCAGGGTTGTAGGTTGGATTGAGGTATTCTTCGAACAAATAGTTTTTACTTATTTAACTAACTCTAGAGGTTCGTTGAAACTGTACTTCGTTTTAAATACATCATATATTATACATTTATCTCTATATTGGACTTTATTCATTCCAGTGAAATTTATCCTATAAACTCTAATAATACAAATTTGCTCAAATTAAACTAGGTAATATTTTTCTAACAGTGTACGGTAAAAAAACTGACAAATTATGTATCACAGAATTGAATTGCAACAATAAAACAACGAAGCAAAACTGCAATGCTCACAAAATTTGAATGTCTTATAAAATAACATTAACGGTGGGTGTTGGAAAATTATCAGCAAAAACATAAATTTTATAAAATAATATTTTTTATTTATTTACCTTATAATATCTCTTAATAATTAACAAACCACAAAAGCTTAAATTGAAAACAAGCATTGACAAATTATTTATTTTATAGTCGTCCGGAAAAAATAACGTTATATTGCTTTACCCTCATTATGATGGTCATAATTCAATACAATGGAAAAATATTCACCGCAATAAATCTTTTGAGTGGATTATAGATTTTGTGGATTGCAATATTTGCAGGGACGTATTTTATGAAATCGAGTTTACCAACCATCATTAATTTGTAATTAAGTTTATCTGGACAGTTTGTATTTTCACTTTAAAACATTATTATTGTTATTGTCGATCCGTCCAAGAGTAATATTTCGCCAGTGAGAAAACAGTGATTTTGAACAAATCGATCCATTTCAGAACCAACATGTTGGAGATAAAAATCTAGAAATAAATACGTCTTCTAATTAAGTTGACGATGAAGACATGACATCGAATAAAAAAAGACGACATCTTTATCAAGACGCAGAAATTCTAGTTTTCAATGTTAATGACACTTTGATAAAAAGAAAATGTTCTAATCCCATAAGCATAAGAGAAGCCAGCGATTTATTACAACTGGTATATTCTTCCGTTCAAATCGAATCGACGAACTAGCGAAAGAAAATCCGTTTCCTCCCATTGTTTAACCCCATTGAGGAGTTAGAAGAAATAATAAAACCCCAAACTTAAATGTAAGTGTTGGGCAATTAGTAATAGAACACATTTTAAAAAATGATCAAAAGGTATGGGAAAATGCGTCAGGCTTATAGTCGATATATTTTTTTTACGTTTCTCGGAATATCTCCGATTTAATTATTACGGTGGATGTGGAAGATAATAATAAGAAGAGCAATAGTAATTATTTTACTAAGTTATGTATATATCCAAAACTTTTTCAATAAGCAATAGTTATTTAAAATACTGTTTTTTTCTTTAAAATTCTGTTAAAAAGTATTATGTGTGAGGGGAATTCGGACCTGGCAAAATGTAGGTTTCGCCCAACATCTGTTAATGGGGGGCTGTCTAACGTTATTTTTGACGTACGACTATAAAAAAGTTTTTCTATTTTGCGTCGTTACCAGAGCCAGTAAAGGAAACGCGTGCTAGAATCAATGCTTTCTCAAACTTGTATTTTAATATACTATTGTAGAAACTATAGAAAATCGTAAGCAGGCGTAGATGAAATTCAATCAACATAAATCTTTAACTGAAGAGATTGCTTAGAATGTTGCAAAGAGTGGAATTTTGGCAAGATTTCTAAGTACAGCTTTTATACACAATTAAAATTAATTTTAGAAAATAAATTTACTTAGCTTTTGCCACAATAACTTCAGAGCTAATAAATTGACACAAACTGCAATAAACTCCAAATGTTATATATAACTCTTTAGAGGGTAGTTATCAAACTACCGGTTTGTTTTTCGATTTCAGGAAAGCTTTCGAGATCGTTGACAGCAATTTACTGCATGTGCGAAGTAACTTTTCAAGTTGAATTAGCAGTTATCTAAAAAGTAGAAACAAGTAGTGGCCCTAAATATCACACTTTCAGACACAAGATATGTTACAAATGAAACTCTGCAACTGTTATTGTGTTCATTAACCACAAAATTTCTTTGCTCATTTGGAACCACATTTTGAAATTGTTTTAGTTTTGTGACTACTTAAAAAAAACAACCATACTAATTTTAATCACAAAATCTGAAACTAATTGGTCTAACAGTTTCACATATAAAAATTCATCAAACAGAACAGTTTCATATCACTGTCTTATAATTATAAACTAACGAGACCGCTGCTAAAAAAGTACTTCAGATTTGTGAAAAAACTACTTTTTATATCAACATTTAATTTAATTAATATTGGTACAATTTAAAGATTTCAATGGAATCATTAAAAATAGTTTGGAATAACACTTTTTTCGTTAAACTGTCAAGCCAAAAATAGTTTGTGGTCTAATTTTTTCTACAAAATTTGTAGAAAAACTAACACGTAGCTATTGCTTTTGAATTTTTTTTTTTTAATTTTATTTTGTCTCCGTCGATTCGTATAATTGTTATTGTAACAGGTACTCGTTTATCGGACAAAATAAAACCATTTATTATTTCATAAATGACAAAACTTGGAGTTAGAGGCAATGCCGAATTTAATGACACCTACCTTTTCATGTAGTTTAATAGAGTTAAAATAAATAAAAAAATACAGTTATAGTTTTAAAAATTAAAATTTAAATATTCTCTTATAATTGTTCTACTTTCTGTGTTTTCCAAAAAAATCCTTAGTTTTAGAAACCGTATATCACGTGCCCTATGGACTACGATTTTGTATCAAAAATCTTCCTCAAGTTAAAGCACTTTTTAAAATAACAAAGTAACATTTTTTTTTACAAAAAAATTAATTGTGAATTAACAATTGGCTAAAAAATCACAGCAAATGGGACAAGACAAGACAAGACATGACCATTGGCTAACAAACAGGCATCCGATCGTCTCTTCATATTTGTCGGTATTCTGCGTAATATTTCTTCGGGAACTGTATTTGTGTTTAGATACAATAAATTTTTGATATAGCTCTAGTCAGTTGGATTTAAATCCGGCGTCTTCGCGGACCATGGTGTGAGACCCTCGCGAACTATCCATCTATTGCGATCATTTTCATCTAACCATCTTTGTACAGGTTGGGCAAAATGAGGTCCTGCTCTAACTGCATCCACATATGTCGTAGAATCTATAGTAGAAGATCATCTAGATCATTCTCAAGATCATTTTGCAAAGGATTTAAAAAAATCATTGCCTGTTAAGCGAACAGGAAGAACATGGGGTCCTATCAGACAATTTCCAATTATCCCAACCCACATGTTTAGTGAGAATCAAAATCGATGGTCCATCTCAAACGTTTGACGTGGATTATTAAATTGAATAATAGTGATTATTGTGGTTATTGACAATTCCATTCTTTGTAAACATAATTTAATCGGTTTACAAAATTCATTCTAAAAATTCCTCATCTCTATTAAGTACCCACTGTGAAAATTCTATCTTTAATATATACTCCCTTTCCAAAAGAGGCTGCACTTTTGTATAATAATAAGAATGTAATTATTTGTCACAAATAATTCTGCTCATAGTTTTAAAAGGAATATCTAAAAGTCTCCCTACTTGACGGACACTAATTCAGTGTTCTAGTACGTGGTCTTCCTATCAAAATCTCTTTCTGATCTGGCAATTGGGCACAACCTCTGGACAAGACGTCTTATTACATTACTACTGGGATATTTTCTATTGGGATAACGGCACGGCATAACTTCATGCAGCTAATTGTTAACTGTTTCTCCAAAAACTAAATACATGTCACAATACTCATTGCTGTAAAAATTTTATTGAGAAAACAATTAGAATAAATTTCGAATGTTATATATTGTCGCTTTTATAAACTCCTCTTCTCAATTAAATTTGATGCTGATTTTTGAATTTAAAAATCCGTTCTCTTTGACACACCCAATTTAAACAGATCGAAAAAAGTCAGGAATATTGGCGTTTCAACATAGTCTCAAGTGAAATTTTTGTAATGCGTGACTTAAATAGAAACACTTTGAATTAAGAACTAAGACATTTTTTATTTAATACGTTTTGAAAAATAAAAAAGGAACATGAAACAGGAATTAATAGTGTGTTACGCCACCACAATTTTGCATACTAAGAATTAGCTGATCCAAATCGTCTTGATCCAAATTGTCCTAGTGGTTAGTGCTCCCCTAAGGCCTGACCAAGCATGTTCCATGCAGGCTCAATTGGAGAGTTGGCGCTGGAAGCGGCAATTTCCAACATTTCCAGTCTTTGTATCACACAATGAGCACGATGTGGACGTGCATTATCATCAAAAAACCGAAAATATAGTTCTAAATCGTTGGGATAATTGTGCAGAATATTATTAATGATGTCTCTAACATAAATTTGAGCTGCCATATTTTTTTCGTACACAAGGAGTTCTGTACGGCCTCCAAGAAAATTTCGACCTCAATCGTAAATGTCTCTCCGTGAAATCTGTGTACTTCTTGGACATGTCGGTCATCAATTCTTCTACATTACAGTTGCCCATTCATTTCACCAATTTTCTCGGTCTTCACACCAAGCTAATCTAACACATCTGTGGGCAGGTGTCAATGTATTTGTCTTTAACAGCCTTCTGTATCTTAGTTCTGTCTCCCTAGAGCAGTTAAGTTCTAGCTGTGACACTAGTACTAGTGGCGTGCAGTAGCTCTTGCCTTAACAAAGTGCAATTTCTTGTACGTTTGTGACTCTTGGTCGACCTTGTCGTGGTCTTTGCGTTCCCGTTTCCCTGTATCTTTGTTGTAACCGCAAAACCACACTTTGACTTACATTAAAAAATACTGCCACACCCACTTACCGAACACCACCTTCTAACATACCGATCATTCTGTTGGCAAGATGGGGCCTTAAATATCGTCTTTCCATTTTAGCCCGCGTCTTTTTAAAGATACTTGCGTAAATAAAGACAAAATAAACAAGTGCTTGTTTTGCATTTTGTTTTCCTTCCAGATAAATTTTTAATCGTTGTCACAAAAAAAATGTATTTCAAATTACTCAAAAAGATTTGCAAAATTTAGTAACATCCCTAACATTTTTCGATCAGTTTAATATAATATATACAAACATTTTTTTTTGATATTTAGAATATTTATTTATTCATCGCATATAAGGAAAAAAAATGTTTTTTTTTTAAAAACAACTTTTAGAAGCTGATGCATAACTTAGCAATTAAAGCCTTTTTTCTCCAGGAGTAACCCATGAGCCTTCTTTAAGAACTGAAAATAACTTAAAACCTAAGCATATGACAATAAACAATCTCATTAAATAATACCATATTCAAAGACGCACTCATCTCACCTGAAACCTCAAACAAAAAGCAATTAATCCCGCTGATTGTGCAAACTAAAGTGTTTGCTAACTGCTGACTGTTTGTTGAGCCCAAATTAAGTTTTGGACCCAAAAAACTGCTTCAGTTTTTATCGATAAATCCTGATGTTTAATTATGTAAAATCTTTATTAATATTTGTTGTAGCAGAACCATACCACCTAAGTCAGCAGATTATTTAGAAAAATCTACCCAGTATTTTTTGTCGGAGCATTGAGATAGACACACTATTAGTTTGTCTTCATACCAGCTGCAATGAAATATTGTTTTTTGACTAACAGTAAATAAACTAATCAACATTAGCCTCTCTTGCATTGAAAGGTACTGTATTAACACCAAGATCAGTACTAATTCTGTCGTTAGATGCATTATTGACATAGCTTAATAATGAATAAAAAATCCCATTACATTTTTAAAATCGTTCAAATTTCAGCACCCAATTTGATTAATCGAACAGAAGAGTAAATTTCTAATCATTAGGTGAAAATTGTTTAATTATAATTCAATGGTAGAAATTAGTAAAATCTCTGTGATGCGCACGAACTTAGAGATTTTGTGGTGCGTACGTTGAAGTAGACTCAGTCGTGAACGCTCAACGGCGCATGCTCAAACTTTGACATTTCTAGTATCTATTATATTTACCAATTAATACAGTTGTTCCATTTATTAGACAATTACAATTTTATTTAATTGTAACTTTCGCTTCGCACCTCGGTTTTTAAATCTTGATGTTCGGGTTATAATCATAGTCACCTTGGTGGATATTGTACTATTATTAATTTAAAGAATGCATTAATATTATATAAAGACCATTTCAATTGTCATGTTAATTGGTTTATATTCTTCCAGCTCGTTTCTTCCAATTTCCGAACTTTTTTTAATGAACCAATTACTTGAACTAAATTAACGCTTATTTAATGTGCTAACGAACGTCTTATCATTTGGAAATTAGCTTTAATATTCGCATATCGTCAAAATGAAATTATTAAAATTAACAGCTAATGTCAGGATGCAAGTAAAGAGTTTTAGTAAGAAACTCTAAAATACCATTTATTCAGAAATAGGTTATGTATTGGAGTTTTTTTGTCTACCTGCTACGGCGATCAAGTTATGGACTTAAAAATAACAATTCAGTTAATTTACAAAAAAATCCTAACATCGCTATCATTGCATTTTTTCAAAATACACGCGACATAAGTGGAAAAACAAGCTTTTTTGTCTCACTGTGCAACTAATTGGAAATGGTGACATCGTCTCACATCTAATTTGAACGCTTCAATCGCGTTTGTTTTAAAAGTATGAAAGCAATTGTTTCATGTCGCCTTAAAGCATTTTTCCCCACAATGCGTAACATAAAAGTCTATTTTCCGCGCTATCCCCTGTAAAATAAACAAGCATTTATTATTGAGGTAGGTAATTCTATGGAAATTTTTTTTTGAAATCTACTTTTAACAGTATCTTTCTTAAATATGAATTGTGTCAAAGTAAACGAATTTAATGTCTATACGTATAAGCGTTGAAAGAGGCGTGCGACGCTTTTAGCAATTTTTATAACAGAACATTTGAAATTTTATCATATTTCTAAAGTTTACATATAACCTTTTAGGTACATTTTGTACAAGGTGTCCTATGCGTAAGTTTATTGTTTCAGAAATACTTACTTTGATATTTATGGAAACTTTATGATTTGAATATGAAACGAAACAACTCCTACTTTAATAACTCATAACAATAAGAATGTAAAATTTAATATCTCTAACTACAGACTATTAAATACTTCCAGTAAAAGTTCCTTGCAGAGTTTCATTTCATTTAAAAACTTCCGGTAAAAGCAAAATTTTTACAAGCTTATCAATATTTTCGCTCTGCATACTATGTGTATTATAAATTTTAACAATTTTATAATTCTAGCTTCTTTAAAACTTGTAATGTGAGCTAGACGGTATGAAAGCTGCATTCTATGACGTCAAAGTAATTTTTATATATATTGTTTTTTATTTAGTTTTTTTTCTTACCATACCTTGAACATTTTGTTGCTCAGTAAAAAAAGTGCAAATTACATTTTGCTATCAATGTAATTTAATTGCTTTTCTCGCTAAAGAGTTAAATTTCTAAAACTTCAATTTTCAAACTTCAAAAATTCAATTCAATAAAAATGTTATAATTAAAAACTTTTATTTTTTTTTAGTTTATAGATTTAAAAATAGGTTTAAGTATCTAAAAAACTTTAAAATTTAAGCTTTTGCTAATTTTTCCAAGATTTTACATTTTGAAGATTAAGATCTTTAAGTTTCAGGATATGAGACAATTGTTTCAGAGTTATGTCACTTACAATCAGTGCTAAAAATTGACAAAAGCATATGTTGTGTTTTACCATTTAAAAAATTGATAAAAAAAACTTTAAATCGTTTTAATAAAAAAAGTAAAAAATTGAAAGATGATATGAACTATGGATCCCCTGATTTTCTGCCTTTTTTTTTAAATTTTTATTAATTTAGAACTGATATAGTAATTATTTTACATTATTTTAAAATTAGCAAATTAGTATTTTTTTGAGTTTATAAAATAATTACAGATTTTAAAAATTATGTAAAAATACTTTAATTTCTTAAGTCATTTTTTAACTTAATTTCTAATAATTCTATAAATTGTGCAAATTTATAGAATTATTAGACATTACAAAATTATTTTCTGAAATTCTGAACACTTTAAATTTTTAAAATCTTTAACGTTTCTTAAATAAGCAGACTGATATAAAAAAAAAAAACAACTTTTAAAAGTCACTTTAATTTTTTTTAATTTCCTGTAGATTTCATAGATTTTTTAATCTTTAGATTCTTCAAATTTTTAGAATTCTTCAAAATTTTTCAAATCCTCGGATATTTCGGATACTTCGAATACTTCAGATAATTTAAATGATTTAAATGCATAGATGCTTTAGATGCTTTACATGCTCCATATTTTTTTATATTTATATTATATTATTATTATTATTTATATTTTATAACATCAGTGCAATTTTTGAATTCCTCGTTTTTTTTTAACTTCTGGAATCGTTTAGAGTCTGATTTCTCCAAATGCTCTAGGTTTTTTGTAGTTTCTGTACTTTTAGATATATTGGAGGATATAAATTCTTTATATTTTATTGATTTTTGAAAGTTCTCTGGTCAAATAAGTGGATTTAGAAATACTTCACCTAACATTTTTCTTTGAATACATTTTCTTTGCGTATATGTTTATTGTTCCATTCTAATCAGAGATCATTTTTTACGAATAATTATAATTATTACATTTACACCATAATTTTTAATATAGTTACGATATCTCAAAATGTAGAAGTTTTAGGTATATCTTATATGTACTTAACAACAGTAAAAGAGTCTAAAAAGAAGAAACCGATGATACGAAAGTGCAATGATTTTTTGTGTTTCGTACCAAATTTCTGTAATCAATTGTTAATAATAATACTAAAAATGTATTTTAATCGAATATATGTATTTTTATAATTTTCGAAGAATCGTGAATTCAAAATTAAAAAAATATGCATATAACTCTACAAATCAGAGTATGCAGAGTATGCATTTAATTGAAAATAATTGAATTGAGTAATCAAACATTTTTAGAATATGCATATTTTGCCTCATGACTTAATGAAAAATTTTATATCATGAATACGGAAGACAGGTCGGACCTGATGTCGCACTATTAACTCACCATGTATATCAGCCTTTCCCAAAGTGGACGATAACGCCCCCTTGTGGGCGCTGCAGACCTAAAGGAGGGCGGTAAGAGACCCAGGAAAAAAAATGGGGGCGTTGTGTAGAGGCTTCGGGGGTGGGTGATTTGTAATTTATATATATATATATATATATAGAAAAAACACGGCGCGGTCTTTTTCTATATGTTTTGCGTAACGACGCTTCTATACATTTTGTTTGAAAAGGACGCGAAAGGGACATATGTCAGCGCCCCGTTCTCGTCTTACCTACACCTTTTCTGTGTGTCCGGCGTCTAAGAGTTAACTTGAGACCTGAGCACCTTTGCGTATTACCCACTGCGCTCAGGTTTCAAGTTAACTCTTGCAAGTTATAGTAAAAGTCTCGTTTAGAATTAATGTTTAATCTCCGCTAATATAGCTCACAATTTAATTTGAAGTTCATTGGTTTTTAAGTAGGTGAAAAAAGGGGGCGCTAAAAAATAATTTATTCTCAAAGTGGGCAGTACACAAAATAAGTTTGGGAACCCCTGATGTATATGATAATATCAACGTAGACATGGTTTGATATATTTCGCTGTATAGTTATTAAATAGTTTAATTTTGATAAAATTAACCTGAGCAGGAATCAATTAAGCTTAATAAAAACTCTTAAGAGTTATTTATCTAATTCTAATGGAATTAATGTAACCTAATGGAAAATTCTGTCCGAAAGAGTTAGATACAATATTTTTTGTAACTAATATCGAAATTAAAAAAAAGAGCAACTTAGTTATTTTTTTAATGGTGGGTTGGTAACATGATTTATCTACTGTAACTACCTACTACATTTTTAAAAATTAAATCATCTGTCATATTTGTTTAAATTATTAACAAAAATTGTTAAAATGAGTGACAGGGAAGAATGTGTGTACCCCTCCCGAAGTACAACAACGTGCCAAAGAGGTCGATTCGCGTCATCTGCCCGAGAAAAGTCGCAAGCGGTATGAACGCACTTATCAAAAATTCATTGACTGGTGCTGTCAAAAAGTCGCAATACCCACCATATGACGCAAATATCCATTGCCGCTAGCGGAAACTAAAAAACACCGGGGTGCGGGAAACCGTTTTTCCATGCATCGGGATTAAGCGGAAAAATTCTCTTTTCATACAATGAGAAAAAACAAAGATTTGGCTACGATCAAGATTTCTTAAGTAATTGAGCAGAAAACGAATGTATACAGTGTCGGTTTTAATTTATTTGCTATAGGTAAAGAGTTACCTGATTTTACGCTTTTATAAGCGGTTCCTATTTTGAACAATGTAACACTCGGAAGTTTTAGGTAAGACAAACACAGAGCGTAAGTAACCACAACATTGTTCATAGAATTCCTAAAATGTTCAACTCTGAAAGTGTTTGATAAAACAAACGTACATGTATAAAAAAGGGGAAACCATTTGTTATGGAAGTCACAGTAACCCTCGTACGTGACAATTTAAAAAGGGACAAAATGTTAGCACGTCAATAAGGATTTATTTAGATTCAGAGCAAATATCACCGGAAAGTAGGAATTTAAAACAGCAGCTAACATTATTTTAACCTAAAATTTAATAATGCTTATTTACTACTGTAAAAATTTAAACTGTGAAGCAGTAATCGTTAATTTTTCGTAATAAAAACCCGAGATATGTTTGACCTATTTTTCTTGAACATTAATCAAGTAACTCCTGATTCTACATTAAGCTGACTTCTGACAAATTTGTCATTCTCTCATTATCAGAGCTAATACGCATTCGACATCAATAAATATCCATGTCTAACAGCTGCCACTAGTTCACAAAATAATTAATCACAAACGGTGTTACTCATTGTCAGTAAGTAAACGGTTGATTTTTCTCACTATCAATCTAATGAAAAAGAACGCTTTTAGAATAACACACTAAAGTCATTAAAGTAGGCCATTATCAGTTCTAGTAGTCTCGGAAAGGTGGAGAGTGGTTGATTGTTCATTAACTTTCCTTTTAAAAACGTGCTGGGATTTAATTCTGCTCTAAAATCCCACCTTAGCATAAAAAAATTGCTGGGATAACTTCAACACTGGTAGAAATTTAATTGTACGGAAATAAAAGCTATCGAGGATCACTTATTTTATAATGAACTTAAAATTAGAAGAGAAACTCAAGTTGGAATGATACGAATTTGGCTCAAACCTATTTAAACAGAGTTTAAAGAGATCAACTAGGTTTCAAATAAATGCTTTATGTGAGAAATTTTAGTTTTCTAGCTACAAAAAAACAGCAAACTAAAATTGTAATTGCAGGAAAGTAGTGAATTTAAATTGCATAAATTCTAACAGGAAAGAAGCTGATTTCATAAAGCTAGATCATGTAATAAGTAATTCAGGGCTTTCTACAACATCACGATTGAATCAATAATGTTTTCCTTTAGCCAGGAAATCGTAACAAATAAACTCGTATTTTATACAGATTTATTTCTGGTTTATTATAATTTTGGTAGAAAAAATAATTATTAATGGAGAAACTTTGTGGCATTATACTCTGGTTTTTAAACGACTGGAGAATTAAAATTTTAAAAAAAAATTGATTTAGTATGTAGTCAAATAATCTGAACAGAATCTGAGAATTTTTAAGAATCCATACACTCTAGAAAATAAAGTAAAATAGAATAAAAATCTGGAAAATCTTAAATTCTGTACAACTGAGAGAAAAAAATATTAAGATTCCAAAAAATTTGACAATTTAGCACATCCAGGAAATCTATTTCTACTTAGTATTAGAACCCTAAACACTCAAATATTAAATAAAAAGTTCAAGAACATTCAGGAAATTCCGAGAATCAAAACAATATAAAAACATCTAAAAGACAAATCTTAAAAAACTTAAAAACCGAGCAAACTCTAATTTCTGAATTCAAAAATACAAAACATTTAAAGAATGTAAATTGAAAAACATAAAAAATCTAAACAGTATCTACAACTTAGTGAAAAGTGTGAAAAATTTAAACAATACCAAAAGTGTAGTACAGTAAACTCCAAGCATACAAAAATTCCAATCAGATTTAAATTCCATAGAAATAATGTGCCATGAAAGAGTCTGTTTTCTTTGTTTTTATAATGAGTTGTAAATTAATATTTTTAGCTTATTGCATATACCGGGTGATTCAGTTTGGTGTTCGCGCTCCTATATCTTCTTTATTTAAAAAAATATCTATAACAAACTATATACTTATTTAAATCGCCTGTTAAACTACATCAGATGACGTTTCCATTTCAACTTTGCGATGACATATGTCAAAATTACGGCAGTCAATTTTTTTTTCAATTGGTAGCCTACACTTTTTATTGCTTATTCTTGTAGAGGTTTATTTTCTACATTCGACTACCTGATAACGTGTTCTCTTGAATAAGAAAAATCGAAGAAAAAAAATGATATAATTTTGTTAAGTATTTTATTAAGATAATAATCTGCATCAATCAATCTCTAGATTAATAATTGTATTTAATAACACATTTTAATTAACTAATTTAAGTTAACCGAAAGTTTGATAGACGATTTGCGTTGGATATCTGTGATACGATGAATACTTGCTTTAACAGGATATTAGTTCCCAGCGCCCATAACAAAAAAAAAAAAAAAACAGACAGCAAAAATCCAAGATTACGATAGGAGCGAAAAGAATTATATTCATTAAATGTACAAGTCTTATCCGGACTTGATGAACGCCCATGATTGAAGAGTTTTTTCAACAGTCGCAGTTGCTTTAGAGACGATTTTTAAGAAAGATCACTTTGCCGCCAAACACATCCTTCGTTCTATTAACTAATTTAACTAATTTAGATAAATGTTATACTGGAAGGTATAGAAAGTAGAAAGTATTGTATGCTTTGTGTTTTTAAAGATGCTAAATCTGTTTTATACGTTGACAGTCTACAAAGGATTTTATGTGTATATCTTCGTGCACAATGTTTGAACAAATATAACACCTGCTGAACTTGATCACAATGCTGTTGTCAAAAATCATGTACATAAGACTGCCAGAAAAACATGTTCAAATCATTAAAAAAGTAAAAAAGGAAATTAAGTTCTTTACCGCAAAAAATGCAATATTTACGATGGCAAACAAAGACGATCATACAATACAAAAACCAACACTGTTTAAATTAAATGTATCAATTTTCATGCATAATTTATACTATTTGTTATAATTTTTACAGAATTTAAATTTTTTTAAATTATTTTTTGCATATGTAGCTCCTTTAGTTTATGGGTTAACTATTATAATTACTAATGTTCAAGACTGAAATTTGTATATTCGTATTCTGAAAGATTGCCCAAAACTGAAAAATTGAAAGTATCTAAAAATTTAGGGAATTTTAAGAATCTGGAAATCTGTAAAACCTAACAAATATGAAGTATACAAAATATCTAAACAATAATAAATTTTAATAATCAGAAAATTGACATTACTAAAAGAAATTTGAAGTGTAAAAAAAAAAATTCTTTAGATGCTTCCGATCCTCCGATTTCTGTTTTGCATCTTTTAGACAATATGAATGATTTACATTATTCTACCATCGATTTAATTAGATTTTTTTCATTTATTTATTTTTTGATTTTATATTTAATTAGACTTTATGTAATTGTCATTTGTCATTTCGACTTTTTGTTATTTTTAGATTATTTAAAATCACTTTTATTGCATTTTTTTATTTTTTATAATATTTTTTGAAATTTTATAAACTTTATAATTTATTTTAGATTTTCTGTAATCTGTTGATTTATTATAAGATTTTTTACATTGTTTATATTGTTTGTCTCGTTATAATTTCCGATTCTTTAAATCATATAGTTTTTTTTAATTTTTTAATTTTAATTTTTTTTTTCTACACTTTATTTAGACTCTTAAGATGTTTCCGATTCTACAGATTAAATTCTTTGTTTTTTATGAATTATTCAGATTATTTAAATATTCTAGTCGTTGTACATTTTAAAATATTTAGATGCTTTGAATTCTTTAGATTGATGGTATTTTTTGTTTCGTTTTTCTATTTTTTTTGAATATTTAATGTTTCGTTGTATTGTTCAATTCTAAATTCTTTAAATTATTTTATTTATTAGATAATTTGCAAGTGCGATTTTATTTATACAAATAAAAACTAACTATAGAATAAAGGTTAACAAACATTTCTTAATTTGGTTGTTGAAATTAACTTAATTAACATTGTTAATCATTATTAGATTAAGGGCCGGTTGCATAAACGTCAATCAAAAAATTGATGTTTGTTAAATCCAGTTAACTATCATCAAGTCGGAGAATGCGTTGCTCAAATGTCAATCAGTTGATGTTTATCAAAATTTTTGATGACATTCAAATCTAGACATCAAATATGAAAATCACCAATCATTCGTTGCATAAACATCAATCAAGGAGTTGATGATCATCAACACGCCTTTTGATTGACAATTAGTTAACTGCTGGTGAAGCGGAAATTAGTGTACGTTAAAAATACAAAAGCGAAAATATTATATTTTATTACTGATTCAAAACGTTAATTATAAAATGTCCCTATCTTTAACGTCTTCTCTTTCGTCTGATGACAATTCTAATGTTATTTATTCCTATTCTTAGAAGATCCAGAATTTTTCGAGACAGAAACGGTCCGTTTCAATGGTATGACGAAATCGACTTTAAACAAAGGTATAGATTTTCAAAAAATACAGTATGGAAATTTTGAATTTGATTGGAAACAATTTAAGACACGTCAGGCATTGCAACAGGCCTCTCAGCAGTAGAGAACAACTTCTGATTTGCTTGAGGTTTTATGTAACAGAAGCTTTTTAACAATTAGCTGGAGCTCCTGCTTTGGTGCAGAAATCTACAGTATTTCGAATAATTTAAGGTCTCCAGAGAAATTTTGCAATTGAAACCTGACTTGTGGTACCATGGAAGAAATTCATACATCAAAAATTTTTCGAAATTAGAGGTTTTCTTTCCGTAATTGGGTCCATAAATGGTCCTCACATACCAATTTAATCGCCAGGTGGACGTTTGGCTGAATCACATAGATGCAGAAAAGGATTTTTATCCATAAACGTTTTTGGAGATAGTGGCTACAAGTGCAAAAGATACCTTCTCGCACCATTTATTAACTTCAGAAATCGACCTAAGGAAGCATATATGTAATACTTCACACAAAGCTACCAGAAACACAATAGAAAGGTGCTTTTGAGTTTTAAAAACGTCGATTTCTAGTATTGTCGATGAGGTTGCGTTTAAATATGATGGTAATTGTTGCTTGTGCAACTCTGAATAATTTAGCTATTATTTATAATGACGAGTGCCCAGAAGATCATCTTAACTTTGATGATGATGATGGGAACAGAGCTCCTGGTGAACTGGAAGGAACTTGTGCAATAAGAACTGATCTTGTAAATACTGTATTTTCTGAAAGAATGATTTGGATGAGTTGGGATTTCTCATGTTTAGTAAAGTTATTTCCTCTTTTTTGTTCCTTGCAGTTGCTTATGTTGATCTATTTGCAATGTGTATTTCAATAACAAACACAAAAAAGCAACGAAAAATGAAATAACCTAGCTGATTGACAAAAATTAATATTTTAAATAATCTCAAAATGTCAGGCAAATACCGCGAATAGCGACTTATGCTACGTTGCCGGTTGGTGCGAGTCATCAAATAGCCACTTGATGATAATCAGTTAACAAAAGCTTAATTGTCTTTTCAGCAACCCAATCCAAAGTTGAAGATAATCAAATATTTGATGATCATCAGTTGATTGGAGATTTGATTCGCGTTTATGCAACCGGCCCTAAGAATCTAATATCTGTAGGAATATCAGATTATTTAATTATGAAATTTGCCATACAAAGGGAAGCAAATATCTCATAAAATCCAAATAACCTTAGACCACATTTTTTTTAAATATTAAAATCTTAGAAAGTAGAAATTGAAGTACAGAGAACAATGAAAGAATTGTTGTGGACTTTGTTAAATATCGTATACCAACATCGTACATACAGATTCTAATTGTGGCAAAATTTGAACTCATTCATGAAGCTTAATCTGAGCAAATGAAATATTTGTGAATAAATATACAAGTTGATTAAGAAACCAAATTAAGATTATCAAGCAATGTCGAGCAAACAGAGTAAAAAAAGTACCACGATTGTGCAAGCATGAACTTTTTGACTCTAGCTTTTATTAATTCGACGAGTAATTGCGCGATACAAAGATGTTTGATCGATTAGAGCTTCAGACGTGTTAAATAAACATGATTATTCCTGAAATAACTTAATCGATAGCAAACGATTCGTATGTTAATGCAACTAGTATTTCAAAGCACAAATTCTTATTAAAATTCGGTATGAAGAAATTTTACGCAAATCTAAGTTTTGCCTTTAAAGTTCAAAGACCAGTAATGCGAATTATGAATGTTTTGAGTGATGCTGAATGTGAAATTAAATTTCACAGAACTTTTGATCGTAATATGTATTAAATATGTTTACTTTCTAAAACCTCGCCTGTTATTTATTTTTATTTAAAAAAGAAAACACTTTTTATTAAATCTCGTCATACTTCTACAGCTCGTTGACTTTTCGAGTTCTAAACTTCCAACATCCGACACCCACACTACTCGGAAAATATTGATAAGAAGTCCATTTTCGGAATCCAAAATTTATTATAAACATCTCGACTATGTTTGTTTGAAAATCCACTGTTTTTGACAACACGCAGGTATTAGATTTCCTTACGATATAAAGATTTGTTTTTGTTATTATAGTACATTTTTAATTAGATAGATACTTTGTATTTTATTAATACCTAACATCAACTGTATGACCACGCATGACCCGTTTTAGCTACTTCTAAAAATTATTCTAACGTAATAACGTAATGAATCATCTTTTTTTTACTGAACTTGATAAATTAGTGAGTCTAACAATTTTAGCAAAAACTGGTACAATAAGCTCAATTTGTCTGAAATGTGCTTTTTGTTTCAGAATGAAAGTCGACCAGAATAGTTTCCAAGTAGCAAAATCAACAACATGAAGCTCTTTTATTGTGCTCAAAATTTAAGACGATAAAAGTAAAGAAAATTTCGTTATTCAACAACAATGACTGAATTCAACATGAATTATAGCGATTTCACAACAGAAAATATTGTGTCATCTACTGCTTATGTGGGGAATAATGAGTCCATTCGAAATTCAACGGATGATTTTGATGCGGAATACGTTTACATCTACGACAAAGTTTACATCAGAGTCATTTTTATCTCCCTTTATACCATCGTTTTTTGTTTATGCTTTTTTGGTAAGTATAATTTTTATACTAACAAAATTTATTTTCAGAGATTAGTAATGTATTCACGGTAAAGATAAAAAAATCTAATTTTGCGAATAATTGAAAGCTGTCTGTTTATCAGATTTTTATTAAAGATAAAAGGCGTTTCCGGCACTTTTTGTCACGCATTAAACAAAGCAACTTCTCATGTTTGTATTTTGATAGCGTTTCAGCACATACTTCAATTTATGTCAAAGTGGATTAATCCGTATTTACATTACTTGATTAATAATATCAATTACTTGCGTCAGCTTTTTTAATAATTACGTGGTACACTAATGCACATTTCCGAAAAATAGATTATTTGCTCATGTAAAATATTGAATTTTAGGTAGTCATAATCATAAATAAAATAAAATACGGTAGGCCATCTTTGTTGTGGTTTATTCCGGAGCACAATCGTTACAATTTTAAAAAGAAAAGATGAGAAATGAATACTTTACTCAGTTTTTTAACACATAAAAGATAGGGAGATTTTTTATGTTAAAAAATTGATATTTTTATAACTATATTGTAATGGTTTGGAATTCTCCTGCGATTTCGATTGATTATCCTCTGGTCATGGCACCAAATGTGATAATTCGATTATCCTGTGGTCAACTACTGACTCCTTCGTCCTTTGGTGACGTCTTTCGTTTGGGGTTGGCGTTTAATACTCACTATTGGCGCCACCACCAAAATTTACTAACACTAAACACTTATTCTGATCGCGATTTGAGTTTCCCTGGAATTTAAATTGATTCCGCTTTCGAAAAGATCCCGAAACTTTGATAAACAAAATTCAAGATTACTCCCGAAAAGCACTTTCAAAAATTAATTTATCGTCTCGCAAAGACGGTTTAAAATCTCGAAAAATTCTCGAACAAGATCGAAAAAGACTCTCGAAAAAGTTATCGAAAAGTTAAGTTATAGTTTACTGATTTAGATATATACTACATATCTATATATAAGTGGTCGAAATAAATAAAGGATCAACATTTGAAACAAAAGGAAAAAACAATACAGAAATTAACATTAATAATGCGTTGCTTTGCTGTGGTGCTCTAAGCATTTCCTAACACGTCGTGGCATTGAGTTGTATTTGGTGTTGTAGATCTTCCAGCGTCTGTGTAAGACGTCAAGTCGTCTACCGATAATATCCCAAACATGTTTGATCAGGAATAGGTCACGAGGCTAAAGAAGAAAAGTGATTTCAGCTTAGGCCTACTTAAAATCAACAAATGAAGCGCATGACTTCATTTTATATTCGTGGCAACTTGTTGGAAATCTTTGAGCGTGAAAATTTGATCTGTTATTGATCTTTTACTGCGGAAGCTGGCTTAATATTACCACAATCTATATTTTAAATGTTCGTTTTCTATAGATCTTTATAGTTTCCTCCGATTTTGTCAATTTTTTATGGATTACTTATATATTTCCGCTTCTTTATATATATATACATAACAAGGTATTATTTCTCACATGTATGACTGAATTAGACAGTAAGTTTATTAATCAGATATTACAAAAGCAACTTATAACTTTAGGTTTAGTTTATACATTTTTCTGTAGCTGAAAGTTTTAACTTAATATTTTTCTTTGTAAAGCATTTCAAAAAGATTTTTAATTATTCTACCGTAATGTACGAAGTACTAGCAACCCATTGGAACAACCTAAAGCTGGATTTATAAAAAAAATCGACTCAGTAAAGAAGCTGTTCAATATCTTATCAATGAGTTAAATTAATTAATTAACGTAAGTAATTAATTAGTTAATAACCTAACTAAACTAACTAATTAATTAGTTAATAACCTAACTAAACTAATTAATTAATCACTTAATTAATTAGTGAAGTTAATTATCGATTAATTAATTAATTATTTAGGTTCATATGAATGATTCGAACGATGTTTTCGGCGTTTTGAGAATTTAAGTCTGCCCGCCTATTCAACTTATCTTTTGTATTTAAAAGAAAAAACTCTGATAGAAAATATTCTACAGTTAACAATTTGGCACCATAGCAAGTTTTAACAGTAACGTTATAAAATTAATTTTTAAAGATATTGGAACTGCAAAATAAGATTTTCGTTTATATTTGTAACGGTAATGTTATTAATAGATATTTAAACGTCCTGTTAATTTTAATTTAATAATTACAGAATAGACTTGATTATTTCTTAAAAGTATTCTTTTTCTCATTCTTAAAAAAATGTTTTTGTTTTGATAGCTATTTTTTTGCTTTTCCTCTTAATAGAACGATCTGACTTCTTTCTGACTTCTTTTTCTGCAATTCTTTTAAAAAAGAAGAACTTTTGTTGTAGTTAGTTAACAATTTTTGTTTCGCTTTTCTTTATGGGTCGGCTAGTTTCTTACCCTCTTTATCAAATCATTCTTTTCCTCCGTTTTTTTGTTTCTATATCCCATAATTTCTTGTTAGCACTTTTTATTGCTGATCATCTTTTTTTTCTATTTTAAATTTGTAGATTAATTCTTGCAGAATGTCAATCTTTTTGTAATTCTACGTTTATTTTCTTCTAGTTTTTTCGGTTTTTAGTTTGTTTATATTGTATTTTTACTATAAAGTGGTCTAAGCTACAATCAGTTCCTTTCATCTATTTGTCGTTAATGATGTTTTTGTTCGGTCAGGAAATGGTCAATTTGGTTGGTCATTTTTCCATGTGAAGTTTATCTTTTTTTTTTGCAATTAGGTATGTACTTTTTACGGCTAGTCTATGATCTAAGGCAAAACTTTTCAGTTTTTGGACGTTGTCGTTTGTTTCTTTATGTTTGCTGTTTTGCTTCGCCATCGTTTTATATATGCTTCTTTGTCTGTTTTAGCTTTATATTGTATTCTCAATGTTATGCAACGCATCATCTGATATTTAGAGCTTATTACTTTTTCTTTGATTAAATTATTACTATAAGATTAAAAGACCCCTCACGTTACATGTAGTTAACATCAGTTTTATTCTTCCTTCTTTTTTTTGTAATTTTGAGTCATTGTCTTATTCATTGCTAGTATCGCAATCTTTGTGTTTTATTTTTCTGATGTCTTTTCCCTTTTAACCACTCTGTTATTGTTTTTCTTCTAAGCTGCTTATCTAGGAAATTTTCATATGATGAGCTCACTCAGAGGATTCGTTTAAAACTTGTTCCGGGTTTAATTAATTTTTTGTATAGTATCAATTTGTTATATCGTATTATCATCCTTGTTTTTTTCTTACATCTTTTATTTGTTTGACCAAAATTTTTCTATTATTGCATTTTTTTAGAATAAGCTTTATTTATCCATAAATTAGTACTACGAAAAAGTTTAGAAATTTTTGTTTTTGTGATCCTTAGTGACTTTAATTGTTCTTTTTTTTATACTTTTCTAGTCTCTTAACTTTTCGATTTCCACTTCGATTTTGTGTATTATTCTTTTCGTTTTCTTTTTAGTTTTTGCTTTATTCACCTTTTCCTTTATTTTTTCTTCTCATTTTTTGTTTTTATTCTCAGTTATTACTACCTTTAATTTCCTAACAGAGACTGTTTATCCTTTCATTCAGTTTTTTTATATTTTTAAACCTCCCTTTAATTTTTGTTCTGTTTGCTGCTTTGTTTTCTATGGATAGGAGTCTAAATAATAGTCTGAACCTATTTTATTAGATGCCCAAAAAAAGCGGACGAAAAAAGCTGCGACCGGTCGATTTGTTAGACCACAACTTTTATCGGTGTTAAAACGCTGTCGGTATTCTTTCTAATTTAATCAGATTGTTAGGTTGGTCTTCCTTTTATTTCAAACGGATTTCTTTAGCACACAGTTAACACCTTTATGCACTCAATACATTCACTCTATTGATTTATCTGTTTGTTTGTTTCTCTCCAGAAACTCGAGGTTCTTATTGAGACGAAATCAACCATTCTCGCTCGGTAAAAGGAAAAAATCCGTTTTTGTTCGCGTGTTATTTCAAAAAAAATTCATGAAGAATACTTTGTGACATCTCAATGCTCTTTCATACAGTCAATTGCAAATCCATATCGATCACTGCACCAATTTTTTATGGATTATAGATTTTTACATTTTGTCTCTTAGCCCTAAAATACACTCTTTTTTTTTAATTCATGAAATGAGAACTTCTAACATTGCATCTGCCAATAAAAGTTAGATATTTGCGACATACATGCACCTTTTAGCGCCGCACGGCTTGGTGGTTTTTTCATTTACTTGCTTTCGTTGCGTACAAATTTTGATAATTGTATTATTTGGCATATTGAAATTATTCAATTCATGGTACAGTAAGTTCTCGTTTTATAATACTAGTTCGTTCCTGAAAATTGCGTTTTAAACGAAATAGTATGAAACCCATTTTAAAATCATAAAGAAACGGAGGAAAATTAATCCTAATTCATGGGCTTTCTACAGCACCAGCAAGAAAAAGTGGTAAATTCCTTCATTTTTACTAAACCCTAGAAACCTTATTAACAACTGTTGATAGATAAAATGGTTTTAAAAACGTCAGATTGATCCCTTTAATATCGTTTTTAACATAAAAAACGATATAGAAGGAAACACTAAACAGGTAGAATACACACATAGTTATACAAAAAATGCAAATATAAATTAATCAAACAAAAACATGGCAAAAAATTTAACAACAAATTATTTCTACAACATTTCGAAATGGCGCCTTCAGTTTCTTATACTTGCTCCATCTATCTTATATCCATATATCTGCTCCATAGTATTTGTGAATACAGTTAAACTAGCTACTTAAGTTGACCTCACAAAAAGATGTCACATGGGGTAAGATTTGGAGAACGGGGAGGCCAGAACACAGGACCATTTCTTCCTATTCACTTTTGTGAAATGTTTCTGTTTGACCGGAAACGTACTAGTAAGACATTATGTTCAGGAGATCCATCGTGGAGGCATGAAGGCACCACATTATTTGTCGAATAGCTAAAGGTACATCGTCTAACAGATTTCCTAGGTTCTCATTCAAAAACCTTAAATAAGCTTCAGCTGTTAAACGCGGTGGTAAAATATGTGGTCCTATCAAATTATTGTACACAATTCTTGCCCATACATTAACCTTCTCTGCACGTGACGTTCTTGGATGACATCAGGGTTTTCTTTCGACCAGATATGCGTATTGTGTGCATTGAAGACCCCGTCTTTTGTAAACGTAGTTTCATCAGTCGATAAAACCTTATTTACAAAATTTGATTCTTTTTCATTTCTATGAATCAACCATCCCCAAAAACCTTACCCGGCCAAGAAAATCTTCCGGTTTCAAAGCCTGAACGTGTTTGAGATAGTACAGATACAGACCTTGCTCATTTATAATGGTATTCGCGTTCGGTCACTAATGCTGGGGTCTTCTTATACGGCCTCTAAATTTTGACCTCTATATTTAAGGTTTTGGCGTATCTTTACCTCGGTCACAACTGAACAATGAGAACTTTATATTTTCTTGTAGGCGTAACTGCACTAAAGGTAGGAAAGTCTGGTACTCTACGTTCTGGATATGTTTCGTGGTAGTGACGTCGGGCCTCACGACCATGTCGCTTATTTTACTGTTTAATATTTTTTTAGAAAAAGGGGAAGCCACATATAACAATCTTGGAAAATTAAAAAACCGTAAATATTCACGGATACACTAAAATATGTTTGATCCAAGTGAAAAGCTCTGTCGGTATGTTGAAGAAACAAAACTATTGCCCAGTGATAGATATCGATTTACAATTGCCTATGTAGAGATACAAAACAGTATAAGTTATATTTCTAACTAATGTTATGCCACAATCTACTTAATTACATTAGTTTCGTAAGAACCTTAAATACCCGTCTTATTTAATGAACATGCCCATTAAAATAAAAAAAAAAACAAATACAAAATTTCAAACTTCTGTTTTAGTTGTCGAAAACAGTTAGGACTTAGGTTGTGATAAACAAAATGAACAAAAGGAGGTCTCCGTTAAACAACAATGTAATGTAACAAAACAATACAAACTAAAGAACATGTAAAGAACTATACTCTTGGGCTGATTGAAATTCATTTTGATGTTATGGTTTCATTTTAATTTTATATTTAATTCATGCATTAAAGTTTGATTATTAAAATTAAAGAACAGTTAAAATAAAGCAAGCAAAAGATCGTTAAAGCTATATTATGAGAAATGATGTAAAAACTAAATGTAAGAAAACAAATATTAACAAACTTGTTAATAAGATAAAAAAATATTTCACCATCATTGCAGTTTTGCGTAGACAAAAACCTACTGAGAAAAATTTTACCTACATATTTAAGTTTCAAAGCTTCCAAGTTTTATCCTCTTCTCCAGTTGTTTAATAAAAACATAATGAAACTAAAATCTTTTGCACATTTACGTTTCAGCAATTACATAAAGTGCCGCAGTGCACTGGCCTGATTTGTGTCAACAGTTACCAATTGTATAAAATCTTTATTATGAACCACAAATTATGATCTTTATTACCGTCATCAGTAGGAGTAGACAGTTGCTGTTCCCATCATCGATCTTGCCTGATGGTCTTTAGCTTTCTCACAGTCTTTATACTTATATTGTAATTTTCATTATTTCACTCTTTTCTACTCAGTACTTAAAACTAATAACACTCGAAAATTTTACTGTATTTCAACCTCTAATAATAATCGACCAACCTTAAAGGTTTTTGCATGACTATCTTTCAGAGCCAAATGTTGGCAAGATTTATGATAAAACGACAAAAGCTAGGTACTCTTGAAAAGGTAAAGTATGTAGGAAGGTTGTGTGCTAATTTTTATTGCAGATTAATGAGTCCAATGGTAAGAAAAAACGCTGAGACAAAAAGGAGATCAAAGTTATATTAGCCACACTTTTGTTCTTGTAGTGGTATGTTCTAACTTTATTAGAGATAATATTATTTAATATAATAATATTGACTTTAACGTTTTTTTCGGACTTATTCAGACGATTAATGAGGCAATTGAGGCACATAAGGTACTCAACATTTGTGTTTGTTTTTACAGTGAAGTATCATCTCAACGGTCTAATGATTGAATTAAAATTTTAATAAATTTATTAATTTTGTGGAAATTGGTTTCGAGATCGTTCGTCTTATCATAAAAATGATTTGTGTAGTGATGCAAAAAGCCAAACATGACCCTCAATCTTCTTCTTTACCAGTCTTGAATCTATTAATATAGATTTTGTCGTGTTATTTCGTAAAACTAAACAGCATGTTCTAGCTAAGGATTAAAAACTGAGCCGGTCAAAATTTTTAATCACGAGCTTGTTCATTGGTTTACCTACTTTTATGATCTTTGGGGTTTCCTGTCTTCCAATAACCCATATGCCTCTCAAATGTCGTAAAGTATTTCTAGAAATATTTGAAAACAAAATCAAATACTTTTATTGCTCTCACAGTGGTACGTTAATAGGCTTATGCCGGCTACCTAGCTTAATCCTCATAAAAGTATCCGGGTGCCTGCTCCTTCGGGGTTCGTTTCCACAACCGTACTTATAGATTTCTTAGGAAATGTAAGACCTGATAAAATTTGACGTAGGGATTGATTTTTGGGTTTATCTTGTGAGAATTATTTTAATGACCATTAATAACCAACTGAAATTTGCAAATAAAAGATGGTCACTCTTTCGGTAACTTTCAGTTGACGATAATTTCTTGTTGTGATAAGTTAAAGATGCAGAAAATAAGTTAAAATGTGGAGACCGTGGAATGAAAACCAGAATATGAATATCATTAATGTCGACGAGGAAGAAATTATAAATGTTGAAGGATGTCGTGGATTTTGAATACGCCGTGGAGAATCCTGACGAACATCGTGAAATTAAAAACGCAGGTAGTACCTCCAAACAACGGCATTTTCTTTCTCCAATGACTACTTAACGTATATAATACACTAAAAGCAAAAAAGAAGTACCAGAAGAAAAACTAATGGAAACAACTGCTAAATATACAAAAATTCCTTACATATTTGTTTGGTGAATTGTAAAATCAGGTATTGCAGGGAGACAGGATAAGACTGGATAAAGGACTAACTAGAAAGCTGAAAGTATAAGAGCATGCCTACACTGTAAGAAGAATTATCTATGAGGACTACAAAACTAATTACATACCTACATTGAAATATAGTCAAGAAAGAATTGCAGAATTTTTCGAACTGCAGTGCTGTCTTGAGACGATTCGACTATTGCTGGAAAAAATAGAATTCGACTACAAAACTTTGAACAAGAGACAAGTCATAAAACAATCGAGAACAATAAGTAAATGGCGGTAAATATATTTTTCAAAAACCATGTTTTAATTTTTTTAAGTCTAAATTTCAAACGTTTGTCAAATGTGGCCTAAACAATTTTCTAAGTTCGGCCCGCATACAAGGAACTGCATAATTTTTACCTGCGGTAATGGGTGTCAAAATATTTATTGTAAGCTTATTAACTAATGTCTCGATGTGAGAGTAATAAAAGTACTTGATTTTGTTTTCAAATATTTCTAGAAATACTTTACGCCTAATTAAATAGTACGGTTATGACTTAATTCGTATTAAATTGCGGGAATTTTTATAAGTTTGTCACAGCAGGAAATCGTGAATTTTTTCGTTTAAAGAACTTTTTTCAACACCGGCACATGGTTGTATTCAGGTAGTTTGCTTTTAAAGAAATATAATTTAGTTGTCACGTATCAAAGAAAAATCTACTAATCTAATAACAGTCTATGCTTTTATTATTTCGATGAGATGCGCTTGTTCTTATAGCGTTGTGTTAAAATCCGGAATTTGACTTTAAATTCGTGGATTCTTTTCTTCATTGGTTCTAAAACTTTTATAGATTCCCTATCCTGTGTTTTTGCGCAATGATTTTTAAATGACCTCTTTGTCTACCTAAATGCATGAAACTAGAATAGTAAAAACATTAACTTTTTCAGTGCGGTCTTGGCTGTATGAAAACACCTAGTCGTCGATGGCGTGTGCCTGTCACTTGCCATTAGCATTTTATGACGGATCCCTTGTAAAGTTGTAACCTCACTATTTCTTTGTGCGCACTATATCGGGTGTTCATTTAATATTCCGGTAGTATTACCTACCATTTTTTTTTGCTCGCGGGAACGCATGTTGTAATTTCATCCATTCAGGCCTGTCATTTTTTGAGTCAACTGTTAACTTGAGTTATTGATCTTACTTGTGGGTTTTTGTGTTTCTTGTTATTATGATCGAGTTTATTTGCGTTGTATATTGCCATAAAAATCTGATCTTTTCGGGAGCTATTTACGTTGTTGTAACTACTCAAGCCTTGCTGACATGTAATAGTAGGTTATGTTCGATAGTAATGCAACATACATTTTCCAAACCATTATTAAATGAACACTCGATACCATCATTCTGAAATATCTTTGGTTCAACTTTATTTTGATTTCTTACAACAAGAAAACAAGCTTGGTTGCAATTTTTGAACATAACAATTCACATTTCAGAGTGCAGCACGAAGGCCAATCAAATGAAACGACAATGAAATAAATCAAAATATTTTTTTAAATAAATTTTACTAATAAGCAAAATGTTGCTGATGCTTGCTGTATTTTTTGAGTGCACGGTTTGTACAGTACATTTTCATTACTTTGAAGAAAGTAGAAACAAATTTGTACATTCATAATTATTCAAATATCTTTGTGTCGTAAAAGTCTATCGGCAATAAAGGTATATTTGACTGAGTGCATTTTAATGCTACAAATGACTGAACAGACAAAAATATCTTTCTAACATCCAAGAATAGAAGTTTCTCTGTACTTTTCCTAATTAACAGCCTCAAATTTTGTCGTTAGAACTAAATATTTCTGTCACAAATATACTACTTATTATGATGAAAATTTCAGTACCATTGGTCCATGTGTTACGGAGTTCGCTCAGTAATGAGTTGGACCGCCTCGAGATCCTATACACTCCTGGACGCGTCGAGGCATACTTTCTAATCTGTATCTCAGGCAACTTGAATTTCATGTCTGAGTGCGGCCAAAGTCATCGGAGGGTTTTGAAAATTGGTCAGTCTTCGACCCATTAAATCACACAAGCGCTCGATCGGGGATAGATCAGGACATCTCGGCGGCCAGGGAAGTAAATCCACCTGAGATTCATCTAGGAAGTCTCTATTAATGTTGGCAATATGCGGCCGCGCATTATCTTGTTGAAACAGAGCATTATTTACAGTTAGAAAGTAAGGCACCACAACAGGCCGCAAAATCTCCCGAACATAGCGAATTGCTGTCATGTTTCCCTGAATAAAGAGTAGTCGAGACCTGCTTCCATAACAAATCGCTCCCCACACCATAACACCAACAGTTCTTGCTACGTGCCTTTCAACAGAAAAGGCAAAATTGCGTCTTTCGCCTCGTAGACAAAAGCGGGATTCGTCACTGAAGATGACTGAATTTCACTGCTCATTCCAGTCAATTCTCTCATTTCACCAGGCCAATCGCTGGCGTCGATGAGTTGGAATTAAAGACAGTACTAAATGTGGACGGTAGGATCGTATCCCAAATGACCTTATTCGCCCGTAAATTGATGGCATTGCAATTGGTCTTCCTACTACGCCTACTCACGAGTTGTCGAAAATCGATCTCTAAGGGCCAAAAATCGAATATAGCGATCTTGTCAATCTCTAGTCCTCCTTCTTGGACCAGTACCTCTAACACGCTGGTGTCTTCCTTCTTCAAGCCAGGCACGACAACACCGTAACACAGGGGCCACATTTCGTTCCATACGATGAGCGATAGCCCTATATGAATGACCTGCTTCTCGCATTCCGATAATACGACCTCTTTCAAATTGAGTTACGTGCTAATAATAGACCAGTCTTCGTACTAGAGACATAGTGTAGCACTAAATAACTTTTACTGCGATATACTCAAATTATTTATGATAACTGATCGTCAAGAATAAAAAGAAATGCATGTTCGAATAAGAAATAATCTAAAAGATACGGGTATTTTCTTCAGATATTTTTTTAAAATTCTCATCATTTTATCTTTAATTAACACCCAATTACTGTACAAAATTTCTTCAAAATATATTCACTATTTCTTGGTGTTGCATTTTCCATCATAAGTAGTATATATAAAACTTTACTACTCTGAGGCAGCATTTATACTGCATTTGACCATCCCTAGCCAAATATAACACTGTTAGAGAATGCTATCACTTCCAATAGTTCAAAGTGGCAAGATGTCTCAAAGATGTTTTGCCCCGCAACTTTTACCTCGATTTTAAAAAGAAAAAAATATTTATAGTAGTTTTCTTTGGAATTGTAAATTGGTAGGATTTTGTTTAAATATAAGCCTAAAATTAAAAAATACAATAATTTAAATTATCGAAAAGATACAATAGGGTTTAAAATGTATCACATAATAAAAAATTGTAAAAAGTGTGTTTAAATAAATAATAACAGTAATAAATAGTATATTAAAATACAATTTTGAGAAAGAGGCAAACGGCGAGTGGAGGAACAAACAAGTGCTGGAAGAGCTTTCTGAACGCGTGTTTTATACAATTTTTTCTATTTTGCAGCACTTAATTTCTTTTTATATAAAAGAAATAAAATTTTGAAATTTAGGGAATTTTATCAAGGTTGGGTACAATGATTTAAAATTATTTATTTCATAACAATTGAGGTTAAGTTATTAAACACATTGCTCACATTCACATTTTGACATTTGACGTTGACGTTTTACTACCATGCCGCCAACGCGACAAAATTAAAATACACCAGCCGTAGTAAAGCATCCAAATTCTCAGTAACGAACCCAAACGGGTGCTTTACTGGCTGTAGTAACAACGCAAAATAGAAAAATATATTTTTTCAACTTCAATTATAATTTGTATTTAATAAAATCATAAATAACACAAAATTAAAAAACTTTAAAAATAAATTTTTGAATTGAAAGTTAAAATAAAAAAAAAATAAGTTTTTAGTTAGTAACAGCCGTTGATGCTAAAAAAGGAAACTATAGGCGTGCACAGGTAAATAAAAGCACTTTCTGTTAGTAGAAAAATTGTTCAACTTATTTTGGAGCCAAGTACGGGCATCACGTCCTGACACCGTTTTCAGTAAACCAAAATATTTCACATGAGCGCAACTTTAAACTTTTGTCTCCTCCACATACATATCATCAACAACAATAAAAAAGAATATTCTACATTCTCTCACTTCTATCTAATTATAATTGACATATTTACTTTCATCGCTTTTATACAAGCTTTGAGCGATGTAGCAAGTGATTTGGGCAAAATAGCTGAGAATTTGGTGTTTAAAAGAACCAATTGAGGGTCCAATCTTGGACTAAAAGAGACGAAAAAAAGCCCATGTATCGAGGAATAGCATCATGATTTTGCATGACTATCTTTTTGAGCCAAACGTGAGTAAGATTTTTGATAATAGTACAAAAGTTGAGTGCCTACTGTAAGGGATATGGGAAGGTCATGTGCTATTTTTTATTACAAATTAATAAGTCCAATAGTAAAAAAAAACACTGTGACATTTTGCTTAGTCTTGAGGTTTAAATTTTGTACATTTTAATGTTATGTTAACGCATAAAGAAGAGTAAATTGAAAAAACTGGAATATACAATTTTTTTTTCATAAGTTTCTACAACATTTTGCTGCCACGTTTTGAGTGATTAATGTTTTGCCATATTTGCGTCTGAAAAACACTCATTTTTTTTGTGATAGAATTACACATAGTGGTGTTCATGATCAAATTTGGTACTATAATTGTTTAGTCTTTATCGAAAAGAGAGCGCGCAAGCATGAGGTGCCAAATTCATAATATTTGGTACATAAATCTTACACGGCTTTTTCAGACTTTTTCAGACGATAAATTAGGTATTTGAAACACATAAAGTACCGAACATTAGTTTTTTCTGTTACAGTGACTGTCATCTCAACGGTTTGATTATTGAATTAGATTTTGAATAAAATGATTAATTTTTAGGAAATTTTGTCGAATTTGGTTTTTCAATCGTTCGTCTTGCCCATAGAAATAATTTGTGGAGTGATGCAAAAAATAGTATTTGATGTCATTGGAGCGAAATATTCTTAGATTTATAATAAAACAGCTGGCATGTTTAGGAATGCCGTTCCCATCGAAATAAAAGTTTAGGTAAATAAACCCTCATTGAGCATTTATAGTTTTTTTTAAAGCTGCCTCACAGTTACAAGTAGAAAATAAGCTTCGTGAAAATCTTTAAACGTAACAACTTTCAAACGGCAAATTAGGTGACCGTTTATCGATGGTGAAAACGAACGTGCCCATGAAACTGATGTGAAACACTAATCCGGTACACAAGCGATAAGTTTTTTAGACAAAAAAGATGTAAGATTTTTATCAAATAGAAACTTTTGTGTTTTTTATTGATGATTGTTATAAATCAAATTATAAAATGAAATTGAAAGTGAAATTCATGTGCGAAATATTAAATAGGGTGTAACAAAAACTAATTTGGGGTTTAATACGAGTTGTACATATATAAACACAGAATGTCCCCGAACAAGTCAAAATACCTTTATTTAGTTTGTTTATGGTACCAATTAACTTCTTAAGATATTTATAATATGTTTGGCCTGCTTTTGGCTTTTTCGGCAGGCCGGAGTGCCGGAACGCTCGTATTTAATTTTTATGTAAATTTTTCGTCCAAAGTCTGAAGAATATGGATTTGCGCAATTTTAAGCAACCAACGATTTTGACCACAAGCGATTACAGGTGACCAAATGCATTGCAAGGTAATATTTGGTTGCTAAGTTACCTGCAATACATGCAATAATAGTAAGTGTCAAAAAAAAATTCTAATATTTTGACTTGGTGTCAAAGCAATTTTAAAAGATCTCACTGTACTTCAAAAACATAGATTTAAATTAGAGTTATATAGCACAATAATAACTCTAGTTTAAACTTGATTCTTAATTTGATGTCGGTTTGGAAGTTCTGAAAAAAAAACCTCTCAAACTCCTTGTTTAAACTATTAATGCCTATTAATTAGTACTAGCATAGAATACTGATTAGTTATTAACGTTTTTATTTCTATTGGCCAACTTAACAAGCTTGTATTGTAGGTACCATTAAGTGCCTGAACGTTGTGCAACTCAAAAGTCGGTTCAGGTTTTGACGAAGAACTTACCAATAAAATCAAGTGCGAGAGTTTTGAGACACCGTATAGGTATAAACTTTAAGATTATCAACAAATATTTTTTTCCCAATTGCTAATAACTTATATTTAATAAATTCGTTCTCTAGACGTTTATGGGTTTATGGTTGCATCTCAGTTGAGATATCACTTAATTCGACCTTGAACGAGAGTAAAAATTAATATCAAAATAGAAAACTATAGGCAGAGGCAGGTAAATAAAAGCGTCCGTTACAAATTAAAAAGAACCATTTAACTCATTTTGAAGACACGTGGCAGCAATTCCCAGGGGGCATATTCAGTGAGTCGAAATATATCTCGAGATCGCAGTCTTAAATAAAAATCACAAGACGATATAGGTTCACTACCGTGTCAATTTGCCTTTAAATGGATATTACTCTCTCAAGCAAGTCCTGAGGGAATTACGTAATTTTTTCAACGTCCTCAAAATATAATGAGAAAAAAGCCAATCTAGGTTCTAAGGAGTCATTCACGAAATCTGATTTGCAAACATTTACCTAAATTGTAATTTTGCAATGTGCAAGCAAGTCCTTATCGAAAGATTTGCAAAGAAAATTACAGACCGATTGCAATCTTATTGAATAGTAATTTCATATTAATTGAAATTAATGCATATTAAATGTTCTAGTTATGTCAATTTTTAAAAAAAACATTGAGGTGTAAGAGTTTCGACTAAGAAATAAAAACTTGTCAATTGCTTCGTTGCTGAAGTCATCATGCAATCGGACTCGGATAACTGCTTTTTGACAGTTATTTAGTTAGTACATTTTGTATTGTATTATATTGAAACTGCCACTGCCTTTGAGGTCTTTTTTGAATAACAGACGTTTGACATTTATATTTACTCTGATTGCTTTAATACAATTTTAATGTCATAGTCTTTTATGAAAAAGATTTAAATGAAATTTAAATTTTTATAGTGTAAATTGAGTTAAATGAAAATGTCAAATATAGACGCTTGTCTTTCAGCTTTAAATTTAAAAGCAGTATCAATGTTTAGTGTAATATCATATAAAATATACGGCAATTCAATATATTTTTAAATGCAATTATCCAAGCCCGATCGCATGATGTTTTGAGCATAGGAACAATTGTCAAGTTTTTATTTCTTATTTTTTCATGAATACGTTAGTACGTCAAAGCTTTAACACCACATTATTTTTAAGATTGATATTACATTTCGCTCTCCTAGTTTTCTATGAATATTCTATGAGTCGCCTTAAGCTGGGTAGAAAATATTTCTCCTAAATTTGCAGTTCTTAAAATAAAATGTAGAAATACAAACTCTTGCTGAAAAATTGTACCTAAACGTTAGAAATTTATAGAGATTTAATTTTACGTTGTTCGAAAGTTATCGTTGGTTACATGGTTTTTGCGTTTGCTTTGCAATTTCTGTGTGCCTTGTCGAGCTTCGAGAATTTCCCTTTATTTTATCAAAAGTTTGTCAGCAAGTACTTGTCAAGTTTCGTGATGACTTTTTTAGTTATTAACATACTTTTTTATAAAATATGAAAAGAACTCTTTAATAAGCAAATACGTAAAATATTAAATTAGTTCTATAATTCTTTAAACAAAATAAATGATCCACCAACTAAAAATAACGACACAAAAAAATATATAATTAACGTGTAGGCATTTTTCACATAATTCGCCGTACCTTCAGATCTAGAATCATTTGTATGACTTATCATGACATTCAATAAATACAAGTTGTAAATATTATTCTTTATATAACGTCAACCGACTCTGCATTTTTTTATTTAAACTGGCTATACAATTTTTAAAACAATTGATTAAAGTTTTAAAGTAATCGCTGCTCTAAAATTGCATGTCTAAACATTTTTCGTTAAAGCTGGTTTTGAGATGTATATGACAAAAAAACTTTTAAATGAAACATGTCAAACTTTGCTCGGTGGTTTTACTAAAGGCTTTCTTGTTTAAAGCATCCTGTTGGCGATAAAGCTATTTTATATTATATGTTTGAGTAAGAAACTTTGGCAATAGCTTTCAGCAGTTTTATGTTTCACACAAGTAGTATTCTACACCACTTTCATAGTTGTTTATTGATAAATTTTCGCACTCTAGACGTCAAATGAGGATTTAAAAGTAAATATTTAGCTCAACATCATTGTTGGCAGCTATTACAAACAAAAAGGTAAATATACCTTGCAGTTACTATTTATGAAAAGGTAAATATCGGGTGTTTATTTAATAATTCAATAGCATTATCTGTGAAAATCATCTGTTTTGAAAAACGTATGTCGCATAATTAACATAACCTTTTTTAATAAATGACGGCAAGCAATAAACAACGTAAATACACACGAGTATGAAGACAAGAAAGAAAACAGTTACACACAAGTAACACTAATAATTACACAGTTGAAAGAAAGAATGAGATGAATGAATGAATGATGTTACGACATGCCTTCACCCAAACAAGAAATAATTCCTAGATACTACCAGAATATTAAATGAACACCGATATATAGATACATTTTGCTGTTGTTTTGAATATACGCATCAACATAAATTTTTTGATGTGAACTTCTTTCCACAGATTCTCACTTAATTCTATCGATGGCGATGTAATTGTTTGCATTTTACTGGAATTATTTAACATAAATTCTGTTTTGCTGGTGTTTTGTTCGAACTCTATATAAAGCCTTACACCGGTCTATGATAATGTAAAATAAAATAGAATCAGTTTTAAGCTGAGGAACTTTACGACAGTAGTAGTAACAAAACTTGGTTGTCGACGCAATATGTGTAAAGAATGTGTGTTCTACCAGTGCACAACTTAATTAAATTGATTATTAAAGTAAGCTACTGGCTTGTGAATAGAGTATTTGTAATGGTGAATGTGGGTGATGAAGGTGAACGTCTTCGGGTTTTTTCGATCCTTTGGTCACGGCACATCACATCACATCACATCACGGCAGCATCCAGGTTCTAGTGAGGCCGTTTTGTGAAAGGAATTTTAATCAAACAAATTGCCACACTTCACTTATATTTTACAAACAACAAATTTTCAGATATTTATTACAGGATACGACCGTCAAAGTCCCTAACTGATTTTGACCAAATGAAATGGTGTCCTTGTCAGCTAATGTGACCCTAAATTTGTCACCTTAAATTTGGTGGTTTCTAATCGATTAGAATGATTTTGATTCGAGCTTTTGCTTCTTACGTGTTGGTTTGTCAGAATGTTGTGTGGTTTTCAGTGTTCTATTCGTAACGACAAAGGTCAATGGCAATATTCTGAGTGTTATTTTTCACAGAAATTATTATGAGTCTGAAAAACTAGGTGGATGCAAGATTATGACTGTTAACGCCTCATTTTTGTAGCTACTTGTCAGTTTTGAAGAAGTATTCTTGACTCAAATTTTGTCAATAACTAGCGTTGCCAGAAAACTGCTTGATGTTCCACGTAAATTAACGATTTTGTGTTTGATCCGAACGAAGAAAGGAAAATCTAGACTAGACACGGATCAAACGGATGAGAACGAAACTTTAAGAATTGTTTAGAAATATGTCAGATATATTTGTGCAGTCAGTATATTTGTCGTTCAAATTTTTCTATGGAAATTTCAATGACGGAAAACCATAAAATATATTTACATAAAATTTTCGTTACGGAATGGTGTTCTACAATGAGCAGCCCGAAGAATTGCCTATTTGGCGGTTCGCATAGGAGTTACCCCTTTCTCTGGTAACACTAAGGTTTTTGATCTATGGTACTATAGACACTCGCGACGGCGGCACGAGAAAAATATATTATTCGTTGGGCTAATCGCCAGTCTGAGACTCACAATCAGTTAAATAACCGCCGTGGACGTAGAGCGCGGCGCAAACGTACTAAGGCTCAGCCACACGGAAAGATGGACACGTTAGGAGGCATAGGTGGAATGTTTTGTTAAAGGATCCAACATGCATTGCCACTTCTTTGTTGGACCAAATAATTAATTTAATTTATTGATATTGTTAAAGATGACCATTTTCTTCAGTACTGTTTTAATTTCGGTGGCCAGTACCTGCCCTGAATTTGTGGTACTGAATAGTGTTGATAGTGTTAGCAAACTGGTAGAACTTTGTTGGAGCTACTCGCTCGTAAATTTGGGTGGCAGGTTTTGATCATATTGTTTATCTCTAATCCTCTATTGTAGTTGATGGATATAGATAAATCTTTTATTGACCAAACTCTTTATTGACATAATAGCGTTAAAAAAAATGGTGCTAGATAGATGAGAATATTATTTCTAGGTTCGGAAATAATCGTAGGTGGTATTTGATTGGTTAATCAAAACAAAAAAATTCTTGAATGTTTGCGACTGCACATGAAATTCGGTAAGATAAATAAATTGGTGGCAAGTCAAAAATTGTGGAATATCACACTGCAAAAACACAATAACTCCAACCCTTAGTGCTCGAATTGTAGCAATGTTAATTTATCCAAATAAGTAACAATTAATGACTTACGCTTTTCCTGGGCGTTGTACACAAAACACTTTTTTACTGGTCGCGATTTAAGTTTTCTTTAAACTAAATTGTGACTCCGCTTTCGAAAAGATCCCGAAACTTTGATAAAACCAAAATTCAAGATTACTCCTAAAAATCACTAAAATAATCGCCTCGTAAAGACCGTTAAAATTTCGAAAATATGTCGAAAAGACTCTCGAAAAAATTATCGAAAAATTATCTGCATTCACACATCTCGCTGTTGGAATTTTCCATTTTTGTTTTCGAAGACTTGTACATCAGAGCCTAATGCTTGTAGAATGTAAATATTTTATGTGGTTACTGGACAGATAAACTACAATATTGATGATTTCAATGCTGCTGAAAAAAATGGGCTCGCTTAATGTAAGTTATTGTAAAAAAGAATCGACCTTGGAAGGATTATTATCTTTGAAGACGATGCTTCTTACACTCCCATAAAGTAGATTTTCAATGTGATAAGTCAGAAATCGTTACGGAGAAGAATTTCAGCACACTCATAACTAGAGTTCCTAAGCAAAAGCGAACTATAAAAGTAAACCTTAAAGTAACATTTTTTAGTTAAATGAATATTGGCAAATCAAAGAGAAGTTTAGCTTGACTGAAATATATACTATGTGCACATTTCTGTAAAGATAAAAAATGACATTATTGAGGATTTGATATCTATAAATAACAAATGTCAGACTGAATTCAAAATCAAGTAGTTATTTCAAAATACTAACATAAAATGTATTTCAATTCTATATTATTATCATATATAATACATAGTGATTTAGTATCTTCAATTTTTTTTTATGACCACTAGCTTTTGCTAGGTCAGAATGTTACAAAATTATTTTTACAAAGAACTGTTTGACAATCTATCTGATTGAGACAGTAGTTAGGAGAATATTTTAAAATTGTTTTAAGAATATAATTTTGGCATTAGCTTACTTCATTTTTCTTCTTCAGGCATCAATTTTGATGCCCGGTATACAAAACATCTCATTGACGTCGTATATGCCAGACAATAGGTCAATTGCAATTTTTGATTTTAATTTTTATTACTTGCGTCTATAAATGTGTAAGTTTAACTAAAGTTAATTAAGCCAATTGAATTTGTTAATTTAATAGTGTTAATTTGGGATTTTAAAAATATGGAAACTGTGAAGTATTTTACTGCTAAAAAATCATTTCGTTTGTATAGTTTTGTATTGTAATCAACACAAACTTTAATTTCTTCTTTTTACCTAAAACATGTTTTACTATACTTGTTTTGTAACCGAAAGCGTAAATACTTGCCTATATGTATAGTACTCTAGATATATATCTCATCTATCTTCTGTCTTCTTGAAATAATGAATCATCCATACAAACTTTTATTTTCTATTTTACCCTCTTAGCAGTTGATAAACCCCTGAAACACACAACATGGATTTAAAAATTTCAAAAATTATTTATATATTTTTTTTAATAATGCGACATGCAATATCTTCCCAAGGTTTCGAGTCAATCGAAGTAAAACTCTAAGGGAGAAACCTCTTACAACTTCTTCTCATTAAGCTTAATAAGAGGAATTAATTAATTAATTTTCGCTTTTGTCTCAAAACTCTGTTTCTGAAGTCAGTGGACACGATTTATCGAGAAACTAACCCACTGATCTTAATGAAATTTTATACACTTTCAGTGGTTGAACGAAAACTTGTTTTTCTTTGATTACGAACTTTTTTTACAACGTAATACATGGTGTACATTTTACCGAAAATTGTACTTTATTAGTATGACGACTCTACCAAAAATTTAAATTTCAATTTTTTAAAATCCTTTGTTTAATCATGAGCCATACTTACCTACCAATAGAAAATATTTGTGTTTTGACTTCAGATAAGGCATGAGTTTTCCTGATGACTTAATTTTCAATTTTATGAAATATTATTTAAATGTTGCTTTTTATGCTTGAAAGTTTGAGTAAAATAATTCTTTTATAATATTTAAAAAAAATTGAAAATATGCTTTTTTTAACTTTCGAAACCCCTCTTAAAGAGACTAAAAATGAATTTTCACATATCAGACTTTCAAATTTTTGTTTAACAGTTTTACATTTTTTTTTAATGTAAACAATTCTTTCTTAATGGATGCTAATTTTTGCTGTAAGTTGATAGTCCAATCAGGAAATGTTACTTTCTATGTATAGTTAACAAACTTTACTTCATACTTCCATGTTATATGTTATATATATATATATATATTAAAAAATATTTACAAATTTGCAAATACATAAAAATATTTCAATCTTTGAAAGTCCTTAGTATAGGAAAACCAAGAAAAATAAAAAAAAAAAACTTTCAATAAAGTACAAAATATGGCTTTAAACTCTTTGTCAAAACAATTGAGAAGCAATGCCAACATTATTTACAATTGCATTTTTTTGTTATATGAAAGTAGCTTTTCAAATTCAAAAATAAATATACGTAGATAATTACAAATTAAAATAATAAAAAACTCGAAGTGTAAAAATAATTTTATATTAGTTATATCAACCGTTCTTTCTTCCTTTCTCCTTCTTCCATTTTTCTTCATTGTTACTTTTTATCTTACGTTCTGTATTATTTTTTTATTAGGTCTTTCATTCGCATCTTTTGCGTGCTTCTTTTATTTCTAACTTCAGAAAATTTTCACGCTCCATGCTTTATGTCCCTTTCATGTTTTTTTTAATGATCTAGGAATAGAAATTTTCTTATCTATATAAGCTAACTTAAGGGCATGTCGCTGGCAGATCACACAATTCAACGTTGGTTTTTTTCGTTCATTACAATTCTATTGGCGTGCTTCTGCTCATCACTATCTTTCGTTCCAAAGTTTCTATTAGTTTTCTAATAATGTCTTGCATAGTGTCTGTTTTTCTATCTTAACGTCTTTTTCACTTTTTAAAATCCTTTTTAACTTTCCAACACAAAAAGCATATGTGTCGGGATAGCGTAGTATTACTACCCTCTCATTTTTTTACTGATGCTAATATTTTATATGTGGCGTTTAAGAGCCATAATTTCACGATAATTTTATCAGCTTTTCCTGTTCGCTTGTTGGAACATTATTAATATTAATCCTGTTTTCGAGTTATTTCTTATTTCCCAGAATTAATCCAGTTTTTTGGCTTCATATTACAAGTTTCTTGAAGCGATTTTGTTTCTCTCTCTATTTTTATTATTTAGACCTCAATTTTCATGTATTTTCTCTTGAACCTTCATTTGGCTTTTATTTCATTGAATTTTCTTAGATGTTACGTACTTGTATTAGTAATACATTCCAAACACTTTTTAAACAGTTTAATCATGGTTCTGATAATGGTAACTTTGCTGACGAAACACGCATCAGCAATTTTATGACAAATTTTTGATGTTTGGGTTAACAAGTGGCTTTCGTTTGTTTTTTATGTTGCCTGAAATAATATTTCTAGTTTCGTAATTGTGTTCATCACAGTATAAAATTTTTATCTGTGTGTTTTTAAAGGATTTATTTTTTGTATCTTTTATCTGACTTTCATTTGATTTTCTAAAAATTTTCAATTTTTTTGTTTGTTTAACTATCGTCCTTTTTTTTATTTGGAATATTTTAAGCGTGTACTTTTTTATTTTAATTTATTGTCTCATTTTTTTTCTTAATTTTTTTAATTACATACTCATTTATCGCTTCTGTTATTATTTATTTTATGGTGTCCCATTGTTCTATACTTCTTACTTGGATCAGCACTGACCACTTTAATTTCAGCTTTCATCAGCACTTCTATGAAACATATTAGAAATTTGGGAATGACTAAACTAACTAATCGAGTTGAATTTAACAATTTATACGTTTATTTTAGATTAGATATTTGTTTATCAATAAATTCACATTAAACTTATTTTTTCAGGAAACCTTTTGGTTATTTTGGTGGTTACTCTGAGTCGCCGTCTTCGATCCATCACTAACTTCTTCTTGGCTAATTTAGCAGTGGCCGACTTCTGCGTGGCCGTTTTTTGCGTCTACCAGAATTTATTTATCTACATTGTAGACAGGTGAGCGATTATTTACAAACGTTATTTATACAATGACTATATAGAATCGAATTTATTACATCTACGTCCGACTTTTGGTAAACATTTTTCACATTTTTCTTAATTCATCCATGAAACGTCTAACATCTGGAATCGGCAGCTCACAATGAGAGTTGTAAAGCACATTTTTAGTTTCTGTCGCTAAACAGTGACAAAGTTCTTTCACGTTGTGTAAAAAATCGGTGTATTTGTCCAAGCATCCGTTCAATTTACGTGAAATGGACATAAGCGCGGTAAAGACCGACATTAAAAGACTTTTTTGAATCATAATTCTAGGTTATTGCGATTTTTGGAACCATAAATCATTTCGTGTGAATGTAAAAACCTGGATATTGCTCCATTCGTCGCCACAAAATAAACCATAAATGTACAATCTCTGCTGTCCCTATATATCAAATAATTTTTACCTCATCGCCCAGAAAATTGTCGCATTAACCTACAATTTTTTTTATTTAAGAAATGTTTCAAAGAATTAAGTTAACAACTATGAGTTACTCAAACTCTACTTTAAAAAAAACGATATTTTAAAAGACAATCATCTCACGAAGGAATATTCTGTTTCATTCTGCTAATAACGCTTTGTTGTCACTGTGAAATACTCTAGAATAAGTTAATAAACATATAAAAATGGTATTTCTTTTTTCAGTTTTCTTACAAAGAAAGAAGAAACTAATTTATGGGCGAACATTATAGACAAGAATGATAAAAATCTAATAAAAAAACATAAATTTTCCAAAATGATCGTAAAATATAATTTTCTACTCAAATTACTATCTGGAACATCTTTAAATTTGCATTTTTTTTTAATGTCTTGTTTGAGCAAAAGCAAACTATCACTTTTAATTAATTAATTATTTTATTAATTACTGTCTTAGCTTTCGATACGTTCACATCCTATGATCAAAATCCTGATACATTTTAGAAAATATTCCTTAAATTCAATTTTAAGAAATGTGATCTTTATCGTTTTCAACTTTTCTTTCATTGTCTCTCTATTGTCAATTACTCACGCTATTATTTCTCTTCAAGGATGTTTTTTGCGGAATTTTTCTTCGTTTTTTTTTGTATATTGTTTAATATTTTGGTAATTTGACAAACTAATAATGATACTTTACTGGCAGGTGAATTCTTTGACGAGTCTAACAATTCAAGCAGCAATTTTTGCAGTTGTAAACCTATAGTTTGCTTTAGAAGACTATTTTGGCTGTTAATTTTAATAATTTTGTTGGCAACTTTGGAAATAACAGGAAGCATTATTAAAGGATATAGTTTTCTATTGAAGATTTTGCAAAAATAATCTTACCAAATCTTTTAAAACGAAATCACAAAAATACGATGTTTGTAAAATTTAATAAATGAAGTAACAGTTATTTATTATACAAGACGATAAAGGACCACTTTAACTAAACTAAACTAAATATTTACCAGTGGCGTATTCACGAGTGTATTAATTTCACGAGATTGGTAAAGATTCTTTATTGTTGTGTATAATATACTATTTTTTCTATAGCAGGGAAACTGATTTTAATGTATTAATGTTCGCAAGTGCCGAAAATACAATGTGCGAGAACTGCCTGCAGACATAGAGAAAGAGGCTCCAGAGGCAGTGAATAAGTTATATAATTATAAATAATAAGCCGCAAAAATCACGCTTAATTACAAGAAAGTGTACAACTTCTTACAAAAATGTTTTAAACTTCCAGTTTGTTGCTGTAATGGTTTTGGACGGGGCTCACAGAAAAAACAATTTGTACAAGTCAGAAGTTTTTAGTATTGACGATTGATAATCGGTAATGATTGTTTCAGTTATTGATATTTTGACAAAAATAAACAGTCGTTTTGTATAATCCTTAAAAATTGTGGAGGTTGATTTTTGAAAATTGTATGAAGATATTCAGACTTGCGTCCTAAAAACGTTACTCACAACAAATTCTTTGTCAACTACATAGAATTCAGCCTGTAGGAATCAATACATAAAGTATACAGTTCCAAAGATGATTGTCAATTTTTCAAAGCTTTTGCATTTCGAAACATATACTGGGCATTGCTTTCGCCACTCTGCGGCTACAATGTTGGGAAACATGACTGCTAATCTAGTGTACTATGACTACTAATCTAAACGAATAAAGCACGTTTTAAAATTTGCAATAAAAAAGAATAAAATTTCAAAAAGAGTCATCTAATAAGAATTAACCTAAAAAAGGTACATTTAGAAACGAGATGTTTAAAACAAAATACAGACTGCTAGAAGATAGTTTAATCTAAATTGCACGTACAGAGAACAAACATAAGGGGTGGACCAAGAAAGAAAATTCGCCTAGGTTTTGAGTTTAAAGCATGCATTTAGACTTACCCAAAGATATGTACATTCATAGTTTAGTCACTTTAAACAAAAATTCAAACAAACTACAAAATCCTGAATATAAAAAAAAATTTCTTTCTTATCTTTACTTTGTCACTGTTAACAATGGCTCACAATTCCTCATCGATATATAAAAATTGACGCTAAAAGTGATAAAAGTTAGTTTTAGATAAGTATTTTAATTTCTATGCATCTAAAATCAACTTTTTTCTCTGTTGCATGAGATTTTTCTGTTGTTATTTACTGATTTGAGGTCGAATTTAAATCTAGTCTCAGTTTTTATCTGGCTGATCGAATTTTTGATATACCTACAGTAACCGTTTAGAAAAATTAACTACTCAGTTAGTTTTGTCTAGTAATATCGTTATTTTTCAAACTACTTTGCTAAAATTATTGTAATGTCTTCAACAAGAGGAAACTGTGTTAACAATACAAACTATTTTTGTAACATTTGTGGTAAATATGTACATGAAAAAATAATTATTCCTATTTTTTATATGTATGTGTCAACCGAGCTGAAGCTAAACACTGGACTTAAAAGAGAAGCTTTTGTTCCAGGAAGACTGAATATTGTAAATGTACCACTGGTACTCAGAAATCGCCACTCTGCACATAAAGCTAAGGTTAAGCAATATCAAATGCTTCATATATATTTCAATAGAGCGTGTAAATTTGTGTATAGAAAAGGTTAAAACTGATACTTTTGATAATCTACAAATCAGAAGACTAGCTAACGGTCAAAATTTTACCAGTTTCACGACAAAAATAAAAAAAAAGAATACTTTTGTGAGGGTTATAAAAAATTCTTTGGCAATAATAAGGCTAATGATTACTTCAAACATGTTGAAGAGATGGTATCAATTCGAGCGGCTTGAATGCAACATGAGTATTAAGGTCCATGCCCTGCACAGGTGTTTGGATCGTTTTCCTGAAAATCTAAGTGACTTAAATGAAAAACAAGGGGAACGATTCCACCAAGCCATACGCTCTATACAAAATTGCTACCAGAGTCGTTGGAGTACACATATGATGGTAGATTATTGCTGGAGCATTCAAACAGCACTGTTAGGTCAAACGAATAAAGAAATTCGTATAAAATAAAATTTAATAAAGTTTAAATAAAAGTTATTAAACGAAAAAGCGAGAAATTATAATTATTTTTTTAAACATTTTTTATCATGTCTTCAGAAGTAGAGCTGATTCAGAAAAACTAGTGGCATATGTGAAAACAGGATCAAAAATACAATCAGAATCATATACAAAACGTCATGCAACAGAAACACTGTTGAGCGGTGATTGGGTGTCTGGTCTTGAGATATGAAACTAATAGGTAATTAGAAAAATTCAAATATGCGTTGTACCCACTTTCGTAGGATCTCAAGGGTAGTTTCTCGTGGTTTCTTTAATAGTCCATATCCATGTTGTCGCTTAAAAATGACGCTAACAGTTTTGAGACTTCAACGGACAATGTGATTAATTGCATCAATTCACAAAAATTGTTTGAGAACCTTTAGAAGTAGATGACTGACTAACTACCTGAAACGAAATCTGGAAAAATGACATTATCGCTAGGTCAAGAGACAAAAAGTAAAAGTTAAAGGATTTAATCTACCCTTGATGTTAAAGTATCACTTTATCTACCCTTGAGGTTAAAGTTCAAGGTAGCCTTGGATTTTAAAACGAGTAAAGCACACGCTATAGAAAAAAATATGTTTAATTATTTATAGATTTTAATATAACAATTAACACTAAAAAGTGCAAATAAATATTTAATAATTAGATCATGCCATAATTTTGCAGACGATTGTACTCGCAGAAGCTAATCGCAATATACAAAAAAACTAATACAAAAAACCTCTAGAACCAAAAATGATTGATCAATTAATTTAAGAATTTGAAAGCATTTACATATATTTTTTTAGATTAGCATTTATATTGGAATGCTGGCGAGTAATTGTAATTCCAAATTCATCACGATAAAATTTAATAAGTGATCTCTTAACACAAAGTGGAAAAACAAATCAAATATCCGTTTTTAAAAAAAAAGGTTTTTTCTGGCTTAAAAACGTTGTTTACTTAACTCTCCCATTTTGATTCAATATTTATTTGTCCCGAAACTCACCTTATTTATGATCGATTACCTCTTTTAAATCACAACATATATGAGAAAAACATGTCTTAATCTTTTACATTTCAGCTGGGTTCTTGGAGAATTTCTCTGTAAGATGTACATGTTCATCCAGCAACTAAGCAACACAGCAAGCATCTTTATTCTGGTTATCATATGCATCGAAAGATACTTTGCTATAATCTACCCCATTACCTGCAAGCAAATTCTTACTCCAAGGAGACTCAGGGTAAGAATAAAATATTAAATATTTGATGTATTCCATCCATTTAATCTAGGATTTATGAGTTGTAAATAACACCACTCAACAAAAATGACACTTTTTTTACTTTTAGTAACATTAGGTTTTTCCTTCGGTTTTCGTTTAATACTTACAAAAAAAAAGAATTTTCTTATGACTTAGCTAAAATATCTACCAATTTAAAATATAAAATAAAATAAAGAACATCTAAATTCTAAAAGTACAAATTAAAAATTATTCTTTTAAACTTGAGAAGGTTAAAGATTGATAGTTTTCTCTGACCTTTTGAAACTTTTTAAAGTTTTGAGAAGAGATTCTACAGTTTCCAATTTTGTGGATGTTTAGAAAGTTTCGTGACGCTTATATTTTATATTAAGAAACGAGTTCGAGGTTTGTATGGTAAATTTCATTCTAACTTATCCAGTCCAGTTTAGTTTTAAGTTGTAAATATCAGTTTAAACTTAAATTGTAGATGCATGTAAACTCATGAAATCATGTTGAAATTACGAAATATTTCCACAATTATCAAAGTATTCCCACTTTTCAATACCTATAGTTATTATAAATTTTGAACTCCATTTATAAAAACTTAAGTTTTGTTAGTGAAATTTAGAACTATCAGATGTAAAGACATAAACATCTTCGAAATCTTAGAAATTTTAAAAGTTGTCTCTAATTTTAAACACCGGAGAACAAAAAGAATATAAAATCGTAAGTACAGTGTAGGAGTATCTACTAAAAAATGTTACAAAACGAGAATTCAGAGAAATAAAAGTAAATAATTTTTCACTCTAGACATTTAAAAAATGTGGATTTTTTTAAAATATTTTTAATGTTAACTGTTAATGTTAATTTTTTACAATTAGATATTTTGGAAATTTTGAATTGAGTTTTTTTTAATGTAGAATTTTTAGAGTTAAAATATAAGGTTTGGAAACCTATAGATCTGAGAATTTATATTCTGAAAATTTTAGTTTTAATAATATACGAAAGCTATTTACTATACTATCTACCTAGCTACGAAAGAAAAGACGATTTGTAGGCGACAAGAAGGTGCGACATTTCTAGTAACACATGCCAAGTTTCATCAAAATTTGTTGATTTATTACGATTTAAGAGACAATATTGAAAAAAAATATAAAAATAAATAAATAAATATTGAAAAATAAGTGATACAAAGCAAGAGCACCACAGCGTGATAAAGTTATATTGAGTTATATAGAAAAATAAAATGTTATTTTAAGTCAGTGATTTCTCTTTCGTAGCTAGGCAGATAACTTAGTAAATTGCCCTAATAATAATAAATAATAATAAATAATAATAATTTAAAATAATTTATCATTTTTAAAGCATAGGTAAGAGTAACTTACATTTTTTCACATCACATAATTTTTAAAAAGAGAGAACTTCACCTTGTTGGTTTTTACCAAACTGAATTTTTTAATGGTTTAAAATTAATGCTAAAAAAGATTTTTTCTAATCTAATCTATTTTTATATCTAATCTATAATATTAATATTATATAGAGAATCTCATTAAATCATTTTGTATTTTTTTTTTGTTTAACATGCATGATGTAAGGTAATTTTAAGAGACAGATTTTTAATTAATCGACTTCTAAAGTGTCATTATCAATTAAGGTCATTTTTAATATAGATAAACATACTGTAAACCTTATGTGACAGCAAACGCTCGATAATAACTTGATTTGATCGAACTTTTTAATGTCTTTTACATTACTTTTCCCATCACTCTTCGAAATCTATGATACATGATAAATAATGCATCACAACAACATCTAAGACGCGAAGGAATTTCAACCCCAAAAGTTCATTTTCTTGGAAGACATAGACGACCACTTTAGTCCATCAAGATTTGATACTAAGTATTTAAAGATCAGATGGGTAAGCAGTTTTTGTTTAGGATGAGTATTATGTGGCTTTCGGTTTCAGATAATATGGCCACCACTGTCCCTAGCTTCATACTTATACGCGCACATCAATTTGTCGGCATTTTCATTTCAAAAACGGTTGATACTGATTCCATCTGTTAAAATTCCATCTGTATAGTGCGGAACACGTGAGCTTTGTAGTCTTTTCGCTTGCGTAATTGGTTTCCTATCCTTCACGATACATAATGCACTGTTTATGTAGTGTCAAATACAACTACGCTAGATTCTGGAACGAAGTTTACTCTGTTGTAAAATTTGAAGAGATTGACTTTTATTAGTTTTCGTCAGAAGTGATAGAGTAGATTTAAAATTATTATTAATTATACAAATTCATTAATATTTATAGCCAGAATTACATAAGTTACGCCTTCCATTTAAAAAAAAAAGTTCAATGTTTTACGAAAGATTTTAATGCAAAGTAGGTAATTTTTTACACTTCAACGCTTATCAAGTTTAATTTTATTATTTGGACGTTTCAAATTAAAAAGCTGTGTCGGAGAAACGGATGTCAAAAAGAGACTCACAGATAAGAACCAGTTGACGATTATTAATTATGTAAAAAAAAAAAATTTTGTCTGGATAATGAATACTTTATTGTTTGTACCCGTTAAGCGTAAATACTGGTAATAAATTAACATATTGAAAATTGAGAAGACTATATTCCGATTACTTGTATTGTATAAAATCTTGTACTTTTATCCTAGATTTTTTTAATTAAGTAAAAGTTTCTTTTCAATAAATTCTCTGCTTCTCTACTTGTTAAAGTGCTACACATGGAGTATCCATTTACAATACACAAGGGAGTTTTTCAACAAAACTTTGACAAAGCAGTTTCTGACTGAGTAAAATACCACATAAAGAAGCCAGCAGTGACAAATGCATAGTGACCACACACATCTTAGTAAGATCTTATTATAAACTGAGACTGAAAAGTTCGTTTTTGGTCCGTTCAAAGTAGCTCTTTGAAAAGATTTTAACGGTTTAAAAAGTTAAAGCTTTAACACCAGTCCTGAAAACAGGAAATATTAAACCTGTTTCTCCATTATTATGTACTTATCGATTCTATTTGCGGCATAACTGACGAACTATTTTAACAAACAATCAAACGCCTACAAGGTGTTAATCGTCGGACATTAACCATTCGTTCATCCCATTCTCTATAATCTTTAAATGTCATCGCATATCGTTTGATGCCAAACGACATATTATTTTTAAGCATTTTTTATTTATTTTTTTAACTGTTTAATAATCTGCTTATCTTATCAGATACTTTCTTAAAAGGCAGAAAAAGAAGTGAAATATGGGTCACTCTTAAAGTAATTTTTACACTTTATTAAAGTTGAAATCATGTTTTTAATATGCTAAACCCAGACGCATCTATTTAATTCATGTTTTCTAGTTTCATGTTCATGTTTCTTCTCAGTTTAGTATTATGATCTCTAATTTCCCTATGATGGTACACCTAAGTTATCTTTTTGATGCATAGTATGGCATAGTATAGTAAGATTCTATTAAAAACTAAGTCTTTATACAATTTACAAATTTACAAATGTAAGTTGATCACCGTCGTGTTGGGGTAGTAACCAGTGGTAAAATTGCAGCCGCCGTGCTAAATTTTCGGGCTTCAAGGCCTGGACACCTTGGACATGATAGGCATATAAATCTTGATCATATAAAATCATCAAAACTGTAGACCTACACACATGGGCACACGTCTTGACCTTGAACCTCGATTGATTGCCAATAGATCCAAGACTTTACGATCACTGTATGTTGAGCCCATATCACGGTTGTCCACTTTTAAACGGGATTTAACACACGTCAATAAGGAAAATGTTTTTGCGTATCCCCTTAGAGGAGCACCGTGTTTACATAGATTAAAACCCGGCCGATATAAAGACAGTTCCCACTTTTTCTAATTTTCATTCCTGGATTTAACATCAAGGTGTACATCCTTTCCATGTCTAACGCGTTGAAGCCCGAAGCTTTGGCACGTCTGGTGCATTTTTTTCAGTGGTTACTTCGTCAACAAGATGGTAATGCTTGCTTCATTCAAACAACTCTCTCAATCGATAAACCTGCTTTCCGAATAGAAATGAACAAACACTAGTTTTGTGGCTTTTTGTATGGAGGCACATCAAACAATTAGTGTACGCTACTGCTGTGGAAACCTCTGAGAAATTGCGAGATAGAATGACCTGCTAAACAAATACGTTGTGGCCGGGCCAATACCAATCTAAATTGAAAATTGCATTTTGTTGTGACATTTTTGAGCGTTTTTGTTGACCTCAATTCACTGATTTAAAAACTGTTGTTAGGGATCCTAAAATTGTTTTTAGTGGCCTTAAGTGACTATTAATTTTTACTGTAAGTGTTAAAGCGCAAATGTGAATTTTATTGTCTACGAACGACGTCTGCCGCGGAAACAATCGAGGCACTTATCTATCCGTACGGATAAATAGAACAATGCGGCAATAATATCCATTACATTTCATAATCCAGGCTTTTTAAATTGCTTGGAAATCTACAAGTATGATTGCTCGTGTACTTTTACAGAAAATTATATATGGAGAAATGCTGGTTTTTGAAAATTAGAACTGACCTTTAGTCAGTTAAAAAGAACTACAAACTGCTATGAATCGTTCCATTCGCAGTTTAATAAAAGTTTATATTGAGTGCACTCTAATATTTTGCAATTTATTGTTACTTTAAACCAAAAGCAGACAAATTTTTATGTTAAATTAAATAGCATAAATTTACCCAAAATAAAAAATATAGGCATTTACTAATAAAATACCAAATGTTGTTTTTATCTAATTAAATGGTTTCTTAGAAACATTTTTAATTTGCACAATGTAACAATGCTTCGATTTTGACAATTATTGTTATACAGCATTAGTGCTCATCGTCAGTATATACTATCTAAATTTTAAAAAAGCGTTTACTGAATTAGAGGGGCGCGCAATCTTGCCCAAGGCTTAACAACCACTTGGCTCGGATTAGTGCAGTCATACCACCAGCTTGATGTAATTCAGGTATAATCGTAAAACTCTACAATAACATCGGTGAAATCGTTCTATACCGAGAACGGAAGCGAGGCAATTGAAACCCATACTTACCGTCCACATCTCGCCACATTTACTTCTGATGTTGCGCCAAGTACCGAGACCCAATCAGATGGCATTTAAAAGCGCTCGGACGGTGCCTCGCATAACCGAATTCTGTTTCTGTCGCCTTGCCTCTTTCCCAACTTCGTAAAACACCTTGTATACTACAAATTGTACATAGATTATTTTTTAATTTATTTGCAATGAAATAAATAATAGTCAATAATTTGTTTACTAATAAGTTAGTTAATAAGTAGGTCAATAAAACAGGCAAATAGGCATAAAAATTATGTTTTAGATAAAATCGAAGAGTTTGAACTTTTAAAGAGAATAAAAATAAATATTTAACTCATTTACCCGAACATTATCAAATTAAAAATTTTATTGACCACTAGTGATCAGAAGAATATGTCTTGAGGCAAAAAAAAATAACTAGCAGTAATTTTGAAAGAAAATTGAAACTCCGTATAAAGCTAAGATTAATTAATAAGTATATGCACTTTCTGTGTCATAGGAAACTTTAGAGTGTGCATGTTTTGTTCGGCGTTACTTTTAAAGATAACCAATTTTTCGACAGTATACGTATGATTAAAAACTTTAAAAAGTTGCACATATGTTATATTGTTGTCTAACAAAAAATAGAAAATCTTTGCTATCTGCTTTTTGTTATTTTTGTGTTTATTTAGGTAAAATTTGTATTGTTTTTCTTGTTAGCAATATATTTTTTATTATTATTTAATGATATTGTAGTTCTGTAAACTAAAAATTTAGAAAATCAGTTTTTTAAGCTCCTGGTAGGTAATTCAACAATTATTAGAATTTGTATCTTACAATTAGTATACGGGTGTGCATTTAATAATCTGGTAGCATTATCTGTGAAAATCATTTGTTTTGGAAAACGTATGTCGCTTTATTAACCGACATAATCTTACTATAAAATGACAGCAAGGCTTAAGTAATCACAACAACATAAATAACTCTTGAAAAGAACAGATTTTTCTAAAAAAGCAATAAACAACTCAAATACACACAAGTTTTAAGGATTGAATTTAATGTGGTTTCCGTTTATTACTTGATGTTTTTGTATTTTAGAGGTTTAGGCAGGGATGATTTTTTTAGAACAAGAAGAAACAATACAATTACACACAAGTAATATCAACTGCTCAAGTTGACAGTTGACACAAACAATGACATGAATGAATGAATGTTACGACATGCCTTCACAATATAAATAAAATATTAAAAATTTTAATCATTTTAAAACTACGTAAATTATATCAATGTAATTTCCTTTATTGTAAATTATTTTCGTCGGAATTGTAGAGCGAAGAACTTTAATACAAATTATCCAATTTGAGTAAATCTTGCTCTCCTTTCAATTAAAAATGTTGGCTTAGGGAGCTTATAACCAATTTGTCCTTTCAATTTGTAGAAAAATTATGCGTTTTTGTTTGTTAAAATTGCGAAAATTGTAACACATTCCACAGCCCGACAGGCCAAAACATTAAAAAACCAATTATATTTATATTTTCTAATGCAACAATGATGGTTGATTGTCAAACTTACTCATTAATTTGCGAAATTACTGTAATCGTGTAAAATCCAATTTAAGCAACTGAGGAAGAAAAAGGCTCACTATTAGTTCCACCCACTCACAATTGATAATGGTAACTCTCATTGGTAGTCGTGCAAAAATTTACCATTTAAATTCATTGTAATGTGAGAGAAATTTATTTGAATTGAATTAAACGAACATGTCCCTTTTAAAAGAAACCAAGTGAAAAAATCGTGCGAGTTGAAAAATATAAACGAAATCATAATTTTTAAAGGGATGACTCAGAATAAGCTCATGAGTTCGTTAAGCTGAGCTAAATGTACAACAAAAAGCCTAAAAAAAGGGTACATATGGATCGATAGCACAAAAATACCGTTTATTTTATATAATTTATGATACGCGTGTGGGTTGCTACTCTGATAACATGTTTTGAGTTACTAGGATTAGCGTAAATGTATTATTCTTGTCATGAATGGATTGTGAAAACGTGTTTTAACATCAATTTCATTTTTAAATCGAATAGTGAACCAAGCAACACGCTCGGTTTGAGAATGTTCTAATCAATACTGGAGATATTTGAAGAATTCTGCTTCGTATTCTTGTTCCGAACGTCGAGTCTTTCAGTAGAGAATGTCATGACAAATTTACATTTTTACAGCCTGATTGTCACCTACTACAATAAAAAGAAAATTATATTTAAACACAAATTCTTTTGTGAATTAATTCAGACTAAAATAGTTTCAATTAAATTCGATATTTTATTGTTTAACACTCATATTAAGTGTTCTATTTCCATCATTTATGTAAATCTACAAACAAACATTTACTTTTAGAAAGTTTTCTACGACTAAATCCCTTAAGCTTTAAAGTTTCAAATAATAAAGCAATCAGGTTAAGATTACATGAGTCCTTGTAATTTGCACATTTAAGCAATTTGATTTATCTATATAATATCCTAAACTACTTTACATTAAATTTCAATTTAAAGTCTATTAGATGTTGTTAAAAGATTAAGTATTTCTAAATTTAACACCACATTATTCACCAGCACTTTCCAACAAGACTTTCAATTAAATGTTACGAATGGGAATGCAATGCTTTGAAACGCCGGGGCGTTCAAGCAAGTTTTCAATGTGAAATGGGTTGGTAGCACTGGCGTCTACCAAGTTTAACATGTCAGAACTGTCAACAATGGCATTGCATATCACTTTACCTCAAGCTGACGTGATCACACAATACAAAGAAAAGAAAATGACTTTTTGACAAACTATAAATTAGTGGAATTGTCGAATCCATTATTCGACGAAAGCTTCAAGAAGACGCTTGTCTTCGGAATACCTGCGTTCCTCGTTCAAACGGATGTATCGAGAGACACGAAAACGTATAGGATTTTCTACGAGGATACAAAGTGGTTGAGATCACGGAGATACAATTTTTTTAGTTTAACTACCATATAAGCGTTATCTAAAACCTGCAAGCATAAATTTCAAATTCGTCGATTTTCCGCTCGACTTTCAACCATTTAAAGATGTACTAACATGAAAAGTCATTCAGGAAATATATCTTAAAATGTAAATATATTTTTTAAATATGTAGATATACATGTTTAATAAAGCATCAATAATGCGATATTGGTCGATGCTACTTTTTGCAGAGACTTTTTAATACGTCATGGCACATGAAGCGAAAAAGTGCATATTCTAAAAATATATTACTTAAAACAGGATGTTCCAATAGTCCGAAACCGTACACAGCTCATTGATTTTCAATGGAACTTATTTTTTTCATATTCTGATTCACTGCAATAAATAAATTAAATCCATATCTCATTTGTAAATTTTGAATACAAGATTGCCAAGGTATTCAATTACAAAGTATATACAAGTATAAAGTATCTTTAAAACTTTTCGATAAATCGCGACTAAAAAATTATGACCTAAATGTAATAATTATTCGTAAACAGGATAGATGTTAGGAACAATAAACGTATACGCAAACAACATGTATTTAAAGGAAAATGTTAGGTGAAGTGTTCCTAAATTGACCCGAGAACTTTAAAAAATCTATAGATTTTTATATTTTCATATAAATATAAAATAATTTTATAGCGCATCTAAAGCATCTAAAGCACCTAAAGCATCTAAAGCATCTAAAGCGTCTAAAGCGTCTAAAGCTCCGAAACCATTGTAATAACCCAAAAGACCCGCCTTGCAAAATGGACCTGCGCACAAAGTCAACAAAAAAATATGGCGGGTTTTGTGACCGCGAAAATTTAAACTTTCAAACGCAGAAGGTGGCGGTGATCGTCAAATGGTCGGAACCTACGTTGTGACACAAAAAAAACGGGTCTCGGTCCAAAAAAAAAACTATAGCGTGGTTAAACGACACAAGCGGAAGAGGGTAATGAAACAACTAGATGAGAGAGAGAGAGTTATATTTAGGGACTTTACTTAGGAAATTTATGAGCTATTATTTAACAAAGCAAAGGACCATTAGAACTGCATTGTGTGAGGGTGTTTTCAAGATTTTGAATCAAAGAGAACGAACTACAGTCCTCGTGAGTGAGTTAATTTTCCCCATCACAATTTCAATTCCGGCTGGACTAAAACCCACAGGGGAAAAACCTTGCCTACACGGTCATACTCCCAAACTCCCTTAAATTTACTTCCGTTTACAAAAAAAAAATACATACAAAATTACATACAATTTATACAAAAATATGCATGCAACATTTTACATGATAGGGGACAGGTTCGCAATTGCTTGTTTGTCTCTGAATTTCAGGGAACCACCAAAGTAACGCAACTGTACTACGCGGCGATTAATGGTTGATCTTACCAAAGCTGTGCGGTTGACAACAACGTGTTATAATTTCCGTCCTCAGACTGTGCTGCGGATTTTTGGAGATTTCCTTGGTTCTCTTTGGTTTGGATATTTTCGTCTTAGAGTTAGGTCTTTGGATTGTGACCTCTCTTAAAGAAACCGGGGACGGAGGGCTCGAGCCACGGCGAGTCAACGCTTGGACTCGGCCTTGCCGAACTTTGCAGCAACCAATGGGGCTCCAGTCCATTTCGACACCCGATTTTCTAATCGAATTTGGAGTTCCTAACCCGGCCAACCTCTAACACTTTCATTCCCTCCACATGCATTCATACGCTCATCACACCAGCCTCACCACCGTCAAAACACAAAAACATCGCATTCAACGATCTCTCTCCCCTAACAACGCGAAGATCAATTGCGGAGATCACCTCTAATTAATTTTGAACCCACGTGGAAACGGGCTGAAAACACATAAAACACAACAAAAAACAAAATTTCCAAGTTTCCTTTTTCCTTTTCATCTCTCTGAAACAAACCGACTACAAAACTTTTATCTGTAACCGCCCTACGTAATACATCGCGACCTTTGGTGTTTCCTATTTGTCGGAACGAAATTCTCGTGCAAAAAAAAAACAAGCAAAAGCGAAGCGCATCAAAATTTGGGCGTCCCTTTTACAAAAATCGAAACAAAATCCCTAAATCTGACGCCAGAACAACAGGTGCCTAAAGAAGGGGTCTCGGAGTTCTGGAATTTACAATTTCGCGGATTGCGATTGCTCAAAGAGAACAAACACCACTTCTTTAGAAAACTGCCGATTCCGTTTCAACATCGCCGTACCTGGCCGCTAGCAGATTCGGCACTTCTCCAATTTACAATTATAAAATTACATACCTTTTCGGGCAGAAACGTTTACAATAAACAAACCCTCTCAACAATTTTCTGTCTGCTCTCGCCGTCGCCCCCCACGGGAAAAGACACAGGTCTATATCAGGAACAAAGCTTACACAAGAACAAAACCGGAAAACTAACAATTTTAACCAAGAAATTCTCAAACAAAGTTCCAAGAAAAGCGAAATAATTTTTGTCACGTCTTTCTATCGAGAAGATCGGAACAAAAATGTCCTTCTCCGTGGGTCTTTCCACCCTCCTACCCTTATCGCCAGGGTCGTTCCAGGTACTTCTCTCTTGACCTTCGCATTCCTTAGCGCGGGACATCCGGTTTAAAACGTGCCATTACACCATCAAAAAAATTAAAAATTCTGAAAAATGTAAAGATAAAAAAAATAGACAAAAAAGTTATATAAGACCCATTCCTAAAATTACACATTTTATAAAAATAAGTTTTTGACCTAACTGGATGTATGTAGGAACACTGCACCTAATATTTCTTTGGGTACATAAACTTTGTGTTTTCTAAAAAAAACTCTTAAAAAAATACGATATTTCAAAAAGTATAAGTTTAAGGTCACCAAAAATAAAAAATACGAGATAGATTTCGATGATACATGGAGATATAGAGCGTTGAATTTAAATAAATTTAAATAAAAACGAATCTATACATATTTAAATATTGTACAAAATAAGTTTTTTTAGTGAACACCCTGTATAATAGCATCAGTTATTGTTAATGCTATTCCAAAGAGCAACGTTTTTTTTTTTGTTTCATACCAATATTCACTAATCAATTGCTAACAATAATGCTAAAAATGTATCTTAACTGAACGTATGTATTTTCAAAATTTTATTAACAAAATAGATAACTTGGCAATCTTATATTGAAAATTAAAAAATCAGATATGCATTTGAAGCATTTAAACCAAAAAATGAGAAAATGTAAAAGAATAAATAGCGTTTTATTAAAACCTTTAAGTACAGTATAATACTGTACTATCAAAACACCCGTTCTAAGCTAAAATACTTTTACTTGCACTTCTTTGCTTCATGTACCGTCACGGATTGAAAATTATACTCATACTCATATCATGTAAGTGAAATGGCACTATTGATTCACTCTGTATATCTGTGAAAGTAATACGTAAAGGTTAGAAACTTTTTATTATATTTCAAAATTTTATTATTTTTGAAAAAAATGAAATTATTATTATTATTATTGTTATTATTATTATTATTATTATTATTATTGTTATTGTTATTGTTATTGCTATTATTATTATTATTATTATTATTATTATGAAAGTAACTTATTCAAATAAAAGTTGTCTTTATGTCAGGCTTCTGTTTTTTTTTCACTTTTTTAAAAGCAAGTTGATGAGTGAGTATTTTTATTTCTCTCTTGCGTTATTTTATGTCACATTCCCTTAAATGAGACGTTTATGGAATAACGAAACAAAGCATATTCCAGTACAAAGAAAAATCTGAAAGAAAATTTAGATAAACCATTTACAGCAAACGGCTTTTTAACGATTACACAGAGGTTAGCTGCGTCAATACCAGCGTTTAGCGATAAAATTGCTAACTAATAGCGCCACTGTTCTAAACAGTAATAGCCATCTAAACTTTTATTGATGCAATTGAGGTTATATTTGGAATATCTGATGACTCTGACATAGTAGAGACACACATAAAATTGTACGAAATGTTTATAAATAATTTTCGTTTCAATTCATTTCTTTCGCAGTACCGAAGAAACTTCAACAAGTCAGAATTGAACTCCCTACAGCAAACGCTCACATTGTTAAATCTACAAGTAATCTTGTCGAGAACGCAAACATTCTAGCAGTGATTCATATAAAAATTTGATCTCGGCACAAATGCATCAAATAAATGAAAAACTAGGACTAGAAGAAGCGCATAAATCGACAGCTATGAATAGGATTACAGTTCCATGGAATTTACAACAGTGCGTTCGTTTATTCGTTTTGGAGAAAAATTGAGCTAATGAATGCGTAGTCACTTGATAGCATAGATATAGATACGAAGTCCAGAGTGTTATGGAAATGAGTGCAACTATTTTAACCAGTAACATAACTCATCAACATGAACAACTTTGTTTATAACATTTTGTCGAAATCTCGTGTTGATGTTGTTAATGCCCCTCATTGATTTGCACGACTCGTTCGCTAACGTAGGTGTAGTAGTGTAATAGGGCAGTGGTGAATGACACTGGCTTTACACAAAAACATGTTGTCGTAATTTTTGTGGCAAAAAATGCATTGCCTGTTTTATCGGGTCATGTCAGTTGAAAGTCTACCGCGTCGGGTATCACAAGTTTCGGTCAGAATTTCGAGTTTTTGAGTGTGCCAAAATGATCACGTATACCAATATGGAGTTAACAGACATGGTGATGTTATACGGCGAAATACGGGGAAATGCCGTCTAAGCACGACGTTTGTACAGGGAGACGTTTCACAGGCGCCGGTTTCCAAATGCGCATACTTTTACAGCAACTGTGCAACATTTGCGAGATTTTGGCCAATTTATTCTACATACTCACGATCGTGGCCGGCAAAGAGCAAGAAACGTCCTGGAAGTAGAGCCCCAAATTTTGGACGTCGTTGCTAAAAAACCTAATATCAGTATTCGTAGACTAGCGCTTCGAATTGGTGTTTCAACGTTTCTTGTATGGAGAACGCTTCATGAGAAAGGATTGTATCCTTACCACATCCAACCTGTTCAAGCTTTGGAACCTGGAGATTCACCACGAAGGTTGGCATTTTATCTTTGGTTACGCGACAAAATACACAATGAACAGAATTTCCTTAATAACCTGCTATTTACCGACGAAGCTGGATTCACGCGTGATGAAATTTATAACAGCCGTAATACCCATATCTGGTCAGACGGAAATCCCTATGAAATTTGACCGAGACATTTTCAACGACAATTTTCTATTAATGTGTGGGCTGGACTACTGGGAAATCAATTAATCGGACCGTATATTTTACCTGCCCGTCTAACCTAGGTGCTGGATATCTAAATTTTTTGCGGAATGTATAGTTTGACCTTTTGGTCCGACGTAAGACTACCGAGAAGAAGAGACATGTGGTTTTTACATGATGGAGCTCCACCACATTACGCTAGAATCGTTGCCAATTGGTTAAACAATCAATTTCCTGGAAGATGGATCGGCAGAAATGGACTAGTGTTATGGCCACCTCGTTCACCGGACCTAAACTCTTGTGATGTTTTTTGTGGGCACACATAAAACAGTTAGTGCATGCCACACCACTTAATACACTAGAAGAACTGACAGAACATGTAAATGCTGTTGCTGACACAATTCGCTAAAATCCGGATATGATTTCAAGTACGACGAATTCAAGCCTGTATTGACAACGAAGGGCGTCATTTTGAGCAGTTTTTGTAAATTGAGTACATTATTCCATTCCACCCACACATTATTTGTTATTGAATAATAATGATTAATATTTACATTGGTGTTATTACTGACCTATGACACTCCTCATTTTCCCGTTGAGTTGTGTCACTATTTTTTGCTAAAGCGTTATTTCGGACGGTACTTGACTCCATGTTGACAAATAAGAGGACCGCTGTTCGCAGTTTATCTATTGTTTATTTTATCTCTTTAAGGAAAGCTTTCTCGAACAATCGTTAGAAGACTCAGATTGACAAGTGCTCTCTTACGGATTAAAATCATTTGCACTTCTTTCCATAACACGCTGGGGTGTTATTGCAATAATTACAAACATTTAAACTGGTGACAGAATTCGTCACATGGAACACCTTGTTTATTGCCATGTTTGCGAAAATTTGTGTTGTGTTGCTCCTTTAATACTTTCAACAGATAAAAACATTCCTAATCGTTTTTCGGGCAAAAAGTAAATAAGGTTTTTGTCACCTTCTTTCCATTAAAGCCATAATTCATAGGCGAAGATGCATTATTGGGATAAATCTATTTCGAATTTTCACTCCGTTTGAGACACGTTTTCGCAAAAATGGTAACTAGAAAAATTGTTACATTTGAGGAGTTCTATCTCTAGTTAAAATGTTTGCATTCATTTTCATAACACCCTGTATATACACTCTGACTGCTCGACTGTAATAAACGAAAGGTTATAGATGACGCAAAGCGCACCGAACGAAAAAACGAACGCGCTCTGAATACGACATTTTGACTGATTTTTGTTCTTTTGAGTGAATAACAATAGACCCTTGAGCATAACTTGGCACTCATTAGATAGGACCAATTTTGTTTGGAACCTTGACCCCTAATTTTAAAGGTTGTGAAAAATTGCCACCGTGGTATCACCCAATCAAAAAATTATGTTTACTAGTTAAAAGCATGTCAAACTTAAACGCACTATTCAAAAGTAACAGAATATAAAAAATATGTGGTCATAAGTTATAACAGAAGACAATAATTAATTGCCCTAAAAATTGAGAATTCCACCATGTGAAGATTTTCCTAAATAACTTTTCTAATACAAAATAAAAACTAGTCAACAGATAATATTTTAAAAATTTGAAACTTTTAAACATTTTGTAATACCTAAAACTAACTAAAATTTATTTTTGATTTCAAAAACAAAACTAACTGCTATTTGCATCATTAAATTACACAGTTACCATTGTCTTAGCTAATGTAACTGAGGAGGTTAACTAAAAGGTTTAATAAGCGATGTTAACGCTCTTTTTACAGATTAAATACAAGTAGACAAACTATTTATAGCAATTTAATAATTGGATTGACATTTAAATGTCATAGGACGTTGCCTTGAGTGATCAATTCTACAGTATATTATTCTTTATTTTTTCACATAGGTTTTGACAAAACAAATTATTCAAAGGCATTGTCAATTTGTTTTCTTTTCGATCACTCTATATTACAAAAGTTTAAATAATTTTGTAATAAATTTTATTTCATCATAAACGGTGTAGTAGAACTTATTACATAACAAAAACATCAGTCAATAAGTCGTAGATAAAGGAATAGATTTTTCAAATACGATACAATTAGTATAAGTTATCTGATAAGCTTTCAGTTTTGCATTTTAGGACCTAGACTTTATTTATTGTATAATATAAAAAATTATATATATAGAAGTGGTATTTTCAAATTTAAGTTGGAACTTTGAAAATCGATCTTTAGACTTTATATTTCAAGATTTGAACATTGTAGCTCGAATTTTCACATATAATTGATTGCATCGAGTTTAAACTGTTTTAAGTACATACATCATTTTTACTTTATTATTATTTATTTTCACTTTATTATTTATTTTTAACTTAAATTACTGGATTTTTAATAATAATTCTGATCTACAAACTTTTAAACTTTAACTTTTACACATCCCAGTTCTATTTTTTTTAAATTTGTGGAGTTTAGCAAAATATATAATATACATCAAGCTCCGATTGTAGTTTGAATTCCTGAAGTTCACATTCCCAACTTTAGACTTGATTTTCTCTTCTTTAATTTTACTTTTATTGGATTTTCTCAACTTTAGAACATTTAAGACAGGAAATTTAAAACATAGATTCAAAAATTTAACAATTAATATCAAAAAAAGTTTGGGTTATGGTTAATTGCACTGGCGCTTTTAGTTTTAAGCAATACTTAGTTCCTTTACTGCCCTTCGCCACAATGATCTCCCTGGTTTTTAGAAAATATTTTATTTTAAAATACATCATAGGAATTTGCATTGTATAAACTTTAGATCGTGTTAATTGTATTTATACTTGCTATAAATTTTCAAATAATTTTCGCACATGTTTATCTTTTATTTTGTCAGTTCTAATAACTTTTCAAATCTAAGAAGTAAAAATGCTATGACTAAAAAATATTGTTTGATACAGTCATGTTTGTTACGTTTTGACTGACTACTGTCATTTTTGCATTTATTATTTTTATTCTTAAATACAGACTATTTTAAGGTTAAAAATATCAGTGTATTTCACTAATGACAAAATTCAAATGTTTACGGCCACATCCAAGAAGAATATTTAAACGAATTAACACAGTTGTAAATTTCCCAAAGTAGATACTGTCGGGGCATTAAAAGAAGAAAAACATAAAAGCTATACAATACGTTAAGTGGAAAAATTATTAGAAACTGCCTATTTGTCACAAATAAAATTTTGCGTAAACTGGATGAATAGAAGTAGTGAAAATCTAAATATCCAGAACTTATATCCTTATACTAATCGAACAGTCAAACAATTTTTAAGTGAAAACTTTTCGAACGAGTGAATTTGGTTTGTTGAAATGATGAAAGGGTATAAGAATACTAAAATTGCTTCCAGAGCATATCTGAAGAATACTTTCACGGTGTGTGTCACTTTGATTCTGAAAGTTTTACATCTTAAAAACAAAAAAATTTTTTTCTTCTTAATAGGCTGTACCAATTAATAAAAATCTTATGACAGTCTAGTGTCTACAAAAACACTATTTTGATAAAAAATTTAATCTGTATTGCTCTATATTTTCCTACAAAATTTTTTTTTTAGAAAAATAGGTCAAACTAACCAAAAGTCACAGTGTTTATTTAATTTTCTGGTAGTGTTACCTGCAAAATATTTTTGTTTGCCTGAAGGCATGTCGTAACGTCATTCATTCACAGATGTCATTCAGTCTAATACCTGTCAACTTGAGATGTTGATCTTGTATTTGTATTTGTTTATTGTGATCATAATCGTGGTTTTGGCGTTGTTTGTTGTTTTTTTACAAAAATCAGTTCTTTTCAGGAGCTTTTTACGTTGTTGTAACTATTCAAGCCCTACTGTCATTTATTAGAAAAGTTATGTCAGTTAATATTACGACATACGTTTTCCAAAACAAATGTTGTTCACAACTAATGCTACCAAATTATGAAATGAATACCCGATACTTCCTAGGAAAATATGTAAATATGTAAATATGTAAATAAAATAAATATCATATTTTTGTCATTCGATATAGGAAAAATTATTTTTTATTTATTATTTATTTAAATTATAGAGCAGGTAAAACAAATTTTAGAAATTTGTATGAGTACACGATGTCCGGAATACGAAAAAAGTGTTTGAAAAATTCCATGTTTTCAACACAAGTGTTAAAAATGCATTAATAAAATATCTACAGCAACAATTACGATAAATGTGGCATCATATCGACTAAAAGGTCCTCAACAATGTGCAACAAGGTAAATAATATAAATGAAAATATGGATATAAGTTTTTGTTCATTATTTAATTCTTTGATTTTTAAAAGTCAACTTTGTAAAATGTGTACGTACAGAGACTGTTGTGATATGTATTTACTTCTTGGAAAGTGCGTCTCTAACAACAGCAATGCTTTAACCTGTTCAAAATTCCAAAATGAGGTAACGCCTGTCGAAATGCAGATGAGCGAAACTGTGAACATTTACTGTAAATAAGTTTCGATTTCTTTTTATGATTACCATTGTAGATTTGTATGTATTAGTTTTTTTTCTTAGTTGCAAATCGTCTTTAGTTTCGTCTTTAATAAAAAATAAACATTGTTCCAATGGCACTATCTCCATGAAATAAATTATTATTATTATTTATAGAAAAAAATAATTTAATTTTATCAAAAAGATGTCTCTATAAACACTAGATTACCATAAAAAAATTATTCAAATCGGTAGAGCTCATTTAGAAAAAAAGTTTTTAATTTTTGTCTTTTCTCATTGTTATTCAAATTCTAGTTGATCTTGAGATGTAAAAACTTCAAAATTGATTAATTGTTGCAGTACAAACACGTGAAATTTATACATGTAAATCCCTGTGATGCATTTATGAAGAATTGCACTGTATAATGTAATAATCCTTGTAAATAGAACTGGAAATTATCCCCAACTCAAACGCCTATGTCATTGCAAAACATTTCCTCTAAACCAAGAGGGTTACACACTAGAAGAAGTTTCCTGAACTAAATCAACGTAACCGACCCAACAAAGCCTACAAATTTACATAACGCATTTGACCTATTGTCAACAAAATATTAAGACAAAATTTACTACGTGACTCTTCACAAATACCACAACGTATTGTGATCGTTTGTTCGCATTGTAGTAATTTTTCAATCAACAAACCTTTTCGGTTTTTGAACCGAACATTATTATTAAAACGGACAATGACTTGGAGGATTAAAACCTGTATTATTCTCCACAAGTGTGCCTTAGATCCTTAGAAGACTTCAGGAGGATGATTGTTCACTCAAATGTTAGACGTACTTCAGAACTTATTGCGTAGGTACACTATTTATGTGAAGTTCGTAGTTTGTTCAACGTGAATTTAAAGCATCAGTGATCAATAGATGTTGAGAACCCAAAGATAACTCGTGTTTGCAATTCAAATGTATAATTAACTTTCAATACTTTTAATTAGGAGAAATTTCCAGTTTAATGCAAAGCGATGAAAATTCTCCCCTTTGCTCGATAATATGAATAGAATTAAATGTGTTAAAATTTTACGTTTTTTGAAGTTCTTTGTGGCATAAATATAAAAAAGCAATCAATTTAAAATTGTAAATGTTTGGTTTGAATTTTTTAGCAATTTACTTTTAAGATCCTATTCTTGCTGAAGCAATCAACGATAGGTAAACAGATATTTTATTCTGCTTTTACTTAATTAGATAAAGTTTCTCTTTACCATATACATTAATTCTGTTAACATAATGTAAGCAAGATGTCAGCCTTTAATTTTCATTATTTATTTGTGAGTCTTGAAATATAATAAATCACTTAGAGATGCAAAGTCGTAAACACACGTTATCTTTGAGCCTTCTTTATAAAACTGTGTTTTCAAGATGTTTCATTGTTACTGTAATGTTTGCCTAATTTATTTATATGCGGTAGTACAAAGTTTATAACTTCATTTTTATTATTTTTTAAAAACATTATAAATGATAATAACTCTTAATTTATTCGAATATAACAAAAACATATCTTACATGCTTACATACATGCTTGTAATTTAAATATTCAACAACTTTCAGAAGAAGAAAGTTTGTTATCCTGTATTAACAAAGGATTTGTATCAAGAAGTTAACAAGGAAAATATACAGAGTGTGCTAACACTTATGTTCCGGCGTGTAAATCCATTTAATTATTAAGTTATCAACACGATTTCTTTACATGTAGGAGCAATGTAGCGCTACAAATTGGACCAAACATATTTTCTCTATTGTTAATCATAGCAAAAAGTCTTTTTTTTTCAAAAATCAAACGCAAATCCAACCTACCTTGTTTTTTTATAGTGAAAAACATCAAAACGAAAATGAAATATGAATTAAAACATGTGATGCTGAGAAATTAATTTATATGTCACTTTTCCACAGCCACATTTCCAGAGTTGGCATTAAAACCTCTTTTTTGCAGGTAGTAATAGTTACAAACAGTTAATGCCAAGAAAAATTTTGATGCCTACCTTGGACATCGGCTACAATTTAAAGGTTTCAAGAGAAAAATTATTGCATGTTATAAATTGTAAATGTAGGTATATGTAGGTTAACACTTAAGGAATGGTTAAGTTTGAAACTTATAAAACTTTAATTTTTATTATATTATACCGATGAACTTAATAGGTAGATATAAATTAATTTTTATGCAAACATTTTTAATACACCTACATGTGGCAATGTAATTACTAGTATTTAATAGCTTCAAATTTAATTAAAATCTGCTTTAAGCATATTTACAGGTTTTATTACCAACACCAGGAAAAAACTATTAATGTCCTAGAAAACAATGGATTTAAAAAATATATATAAAAAAATATGTACACTAAACTAAAATACAATTTATTCTTAAATTTTTAGTGTTTAGGTTAACAGATTTTCAGTTTCTTAGCTTCTGCTTTATTTTACACTTTTCGAGTTTCACCTTTTTCACATTTTCACAAATTAAATTTTTTTTCTTTAGCGTATAAAATTTCAGGTTTTCATGCTTTTTAGTATAAGAAATTTTTATATTCTAGACTTTTAGGTATTCAGACTCAATTTTCTAGAATATTGAATATTAGGTGTTTTTATTTCTGGATTTTATATTTTTAGAGCTTTAAGTTTTTAGTTTTCCGGGTTCTACCTAAAAACCTACAAAGGTGCTCGTTCATTAGGATTTTTAGATTCTCCGGCTCAGTTTTTTAATTTTTCTTTAGATGTTTTAAACTTTTAGATTCTAAAGTTTTTATGTTTTAAAATTTTCAATTCAAATTCTATGTTTTTAAAATGCTGATATTGTCATATTTTGAGATTCTTAGATTCTGCGAAACATTTTACGAAAACAGTTTAAGAAAAATGTCACAAATTTGGATAACACTGTTACTAAAGTAACTGTAATTTTACTGTTTACTACGATAAAAAATCAATTAGAAAACCGGAATATAATTGCACGATATTGTAATCTCAACTTGTCTGTTATAAATGTACCTATTGCCGTTAATGTCGATAAGCTGGTAAAACATGAAACTCAGTTTAAGTCTTGTATATAACTTTTAGGGTGAATACAACTATTAAATTAATAATATAAATATAATTTTTAGAACTTTCGTTTGGAATTTTGTTACGATGTTTACAAAACAATAAATAGTAACTCTCCCTAATTCATTTCATTAAGTAACAACTAACTTTAATAGACATTATTTATAAGAATCAAGAATTTGTATCATAATAAGTAAATATGGAGTTAAATTAAATTAAAATCTGTTGTATGCTTTAAGCTACATTTGGAATATAATATAAAATAAAATAAATAAGCCAGTCTAGAAGAGAAAATTTTTCTAATCTACAAAACTACGAAAATGGTACTGATATATATATATAGTCATTTATATATATATATATATATATATATATATATAAATGATTCACATCTAAAACTTGCAACTAAAACTTAATTTAAAATTAATTGTTCTTGATTCTTCAAATAATTAAGTTTTCAGTTTTCTAGATTTGTTTTCTTTTTTTAAATTCTAACATTTAAAATTTTTAGATTTTTATTAGATTCCTCATAGGAACTTAAAAATTGATAGCATAAATCTAAAAATGAAAGAACGTTATTATCTGGAGATTTAATCATCTGAAAATCAAAGAATATTTAGAGATGTTTATAACGATTTAAGTTTAAACTATAAAAATTTGAAAACCTAAAACCTTAAGAAATGTAGAAACTTAAGAACCCAAAACATTTATAACAATATTAGAACTTAAATACTTCAGAAACTAAAAACTTTAAATATTTGAAGTCTAAAATATTAAAAACTTTTAAAAAACAAAAAAATTTACATTTTTAAGGAACAGAAAGCTCAAAAATGTGGAATTGAAAACTGTGCAACTAAAAACCAAAAAAAACTGCAAAATTTATAAATATTGTGAACTGGAAACTTGTACAGTTTTACAAGATTTTTTTTACAAGAATTTAAAAATCTCAGAATTTAAGAATCTGAAAATAAAAAAATTCACAAACCTATAAACATAAAGGTTTAACTGATAACTTTAAATCTGAACAATCTTAGAAGCACTCAATCTAAAAATCTGAAAAATATATAAACAAAAGCTAATAAAATTAATATACTTAAACTATACAAATATAATTAAAAAATATGCATAATATAATTAATAGATAAATTTTAGAACAAAAAATATAAAAGGCTGAAATTTAGTAATCTCAACATTAAAAAAAAAGAAAAGTTTAAATTTTTGAATCTGGAATCTGAGGTCTTAAGAAAGTATTTGAGAATCTCAAAGCCTCAAAACTGAAACTTTAAATACATAAAAACCAATTAACTTAGAAATATTGCGACTCAAAGCATTTGAGAATCTAAATCTCTACAAAGTCATTTAGACATTTGGAAAGTTGCTAGGCTGAGAAATTAAGAATTTAAGAACAATTTTTAGCTTTGAATGGTTTCTATATTTTCGTTATTTTTTTTATTTTTTTAACGTCATTTAAGATATTTCTTCGCAAAACTGGCTTATTTTTTTTTTTTAATAAAAACCTTAAAATGCGACGCAAGATTTCCTACCCTTTGTTTTATTTTGTCCACCGTAATTGTTTCGTCCGACGCCAAGAATCCTATCGCAGTTTTCATGCTTTTGTTTGAAACGTTCGTTCTACCCTACAATATTTGCGCACCAATGTAAATAATAAATATGACCTGGACATGCTCAATAAAATTGTATACATAAATTCCTTTAGCAATTTTATCTGCAGTAAGTAATCACTTTTCATCTACATCGTGTAAATTTAGATGTAGAAGTTCTGAGTATTATTTTTATTGCTACGACTGTTAGACCGTCAAGTGATTCTGAAATATTAGAATCTATAATGTACAAAAGTATCTCAACGAAAATTTTATAAAAAAAACTTGGGCAACAACCTAGAAAGTAATGAGTTTTTAGATTAGATTTTAAGGGAGACAAAAGTTGACATAAAATGTACTACATTCTTTAAATTACACCCTCGTGCGGTAAATTCTCGAGAATTTTAAGTAGCAGGAGGGCTCATGGTATTTTTATCCTTCGCGCAACTCCAGATTTTTTATAATTTTATTTATATTATTTTTGTTCCGCATCAAAAGTTGAAAGTTTAGCTAATTTAAGTTGTGAAGACTGTTGAATGCGGACGAATATATTTCTATGTTTTTTGCGACTTATCAAAGTTGTCGGGCGATATTTATTCAGGTAAAATATTACTTCGCTTCTTAGTGATGTATTTTTAAAACTCGTACAAAGTGCTTTCTTTAAAAAATAGTTTTAAACCCTTTAAAAGGTTGGTGAAGATTAAAACATGTTTTTACCAATTTCTTATTATCTCTAAGTTGCCACTTGAGAGAAAGCTAATATTATAAACTTAACAACTTTTACCATAATTATGTCCTAAAAAGAAAACATCAAGTTTTGTGGTTACCAGTAGAAAAATTATTTTTTGTGTTTTTTACAGTTGAGGCTTCAAACAAAGATATGTAAATTTTCAACACATCAAGATTTTTGAACAACTGACTTTGTTTTATTTAAAAAAATTAACACTTACTAAATCATGAAAAGAATTAACACTCTCTTTATAAAAATAAATTTATTCCGAGATTTTTGAAAAAATATTAGATAATAAACAATACATCAGTACTAACAATACTAACAGAAAATGTTAAATTTGAAGAAAAGGTTGTGTGTAGAAAATGGCAACACTGTGTAATCTCACCTTTGTTAAAAAAAAAAAAATAATGGAAATTGCGAAAACTAATTTAAAACTGTCAAAAAATTGACTTTTGGAAAAGTTTGATTTTGTTACATTCATATCATGTTTTTGGCAAGTGAGTATTGTGCCATGTACCTAGTTCTTGGAGAGTGCGGTGGAATCAAAAGAATTCAAAGGCCAAAAGACAGAATATTATTGAAGGACGAAACCACCTAGCATAAACCTTATAAGAAGATTGGATCAAAGGCTAAGGGACAATAAAAGCGTAATATCAAATTTAAAAGTAGTACTTCCTGGCTGTTCAAGAACTACTAGGACTGCAAGGGCCGAAGAAGCGATTCTTAAAGCTGTGCATGCTAACCTTCAGGTTAGCATTCGGCAACTTGCTCGGTAGCTCGGTGTTCCATTTAAAATAATAAATCAAGTTATCAGGGAAAAAGTTACACCTGTACCATTACACAAAGGTGCAGGGTTTCCTTCCCGAAGGCTATGCTCCAGAAGAAATTTTTTACAATGGGTTTTGGAGAAAAATGATGAATTTTTGAAAAATATTTCGTGACCAGACTCTTTTCAATAGAAATGGTATTTTTAATAAACATAATTATCATTATTATGGGACGGAAAATCCACAATTGAATATGGGCATCAGCGATAATTCAGTGTTTACATTTGGGCTAACATTATTGAAAATAACGGGACGAGACATATGGTTACAGATGGATGGCGCTTCACCACATTTTGCGTTGTCTGTAAGATAATGGCTAAACAACAATTATGGAAATAGATGGATCGGACGTGTTTCACCAAATGCCTGGCCTCCACGTTCACCGGATGTAAATTCTATGGAGTTTTTCTTCTGGGGATACATGAAAGGCATGATATAACGTACGACACCAGCCCCTCTGGAAGAATTGCAAGAAAGAATTTCTGATGCAGTAAATCATATTAATGACCAAATGTTGGATACAATTGTAGGCAATTTACGTAGACGTGTTATGTATGTTTATTGGCTCAGGTCGAGTATTTAATCATATTTTATAATTTATTTAATTTAACTTGTTCCTATACACCTACGTATTGCGAAATAATTAAGTATCAATAAATCAATCAATCCATTATTCATTCTGGATTTACAAGTGCACTTTACTAAATAACAAAATTTATTAAACTCAAACTTTGTAACTACTACCCACAGTGTTGCCAAATTAGCTCAAGAATACCACTCAATATCTCAAGAAGTATGGTATTAATATAATATGCTAAAAAAAAATCTCCACATTTTTTTTTTAAATAGTTTAACTTACTAGTAAAAGTCATTAAAGCAATATAAACTCATCATGGAAATATTTTTCGGTCTTGTATAATAAACGGAAACTTTTATTAACTACATTTTTAAATAAATATAGATAAAATTTTGATTTATTTGCTATTATACAGTATTTTATTGCGTGTACTAATGTTGGAAAATTTGTCAGAAAAAAATTGAAGAATATTAAAAACGGAGCATAATGTTGTTTAGGTGATGTCATTTATAATAAACTGTTAGTGCTGAATTAAACAAATCAAACTAACCAAATTAAAACTGCAACTAATTTAAAATGTTCTTACATTTTTTACTGGGAAAAAGTCGAGTAACACGTTTAGTTTTGTATAAAAGAGCTAAATTATTTTAGTCTTGATACAAAACTTTTTTATTATTTGTCGTGGCAACTTAAAAGTTTATACTAAATTTCTTAAAATTTTAACGGGCCAATTTCAACTTGAGTTACAATGACGCAAACTGCGACGTTCCCATGGAGATAGCTCAACTGTGGAGAAGCAAAGAGACGTCGAATTTGAAGTCGTTTTACCGCTCAGACTTGTGGTACAATTTTGCATTAGTACCTCAAAGCGTTGCGTCACCGCGCAAAATTGACATTTGATTACTGCAAATATTCGTGTCGTGTAATATCAAATAGAAGCAAAAAAAACAATGCAATGTGTGTAGGATCATTAGAAACAGCGTTAAGAAAATTTATATCAAAAAATGCACTAGCGCAAATAATCGGTAATTGTTCTAGTGCAAAATTATCGCATAATTTGACACTGATTGGTTGATTTTTAAAAATTTAAGACTTCTCATTGGCTTGAGTAATGTAAAGGAAATAGTCTTTAAAAAAACTTAAAATATATAAGAACACCAAATTAGTCTTGAATAATTCCCAAATCCTTAAAGCGTATTTAAAGGTTACCATGCAGCTTTTATCGAAAGACTTCAAAGACTAAAACACTGTTTTATTTTTTGTTAATAATGAGTTATAACATAAATTTTCAGGCTTCTATTTTTAAAAATATCATATTTCTATACAGCAGTCTTGTTAGTTCAAGGCGGTTTTTGACAAAAACTTTGAATTTTATGAACAATAAACGGGCGTGTTTTTTTTTTCCCTCAAAATCTATAAGTATAATTTTAAAGGTTACCACTGAAATAGTTTTTTATGTTTTATTGATTTCACTTAAATAAAAGTAAGAGCGGAGCTGATATCTTGGTTCTTAATAAATACTCTTTTTTGTTCAATTTCTATAAAAATAACTTGAAATATAATCATAAAATTTCGTATAGATAATTAAATAAGTAAAAAATATTATACACTTGTTGAAAAAAAAATGCTTTTTTTTCACACTTTTGACTACACGTACCCCCTTAATATCAAATTTTATATCTTCAACTTGAAAATTGATAAAGTTTATATATAAAATTACTTCCCCTGTTTCACTCCTTTCAGAGTTGGTTTTCAAAAAACGCTATAACATAATATAGAGTGCACGCACAAATTTTCAAGAATCATATTATAAAGGTCAAACAGCTACTATTGTATAAAAGGGCTACATTTTTTTATGCCTTAATAATAACTTCTCTGTAATTTGTGGTGACAACATAAAGTTAATTCTAATTTCCTCATAACATAAACTCATTTAACTCAATAAAAATATATTATTATCCATTTCAGTAACAAAATTTTTAGAAAATCTCAAAGGAGATATTTTAGCTTTAAATTCGAACGAAACGAAACTTAAGTTTCTTGTTTGAGTTTGAAATATTATTTAATTTTTTTTGATCATTACTCAACATCAGATTCTAGTGTATGGATGTGTGTTGTTGCAGCAAAATCCTTATTATTGGACATTACATTACACATAATGGTGTGTTCACATTTTGTTCAAAACTTTTTTCTTTAAAAGTTGCTGACATTTTCGTGTTCCTTTCAGTATCTTTGCTATCGACATGAATGAAAACTGAACCAAAGTTCGGGAAAACAGATTCCTCTCTCATCACGTTCACCATTTAATATAAGTTCCAATAATCTTTGATTAGTTTTAATTTGTTGTGTTAGAAATTTCCTGCAGAATAATTTTTATAGGCCTGTTATTGAGTAAACCAATAAATTATCTCGATAAACAGTAGGTATAACTGTCGACGTACCTTTTATTAGAGTGATTATGATAGCAATTATTCACTAAAATGTGTTTATGTCTATGAACCGTAAAAATATGCAGTATGCACACAGGAAAGTGTTTTTCCTAAGTTTGTTATTGGTACTACTGAGGGTCTTTGGCCCGAGATTTTATTAGTTAAGTAAAGGTAAAACGTTAATATTTCCCAAGATAGATGCATGCAAATAAATAATTTGAAAAATCTCTTGGGAGCTATGAATAGCGGTTTATATCTTGTATCCATCTCAAATCTTCATCTCACTCCTTTACAAAAGTAAAATACTTTACTGTCACACTAATTCGTCTCACACTGCATTTCTTTATAAATCTCTTCGATTTTGATTACTAATTTCTCTTTTAAATATTTCTTTCTTTACTTTTGTGAACAAACCATAATGCCTCATTTCATTATTTTTTTGTTCATCAAATGAAGCTGTAAACATTACCGTGATAGCTCTTTTTTGCGAAAACTGGGGTGTATTTATGATAACATCAATTTTCCATTTATTTCTTTATTCATTTTTTTTCGTAATATTATGGCATACATCTTATCGCGGAGCTAAGTGAAGTATTTCAACTTTATTACCTTTTTTATGTGTACAAATTATATCTTTCCTCCACTCTATGGAAAAACCCTTACCTTCCTAAAGTTCATTCATAGTCTTACACGTCCTTTCATTTCGTCGTAATATCTGCACCTTCTTCGAATTCCGTCCTTTCTCAAAGCTTTTTCTTTTTTAAGCCGTTCAATTTGTCTCAGAATCTCTTTCATTGAAAGCTAGGTTTACTGTAAGTTTTCTTTTATTTGTTACATTTATTTACACTTTTTTTTATTATTTTGATATTTATATTTATGCACTTCTTGTTTTAATTTAATTCATTTAATTAATTTAATTATCTCTTCTACCTTGTTTTGTTCCTGATTTTTTTCTTGGTAATACTTTTTTTTTCTCAGCTTCTGTGCATTGGGCTACTATTTCTGCTTTCAAATTTATTTTTTTCTAAAATCTTATTTTAGTATTCTCCAGTCTTGTACCTCTTTATCTTCTTTTTTTGTAGTTTTGTTTATGTAGGTTCCTTAGATTGCTTGAATTTTTTTGAAAAGTTTAAAATATACCTACATTTTCTACAATTATCTACAATTTCTTGAATTTTTTTAACTTTGGATATAAGTTTTTTTTTTATTAAATGTTTTAAATTTTGTGGATTTTTTGAAATTTCAAAATTTTCTAAACTTTTTGGAGTTTTTATACATTTTTGATTATTTTTTTAATCATTATTATAAAACTTTTTTTTTATTTTTAGTTTTTTTTTTTTAATGTATTGGTTGGCATGATTTTGTGCCGTTTTCAACTTTTCTTTTAATTTTAAATTTTTATTTTTTTAGATACTTTTAATTTTTGGTTGCCTTTTATAATTAAGTTTCTTCAATTTTATAAAAAATTTAAATTTCTAATTCTTTTGATTTCTTAAATTTCTTGTTCTTCACATTTTTTTAAAAATAGATTTTTTGAATTCTGTGTTTTTTGGTTCTTTTGGAGACTTTGAACATTTGATGATTTTTTGGATTTAGTGTATTATCTAGATTGTATAAATTCTTTATATTTTTTGTATTAGTTGTATTTTTGGTTTATTTGAACTCCGGATTTTAGAAGACTTCAGATTTTTTTTAGATATGTTAATCAGAAATCTCAAAAATGTTAGACTCTAAGGACTGACAGCTATAAACGAACTTTCTGTAAAAATGCATTATCGAAAAATTTAAAAATCAAGAATTTTAACAATCGGCGTTAAAAAACTTAATCCAAGAATTTTTAATCTGTAGATTTAAAAATTTAGAGTTGTGGAAATATGAAACTACTTAAAAGTGGAATCTTTAAATATAGAATTAGTAAAATAAACCTTTTTAGATTAAAAATACATAAGATTAAAAAGTCGAAAATATAAGATTCTATAAGATCAATTCATAGTTATAAAATATAAACACCTATAATAAAAATATGCATATTTAGTAGAATTTTAATACGTATAAGTACAAAAATCTTAAAACTAAAAATTCAAATTAATCAACAAACCTTTCATTTTAGCATCTCAAAAATCTCGATATGAATATCTAGACATTGATAATGTATAACTGATAAGAAGATAACAACTTAGTCTGCATAAAAACTGAGAATTCAGGATACTTTCTACAATAGAAGAATTCGCATACTGTATTGAGAAGCCAAGATTTAAGCATAAAATTTAATTTTACTTATAAATATAATAAAAATTTAGGTAAATAAACCCTCACTAAGTATTTATAGCTTTTTTTGAAAGCTGTTTTGCTGTAGTAATCCGCAAATTTTTATGATTTTTTAGTTGTACTTTATGTAAAAATAAAATATCTGCAATTTTCGGAGTATTTTAATTTCATAAACAAAATCATAAATTACAACAAGAAAAGCTTTGTATTTTTTTTAAACGTAATAGTTTACATTTTGGGGCGTAAGCTTGAAGGAGATTCAAATAAGAGATTAAACATATAAATTAGATAATTGTTTTGTTACGATTTTTAATCTAATTTTAATTTAGCTGGAGACGCAGATGAATCGTTTAAGTTCTTCCATTTTAGGATGATAAGTGCATTGGTCCTTCTAGTTTCGTCTTTTTGCTTGCATTGTTCCCTTCATCGACTTGTCTCCTTCATTTATCAGAACTTTGCTGGCGATGAAGCGATGAACTCCACTCTTGCACGGGTTTTGAACATCATTGACCATCTAAGTAACCTAAAACTAAAATCGCAGTATATGCTACATCTTCCTTTCTTTTTTATTCGGATTATTATAAAGAAATTTCGTATTAATGAGTTAATGAATTATTATTATATATACTGACAATATATAAAGTAATAATTAAATAATTAATATTCCTTGTTACTTCACTTATCTGTCAATCGCACACACTTAACTAATAATGAAAAAAAAAAACAGTAAGTTTAAACACCACAAAACAAATTTATGGTTTATGTAATATTCGTAGAGAGCGTACAAAGTTTGAAACCACGACGTCTAATTACAAACAGAAATATACTTCTTATCGCAAAGAAAAACAGCCCAATGTACGTTTGCAAAGTGCACCCGGTCGGCATTAGAAACAGGTGTTACAAATTAGAAGACAAAAAATACCACTTTTTCCGATAATGTGTCGTTTTAGAGTTTAAATTAAAAATACATGGGACCCCAAATGTACACCCTTATGGTATTGCGGTTTACACGTTTTTACAAAGTAAAGAAAAAAAAATCACACAAATAAACATAAAATAAGTTCGCTACAAATTAATCAGTAACAACGTGCCAAAGAGGCCGTTTCGCGTCTGCTGCCCGAGAAAAGTCGCGAGCGGTATTAACGCACTTAAAAAAAATTCATTGACTGTTGTCGTCAAAAAGTCGTAATACAAACCGTCTTGCCGCTAGTGGAAACTAAAAAACACCGGCGTGTGTTAAAACCGTTTTTTCCTGCATCGAGATTAAGCAGAAAAATTCCTTTTGCATACAATGAGTACAAAATTTATATTTAAAAAAGTCCTTAATAAAAAAATATTTAAGAAGACTTCGTTAGTTATAATTCCTTATGTATCTTCAGTCACTAACCGACTGGAAATAATTTTCTAGGAAATTAGTTTTCATTTTCGGACTAAACCTCCAAAGTCTTTTGGGTGATCCGAAAGGTACAGAAGGAGCAAATTAAAATTTGGGCATTTATGATTCAAAATGCAAAGATTATGATCAAAAATATATTGGGCAAACAAGAAGATCAAATTCTGACAAGATTCAGAACATGTAGCTCACATTAAATTTGAGAAATTTGAGAAGTCTAGTATTGCCTAACATGTTTTCGAAAAAGACCATCACGTACATTAGTCCTGTGTTAGGCTGACAAAAAGTGTAAATAATTGTTAATTTCTAGACATTTTAGACACAATAAAGAAAAAACAAAAATGTAATCATAAATGGTGACAACGGTCATAGGGGGGGGGGGGTATAGCCTCTCCTCCTCCATGTTCTTTCTTCGGTGCGGATTGTTGTAAATATTGTTATAGCAACAAAAATATTTATTTAAAATGTGACAAAATTGTGACAGTTTCCAAAATTAAATCGAATTGTTTTTTAATATAAACTTTACAGCAAATGAGTATTGTGAGATGTATTTAACTCTTGGAGAGGCAGAAAATTATGCAACATTAGCTGCAAGAATTTATGCCGTGCACTATCCTAAAACACGACATACCAGTGTTAATGCCATAAGACGTCTTGACCAGAGCTTGAAAGAAAATGGTGCTTCATTGCCAGATTAGAAAAGAGGACCACCTACAAGAAGCACTGTGGACACTGAAGAAGCGATTGTCGATACCACTAAAAATCCCAGAATCAGCGTCCGTCAAATAGGGAGACTTTTAGATGTTCCTTTCAAAACTGTGAACAGAGTTATTCGTGAAGAGCAATTACATTCTTATCATTATACAAAAGTGCAAGTACTTATGGATAGGGACTATGTACCAAGGACAGAGTGTTCACAGTAATTAATTAACAGAGATGAGGAATTTTTATAAAGAGTTGAATGGACCGATTGGTCTATGTTTACAAATAATGAAATTTGCAATTGATATTAAGTAATAAGCAACTATTTGATTAGGGGTGCGATGTTGCCATCTAGAGAATGATCTTTGCTATAAAATCCTAGTCTATAGGGCACTCACAAAATAAAATAAATATTCGAATTTAAAACCAGCGAATTTTAAATATAATATGGTTAGGTCCTAATGTTTAAAATTTAAAATTTAAGTTTTTTAAAAATAAATTTTTGTAATTAATACTTGTAATTTTTCATAAAATATAAAAATCTAGGAAATCAACTACTAAGAATTAATCTTAGTAACGAGAATATACCGGGTGATTTAGTTTGGTGTTCGCGCCCCTATATCTTCTTTATTTAAAAAATATCTATATCAAACTATATACTTATTTAAATCGCCTGTTAAACTACATCAGATGACGTTTCCATTTCAACTTTGCGATGACATGTGTCAAAATTACGACAGTCATTTTTTTTTTTTTCAAATGGTAGCTTATACTTTTTTTTGCTTATTCTTGCAGAGGTTTATTTTCTACATTCGACTACCTAAAAACGTTTAGTTTTGTTTTAACCTAAAAAAAGATGATTTTTTTTAGCCAGCCAGAATCCAGAATAAAAAGTAACTCCGTTGGATACTCTTGTATCGCACTCCGTATTTGGTCGCTTTCTCGTCCGTTTTTTTCTTGTTTTTTATTGTTTCTTTTTTTTAATTTTTCCTTTTTAAGTCTACGTTTATCTTTGATATCTAATAGATACTACTTTCTTTCTTACAATTTTTTTGTTATATTTCATTTTTTTTTTATGTTTCGCTCAGTTTTTGTTAAATCTTTATTAAAGTCGATATTCCATGTTCTTATATATCTTCGTTTTTTTTTATGATAAACTTTTTAATGTATTCTTTATTTTAATGCAATCTGTTGAAGTAAATCTTTTTTAAATAATCATTTTAAAAACATATCCTTCCAGTTTTGGAGTAGACCGTGTACTCCCTCTAGATTAAAGCGTTATGGGTCATCAAATTTCACTGTACGAATAACAGATACTTGTACGTAATGAAAAAAAATAATATTATAACGATTAATAACATTTTGATATTACCAGATTAAATTTCATACTCAATTATTCCTTCCGTATCTAAAAAGTAAACAGTTACCTAAATTTTAGGTTCTAAAAGCTCTTCTTTCTTTATTAAAACTTTATTAATACCTTATATTTTCCTTTATAAACGCTTCACGTTTTCCATGAAAAAAATCCGTTCCGAAGATCATACGAAACGTCTCGGATTTGTTTGTGCTCAAACAATTTTTATATATTCGAGTATCTTATAATAAATGTTTACTTTCATAAAAGAGAATTTAGGTATAAAGAACAATTTTGAAAATAGTTACAATGTAATATTTCTCCAATGTTTCACTACTCACTAATGACGATTTATATGAAAAAAAAAGTTAAAAGTTAAAGCAATGGATAAATGAGTTAATAAATTAAATCCGGAAAAAAATATTTGTCATTTCATCATATAAATTATTTTTGTGTTTACTGTTAAATGTGTTTTTCCTACCTACTTACAAATCAGCACGTGTCAGTAAATTACCTGCTGGCGTGCGTTTGTTGAGTGAGCCGTAAACAAATCCGCAGGAGAATATAAATGATTGAACTGAACCTTTATTTCTTTAAGAAAAAGCGATTTTTTTTCTTTCTTTCAAAAATGGTCATTGATAAGTATATGTGAACATCTTTTAGCTAGCTTGATGCATTTGAAAAAACAGATATCAAAAAGAGGAAAATTGTCCACAACGATGTCTTTTTTACTATTTTATTATTAGCATTAAATCCTAAATTTTTAAAACTTTCTTCATAACAATGGTTATTATAATACAGAATATCGATAAAAATTGATTCTAGGATACATTTGGTATATATATATATATTGTCCAAATTTATGTGGCGCTAATTTCCATCCAAATGTAAAATTTTAGTTTAAATATCTGTAGAAAATTACATATATATATATAAACTTATCAAAAGTAAATTGAGATATCTATTAATGATGTTAATAAATCCAGTTCAAAGTGTAGGATCAGTTTTTTGTTAACGTCAAAAGGGAAAGAAAAACATTTTCAGTTTAAAAGATCAATGATATGATCAGTAGTTATATCCCAAATGCATACCAAATACGCGAATACTATTACGAGTGCACGAAATCCACGAGTAAAAAAGTTCAAGGATGGCATGCAAGAGGGATATATGACGGACTATTTCCCAAAGAAAACTTCACGCAATTTAGATAGTAGAAAATTCACGCTAACAATAATAAAAAACGAAAAATAATTACTTTTGCATAAATTACGATAAAAAAAATCGAGATCGTAAAGGTACCGTAACTATGACATTTCAACTATAAACAAATACATTAATTAAAAAGACGCGCTTCCGATTGTGGAAACATTTTCATCATAAAAATGTATTCTGTTCGTTTTGGCCATTCAAGCTCGAGCAACACAATTGAAGAAATTGGCCAATTAATGCCTATAAATACAATAAAGGCGAATACTTGTGTGTGGAAGCAGTTTGAAGCATTCTGCAAGAAATGAGCTTATTCGATTAATGGAGATACTTCTACTACCCCACGTAGCAGACACTCTTAAAGATTTTGTTTTTAATATGAAGAATCAAGACGAGTCCGACTACAAAGAAGGTGTAGTAAAGACTCAGTGAAACAGAATCGGCAAGCTGCTACAAGAAAAATTTCACAAAGAATTTGGCACAACTTCGATCCATTTAAATATGTGGTGTTTAAAGGCGTGAGAAGTGCACGAGATGTAAAACGAAGACAGCTGCAAGTCTTTGGCGAGAAAAAAAAGTAGTACTTCAATTTTAAACGAAAAAAAACAGAAACAAAATCGTAGCTTTATGGGATGAAAATACTCCCAATGAGTTAGAAAGGAAATTTTATCACATCGTAGCATTAAAATTGGCTTCGCGGGGTGGGGAGTATCTAACAGCTTTTTTTGTAATAGAAAAAGATAGTTTTGGCACACATACAGAGCCAGCTGTTTATGGCCCAATGTTTAGTCAAACCTGCTAAGAAGAGGGAAAGCCGCCAGCCCAAAAGATCGATGTCCAGTAAGCTATTTTTATATAAAATCTTTTAATACTTACCTGTAACAGAAAATAACTTTTCAGACTGTTCCATGAACTTATTAAAAAAACATGATTTTCAAGTGGACTGCATCTACTGCTAATGGAATAAATGTAAAACTTAATAAAATAACAAATCATTCTAACCGATCAACAGCTGTAACTAATCTTGCGAAACGTGGTATAAGAGAACATGCAATTATTAAAATGACGGACCATTCAAAAATCTCTTTATAAACCCATATTTGAAAATCGATGGAAGTCACCATGAGAACTCAATTGCAAGTTACGAGGAGAATCCAGAAAAGAAAATTTCAGCAAACGTTGCTTCCAATGCAGCAGATAATTCGTATAGCAATTGTACTTTTAACAATAACTATCATTATTATTGTTCAAATACTAATTGTAACTTAAATCAATAAATGCATTTTGATAATAAATAGCCTGAATGATTTTAAAATGTCCAAAAATATTCGCTGTATGCACATGTGCAAATACCCGAGTATTTTCATGGTGCATCGATTATTCGGTGATATTCCTACGTTGCTAGGTGATTTTTGTAAAATGCGTTAATTTGATTGACTGAAATTTTCAAAAAAAAATGGTAATAAATGATAAGTGGGACGAGAGAAATCGAGCTGAAGATCGTCCTTCTGGCTCGTTGATCTTCGAGGCTAAATTTAATATGTACTTGCAGCTCCCAAGAATAGACAAAGATCATGATATAGTATTTCTAGAAATATTTGAAGACAAAATAGAGTATTTTTATTGCTCTCACAGTGGGACGTTAGTAGGCTTATGCCGGCAACCTAGCTTAATCCTCACAAAAGTGTCCGGGCGCCTGAACCGTACTATATATATATATATATTATATATTTCTTAGGAAATGTAAGATCTGATAAAATTTGACGTAGGGATTGATTTTTGGTTTATTTTTTGAATGGTTTTCTACCAAACTTCTCCCGAAATTGGCGGCCAATAGGGCATTTGTTATGGATAACGCAAGTTACCATTCTGTACAAACAATGAAAATACCGAATACAGGTTCAAGAAAGGCAGAAATCATGGAATTCCTCCAAGACGATGATCTCTATTACCAATATCATTATACAAAGAAACAACTTTTAGAAGTTCTACATACAAAAGATTTCAAAAAAAGTTTGTTACGTGGTCATTGTGTTCTGCGGTTACCTCCTTATCATTATGAATTCAACCCTATTAAAATGATATGGTCCATATTAAAATCGAGAATACGTCGGAACAACAACAATCCGAAATTTAGTGCTAGTGCCATTGAGGTAATAAGGACACAGGTAAACACAATAACAGAAAATGAGTGGTCCAATTGTGTCAAAAAGTTAATTTCAATTGAAGAAGAGTATAGGGAACGTTAAGTTAATGAACTCATCATATCTTTGGATACCAGCAGTGACGAAGAGGATAATGTTTAAAGTATTTTTATTTTATTTATTTTTGTTATTGTATGTATGAATATATTTTTCAAAAACCATGTTTTAATTTTATTAAGCCTAAATTTCAAACATTTGTCAAATGTGGCCTAAACAATTTTTTAGTCCGGCCCGCATGCAAGGAACTGCATAATTTTTACCTGCGGTAATGGGCGTCAAAATATTTATTAACGTCTCGTTGTGAGAGCAACAAAAGTACTTGATTTTGTTTTCAAATATTTCTAGAAATACTCTACTAGGAAAACTTCCAATAGGAAGTGGTTCTGTCTGGTTTTAATGTACCTTTTATGGCGAATTTAGACCACAAACGTGTTGAATTGTTTTTCTTCTAGAATCACCAAAAAAAAAACATGTTTGTGGATCAAATATTTTAAAATTTATTTCTTTTACTCTAAAATTTTATAGCTAAAACTGTTAATGAGTGAGTCAAAATTAATAATCTCTATATAAATCATCATAACATTTAAAAAAAAAACAATTGTTTAATCTAAATATTACAATTTCTAAATTAGTGATGCTATAGTGTTAAAATTCACTAAAATTACAGGTTTTAAAAATACATCCTAAAAATAAGCGTATCTAATATTTTTTTCTTCTGCTTTAATAAGTCAAAGATAGTAACCATAGTATATGTTATTTCTATTGCATTAACACTACCAAAAGTACAGCAAGCCAAAAACTGTAATTTTTGCAAATGTGAAATAGTTATTTACTTAACGAGTTCGGAAACTAAATTATTCCGCATGAGCACTTTGTTTGCAGCACGACTGTGGGAAACATCTTTCCGAAAGAGTTAGGTACAATATTTTTAAGTAATTTAGTTTCTTTTTTAATGGTGGGTTGGTAACATGATCTATCAACTGTAACTACATGCTAAATTTTTAAAATTGAAATAATTTGTCATATATTTTTTTAATTATTAACAAAAATTGTTAATAAATCAAAGTACAAACAAAGTAACAAAGTACAACAACGTGCCAAAGAGGCCGTTTCGCGTCTGCTGCCCGAGAAAAGTCGCGAACTATGAACGTATGAACTCATTTATTAAAAATTCATTGACTGGTGTCGTCAAAAAGTCGTAATACCAACCGTATAACGCAAATATCCCTCGCCGCTAGCGGAAACTAGAAAACACTGGGGTGCGGGAAAACCTTTTTTTCGTGCATCGGGATTAAGCGGAAAAATTCTCTTTCCATACAATGAGTACAATAATATATTCTCTCCTTTTTTTAAAAAATTTTAAATTTTTAAATTTCTAAATACTTTGAGTTTTAGATTCTAATTTTTTCAGTTTCCAGTTCTTAGATCTTATACCTTTCCTCTGACCTCAAATTCCATTCTGACTCAAAGGTTTTCAGCTTCCCAAGATCATGGATTTAAAATTTTAAAGCTTTTTTTTCTTCTTATTAAATTTATTAAATGTGATTTTTATATTTATCTGTGTTAAAATTTTTCGATTTTGAAGTACTCAGATATTCAGATTTTATTATACTTTAACTTTGATATGTTATTGTTTATGGACTTGAGATCTTAGTTGTTCGAAATGTTAGATTTTTAAATACTTAGAGTTATTACGCTTTACATTTTAGAATTGTTAGTTTATAACATTATCGAAATTATCAGTATATTTCATTCTTAGATTCCTAGATTTTTAGATATCAGATTTCTAGAGTTCAAGATTCTTTGTTTTTTAGATGGTTAAACTTTTAGATTGTTGGATTAGTAGACACTTAAATGTTTACATTCTGAAATTTTATATTTTATATTCTTAGACTATTAGATTTCTAATTTCCTAGATTACTAAATTTTTTGTTTCTTACATTTTTAAGCTCTCAATTATTGGATTCTGAAATTATACTTTGATAATGCAAAAAATCAAATTAAATTTTTTCATTTGATTAAAAATTTAATTTAATATTCTGTCTTAAGAATTTAAGATTTAAGAGTAACAGATTTTGGAAAAAAATAGTTTATCAGATTACCAAAATCCGCAATTTTTTGTATATTTCTTGTTTCTTAGATTTTTAGATTCTTATATTGTTAGATTCTCAGATTCTTAGAATCTTAGACAATCTAAGAACCGAAAGATCAACAAAAAATTATCAAATAGCAACCTAGAAATTAAATACTTGAAACTCTGGAAACTTAACTTCATAAATATGTATAATATAAGTATTTACCTAACAATCTTAATATTTTTGACCTTGATGTTCTAAAAAATTGGATATTTAGAAAATTAAAACCTCGATAACTAAAAAAAACTGAAAATTAAACAATCAAAGTGAGAACTTAAAAACTGATAATTTATAGAATGTATTAATTAAAAAATATATCATTTGAACACATGATAACTTAAGAATCATTAAAAAAATAAAAATTCTACAATTTGACAAACGCAAAATTGAGATAAAAAAAGTCGGAATTGTAATATCTAAAGAATCTAGAATCTAATGCAAAATATAATATTACTATTTAATATTAATGTTAATTACACTTTTTTTTGCAGCTGATCATTCTTGGAGTATGGGTCACATGCATTTTATACAGTTCTCCTAAATTTTACTGGAGTAACACAATCACGGTTCCCCTCAGAAAGTCTTCAGAAAACGAGACAATGTGTGTACCCAACCGAACCAAGTACAGTTCGGAACTCTTTGATGTTATTCATTTCATCCTGTTTTATAACATCCCTCTACTTATTATGTCGGTAAGTAAATATGTATACAGTTAGACTTTAAATTATTGTGATTTTTTTTATTGGTTTGGCAACAAATTTAAAGTCTTGTTGGCATAACTGTGTTTAAATTTAACAAAGTACAAGTCAGCTGTAATTACAAAGTCAAACTTCCTAACCTAAAAGTGACTCTCAAGAAATAAATTGCTAAAAATTATGAACACTGCCAACAGCTTCGGTTAACCAACCCACTAAATTAGTCATTCCGTTCGATATTTATTCAACCAAACATTTATTTTAGTTAATAAATGTTTAATGTAGATATGCTTATTTTAATTCTTTCAGTTGTTATATTCAAGAATAGCAATTTGTCTCTGGAACAGCTCCCAACAACTTAAAAAGCAACTAAACGCATCCACCAATGTTGACCAATATCAAGGGTTGTGTCGAAGACAATCCAGTCGTTACAGAATTGATAAAAAGGTAATTGAATTCTTTACACATGTGTGTATTTTCTCTGTGCAGGAGAAATGGGGTCTTTTATTTGAGGGGGAAACAAAAATATACAGAGAATAACGTAAATAATTTTCACAAAGTGTTTCAAAGTGTTTCTTCGCGTCCTATATTCCATTGTTGTTTAAATTACAGAAATAAAAATAATCACTATGCAGAAAATTTGTAAACTTTAGGTTTGAAGCATCCAGTAATTGAAAGCTTGTACAAAAAAACCCTCTTCAAAATTTTATTCATTAGCACGGCTTTCCGAGTATAAGTAGATTGGAATTTAAAAGCTTTCACGATAAAAATGTAACTGAAGCAATTATCTTTTCTCCTTAACCTAAGGTCTCATTTGCTTGTGGTGGTAAATATTAATGGAGTGTAAAAAACACGGAGATGCAAAACGGAATACTTAAATGTATTATGCACGGGTCTCAAGAAAATTTCAGTTTGGACTGAACATTTCTTGTTAAAAATTTAAGAAATATTTTACACGAGCCATCCGCAAAATACTCCTGCACGCTCTCGAAAGCAATTGTAGTGATTAAAGTTGACTACAAAAACTTATGACAATTTTTATTATAAAACTGCGAGATTTTAACTAAACACGACTTTTGAGATTGAGGAGATCGAGCTTTCGGTGTCTTTTCCAGATAAATATCGAATAAAGAAGTAAGTAATTTAGTAACGGCCAGAATAATTGATTCAATTCGATCAGGTTTCGCAACAAAATTTTGGAATATCTGTTGATTAACCTTTCCAATTCTGCTTTTAACTAACTACGGACTGGTTCTTTGGTCCAATTAATGTTATGGAAACCAATCAAACCGATGAAATCTGCTAATGTCGTCCCTTTAAGTCCCTGTATATCTGTAGCCTACGGGTGTACTGTTAAATCGTAAAATCATACAATCAAACCGAGATTGGTTTGAAATCTAATTCTATAAACGCTGTTTAATCAAAAGATGTTATCATAAATTTCTTTGATACAAGTCAATATTGTCACGATTTAATCTTCAATGATTCTCAGATTCGAAGAAAATTTTACGTGAACAAACATTTCGATTTCCTTTCAAAAAAAGCCATAAAATCGCGTCATTAGTGATACTCGCCGCGTTATAAAAATTTCACTTTCTTTGATTACCACCACTTTCCTCTACAAATCAGAAAAGTGCAACGCTGTAAATTATTTATTTGAATCTAAAAATAAACTTGAATAAAAGACCACGTTTACTTCGCCAAGGAAGCTTTTGATCCCAGTTAATCAAAGCTTTCAGTTTCTGAGGATTCTAGAATCAATTCATTATTTTTTCAGCCGACCACTAATGGGGACGCTAAACTATTACAAAACTCTTCCTCAAACAACATCTCGAATACAAACTCTAGTCAAAATGTACTAGCAGCACGAAGAGGAGTAATCAAGATGCTCATAATAGTTGTTTGTGCTTTCGCCATATGTAATTTGCCAATTCATGCTCGAAAAATGTGGCAGTACAGGTCATCAGATTATGACGGGGGATCCGACTTCAGTGCTCTCTTCACCCCGTTAACATTTCTGGCGACGTATTTCAATTCGGGGATTAATCCTCTGCTGTACGCCTTCCTCTCGAAAAACTTCAGAAGGTAAATTTTATATAATAAATTTTAAGAACTACAAAGCGCTGAAAAAATTACAACTTAATCTCAGACGTTTTATTCTGGTGCCAACTCACCATTACATTACAACTTGGTAAATTAAAATTTTACTTCAATGTTTAACCGAATGTTTTAATTTCTTAATTATAAAAGAACTTAAAAAAAGTTTAATTAATTTATAATTATACATCTATATTAGTTTAGTTTTTTAACCAAATTTAATAATTTTGTAGAAAGCTGTTATTGAAGAGACTTTAATTATGACAAAAGTTCGTTATGATCGACTATTCAAAATTCCTTTTAATTAAAAAAAATATTTTTTACATATTTAATATAAAAACCCAATAATATTTGTCTTAGAAAACATTTTTATCTCAGAGTGATAGCTGTTAATTCACATTTTAAAATTTAGAATTAATTTTTGCTGATAATAAAATTTTAAATGTTATCACTAACGCCAGACATCATGATCATGGTAATGATCAATTGAAGTGAATTTTTCATGATTCTTTTTAGATTATACAATTCTAAATTTTCCAGATTTATCTAAACCCTGAATTTGAGTTGATTGTAAAAGTTCATTTTAAAGATATGAATCCTTAATGTTCATATAACACAGATTTAGAACCAAAATTTTTGATATCAATGTTTAAGTAATATTTTTTAGATTTATTAAACCTAAAACTTTTAGTTTGTCTACTTCGAAATTTTTCATATTTTAAAGTCTTAAATCTTAGATTTAAATCTAAACTTTATGTTCTAAAGATTGATTTTTCGAAAAATTAGGAGAATTTTCGAAAATCTCTTTCACATTTTGAAAATTGTACAAATTTTGCAAAATTTTTGATTTTAAATATTCATTAAATTTTGAAAATTTTAAAGAAGTTTAGGAACTTTTAAAACAAAAAGTCGAATTAAGAGAAATTTGGACACATAAATTCAAATATATATATATAAAACATCTGTGTGTGAAATACAACAAACGTAGATGCATCAAGAATTTATTTTATCAAAACGTACGTGTTTTCTTGATGCATCTACGTTTGTTGTATTTCACACACAGATGTTTTATTAATATCAATAAACAATCTTGAAAAAGGCCTCTCGACCACTCTTTACAGTCTTCCCCTCCAGTACTTTAGAACAAGAATTATTAATACCAGAAAACAAGTAAATTTAGTCAATTTAGTGGTTGAATTATTTTTAAATTTGTTTTTGAGGTTAGCGTTGGTTATCAGTGGCGTCACCTTTGAGTATAAAGTTGACAATATAGACAACAAAAAATGTAGATTTTATTTACTTTATAAATGTGTGCCAATGATGCAAATAACTTTAACATTCATTCAAAATTCACCCATTATAATTTCTTACTCAATAGTGTTTGAGACCACGAGTTGTCGGCGCCTATGAATTTGAAGCTTTTGTTCAAGGAAATTTGTCTATGACGTGCCCGAAAATTTTCAACGCCTGCTTTGATTTGGATTCTTATTGATTACTTTATATATTTCAATTGAAAATTTAAATTAATTTACAAAATTAAAGAGGACTCTTTCAAAATCGAAACATGAATATATAGTAATCGTTCGATTTTTTGAAAAATCGCAAGAATTACGTTTTCTAAATTCTGGATTCTAAAAATCCTATATTTTAAAAAAAAATTAAAAAAATTTATGAAACCGTCTATAGCTGTTAAAAAAGGATTTCAAAAAATGACAATTATTATTTAAGAAAATATATAAACCTTTTTTATATAAATCAAGAACATAAACATTGTCTAGTTTTGCAAAATAGTATTTTAAATAATTTTTGACATTTTAAGATTTTGGACATTTTGGAATTCGTATATATTTTACGGTCTAGAACTTAAAGAAAAATTATAACAAATTTTAAAAGTTTTTGAATCAAGGCACATTCGAAAAAACACATATTTAGCGAAAGTCTACATTTTAAAAATTCATCAAATTTTGTAATTTTTTTTTTTATTTCAAAAAGTACTTGGATCAAAAGGTATAGGGTGTTTCACAAAAATGGTTTCTAGTAAACAACCTGTATGTTACCAATAACTAATATTGGTGTCGTACGAGAGTGACGATTTTTTTAGCTTCATATTACGTTTCAGTAATCAATTAGCAAAAACTTAAAAAATACTAAAAATGTATCTTAATTAAACCTAGAGATTTTCAAAATTTTGTAAAAACATTGAATAACTTGATTATCTTGTATTCAAAATAAAAAACAAGATATATATTTAAAACATTTAATTCACAAAATTAGAGTATACAAAACAATAAATAACATTTTATTTAAAATAGTTAAGACTATTGAAAATTCCTGTTCAGAGAAGATTTTAAATATGTGCTTCGTTAATGTATGTATACGTATTAAACAATATCATATGATGAATGCATAAAGTAGAGTTTCGCACTATGCTATACTATACTATACTATACTGACTCTGTATATTTTGTAATATTCTGTATTCTGAAAATACATCTAATTTTAGATATGTTAAAGCAGTTTTTTGAAAAAAAAATAAAATTTAAATATCTAAATAGTTTAAAAAGAAATAATCGTTCTAGTATTCCAGAAAATAAAAAAATAAGAATTTTTTATATATAGTAAATATGTTTTGTAGCTATAGAATTTTGAAAACTATAAACAAGTTTTAAGAGATTATTTTAAAGAAATCACTTTTTTTTCAAGTAGATATAATATTTTATATTTTCACAAGATTATTTTTATAAATTAGAATTTTCACCATTTTCGTAATCTTTTAAAATAATCTTAAATTAAGAAAAATCTTGTGCAAAAGTCTATATGTTTGCAATTGATACAATTTAAAACATCTAGAAAATCTGCAGGAGTTAAAAAATCTAAACATTTTAAAGCAATTATCAAATTTCATGAAATACAAAGAAACTAAACAATTTTATGTTTTTAAGTCTGTTGCATATTTTGCAATAATTTATTTCATAGGTATTATCATATTTTAGTATGTATTGTTGCATATTTCTGGTCGTTCAACAGAAAAATTACAAGATTATGAAGTCCTGAATTTAACAATATTTGAACACCTCATATTTTAGACACCCATTCTTAAATCGAAGGTGCCAAACATTTTAACTCTCAAATTCTATACTTTTAACGCTTTCAATTGAACAAACGATATGCAAATTTTACTAAATTTTCTATAATCTATTCTCTGAGTTTTCCAAGATTAAAAAAATCTAAATAAAAGTATTTAATATCACAAACATTAATGTTTATTATCAATTTCTTTACATTTTTTGGACGTCTACAGTAGTTTTTATCAGGGATTTGGAAATAATAGATCGGGTTACCGTATGAATTCATGGACTTACCTTACATAAAACATAAGACATGAATCATTTTCTTTTCTTTTTCTTCCTATTATAATGAGAAGCAAATGAATGTGCAATATCCTCTCTCTCGTAAGCATGGAACCCACCAATGAGCGTTACATACATCGTACATCGAATTTGTCGAAACTGTCATTGTCATTGTCTTTTCAGAGAAAAATCGTGTGGATTTAAAACTTTTAACGCTATTCGTCCTATTTGATATTAATTTTTGTTACACAGCGCTTTCTCTAGAAGTTTGTTATCGTTGTGTATTATTGAGTTTCCAGTTATACAGTTTTTCGTTAGTGTTTTTAACGTGTTCTTATTCTATCTGATTAACAATAATGAGTACGAGGTACGATGTTTGCCATTTTTACTTCACAATAGAAGTCTTGGAGAACAGCTATATATTGACACCTGTAAAATAAATCAGGCAATATTGCAATGGATGTTTTATTTTTGTTCACAACATTTTTGGATATAATATCATTATCTATATGTTTATAAAAATGGATGTGGATATATACATATCTGTTTGTTTCAGATTAATAGACTTTGCTCCGTTTGACAGATAACCATAAAAGATATATTACTACTACGCATTTTAGATTCTAGATTAGATACAAAGCATCAATTTTTATCATATAGGAGGGTATTTATATAACATAAAAAAAGAGTTTATAGATATAGTATGTCGTTAACGAGTTACCGTCACAAACCTCTAGACTAACTAACTGTTAACCAAACTGGGAAATAATTACAAAACCAACACTCGACAGAGGTACACCATTTGTATACATGTGTAGATTTAACATTTTGTTCTTGGTCAGTGTTAAATTTAATTTACAAGGGAGTTTTTAAGGGGGACAAGATATAGCAATATACGGATTATCGTAAAAGTCATCGCAACATAAATCATATGATTATTTAAAACGTCAAAAAAATTATGAGTTTCCGAAATTTTTCGAATAATCTTTTTAATATGAATTTTATGGCAAATGAATTGTGACATGTAATTATCTTTTGGAAAGGCAGAAAAAAATACATTAACTACACGAAATTATGTAATTATGTGACTATAATAACTACACCAAGTAATTGTTTGATTAGGAATCCGATGTTGTCATAATCTTTTTTGACACACCCGATATATAGAGGTACCTGAAAATACACAGACAGGACAACATCTGTCATATTCTACTAGTAATGTATATATCTTAACCAGAAAACTTGGTTTTCTCAACCCTCTGAGACAAAAAAAAAACGTTTGTCGCTTGTCCCTTCTGTTACAATGGTAGTAACGGTAATCTCTCTAAATTACATTTTAACAAATCGTACTTCTTAGAATAAAACTGCACAGCGTTTAAAAAACATACTTGAGAGAGAATTGCTTACCAAAACTGCAAAATTTTATACAGAATTAAAGTCTTTTGCTAAAACATGTATTTACAATTACTTCTTTCATATTTGTTACATTTTTTTTTCAACTGCTTTATTTCTAGCCATCTAATTCATCATTTTCAAGACATTTTTATGAAGGATTAAGAATTATGCCTTCTAATTTAAGTGTTCTTTTTTGTTTCCGTAAAAAACAGTTTTGGATAAAATGGTGATAAATTATACGATACATTATTTGTAAATGAGAAGTTGAGAGTTCGTAGTTAGTAGTCATATCGCTACTTTGGTAGACTATACCTTGCAACTGTCTGTCTAACAATACGATAATTGTTTTTCTCATCATTGACAGCTGATGCTTTAAGTAAGTTTGTTTTAATTTCCATCGTAGTGCAGGTTCACTCTGATTCCAAATTAACCGTCTCCTCTTGTGTTAGAAACATAATCCACAAGAATATTTTTATTAAATTCAGTTTCTCTAACTTGAACTATTATTATCCACTCAAACATTTTTGATTGATACCAGAATTAGTATTAAGATGTTGGGGCATTCTTGTATGTCTAAAATTAGTTTTTCATTTACTTTAAATCAATTTATGTGCAGTGAAACATGACACTCATGACACGCTATGATTATAATCAATTTGGACGTCAAAATTTTCAGAAAAAAAGTCTTCATTATTGCGAAGGAGACAGTGATAGAATACATGAAATAATTACTTGCAACAAAAAGGGCCAGAGTTCCAAACCAAGTGGTAGGTTTGTTTCATAGAGTTTTAGTCATGTCCCCTCACCTATTTATTTCTAATCTTTGGTTTTTATATATTGTAATAATCCAAAAGACCCGCCTTGCAAAATGGACCTGCGCACAAAACAAACAAAAAAAAAGGTTTGTGCGACCGCCAAAATTTAAACTTTCAAATCGCAGGGGATGGCTGTGATCATCAAAATGGTCGGAACCTACGTTGTGACAGAAAAAAAAACGGGTCTTGGTTCAAACAAATAGCGTAGTTAAAACGACACAAATGGAAGAGGGGTAATAAAACAACTAGTTGAGAGAGAGAGACAGCTATATTGAAGGGCTTTGCTTGTATAATTTATGAGCTGTTACTAAACATTGTTGTACAATTGTTGTGTTTTCGAGATTTTGAATCAAAGAGAATGAAATACAGTTCTCGTCAGTGAGAAAATTTCCCCCACCGCAATTTCAATTCCAGCTGGTCTAAAACCCACAGGGGAAAAACCCTTGCCCACACGGTCAAACTCCCAAAGCTCTCTAAAATTTAAAAATCACATACAAAAGTGGGATTTTTATAAAGTAAGGTGCGCGCAACATTTTACATACAGGAGACAAGTTCTCAATTTCTTTGTTTTTCTGAATTTCAGGAAACCACCAAAGTACCGCAACTGTACTACGCGGCGATTAAAGATTGATCTTATCAAAGCTGTGCGACTGACAATAACATAATTTCCATCCTCAGGCTCTGCTGTGGATTTTCGGATGTTTCCTTGGTTATGTTTGGTTTGGTTTTTTCGTTTTAGAGCTAGGTCTTTGAATTATGACCTCTCTTAAAGAAACCGCGGACGGAGGGCCCGAGCCACGGCGTCACAACGCTTGAACTCGGCTTTGCCGACTTTGCAGCAACCAATGGGGCTCCAGTTCAAATTCGACACCCGATTTTCTAATCGAATTTGGAGTCCCTAACCCGGCCACCCTCTAACACTTTCATTCCCTCCACATGCATTCATACGTTCATCACACCAGCATCACCACCGTCAAAAACACAAAAACATCGCATTCAACGATCTCTCTTCCCTAACAACGCGAAGATCAATTTCGGAGATCACTTCTAATTCGTCTAAATCCGCTTGAAACCGACCGTTTCGCGGCCTAGACCAGCAAAATGCACGGCCAACTACAATTTGTTAAAAATTGACTGAAGTTTGACATTTCATGGCAGAAGCTTTAACAATTTTATTGAATTACAAATTATAATCAAATTGAGGTGAAGAGATTGAATTTGAATGATTTACAAGACAACCTGACAACCGTTTTTGTTTAATGCAGGTATTGCTCTTGAGTACTGCAAACTGCAACCTGCAACTGAACTGGTTTGTTTGAATCACTGCACAGAACAAAGAGTTTGAATCGTTTGAGGTTTGACATTTTGTGTTTCCATTTTGTAGATCGCAATTATTTGTTAATAATACAAAACGTAAATGTCAAAAACTAATACCTACTTGATTTTTAATTTTATTGTTTTATACGAAAATATTAATTTTTAACAAATTTAATCAATTGTCGGCCCAAAAAATAGTGTGCATCACACAGCCAGAAACTTATTTTGCAACAATTCGCTATTGCAGGCTGCGGCCTTCGGCCTTAGTGATACAAATAATTATTGAACCCACGTGGATACCGGCTAAAACACATAAAACACAACAAAACAAAATGTCCAGGTTTCCTTTTGCTTTTCATCTTCCTGGATCAAACCGACTACAAAGCTTTTATCTGTAACCGCCTTACGTAATTAATCGCGACCTTTGGTGTTCCTATTTCTTCGAACATTTCTCGAAAAAAAAAACAAGCAAAAGAAAAGCGCATCAAAATTTGGTGTCCCTTTCACACAAATTGAAAAAAAATCCCTAAATCTTAGTCTACAACTGACATCAGAACAACAGGTGTCTAAAGAAGGGGTCTCGGAGTTTTGGAATTTGCAATTTCACTGATTGCGATTGCTCAAAGAAAACACCACTTCTTTTTAAAACTACAGACTCCAGTTCAACATCGCCGTACCTGACCGCTAGCAAATTCAGAACTCCTCAAATTCACAATTTTAAATTGCATCCCTCTTTGGGCAGAAACTTTTACAATAAACAAACCCTTTTAACAATTTGTTGACTGCTATCGCCGTCGCTCCCACGGAAAAAAACGTGTCCACACCAGGAACAAAACTTACACCATCACACAAGAACAAACCGAAAAATCTAACAAATTCGGGAAAAGAAATTCTCGAAAACAGAGTCACAGGAAAAGCGAAATAATGTTGTTACGTCTTTCTCTCGAGAAGATCAAAACAAAAGTGTCCTCGTCCGTGGGTCTTTCCACCCTCCTACCCTTTTCGCCAGGGTCATTCGTGGTGATTCTCTCATGACCTTCGCATTCTTCAGCGCGGGATATCTGGTTTGAAACGTGCCATTTCAATATTCTATGATTTTTTTTAATTTTTGAAATATCTCAATTTATAAAAACTTATAGCTAATCTCAATTTATACAAACGTATAGCTCAAACTTAATTAAATATAAAAATTTAGTTATTTTTATATGCAAGAGCATTATGAAACAAATAAAGTCGACATTGCAGACTAGACTTGACTTGTCTACAAAAATTGTTATTTCGGGTTAATTACAAAATAAATACTTTTTATTACAAATACTGAACTAAAGCACAAAACCACAGTTAATGAAAAATCTACAAGTTGTGTGGACCATTTTGTATTTGAGACATTGTATTGTATTGTTTGCTAGCAACTTTACTTTTCTTTGCTAAACAAGCGACGGCGCAAAATTTCTAAACTAATTAAATTTAATTGCTTTCTAAATTTAATTGAATGTGATTTATTAATTTAATTTTTTGCTTGTTGTCTGATAAAATAGCGAGAAAAATAAAAATTTGGAAGAAAGCGGAAAAAACGAACAATCATTGATTAACTCTGAATTCAATAAATTCTGGAATAAAACCACTTTTCCACTATGACCAGTCGGTTATCAGAGCTTAAGGCCCTGAACTAACATCCAACAAGCATAAAAAAATGTTCACCCTAATCTCTCTCAATTCACTTCAGATCCCTTCGGCAAATCTGAGCATTAGATAAATCTGTCATTTCTATTCAAAACAGAATTATTCACGATAGTCAGATAAATAAGCAACCGGACGAAATCATCGATACACACGAGGATTTGTTCGCAAAACAGATTTACAAGTAAAATAGCTCTTTTATTACGTGAAAGTAATATTTATGCAATTAGATGCCTAAATACTGGAAAGATATCAAAAACATGAATGAATTGGCCCGTTCGTGATCGTAAATGAGCTTTGTTATCAAAAACAAAGTAAAACCGAACGTTTAATTTAATAGCGTCTTTATTATGCAGGCTTCTTTCCATTGCATAATTGCTTATATTAACAACGCACCACTTTCACAAAATTGCCTTGTACCCTTCCTTTTTTTTCATTAAACACTTGAATATTATTATGCGGATTTTACGTAATTTCGAAAATTTATTAGGTGTCGCCAGCTGACCATAATTACACCGGTCTTCTTCCTTGTTGCAGTTCTCTCAAACTTCACAGTTCGTTTACATGGAAAATATTTGAATACATACTTAAATTTCATAAAAGCGCTTTGGCATATAAATGATTTTAATCTATTAACTTCTCGTCTTTCCAGAGGGATGAGAGAAATCCTTTTGTGTTCGTGCAGAAGAAGAAGGCAACAGAATGATCGCAACCATCTCAGTTTACACGTGGGGATTCAAAGACATGCTTCCACAAGGTCTACGGTTAAAGCCAATGCAACCAGTGTGACAATAGTGAATAATGACCACAGTTCCGAATGTTCACATGACGTATGAGGTTGCGCTTCCTGTCTCTACTGTTCACGCTACAGTTAAGGGGCAGTTTATCAAGTCTGTGTAAATGTATAATATAATATATTGTTTTTATAATTTATGTTGTATCAATGTTGAATACGAATATATAAATATATATTTAAAATAAATTTCGGCCATTATTTTTGTGGTATCCCTTCAAAAGGACTTTTTTAACTTTTTATCTAGAACACAAAGATAACACGTATTTTAAAGCTTTTATCAACAAATTAATAATGATTAGAATATCTAACATTAGATAGGTAATTTTTATCAAAATTAAAAAAGAAAAATAGTTCAACGTTTTCACCAAAGTAATGGCGCTAATGCTCCTTTCGCTAACGTTCTTTTAGACATTTTTTTTTTGTGTTTGTTACAATGGCTATGCACTAGCAACAATAAATAAAAATATTTATTTACTTGATAACAAAAACATGGTGCTCTACTTAACGAGGGATATTACGGTACGAACCAACCAAGTAAAGTCACGTATACCTACAGTTTTTAAAAACTGCTAAAAATTTTCACACTACCGAAAAGTTATCTTTGACAATTATTATTAATATTTAAGGGTGTTACAGATAATGGATGTGCGGATATACACGACGACAATTGGGAAAAAAGAAACGATTACGGGAAATTCCACAGTAAAAGCATACATAAATTTTTAAGAGAGGAGTCTAATGGAAGACAATCCCAGGACCATAAGAAAACATTAAAACATAATTAGAACACATCAATTTAATACATTTTTATAATACCACTACGTTTAAATATATAACATGCTGTTCTTAAAAATACTGGCTACACCTCGGTAAACCAGGATCAGACGCGGAAAAAAAAATCAACAATAGTTCAAATTCAAACGAGGTATTAAGTTTCGTCCTGTTTGAATTTAAAACTAAAGTCCAATTTTTCAAAGGTGTCCGTTACGTCATCAGTCCTATGTGTATCAACCTAATTTGTAACGTGACGCGTAGATGTCAAACAATAAACAGTAGTCTATGTATATATATTTTTCGGACACTTATGGAAATAGACTACATTTCTTTATTACAAATCGCAAAGAAAAGTGTTTCTTTTCTTTATAGCAACAAAATAAACAAATATTAATTATTTATTAGAATAAATATTAAACGTACAATTATTAACGTTAGAGAAAGTAATATTTGTAAATCATTAAATGATAGTGACGATTTTGATAAAATCTCCTGATGAGCACTTGCATTTGATGTAGAAGACGATGGATCGCTACAAGCAGGAGCCAACTGTAATTCAGTAGGTTCTAGGACAAAATCTGATGGATTCTGGCATCCAATGTCTGACGATGATGGCTGGTTAAAAATCATTTTCGAAATAGTCATTTTATTGTTAATGCTTTCTTCTGTATATCCTTTTAGAGTCGTGTTTGATCGCCATCCTTTTTGACTTTTGAGCTTCTTGATGTCCGGCTCCACCTTCAGCAAGAAAAGTAGTTGACGTTGGTAGTTTAAAATAGTGGGCGATTTTCTTCGGTATCTTGTAGCAACTGTGGATCTTGACAGGTTACTCTCTACATTTATTGTTCACATAAAAATTGTAGATAGATGAGTGACTGATGTTTTGGACGCAAGCTTACATGTCTCCTGTACTCATTAATCCCTCCCATTTCCGTCTCAACGGCGAATATGCCCTTCTTTCCTGTCTTAGTGTCATGAAGGGTAACAAGCCAGAATCCTCCATATCCTCCACATTTAACTTTCTTAGCTCCGCACTACGGCATGCACCACATAGACTGAAAATTAACACTACTTTAATCAGCAGAAAGGTATCATCAATCGCTTCTAGCAAAAGTTTTTATACATAATCTTGCGATAGAATTTTCTTTTCTTTTTTTTTGCTTTATATCACATATCCACATACTTTGGCGCTTTAAATATAACTATAACTTTCTATAATTCAATATATCGAAGTTTTCTTTCACTCTCAAAGTATTTTTCAACATGAAATTGTTGACCACAGCGTGGAGGATTTCCGTCTTTCAGCCTGTAAACAAATATAAAGATAATTTTTTTATAAATGTATTCAGAAAAACTAACATTTTCATGAAAACAACCAAGCATAACTTTTTCGTCGATATTCCTTATTCCGAATTCTTTGAAGTGCTCCAGGAATTAAAAATATTATAGGACTTGTCATATTTATCTCGTGATTCCGAGAGTAATAATCTAACAACAGCTTCAAGCGCTAATGCCGATATTTCAGAATGATTTCCATTATTTATTTCCATTTTCACAAAATTTTACTTGACCACTTAGAGAAAACCAATATGAGCATCGTGGAATTTTTTGCTTTGAACCACACTAATTCTATGAGATTAATATAAAAAACTTCATGGCCATGTTTTTGCATTATCTTATCTACAACATATCTTTTTCTTTCTTATGTGGTTTTCCTATATGCAGTTGTGTTTTTTTGTAAATACAATTGTAGGCAGCAAAATCAAAAATCATTAAAGACGGTTCTTCTAAATTTATAAAAAAGTGATTTTTAGGCCAGTCCAAAAACGCATCGCTATTCATTTTGTCACGATAATTTTGCGTTTTCGTTTTGGATACAAAATATATAATAAATTTATAATGTATATGTGGATCTTTATTGTTCAGAAACTTTGTTTCCCTCTAGTGTGAACAAAAATTAACCTTCCACCTTCATATTCTCCTCAACTGGCCTTTTAACACTTTTCGACGTGTTGTCTTACCACGACTTGGTGACTTTCAGAAAATATTTAAGTTTCATCTAGAGTAACTATTGTGCAAAGACAATTTGAATCTGACAATGAGTTAATCCTTATATTTTAGTTTTTCGACTAATACTCGTCTGTTGTCTTATTTATATATAGTGATCAAGATAACTTGTAATAAACGGAAAACGTATGTTTTTTACTATTAGTACGTTATGTTGCGACGTGTTCTTGATGGTGTTAGACGAGGGGCTCGTTTGTGAAAAACTAAAAACATTTTCAGTATTATAGTAGTCGGATAAAATAAATGTAACTTTCTTGAAAATAATAAAATCCTTTATTATTGTCCCATAATTATTATTTATTCCAAATAAAAATACTTTATTTGACATTTATAAGTAGGAATCAAATTTGAACAAACGTTCAGCAGGGCTTTTTTTTAACAAATTAACCCACCGATTCCTTCTAGAAGGTCAAATAATTGAGGTCATTTGAACTATTCTGCCAGCTATTACATTAAGTTTTATTGCTCTAATTAAGTTTTTCTTTGTTTTAATGGTTGTTTGGATTTTATTGATTTTGATGTTTTAACTTAAATAGCTTATGTTTAGAGCGTAATATTGAAGATATTAAGGAAATCATTCAATTACAAATTGAATTATCTAATATTTTAATCGCTCGATAATTCCTATTTGTGACAATAACTTTTGCAACGAACTGGTGCTGAATTTGATAATTTGTTTTTGAACAATTCATGATTTAGAGGTTTTGATATAAGGTGTTATTTACAAAGACCACTATCACTACTATTCTATGTTGAAAACTTTTATTTATTATATGCTTAAAAAGCATTTTTATATGCTGTTTTTATATGCATATTTTATATGGTTTGTCGATTTTCAGCTCTTTGTTTTCTCAAAATTTGCTGTTTTAGGTTAAATTTAATTTATTCATTATTTATTACACAATTTTCCTTATTATATTAGCTGCATTTGCAACACGCTATAACATTTTGGTGGGAACTTGTATGAAGACATTACTTCTTGTAAAACTCTTAATAGTATCAAAGCACCTTCATGGTTTTTCTTTCATGTTATCAAACCCCAAGAACATTTTATATTAGTTAACTTATATTTTTAGTACTTATTCGAATTAATAAAGCAAACCAACGACTAGTTCTAAAAACAACTGCTTTGTTATAGTTCAAAAACCAAAAGTTGAAAGCGAAAAAAGACAAATAACACATGGCATCATTTAAATTGATAATTCACAAATAAATTTGAACTTTTTTGCGAAAAAACAGCATTGATATTTCGTTCTATCCTTGTTATACTTGCAGAAACTTATGCGATGCCACATGTCGGTATGGCAATAACGTAAAACCTAACTATAAAATAAATCAATGACATAATGGACACTTTTGAAAATTCTGACATTTTATCATTGAACATATATAATAGACATAAACTCCAGCAAAGAATATATGTAGCATTTAGTTATTGAAAAAGTAATATAAAACGTGAGTGGATTTTTACTTATCGAACGTAGTACATAAAATAAAATTTTACAAACTAGGTTAGATCACTGTATCCAATCATGAATTATATTCGGATTTTCCTTACAATATTTCGGCATTTTCAATACATCGTCTGCTCTCCACTGAACGAGTCTAAGAAATTCCATGACTGGGAACCTTATATTTACAAGTTCATGTTTAAAACCTGTAGACTTCCTATGTGTATCCTTTCTCATACTGAAATAAAATTCTTACTTTTTTAATTTCTACCAGTTTATATCTAATAAATGTTCAAACAAACAATGTGGTTTGTGTTCGTCATGTTTCTGACTAAAAATCTCAACAATTTATTTGAAGATAATTTAAATGTGATATAAGAAATAATTTATCGGTCATGATTACACATACCTAAATTTTAACATAAAGTGATAATCACAATGTATAAGTACAATTTATTTTCTAACATCATAAAACATTTGCATCTCTATTCACGTTACAGTAATTAACAAAATCATTCAAAAAAATGAAAAAAAGTGGTCTTAAATTAGAACCTTGTGCAACTCTTCTGGACGGTACAAAAAAAATCAGCTCTTATATTCAATATACTGCATCTTCCTAGCACTAGACATTTAAATTAATTAACTAAATGCCGACTTAAAACATACGAATGTAACTTCTTAAGCAATAAACAATTTTTGTCACAATGTTTATATAAGTAAATTTAAATAAAATGCAGGGTCTTCCAACAGCAATTTAATTCTCTAAGAAACTTAACAAATTTTCTAAAAGTCCCCAAAACTTATCAATCTGGATTTTAATAAAAAAACAAAATTTGACAAAAAAAACATTAACACATATACTAAAAACACATTTCATAAAGCAATTTTTAACACATCAATCTAAGCTTAGAAAAGGATCGAGTATACTGTTATTTCTACTGTCGCCTCTGTGGTGGAAGTTGATAGTGAAATGCTGGTGGGGAAGTTTTCAATGGTGCTGATCCTACCGGCGGTGAAAGGATTTTTAAAGTTGTTATTGTTGGTCGTACTGGAAAGAAATAGTCTATCTGTGTGTGCAAAAGAAAAAGATTTGTAATTTGTTTCACCGTAAAAAGGTATGTAACTAAATCTTACGGAGTACCCAACTCACTGATTGTAAGCTATTGGACCACCAATAGTTTTTAGGCAAAATTAATGCTGCTATTCTCTAATTCTTAACATTCTGTTAAAGCTCTGTTGTTGTAAAAAATATAGTCTGTTACCAAATTGGAATTCTCTAACCACTATTACGCCCTGTTATTAACAGTGTATCAGTAAAAGCTTCTGTAAAACTACGGCAAGCAAAAGCGGGCTGCTATGCTTAACATTTCGTGCGACGCCTGCACTCTGTTAATGGGATAAATCTAACAAAACAAATTTCGAAACTCAGTTGTTTTTTTTAAGTTAGTTCTTACTCGAATTTTCTTTTCTCAAATTTCAGCTTTTTCCTTTCAAGTCCCCCATTATTTGACTTGCATAGATTTAAAAAAATTTCACCTATGGACTTGGTAGATGTGTTGTTAGTACTCTTTCTACAATTATTAATATATTCTGGATCAATGGATGGATTTATTGTGCCAGTCGTGAAAATTTCGTCCTCTGTTCCGTGATCCGTAAATATTTTTATACTGGTTTTGACTTGTTTTTGCCAATCTCCTTCTTTTGTTATCAGTCATTATGAATAAATGAAGTAAACAAGCACAACATAAATTCTTAATATTAATTATTATTATCTCGAAGAAACACTTACAACGTGATGAAAGGATGAAGACAAGTAACAAAATGATCAGTATTTTAGCTACTAAGCAATTGTCCGCTTAATGTTTAAATTCGTAATTCGATTACGACTGCGCACATTGCTTATTTTCAACTCCCATTATCCCTAACTTACATTTTCGAAAAAATGACACAAATGTTGTCTGGGTCTTAACAGAACCCCTTACAGAATCCCAAATAATGCAACTTTCTAACAGTCTGTTATGACTGTAATAGAGCTCTGTTACTAACAGACTATAAAGATAACAGAATGTTAGCGACATTTTAGAGAATAGGCATATAACTTAATCTTTTTAAACACTGTTGCACATGCATTGCTTTTCGTGAGTGAAAACGTCAGATCTGGAGGGCGTAGTTCCAACTTCGTCTATATGAAGGAGGGCACCAGTTTGTGTTTACCATTTTTTACTTTTTGTGCTTTCACATGAAATGTTTTTTCAAATTTATGGAAAGACCAAAGACCGTGATATGTCTCGTAACTCAATCAGCCTGTTTTAGAGAGAGAAAGAAAAGTCTACAGTTTATTTTTGTTGTGTTATATGTTTTCAGCCCGTATTCGCTTAGGTAATAAATTAACAAAAGGTGATCAATCGTATTAGATCTGTGGGTCGCTAGAGGTGAGAGCATATAAAATGTATTGTAAAATGTGTATATGCGATGTATATGCATAAACGTTAAGGAAATAAAAGTTTTAGAGGTTAGCCGGTTTGTAAATTATGGAGGACAACAGATCTGAAAAATTTCCTAAAAATATTTTGTCTGAATTTAAAACAAGTGCAGCAATTAGGTGAAGTTGACAAAGTGAGAAAACTGCAAAATTAAAATATGCGGATAATTGGTGTTGTATTTTTTGGTGCCTTTGGTCAATAAAAGATATAAAACGAGAGTAAAATTAATATATTGAAAATTCAAAAAAAATATAATTGAATAATGAGCCTAAAATACAGTAAAACCGTTTTAGCTATCCTAAGAAGAATTTCTTTAACTTATCAAATTGTGTACCAAAGCAGCCAAAAGGGAAACATGAAGTGAAGTTAGTAAATTAGTGAGTGAGTCTTCAACAGCCGTAGAAGGAGCCAAGGAAAGCAACAAAGAACCTACCCGAAATATTAGTAAGATAATCCAGGAGAAGTGAGTGATTTGTAACCCACCTGACTTTTGCATGTAAATTTTCTCAAGTTCCGACCGTAAGCCCTCGTTAATAGTAAACCGGAATTACCGCATCACACTAAAATTACCGTACCGCATCTCATTACACTACTCCGTAGCACAATCTAGAGTGCTACTGACAAGAAGCCTGCTTTCTCTACTCATTCCTACCGTCATCGTCACCGAAAACAGTGAACCGCTTAGAACCATTTCAGTCTTACCGTCACCGTAATCGTTACCGTAACCGTCTTAATCGTCACCATCTCTACACAATTCTATATTAGTGTGGTGTTCAAAGACAATAAATTAAACACTAAAATTCGGTGTTTTTTTCTAATCCCTGAAAACCGCTTTCTCCACGTCTAAAGGAACCAAAGCGTTCTGCAAGAAACTGACGCACCAAGCGCAAGCGCAAGCAAACATCTTTCCAAAGGGGATTCTTCCAAATTGAATTTTGAATTTTGAATTATAATTTAAATATACTTCTTTTAAGACGAATAGTCAAATTAATTAATCAATAGCCAAACCGCAATAACATTTGAAGATGCAATTGATCTTTATTTTTGGATAGTGTGGTTTGGTTTTGTCATAACATATCTAATACTTATTTATCACTCAACAATAAGTAATACGTCAATTACCATAAAGGGTTATCTTAAATCTTCAATCTAATTCAAAATGCTCATAGCTCATTACATATGAAAACGATGCTGTTGAGACCTATAATTGAATTATTAGTAAGTTTGCAGAAGAGATTTTTTTTTAATAAAAAATAACTTTCTAATACGATGTAATGCAGCCGCTATTGTAAATAATGGGAAAGCTGATTACTACGTATTCCCCAAAAGTATACAAAAAATATGTAAGTAAAAAGAAAAATTCAATTCAATAAAGTCAAAAGGGGCCAGTTTCCCAGAACTAAAGAAAAGAAAACCGTAGCTCCAGTTGAGTTAATTCGATTAACCAAATTTATTATAGACGGAAAAGTATTTATCATAAAAAGAAATAATTGATTGTTACTTTTAATAAGAAAGAGGAGAAATTAAAAGGAAAACTTTTGATCAAAATTATACTAATACGTGGAAAAAATACACAAATTGACTGCATCTAATTTGGACTCAGGCTGCCAACTATGAGAGACGACAGATGTGATAAAACTTTCTAAAAATATTTTGTCTTTTAAATTTAAAAGTGCAGCAATAAGATGAGGCTGTCAAGATGAAAGAACTTAATCCAATTATAGACTTTTTATTGATTGACATTACTAATCTCGACAAATTACCAAAAAAAAATAATGTAAAGAACCAAAATAATCATAACAAAAAAACAAAGAAATCATTATAGGTAAAGAAGCGAGCTAATTTCTAGGTACTGGTCCTGATGGAACAATAGATCAGAAATAGATTTTAGAAATTAAACGTTCTTGGTCAATAAGAGATATGTCCATAACAAGCAATTGAAGAAAAAATCATCATTTAGTTTTAAAGAAAAGACATCAAGTTGAAAAGCAATATAACTACTTATAGCAAGTGAAGAAATAATTAACCATAACAGGAGCAAAATATTGTTTATGGTGTGAACTGTTATATTGAAAAAGTAAAAACTTTATTTTTTTAACTCTAATCATTTTTTTTGTCTGTAACTTTAAAATAAAAATTACACCTATTTTTGGCTAGTATATATTTTATTATGAAATAATAGCCCATTTACAGTGGTTTTTTTGCGCCACACGGCCAGAAAAATCGACAGCAACTTTAAAAGATTTATTTTCTCGACTAGGCGTCAATTTTTCCACTGACAGATATTTAACACCTTGTAATATTTCTTTTATGAAGTTCGTGATGATAGGTAGGTTCTGATGTACCAATTTTTGTCCGACCTAAGTGCATCCGAAACATCTTCATTCATCGGCAAAGTTTATGAATGGATCAACTTCTGCCGTACCGATAATGCCCGTTTTGGTTCTCTTCCGTGGTTCAAGTTTGACTCATTTTTTGAATGGGGGTGGATTCTTTGAAACTGTGGTCAAATTTACGATGCAGATTTTTCGTTATGACCCAGACCCGTGGCCTAGCGCTTTGGCGCGCCGCTTGTCATTGGGTAGGTAGAGGGTTCAAATCCCGCTACCGCCTGACCTTCCGTAGGTTTATTCAGGGGTTTTCCTAACGGAGTGAATCCAGTGGATTCCGTAGGCAAATGCTGGGTCAGTAACAATCCCCTCAGTCACCTACACCATCCTTCCGAACCCATCCTTAAAACCGTACCCATCCTACATATCCTGTCAACTGGCTGAAAAGACTTTTGGGAAGTCTACAACGGCCCGTTCCCACACATGTGTGTGTGGGAAAATGAAACATGTGTCCTTTTCGTTATGTGACATTATGTGAAACTATTCTTTATTTGTATCGTTACTGTTCTGTTGTAATCGATTATTATTGAACTGTCGATACTGACGATACGTTCTTCCTTGCTATTTGGGTTTGAGTTTTTTTTAAGGTAATCTTTGTAGTTCCATTCATAAAGTGGATAAACTGATTAGTGATTTCCTTCTACTTCACGATTTCTCTCTTTAATTTTTACATTTCATGCATTAATGGGATCGTTAATTTATTATGTTCGCCATATTACAGTTAAACCCATTGTGAGCTTCAGTAGAATGTTCACTGTTCGCTAGATTTAAGGTAAAAACACAATTTTTACTAAGAAAAAATTAAACAAATTATTAAAACACGGACTTGTTTAAAATATTTTGCACTTTAATGGCTTGTGCGCAACCGATAAACCTTCTTCACCGTTATTGAACGAGCGATCGTTATTGAACTCCTGTTCTCTCGAATTCTCCAAAAAAAACTGATATAATAACACATTAGTTTGATGAATCACCACCTAAACTACTCCCAAGCGATTATTTCGTCCAAGATTCATTTCAAACTTAAATCTTTCTTTAGACAATTAATCTTAGTTTTTAAGAGCATCTAAGCATTGGTTCTAGAATAGATACTTTAAGAAATAGGTCTTTTTACGTTCAGGTTAATTTAGCACAAATCTTTACTGCAAAAGTTTGCACGATAAATAGAGCGGTGCGTAGCCTAGAAAAAACTAACCCTTGCTAATGGGAAATGCATGATTTTCTTGTTTTCGTAACAATCACTCTTTTCAACAAAGTTATCCCTTCGTGACAGTTTTCGTTAATTAGTTAAGTGATAAGTTGTAGCTGTACCAACTTATGTCTGTGTCTATTAAATCTTGCTATACCTCAACATTAATAACACCCGTAGTAAGAAAATAGTTTGAGACCGCGGCCGTAAAGATAACATGGGACTCGACGCATACGAATATGATGGCAATCTTGTCCTTTGCCCGAGCTACAATATTCGGCTTTCATTTTGCGAGAAAAGCAAGTGAATTTCACAGTAATTCAAACATTTTTCTACACGCATATTTTCATTTTTAGAACATTCTCTGTTTATGGATTTTTAAAATACAAACAGTCCCAGACAGTCTATTGCAAGCAAAGGGAGCGAGTTTTCTAGCAAATAAACTAAACATTTAACTTCATAGAAATATTGTGTATTTATCTAGTAGAAGATAATTTTTGTATTTTCAGTTCACCAAAACACAAGCAGTTAAAAAAATCGGCGAAACGAACGAGCTTTCAAACAGTTAAACCGAACATCGTTTGTCACACAAATATTTGCAAGCAGAGCAGACAAACACTATTCTTCATACAGCTTTTTAGCGCAGCTTAAAACAAAATTATTTCTTAAAACTTTGTTAGAAAAAAAATTATCAACAAAAAAATATAAAATAATTAAACCAACATATATGATAAGCTAATAAAGATTACAAAAAAAAAACAATATGTCAAAATAAATGAAATTATAAAAAAAAGGTAAACAAAAAGAGTCTCGAAAATCGAAAAACGGCAGTCACGTTAAGTTTTATTAAAATTCTAAATGCTTATCAAAAGTCTAAATGGTACAAAATATGTAAAAGGTATGCAAGTTATGAGAATAGTTAAAGAGAAAAAAACATCACAGAAAGACTTTAATAAAAAAATAATGCATGTGCACTTAATTACAACAACAACGTTTTTTAAAGCTCTAAAGATATGAGATAGAAGAAAACACCAACTTTAGCAAACATCAAAAATAAAATAAATAGTGTAATAAGAAAATATTCACGAAATTAAATATCCATTTCTCGAAAAGAAAGAAATACCAAGAGTAAGAATGTATAGATTATTGATTGATATATAATTATTGTTATATGATTATTGATAGAAAGCATGAGAAAGATATTGACCCTCTTAGAAATAAAATTTGAGAAACAAGTGAAAAATAAGGAATACCATACACTGAGAAAACTTAAAAATAAAGATATTAAAAGTAACAATTAAAGCAAATCATTTATGGCAACACAGAGGTCTGAAAAAAAGAGTTCTCATACAATATACTAAAACAAATGTTTGAAGTTAGATTAACCAAAGGATTTACAAAAGGCCAGACGAGATTAAGAAAGATGGAGACGAATACAGAATAAAACAACTAACAAAACTCAAAACTTTGAAACGCTCTTCTACTTTGTAATAATTTGATTAAATGTTTTAGGAAATTGAGCAAATTCTAAATAAAAATTATTAAACACTCTTTCTAAATATTAATTCTAAATTTAATCAGATATTTCCGAAACTATTTCAACTAACGATGAGATTATAGGTCAGAGGAAGTTTAATTAAGTTTCCAATTAAGAGTCGAACAATTTCATAAATTTGCTAGCATTGGGGTCGAAACCTCTGCCAGTATAAAGTCAACCTCAAATAGCCAATCACTAGAGCCTGTATTTTGCTGCCAAGAGCCCAAAGATGAAATTACTCACTCTTGAGGAGGGTGAATGATTCTATTAAAGTAATATTAATATAATAAGAAATAATAAAACGAGTTATCAATTAGCTTGAATAATTTGATGTCGAAGATTATTTAGTATTTTTTATTGTATGGCAGCGCTGCATACTCACCTTATTTACAATAATTTTAGGCAAATCGTGGAAGAAGTTCAGACTAGATCTTGAATTTCCGCCTTGTTCTACAAATCTCACTGTCTTTTTTCATGTAATATTCTTTTTTTTTAATATTCAGAGATATTAAAAAAATGTTTAAACGACAAATGAATAAAAAAAACAGTAAAAAAATGCCTTAGTATAACCCAAACAATCTTCACAAAAGAATTCGCATCGTCAATTAATCATACAGCACGTTGCAAAATGATGGCCGCACTTATATTGTTATTATTTTAAAACTTGCATAAAATTTATTTAAGGTGTTAGTTTTACCATAATTATTGTAATAATAAAAAAGTATTGCACGCTAAATTAGTCCACTCTACAATAATTAATAAGTAGCAAAAGTTGACTTTCACTCGTTGCAAAAACATACACGCACTGAAAGCAAAATGGTTTTTATGATAAACTTATATGTATAACTTGTATAACCACCATGCTTTTTTATTAGCTCAAAAATTCTATTCAGCTTAGAATTATATACAGTTCTTGCAGGGAATCTTCCCAAGCTGCAAATCCTCATTTTAATTGAATTGCTTGACTAGTTTTATTGTATACCAATTTTTTTGACACAATCCTAACCTAATCTAACCATCTTGTAATCTTGACTTTTGAACTGGTGGCACAAAAGTAAAAAGTGATTAAAGAATGTAAGTAAACTCGATGATATGATGTTTAAAAGATTAAGAAAAGAAGAGTTAATCACTTTGCGCTTCAATTTTGTTGAAAAAAGTCGCACCTAACCTCATAGTTTGGAGTTTTGATTTGAAGGGCGATTGGTATAGCATTGAAACAGAAGTTTTGCGTTTGAAAGAACGCAACGACGGTATTACTGTTTTAAATTTAAAAACTTTAAAATTTGCACACAAATTCACACAAGGGGTTTATATACCCTGACAAGTAAAACCAAACTTTGTCAGAAAAAAATGAGACATTTAACAATTCATCGTCATTTAGATTTTTTTAAAGCAATTGCAGTAATTTCTTCGACTTTCATAGTCTTGGGGATGAAGTTGGTGAAAACTTTATGTGGATACAAATAAAGATATTTTCTTATAATTTTCTGGCATGTACTTCGAGAGATATCAGTTTGAAAAGAGAGCCTAGACAAAGATTTATTTGAACTTTCACTCCAACCGTTCTCTTACATTTTGAACAATTTCATCGTCTACTCAAGGCTTTCCTGGTGAGTTTTCTCTAACACTACCAACAGTAGTGAATCGATTAACAATACGGTTGATGTGCACTTTTAAAGCAGCTTCTTGTAAATTTTCATCAAGAAAATTGGCCATGAATTCTTCTTTACAAGCATTAATATCGAATACTTCAATTCTCCATTATAAAACATTGCCTTTTAAAATATACCATAACAATAAACATGTTTTGTTCCACTGAAAATACCATAGTTAACTCTAACTCTAAACTTCTTGTCGTATTAGTCTGTTTAGTCTTAAGAAAGACTATTTATGGCGATAACACACAAAATTATGAACCCAAAAGTTCAAACTTCAAAATGATCGTTACTATTGACAGTGCGATGACATGTCATACAATCTTTTAGAAGCGGTAAGACCTAATTATTTGTTAAATTCGTATGTTTTTCATAGCCAATTTGACCTAAAAATAAATTATAAACCTTGTGTACAGTGTACAATTTTTGACTGGGTGTCAAAAAATAACCTCCAAAAGCAAAGTTTTAATGTTATTCATTATTTGATTTCATCTCGTAATGTATATTTTGGCATACCTCGTTCCATTCACGTGTGATATTGTTTCTTGCAAAATTTAAACGCAAAAATTTCTCGTTACGACTCAGGCGTCCGAATCATTTTTGGGCGACAAAATGAGGACTTCTTTTTATTATTCGTCAAACTGTAATCTCATCGACTTTCGAAATTCACTTTCCATCAAATTGGGTTTGTAGAGTTTAAAGCATTTTGGGGTATTTGTGCGTCCGTACGCATAGAAAGCCTTTATTTTCCATAATTTTTTTGATTTCTTAGAAAATTTCTTACCACATGATATGATCTGCCAAAAAGTTTTCCACTATAACGAGCATGTTGATGTTGTTGAAGAGTGAAGCTCGTCAAGCCTGCCCATCCGAAGACTTTAGGCCGCCTATGCGAGCAGAGCAACCTTCATTATTCAGTTCTATAATCGGTCCATTTTCTAGATTACTTAGTTGTTTTGCACGACCCATAATGATATTTTTTTTCGTATCACAATAAATGTAGCAACACTAAAGCAAGTTACACGATTCGTATGCACACAGACCTTGACTATGAAAATGCCTGGGCTGCAGTTTTATAGATTATATATCGTTGTAGCATTAGAAATAAAGCTTTTACTGAAGTGGATTTGGTAGTGTTCGCTTCACCCAACTTTTTAAATACACAAGTTTCTCCCCGAGAAACATAACTAGCACTTTTGTTATAAGAATTTAAAAAAAATTAAGATGCGTCTATCATTAATCATTATACAACGAACTGTATATTTTGAATAAACATTTATATACCTACACTACACAAAAAAGTATTTCGTAATAAAAAAGCAAACTTATAGTTTCTCATTAGTTCTAAAGACATAAAACCAAACTCATATCCATTTATTTATAAATGATGGAGTCAATCCACGCATTATGCGAATTAACAGCTGTAAAAACATCAGGTTTTCCCGTAGCACAAGGTTTCCCAAAAGACACAATTCCTGCAAATTTATTTTGACAAATTAAAGGTCCTCCGGAATCCCCATTACAAGCAGCATTTCCATCACTGCTTGTACAAATCAAATCTGGATTATACAACTCTTTCCATTCTTCTTTACATTTAGTGGGCAAGACAGGTTGCACGGGTGCGACTTTGAATTTATTTGACAACTTGCCTCCTGCTTTAGTTAAACCCCATCCCATCACGTAACACGGATTCTCGTAATCTGATAAATTAGTTTGTATTCTAGACGGAAATGAAAATTTATACGAGGATTCTTTCTCAATTTTCAAGACAGCTATGTCATTTCTGAGCTTACGTCCATCATAACTAGGATGCACGTAAGAAGAAAGAACTTTATAACGACTGCCTCCTTTGTCTAAAGAATCACTTCCAATGACAACGTATTTTGCATAATTACTAAAAGGGAATAATTCAAGTTATTCTAAAAGTTAACAAGTCAGTACACACTTTTTTGCACAATGTGCAGCAGTCAGGACGTATTCGTGATCCACGATTGTGCCTCCACAGAAATGATTGTTGCCTTCGTCTCTCAAAGATACGACATACGGGTAATCGTCTTTATTACCTTCGAATCCACCAACTATTCGAGTTTCGTTCTCGTCTTCAACGAAATTAGAGAATGCTGCGAATAACAGAAATGAGTTAACAATTTACGACATGAATTAAACACAAAAGCAGTCCGAACCATTTGTGAAATTAGTTATGGCCATAAGCACAAGAATCAGAACAGTTTTAAAACACATAATTATTTATTTAAGCTATAAATGTATTTTACAAAACGCTCAGTTTTATAGAAACTTGTATCCGATAAAACTTATGTACATATTTATATTTCGGTAGATACATGTTTACATTTTTATCGAAGGAAATGCTCCAAAAAATCCTCAGCAGGTAGTTAGATATTTCACTTACGATAAATAAGCAAAACTAATAAACATGTATACATATACACATTTTAAGATACTGATATCCGTTTTTTGGTTTCTTTTTTAATAATTACGTCTAGAGTTTTTTAAGCGTAAAATGTTTTTAGAGTGACCTGAAACTAAAAACAAAAAAAAAAAACAAACAGTTGGAGGTTTAAAACCTCAGATATGTCTGTTTTAATACTATCGTAGAATTGAGGTGCTAAAATAAAAATTAAAACACCAAAATCATATCTTCTTTAGATCATTTTTTTGTAGATTCTATAGATCCTTTTTTTTCCTGTGTTTTAGAGCTCGTAGATTTTCTTGAATTGTTTAATTTCTTTGCCATCTTTGTACACTTATTTTTTTGAATTTTAAAGGTTTTCAATGATTTAGATTCCCTACATTTGTAAATTTTTTAAAATTATCAAATTTATTGCTTAGTTTGTCGTTTATAGTTTTCTCATTTATTTTTTAATTTATTCTTTATACACATAAATTCTTCAAATGTTTAAAATTCTCTCTTTTCCAAAATTAATTTTTTCCAAACAGTTTACAGCTTTTGAATGACTTGTATCTTGTTTAATTCGTCATTAAATTTTCTAGAATTTCTATAATGTTTTTTGTGCTCTTTAAACTTCTTGGATGCTTAAATTTTTCATGTTTATAATTACAATCTTTGAATTCTTTAAAACTACTAAATTCTCTCGATTTTTGTATCATCTACATTTTTTAATTTTTTTAATTTTTTTTCAATAGAATTATTAGTTTTATTTATCTTTTTTGTTTTTTCTCGGATTATTAGAATTTTTGAAATTTATGGTTTAAAGATTATTGTAATTTCACATTTCTCAAGAATAACAATTTAGTGAACAAACAATTCGCCGAATAGTTTACTACTTAAAATTTATATAATGATGCAATTCTGAGATTTCCATACAATTTATTGTGAACGACGGTAACTGCCCCATTCCAGTGTTCAGTCAAATAATGGGTCGTCCGATGAGCAAATAAAGTGCTTTTACGGTTGTCTGTTTTGAACAGTCAGAAGACCCTTATATAAATACCAGGTAGTTTTGCTTCCTTTTATCTTGATTGAAGCTTGCAATTTTTCATGTAATTTAAATCTTTATAAATCAATATTTCAAATTAATTCAATAACAAAATTAGGATAATCAAATGTAAAGTGTAAGGCAATAGAACAGAAAAATAGCATGATTAAACAAACATAAAGCTTTCTTTGTTGTAAAATAGTTAATATCAATTACGTAAATGTCCGCATGCTATCATGCGGCACTCGAAAAAGATAACAGAAAATTAACAGACAAGTTCACTAAAATCAACCTGACAAAAAAAATTTGCTCTGATTTTTTTTTCAGATTGACTAGACTAAGTCTAGTTAGACTTTTAAAGAAATTGACAGAGAAGTTACCACAAGTGAACCTAACCAACCAAACCGAACTAAGAAAGACCTGATAAAGTAAGGTTAATCAAAAATATTAGTCTTGACTGACAAAGCAATAGAAAAATATGTAAATCTGACAAAGTAAGTCAAAAAGATGACAAATATTTGGTCAGGTTAATCAAATCAATTTGACAAAAAAAAAGATCTAAAAAAAAATCCGTTGGAGTTTTAAGAAAACTGTCAAATAAGTCGTTGTCATTTAAGATAATGAGAAAAGTCAATGGATTTCAAAAGTCAAGCTGATAAAAAAGATTGAATCTAATGAAGACAGGTTTTTAAAAGTGGGAATCTTCGATAATAAAAAGTTAGGTATAAAATGTGTTAACTTCACTAAGTCAGGATGACAAAAAATGTCATTCTAGTTCACGAAAATTGGTTTGATCAAAAATGAGAAGTCAAAAAAACTGTTAATAAAGAAATAGACCAAACGGACCAAAGTGGAACTAACAAATTTACAGATTTTTTGAGAAAATTGATTGCAAAAATCATGAAAAATCAGTAAATTGCAACAGTCAGGCTGATACAGTCAGATTTATTTCTAATATTAATTTCGAATGATAAAATAAACATAAAATGTATAAACTTGACTGAACGAGAGCGATAAAAAAATGTCCTTTTAGCTTGAAAAAGTCCGTCCGGTCAAAAATCAAAAATAAATAATTTGAAAAGTAAACAGGCTAATGAAATAAACAAAATCTGATAAAGTCAGGTTGGTCAAAGCTTAGAAAATAAAAAAATATGTAAAACTAACTCAGTGTGAAAAAATTGTCACAAATTTCAATTAAGTCAAGGTGACAAAAAAATTGAGGTAAAAAATTTATCAGACATAAAAAACTGACAGAAAATTATTTCAATTAAAATTTCATTTAAAAAATAATGAAAATTAACCCTCATAAAGTCAGGCTGATCTAAAATATTGCTAAACTAACAAAAAAATAAACAGAAAAGATGTAATTAATATTTATAAATATTTTTCTGGCCTTGATACTTTATCAGTTTGCAATTAACAATTTTTAATCAAATAATTTGAAATAGATACCAAGAGAAGTTAAGAGTTAGTTTGAGGAACGTTGAAAGCTAGCAGAAAAAAGCGTCACCTTTAAAAAATAGCTATCATTATTTCAAGAGGAGTATTTTTGTACTCATAAGAAGCTGAAACTATCTCGTAAAGTACGTGGTTGTATCCCATCATATGGTTTCATATACAGCCGTCATTATGAAAAGAAAGCAGCTTGGATAATAATATTTAAAAAAAAGGTAGAAAACCCAACAAAATCTTTAAATTGGGCACAAAAATTTGACACTAAACAAAATATGGGAAATGACCGAAAAACCTTCATATGTTTTATCACAAAATTGCGAAAGGAAGTAATAAAACAACATAAGTAGACTACCAACCAAATATTTATTGTCTCTAAGGAATCGACCAACACCGAATTTGAAATACTCTCACACACACCTCTTAATAAAACGGAACATAACTCTTCTTCTAAACAGTGAAAAACGGCGGTTGAACGAAGCATCTCCATATCTCCCCAAAGAGAAAATTTATAATATTTATTTCGCCTTTATGGAGTTGTCCCACTTACTAGCGAGCAACGTGAAGTGTTTCGGTGAATCAAACAAAATTGAGGATATACTCATAGCTCCAGTTCTAAATTTATCCGTCGTTTATAAACAAAATTTACTTTTAAAATTCTGTAATCGTTAGATGGCTAGATTCTAGATTGTAAATAGGATGTAAAGAGATTGTAAATGTCATATTCGCCATGATTGACTTATAATCTTATAATTTCAATTAAAACCACTGGAACATCTTATTTACATGACCTAGACTCATAATATGTTTCTACTGTACGACGATTTCTCGTTCTAATCACTTATAATTTTAAGTATGTAATTACTTGTAGTAACGTCCTGGCGTGCATTAAATCTGCACATATTTTAAATCCTTACTATCTAAGTATTGTGAACGCACTATTCAACATGGATTGTGTGTTTGATAGAAGTGGATTGAAGTTTTTAAATTTGACATGAAAGTGAGTATACCGTATATTTCAAAATGTGCATCGTCCGCATTATGAAGCCAAAGGATTGTGTGATGTTGAGCTTAGTTGTTAAAAGGAAAATGATATATTTCAAAAAGAACATCTAGTATTCTAAAAAACATAAAAGAGATCCAGAACAATACGTCTCTATCTAATATTGTATGTATTGTAAAATTTGATGAGGAATTGTTATACTTTTTTTACTCTCAGTTCTGTTTAAAAAATGCAGATCTATTTTTTATATTTGTTGACTACAAAATTAGAACAATTTTCAAACACACAGTCGGATACATTGTTTAAATCAGACTTCTTGATACTAACACGGTTTTGTTTTTGCACTATTTCTGACCTATATTGTATTGCAAAATAATAACAGATTTTTTAAGTATCCGATACGTCATTGATCTATTTTCAAATTAGGTTTCACGTTGTTACAATACACGTGTTAAACAAAAAACTTGAAAAGTGTATCTTTCGTGCTCAACACATAATTTTCCGTATGTACAACAAAGAATCAAAGAACAATCACTAACTGAGACTAGTCGTTTTTCCGCAAAATGTCAAATTTATTTGTGAATTTTTTTCCCTTTCATTCTTTGTCTTCTAAATTATAAGAAACAGTTTATTTCAGAACTAGTCGTTTAGTTCGCTTTATTTTTTTGAGTTTTATCTTTGTTGCAAACATGCATGTGAATGAATTATTTTGAAGAGCAAAAAGCACATGAAGATGATTTGCTACCTTTATGTGCTGTTCAAGAAGTAATGTCATCATACAAATGAAAACTTTTAGTTTTACCCAAAATGTTATTGCGTGTTGCAAAGGATGAAAACTGTGATGTTTCGTAATTGACTCGCACTAATGTTGATATGACTGCTATAAACCTCACTAACCATTAAAGACAAGAGTGGGTTAAAAGATGTAATGTTTTGAGGACGCCAAGTAAAATTTAAATTGAGTCTATCGACAGCAAGACAAGAAGCTGTGATTGAAATTTACTTAAAGAATTGCAGTTTAAGAAAATATCAAGATTTTAACCGATCATATAAAGCTTGGGAAAATTTCACAAAAAAAAAAGAGACTACATTACAACTTTAAATGTTTGGATGAATACAAAAATGTTCTTATAAATTAATAAAACTATGTGACGACAAGGTAGGTTACGTTATATCACTAAATTATTGCACAAATTCAAGACTCTGAATAAAGGTGTTTTAATTCCGTCGACTTGATAATAAGCCATTTTGACATTTGTTGAACATTGCGATGAAAACATTTACTTATTAGACTCCGCAATTTTTTTTATTGTTTAAATTTGCTTGCAGCGCTGCCACATTTCTAAAATAAAAACCCTTGCAAATCTAAAAGTAAGTTCAATAAATCATTTTTAATACTTTTCTATTGTATTGTGTACAGTTGATGCGCCATTTTTGATACACCCAGTGTATGGCTTCTTAAGATTCAAATCATCCTTGCTTAGTAATTTTCTTTAATTTTCTTGGGTATTTTCTTAAGGTATTTAAGGTAAGTGTTAAAAGACTTGTTGGATATAAAAGCAAAAGATTTATTCTTCAAGCTGAAGACAAATATGGTTTTGGAAACAATACAAATCTTGTATTTATTTAAAACAAAAACGCAAGAATAAACATGACGAAATGAATGACGATGCATTTTTGGACTGGCTTACAAATAAATTACTGATAAATATAGAAGAACCATCTTTGATCATTTTTGATAATGCTTTTTACCATAATATTTTAGTAGAACAACAATCCACAACTGTTTTTAAAAAAAGAAAAAATTGTAAGCTAGTTATTGAAGAATAAAATTTCATTTATTTCGTTTTTCATTTGACAAAGATTTAACAAAGGAGAGATTTTAATTATAGTAAAACCAAATAGGAAAGAAAAAAGTTGTTATAGATAAGGTAATGCGAAAGCATAGTTGGGCATGAACTCCTTTAAAATTCTCTGTATTAATGTGAATTTAATGTCGTAAAATTAATATGGTTCAAGGCAAAAGATTCTGCGAACCGAAGCTTACAGCAAATGACCGCACACGTCTGGAGCAAATGTGTACGTGACACCATTGAAATTGGTAATGCAAGGTCGAGCCCTTAATTATTAATTTATGTGATAACTCTGCTTCGAATAGTGATTGGAACTCGTTGGGACTGAGAAAGAAGAAAAATTGATATCCCTCAGAATTCATTATATTTTTAACACAATAGTTAAAATATCACTTTTAGATGGAAGTCATTGTCTGTTTAATTTAATAAGATTATTATTTCGGGTTGGAAAAAATTTAAATAATTTTGTGGTTATGAACCATTATTGTAGCTTTTTTTATAAATACAGCGTAATCTATGCGTCACGTTATAAATCAGGGACTGATGACGTTACAAACATTTTTCACAGTAATCAGAAATTGTACATTAAGAATAATAAAGCACAGTTTTGATAGATATAAAAATTTAAAATTTCTCACCGAGTTTTACAAAATTTTCAGTTCAAATTTACTTTTCCAGTCTCGTTATATAAATACCTATCTTCTGCTAAAGATTGGAAAACATATGAATTCTAATTTGAGTTAGATAAATATACTTACTACTTTTTATCTTATTATAAATGTTAACAAAAACGTTTTCACAATTCGTAAATTAATTTCCTAAACAGGACTTTGTGAAGTATTATTTACGTTAACATTTTCTTTATTGCCTAATACTTTCGTTGATACTTGAAGTTTATATTTAATTGAGCTCTCAATAAATTTTTCTAACACATTTGAAGATTTCCGTCCACTATGCCTCTTAAGAATGGTTATGTCTGCTGTTGCATCAGCAAGTATCGTGGTAGGTCTCCTTTTAAAGCAATAAATTAAAAGGGTTCTGTAATGACACGGACTCTACATTTTGTATGCATGCCTCTAATAAAGTTGGTTTCATTCTACAACAATTCTCAGATAATTAGAAGGATTCGGTAATGACTTAAACTTAAACTACTTTTACTACATGTCTTCAATAAAGTTGGTTTGTACAGGTTGCTTCGTACATTTTCCGCTTCAATATTGCAAAAAGAAAATTTCATTGGTGACGGGCGAAGAGACGAATGGTTATAAAGTATTTCAAGCAGATCCACATTTTAATTAATAAATTCTCTTCATACGTTGAGCTTTGTGTTCGAAACATTAAAATTAAAAACTGAATGTCTATGATATTTTAAACATAAATAACAACAGCTAACAATACTTAAAAATGTCAACCAAAATTGTAATATTAGTACTAAATTAAAATTAAAAATTTTTATCTTCCTCATTGAGTAACTATTATCGTCTGCTTTTCTTTGAAGTTTCTGTATTTCTAATTTGATAAAAACACCTTCTTAGAATAATGTTCCACAGACGTTTATTTAATAATAGTTACTTAACTCATACGCTTATAACTAAACACTATTTACAAATAATGTTGTCTCTAGCATGGAGTAATTGCTCCACAATGAACTTTGAATTTTTGCTAGACATATGCTAGCAACACTTTTTTCACTCATGTTTTTTTACACTAATTATCAAATTATTAATAAGCATTTTCATACTTTTTCTTGATTTTGCTGGTAAAAGAGACAAGAGCTTATGCAGCTGATTCGTCCAAATCACACGATTCACCTTTAACAGACATTTTTATAAGCTGTTTTTCTGTAGTAACGAAAGCAGAACAATATTGATTTCGCATTGTTATTTAAAAATAATTTATTATAATCACATATTAAAAATACCAGAATGTAATTCATTTTCCAAACTCTGGTTGAAAAAGTTATGTGTGCAACACGAGGGAAGCTCTTTTTTCGCCTTGATCAAAAACCCTATCACTAATACAGAAAAAATGATATATCCTAGCGTATTGTACCAATAACAATTTTTGTAATGTTTGTTTAATATTGTCATGCTAGGTTTTATAGTGCATTTGTTTATAAATAAATCATTAAATAAAGTTTACTCGTATTTTCCGTTTAACCGACATGTCCAAGATAAGTACAAATTTTGTTGGCTTCCTGACCGCATGTTGTTTATATAGTGAAAAAAAAAATTAAAAAAAATGTGGCGACCGAGGTTGCTTCATAAAAAGTAATGGCCATTTGCAGCAACATAAGTTTAAATTATCTAAATCCTAAAAATCAAGAAAACCATTGTATAACAAATGTAGTAAGGGAACTTAAGTATTGTTTAATGTTATAAAATGTGGGTGCAAATAACCATAAAAGACTTATCGAGTTGGAAAATTTAGGAGAAAATGGACTGGAAGAAGAGCTGACAATTCATGGCCCGTACGCAACACTAGCATGACTCCTCCCGACTTTTTTTATGAGGTGAACTGAAGGAACGAGTCTACGAAACCAGAAAGTCTGTGTCTTTTCATCCAACACATTACTGAAGCTTGGAACAACGTTAAGGACCTTCGACAAGTTCAGAGATAATTTTCACAACACATACGAGCTTTGTTTGTTTGCTTCATTAGTACTTACCCATTTAATTGTTTAAAACGTGTTACATATTATTTAAGTCTCACAACGATATTAACAAATTGCCAATCATTAACATTACAAAACATGTTTAACGTTAACTTTGATTTAATTTCTTGACATATTTTTTATTATTATTATTAAACACTCGGTGTTTATATTTAACGTGTACACATCCGCACTATGCTCTGCTTGTACTCTAATTTTCACTCATTACACTAACTCAAAAATTTTAGTCTTTTTAGTCTTCTTTCCACAGCATTCACTTGCTGGTGACGTCGTTGTTTATAACTTTCAAGATACTTCTTGATTATTTTACCTTGAGCCGAGCTTCCCAAACTGTGGTATAATAATAAATAATTAATAAAATTAAAAAACTAATAACAAAGAGTTGTGAAAACAAAAGTTTTTTTTTATTCATTTTACGTTTATTTTTACACACACGTAAGCAAAATACGTAAGGTAAGAGATGGACGAGGCTAGACTGGTCGATCGATCAGTTTCCTAGGAATCTCATTATTGACACTGGGATCCATTATTACCAGGAACTGCTGCTTCTGGAGCACTCTGAATTTTTCCAATGTTATACATAAAAGGCCGATGTTACTTGAAAACATAATTGAAGCTCAAACTTCTTTTACGAGTAAATTTCCTGCTTGTGTCTTTCTCATTGGTCAGTTTTTTACTCCAATATGCATCGGTAGCTGAAGTCAAGATCTCTGAGGAAGCATGAAGTTTCTGTATCACCTACACAGCCAAGAAAGTAAGGAATTGAAAATGATGAAGAAGAAGAGCAAGAAGAAGAAGATGAAGACATTACTAACGACAAGTCAAATAAAGAACAATCTTCAGGTGAAGCACCTCAATATGCTCAAATTCTACAAGTCTCCGAATAAGTGCAGGTGAAATAGCTAATGAAAGTGGAACATCTACAAAGCGGCACCACAACAGCTACCGATTTGGGATTTATAAAGACTGACGATGGTAAAGCTCAGTGTGTGGTTTGTCCGAAAGTCATTCCAAACAGTTCAATGGTTCCAGTTAAATTGCGTCATCATTTTAAAGGTACACACCCAGAACTTCAAGAGAAACAGAATGATTTTTGCTTCGTGAACCTTCATTAAAACTATTCCTAAAAGTGTCTTCCTTGATAAGTTATCGAGTGGTACAGGCAGGTAAAGCTTATACCATTGCTGAAACCCACATGAAACTGTGTGTTAACAATATTGTAATTTAGATGCTTGAGGAAAATGCAGTCAAAAGACAGATACTTGATTTACCAATGATGTCAAAGAATCGCTTGTTTCTCGCATCTAACACAATTGATCTTCTCTAGAAATCAACAAATCAACTGACGTCGCGGGGTTGGCTATCATAATCTTCTCTTGTGCAAACCACTTCCTGCCAATGAAACAGCTGAAATATGGCGAAGTGATTACTGAAATAAAATATAAATCAAAGAATTACTGCAGCGGTCATTATGTTCCCCCACAGACATGTTTTACGTACATAACAATTGCCAACCTCTTTTAAAAATGTTGTGGATGAATCTGTTCAAATTATTAATGAAATCAAGTTGCTTCTATTGAAGTTAAGACGTTTCGCAATACTATGTGACGATATGGTAAGTCTTCATCATACCCTACTTCTTCAAGTAGAAATGAGGTAGCTATCTCATGGAAAAAAAAATTCACGATTACAGGAATTACGTTCTGAAATCTTATTTCTGTTGATGAACCACAATGTCAAATTAGCCAACGTTTTCAATGATAAGAAATGGAAATATATACTGTCGTATTTATCAAATATTTTCATGATAATGAACGAGATGACTCTTTCTTTACACATACTTTATTTTTGTAGTTTTGTATTTTGTTCTTTTTTTGTTTTGTTTTGTTCTTTTTTTTAATTTTACTGTTTCCAGAAAAACTTAACATCTAGCAATATGCCTATATTTGCATAAGCAACACACTGTCTATTGATGTATATAGGTATTTGTTCAATTTTTTTATTGGTAAAATCAACGTGTATCGTTGTTTCATTTAACTTGATTTTCATTTTTATTTGTATTTTTTCAGTTGCTGTTTGGTTTGTGACTTTGTAGTTGAATGTATGTTGTCTTTACCAACTGCCATGATTGCAGTGTCGTCTGCAAAGGTGGGTGTTGTATTCTTTTCTAATTCAGGAATATCACAAGCGTATAGTAGGTAAGTATTGGGCTGACAAATGTCTCTTTAGTTTTAGTATCATTTTTTTATGCTACACCCTGTTAAATGTCAGAGCCACATCAAGAAAGCCTGTAAAAAACTTTTCTCTCCCTAAATATTTTTTCACTTTGCTGAAAATTAAACTTCCAAATTCATACAGGAAACAAAATCTTCTAAAACTAAAGAAAACAATTATTAAATCGTTTTACAAAGTTCGCTCTTTTGTTGCTGCTCCACAATTCTTATTCTGTTAATAATCTAGCTTAAACATATTTCTCGCTCTATTAATTTGTTGTGGTGGGCTGGACGTCCAATTAAACTAGGTCCTCGGAGAATACGTTTAACCTTGTGAACGTGCAGTAGTTTAAAACTCTTTGTCTCTATGTTTTGTTTATTACTCCTTAGTTAGAATAAACTCACTGATGGGGATTGCAGTATTGTTTTCATGGCCCCGAATTGTGAAAGGTTATCGAAGATTGGTGTAATTCTCGTCACGGGCCCCAAATGTAAAAGATCAGAACTCTTCGTCCTTCGATCGCGTTGCTTGATTTTGGGATTAGCGTATAATACTTACTGTTGACGCTTCCACCAAATTTTGACGAATCCTGTTGTAACACACCCGAAAATATCACTAATTAATATTTGCGCATACTAAGCAGTGACCTTTTATCACTGTACCTTCGTCAGAAAATTAATTCTCAATATCCTCATGTTCCAGTTCTCCTGGATGATTGAAATTAAAAAAAAAAAAAAAAAAACAAATATCTACGTTGTGTTCTATGTTGTATTTTGGTTTACTGTAAAGAGAGTTTAACTCAGATTTATCGTGCTTTCCAAATTACAGCGAGACCGTATTGTAAAGGAAATTTATCAAACAAATAGGCACACTTTAAGCGCACAATTTTTTAACAAAATGTCAGTTATTTAAAATTGGATCCAACATCCAAAGTCCCTAAACTGATTTTGACTAATTCATATCTTGTGTCTCTCGTTGCTCGTCGTTGGTCTATATAGACATTATCGACTCGACAAATTTACTAAAGATTCTCGTCGTATCAGAGCCTGTTCGCTGTGTTCTATTCGCAACGACAAAAATGTCTACAGCAACCTTCCAAGTAATCATAGGATTAGTTTAGAACCTTAAAAGACTCATTATAGGTTGAAAGATTGAAATCGTGATTTATTCAATTTGAAGGTGAGTTATTGGTGTAGAAAAATCATTCGTGACTTCAAATAAATTAGCTTAACCGTGCATTGTTAGAAGACTATTTTAAATGTTTAAATGTTTCCTAAAGATGGATTCAAATTTTGTATTTGATCCAAAGACAAAGAGAAAAGAAAATTTAGACTAGACTCGGATCAAAATCTGAATCTGAATTTAGTTAGAAATTAGGCCAGAAACATTTGTGCAATCATAAGCAGATCATAAGGAAATGTAATGATTAAACTTTCCTTTAAAAAAAAATGAAAAAATGTTGACACAATTAATTTTAATATACTAGATGGTGTTGCATATTTGGCGGTTTGCAAAGGTAATTTCACAGGTTTAGATTTTTGATACAATTGACACTTTCGGGTTGGCGTCGCAAAAAAGGGTTCCATAAAGTGGTCGGAGACCCAAGTAAATACCCGGCGTGGGCAGAAAGCGCGGCAATACCCGGTGTGTGCGGAAAGCGCGGCATGTGCATAAAGAATCAAAAATGCATTGCCAAATGGAGAAAATGATTAATTTTAGTGGTGACGTTAAATGTTAAAAATGGCCTTTATTGGTATCGTGATTACTTGAAAAAACAAAAGTTAGATCATTTTAGGTGATCAAGCTCGTAAAAGTTTTCTTACTAGCGTTCAAATAGATTTGTAGTTAAATAATATGAATGATAATCAAAAGACGCTAGTGCAGGATAAATGTACCTGAAAACAAAAAGCTGGTCAATCAATAGGGAAATAAAATCACATATATGACATTAAGAATTGTCACACAAAGAGACATGAATGTTGTCAACAACGAAAGAGCAACAGAGCATAAAATTGGAATATTCGTTCGAAACTAAAAAAATTCTTAGAACTTATTTGATTGGTATATTAAAAAATAATAACGGGTAAAATAAATAGAGCGATTGTACAAGAAATTTAAAAGAAAAGATAATGAAATTTGTGGTAACTTATGTTGTTGGATTTGTTTTATATATATTTAGGATTAATTAGTAACGTAAGTTAGGAATATGTTAGGTTAAAGTAGATTGTAAGCATTCTTAAGTATCCTTAAGTTTTATCCTCTAAGTATTCTAAGAAGTGTACACAAAGGGGTTACCACAACGACGTTTCACTTTAAATGGGAGTCCGGTCGAAAAAAAAGGACAGTTCAGTGATGGTCAAACTAGATGTCAGGTCCCTGCAGTAACTCATATCGATGCTCATTTGGAAAACCAAATAAAACCAACCTAAAAATCGAAATTCTTTTAAATTTCACAGTTTCCTTATTTCACAACGAATTCCGTGGGTCAAACGTAATGACCAGTAGTAATTAGTGGTTAGTGATTAGTAATCAGTGATTAGTGGTTAGTGATTAGTGAGATCGGTGTAATCGCAAGTGGACAGTGCTAGTTCAAATGACTAAACTCGAGTGGAATAATACTTCGCGACAAAAACCACGGGAAAGTTATCTACTGAAATAAAACGTGACAGGAAACCTAGGCAGGAGACAAAAAAGCGCCGCCACCATCCATCGACGTCACCGCTGTGGACAAAAGTGCATCGCGACGCCACCGTCTTCGACACCGACGCCGCAAGTTAACACCTAATAATAACCAAATATCACACTGCAAATTATTATTGCTACTTTAAATACACTTAGCTCAATACGCCTGAAGTTTCGTCGTTATGATGATTTTAAAGATGAGGCATGAAATTAAACTTACAATTTTCTTTCTGACAATTGGATCACAAACAACTCTTTTAATCCCCACGGCTTTAAACAAAATTTTCACATAAAAATAAATCGAAGCTTTTGGACACTCAAGAACATTCGCTTGAATGCAGAAAATTAGAAGAATAAATTTAAAGTAAAGGTTCTCGAAAAAAAATAAAGTTTAAATCAAAAATCTAAGTAATAAATCGAATCAAAGTCCTAAAAAACTCTGTTGCAACTCTGTTGAGGTTGTACCCCACTCTGAATGTCTTGCCCTCTCTTGGACAAGCTGACATGCTCATTCTATTCGTCACCATCTACCCCTACTTGGTTGGTCTCTTCTAATTAGTGAAACTGCAAAGCTAGTTCTAGCTCAAAATTACAATAATTAATGATGGTAACTAAATTAAGCATCTTCCCCAAAAGATATAAACAGATAAAACTCGGTTCTTCCCTAATCTTAATCTAATTGACTTTGATTGGAAAAACAATACCAAAACACCAGAAGTTACCACTGGTGCTAATTTAACCCCCTGTTTCCTGAGAAAAATAAAGAAGTCTACTAGATAGTACTACATGATTAAAAGTTTCTGAAACGAGGATTTAATAGCGTTTGATAGAAGAAAAGGAAAGGGAAATCTAAGAGAAAGGTGCTAATTTAGATTACTTCTACAAAAAGAAAGAACAATGTAAGATAGTAAAAGAAGTAGATTTGTAGATTTAGGAAGTATGTAGGAAGTAGATTTGACTAATCGTCTAAAAAATTGCTAAATGTTATAAACAAATAGTAGTTTTGGTAAAAATAAGCCCTGTAGTACTAAAAGTACCCTACAACGATAGATGGCAATAAAGGTCTAATTTCAAACATTTCTTTTAATAAATTGAGAAAGATGTTCTAAATCATGTAATTTATTCTTTCACGATCATCACCGAATTTTGATAGTTATTTTGATGAGGAGTTAATTTGAGTTCTGATATCTTAATCTAACTTAATCTAATTCCGATTCGAACGACATTTTTCGACCAGTTGAACACGTTTACAACGGTTTGATATGAAAAGATCATCAACTTACAGCGACTGTTTATACGTACCAGACTTCATGCAATTTTTTAAGAAATTTAACCTTGTCTAAAACTTAGAAATTTAACTATTCTCTGATTACATCTGGATACAATTATCCCCAAAAGTAACCGCCGCCGAACATATTGCACATTTAGTTGAATTTAATTAATTCATTACCTAGATTTTAATTTTTTTTTTTTGAATCGGAATTTTCTAAATATTTTAAACTTTTATAATTCTCTCAGTTGGATTAATCCCTTTTCGTTGGAGCTCTTGAAGGACAACTTATTCAATAAACCTTTCGTTTAGATATTCCCAAATAACAACATATAACATTTGTTCATTTTAATTTGTGCTCTGGTCAGCTTTGACCGAAATTAACGTATGTCTTTTCCTAAAAAAAACATTTAGGAAATGTCTTGTTGACATTTTAATTTTGAAGAAATGAAACCCCAAAAATCGTACACGCCTATGATATCACGATTCACAACGTTCATTCAAGAAAAAGGATTAAAAAAGAATCAAATAAACATAAAAGAGGATCGATTTTCTTTGGTAAAAACTAACACCAAATAAAGCTCAAATAGTTTATTGCTTTTTTACAAAAAACTGTTTTTTTCAGGAGTTATTTAGGTACATTGTTATGATTACTCAAGGCTTCCTGTCATTTAATAGTAAGGATATCTTCGTTAATAATGCTACCTACGTTTTCCAAAAAAATGATTTTCACAGATAATGCTAACAGATTTTTAAATGAACACCCAATAGTTGAGCTAGGATACTAACATATAAAATTACTGCTTTCAATCATTTTTTTTTAAATTGTACTTCCTACAATATCAGTAACCTAAAATACAAAACCTAATAAACAATTTACGAGTTTCGCCCATAGCTCCTCTCACTGCTGTGCCCCTTTTCTTCAGAATGTTTTCTATTTCATTGTTCCAATATTCTTCTTCTAGCCCTTCTTGAAACTTTTCAAGCTCCCTTAACTCTTTTCACTTGACTCTGCTTTCATTCTTACTAGATGTCTCAGCTGTCTTTTCTCAATAAAATCCAAAATATGTTCTACATTAATTTGGCTCTTATGGTAGGTACCCACTTGAGAGTTACTCTCGATAGCTGCTCTCAACTACTTATTCACATAAGAGTAACTCGGCAATTTTTACTCTCTAAGAACTCCACAGGGAGCAGCTTAAGAGTACCTAGCGGGAATACTTTCGAAACCGTAACCACAGCACTTGCCACAGTGAGTCGTGTTCACAAGTCCCATTTCTTATATTTCTATAATGCGCAAAACTTGCCGCCATTGATTGATATGAAATATTTTTAAAAAAGAAAAACAAAAAGTGAAACTTCAAACCGTGGATTCGGCATAAACAAGAATTGAGTGCATGTTATAGACTAATATGGAAACTACGAATTGAACATGCACAGCAATTTCGTTAGAATGCATGCAGTACAGGTTCAATATTGAATAAATTTTGGTGGGCAGTCATCCCAAAAAAAAAAAAAATGTGAGAAGTGATTTCTGTTTACAAACGTGTAATGGTTACATTGAGATTTCTAGCGTCAGGTAAGTTTTTTGTATAGAAATAATACGAAAATATATAATAGAAATGTCTATGATTTATAGGTGACTGTTATAGCAGCCTTCAATATTTATTTCAAATACGCATTTTCCTGTTGGAATTAAACTATCGTTCCCAGATTCCTCACAATCACCATCCGTGTTAAATAATTGTATTTCAACCTGTAAAAGAAAAAACAACTGTAGTATTGATTTGTACCTGAGTAAATCAAAAATTTTTAAAATACGTTTTTTCATTTTCCAAACACCATTAATCAGTGCTTAAGCATCGCGGATGTATTTAATATACGCTGGAATTTTCCTCATTGTTTTGGGCCAATTGACAGAAAACATGTGGTAATATGAGCTCCGAAAAACAGTGGAAGTCGCTATTATAATTACAAGGGGACCTATAATATTGTCCTTTTGGCAATGGTAGACTCACAATACAAATTCACAAATTTTGACGTCGAATTTAATGGAAGGATATCAGACGGCGTTGTGTTTCAAAATTGTTCAATACAGAAACAAGGTACTCTACATTTACCTACTTCAACATCTTTATCAAGTAGACACAAACCTGTGTTTTGTCGCTGATGACGATGAGTGATGATGCATTAGCGATAAAGTCATATACACTGAGTTTCAAATAAAATGCACCACCTAGATGGAGTAAAGACAGAAGGCTAAAACTATGTAAGTAAAGCTCTTGCATGTAAGCAAATAAGTGATTAAAATTTTAAAGAAAAATGTGAAAACACTATCAGGTGTACACGTTTTTTGCAACCCTTTTTTACAATATGTTATCACTATATTTTTTCGATTTTCGTTTTGATGTGTGGTTGTTAGATGTGTTGTTGTTAGGTTCTTAACGATGCCTCGAGTAAACGTGTTAATTTCCATCAAATTACACCGTTTGAATGGGGAAGAATCATCGGAGGTGATTTAGTCTTTCGCGAAATCGGAAGAAGGGTAAACCGGCCGCATTCTTCAATGATGATGTCGGTACCTACCGAGAGTCCTAGAATAACCCACAACCCCCACAAGGTAGGCTTTTAAGAAGAAACGCTATTCGCAATCCTTCGGAACCAACCCAGGTTGTTGGAATGAACTGGGTACGTGCTATTAGTCGTAGTCTTAATGAGCACTGTTTATCACCGTATTCGGTCTTTTAGCCTAAGATCTTATCGCCCAAATTCTCGCCTTCCCTTAAGACAACAACACAAAGTCGGTAAGCTTCAATGGTGCCGTGAAAGGTGATTGTGCGAATGAGACAACATCGTCTTCAGTAACGAGTCAAGATTTTAGAAGAAAGAAGTTTAAGAAGTTTATTGTTTTAGCAATATGTGCGCCTCACATGTTTTTTTTTAATAGAAAATAAAGAAAATAAGTCCAGAGCGAAATATTTACACCGAGGATTGGTTGATGCAGAAGACGAAAAAACTAAAGTTACTCCGGGAAGTTGAAGGGATGATACGCCAACAAATTCATTGTTGGTAATACAAAGAGGAAGTCAACGTAATTACACAATTTCTCAAAAACAAGTCCGAGATAAATTTACCCAATATTTTATGTCCTCCGCTGGTGAAGTTCAATGGCAGTATAGTAAATTATAAGTATACTTGTTAGGGTTAATTGTACATTTGAAAGTTATACCAAAAAGAATTGACTAAATTGACTAAATTCAATTATTACAAAATTGGGTATCTATGCAAACATAAACATTGTTTTACTCACCTGACTTGATTCAGTTGCACCGACTGACGATCGGGTCCGATTTACCGTTAATCAAAGCACTATAATTTTAAGAACTGAAAAATAAAACGAAGTGCTAACATACTTCTACCGTGCCAGCGCCCCTTTTCATTTATTCTATTTATTCTATTTTTTTTACGTTTACACAAGTAGTCAGGGCAAAATTTGTGTGCAATATGTGCGCCGCAAACGGGCGGCATCCAAATATAAAAGGGACGGCAATTCAAAGAACAAGAAATCGTAGCTGCAGATGTTTTTCCTTATATATCAATATTTTTTATGGTAGGATAATTCGTACGTGCTTGTGTACGAAAAACAGTTCAAAGTGGCAGCGCGTTTCAAAGATGCTTTGCCCCGGAACCTCCATAAAATGTTGTAAATTTAAATTCTGTACAAAACATAAAAAAAAAACAAAATTACTAATAAAAATTATTCATTATTACAGTTATTACGGGCATTGTTAATAAGACTCGCAATAGCAAAAGCACTTCAGGTTATTTAATTATTTAACAAAAATGCAAAAAACTAATATTTGATGTTGTCTCTTTAAAAATATAATTGTTGCCAGAAGGCGACAAATTGATCACTGTACGTGGGAACCTCATTAACATAATTCATAACACGGCGCGGCACTGCAAATAGATATGCACCGAGAGTACTTATGCAGTTGAAATAGAGTTACTACCAGGATCAATGAAAGGCATGTCCACATCCGAGAAACTCTCGACTTGCTAACCCTCGGACAGTTATTCTCAGTGCTGTGTCCAACTGAGAGCGGCTCTCGAGAGTTTTTCTCTCAAAAAGAGACCTACCTTTATCTATTCGCTGCAAATTTTGTCACTAAGGATTAATCCGTTTACTATTCGAACATATTATTTCGGCTGCTTGGATCTCGCTTTCCGGTTTTGGTGTTAACAGTTACAATTTACACCCATAACTTAATAGTGTTCTATATACAGATTTATAAACTTTTACTTTAGATCTTATCGAGATTTCCTTTTTGGCTAGAAATTTATTATTTATACTGTAGAATATTCTCAAGGTTTTGTTTATTCTTTTGTTGATGTTTAGCTCTTGTTCTCTGTTACCTTAAAGTATCACTACTAGATAATTTAAACTTTCTACATGTCGACGTTATTTGCGTTTATTTGAACAAATTTTCCGACTGTCATTATTTTCATTTTCGAGAAATTTATTTCCATATCAAATTCCTTCAATATTTCAATTCATGTTTGTAGATTATTTTCCAATTTCTCTAGGGTGTCTGTTATTTTACTTGGACAATTCATTGCCACATTGATTTTCAATCCTTTTGCGCTATTATTGTTGTTTATCAATTTTTTCGAATTGGCTTTTGCAACAATGCGTATGAATTATTTAAAGACAAAACTGCGTTATAAAATTGTATAATTACCACTTTGTAAAATACCCGGTACCTACACATGTTTGAAAAAAAGGCTCCTATTTCATTTATTATTGTGATAGAAGAATTTTGTTAGATAATAACAATCAATTGTTATTAATTACACCTTCACCAACTGCCTACATGTCAATTGAGGTAGTTTTATCAATTGGCAATTTTTTTAAACTGATTTTGATTTGCATTTTTCTGTATTGCTAATTTATATATAATCATCATTAGTTATAATATAATTATACGATCATCATCACACTCATCATATGAATCATATCATCATCATGAATTAGGACCAATCCATCTACAACAATATTACCTATAAAATCTCTCATTTCTAGATTGATGGTTTTTATGTCTAGATACTATGTCTGGAGGACCTTCACCACTTTTAAGCATGTTTTTTGTTAGCTGAGAATTTCTGCTTGTCCTCTTTTTATTGTTAACAATCATCCTCGATTACCATAAATAAATAATTTTTCTAAAATTTTTAAGTTTTTGCTACTGGATCAATTATACTTTCAGTTGAAGAGAACGATCTCAGGTGTTTCACGGAAGCTAAATCAACAACGACTATGATGTGCACTATGATTCAATTTATTTCAAAACCAATTGACCACAAGTTGCAGAGGGATATTATCTACTCAAATTTTTCCAAGGCGTTTGATAAACTCGACCATTCTATTTAGTACACAAACTTAGATACAGGTGCTACTTTCAGTCTTCTTGATTTTCTTGAGTCATTTCTTTGTGATCAAAATTCTTTGCCTGGTGTTCCCCACGGCTCTGTTCTTGGTCCTCTACTGTTTAACCTTCTTATGAATGAAATTGTTTTTACATTAAATATTCCATGTTTACTATACGCTGATGATATCAAGACTGTATGTAGCTTCAAAATAATCTGCATATTATCTCTAGCTGGTGCAGAATAAATCGGTAAAATAAACATTCAACTTTGAAAAAACTCGCATAAAACTCAAAATTAGTATAGACCTTAATTACATTATTACAAATAAAATGTCAAAAGCCCCCATCGATTCAACTTGAACTACGAATTTTCCTCGAGTCCAAAGATCAAAAAATGGATTTTTCGCATATATCTCTTAAACGATAAGTGTTATCATAAAAATAGTTTATACTTTTGTGGATTATGCGATTCTCTACAAAATATGTCTTATTACTTTTTTACCGCGAATTTTCATTTATGAGATATCGCGATTTTAAATTTGTTCGCTTGTCTAACTTCTAAAAACAGTTGTCTGTTAGTCTACTATTTAAAAATTTTTGCAAAAATAACAATAATAGTAATATTAATACGAAAGTCGGTCTTTAATAAGATTACACACGGAAAGTTCCTTTTCTTGCACTGTTAAACTCCTCAGTTTGAATACACATATTGTTTTTTATGTCCCAAGTTGTTTGGCCACTCTCCTTTGTTGTCGGTGACATATTTATGTGCTTTAACCAACATCATTAACAATTCCTGTACTTTACATGTGAAGTTATTGCTCTTCTTCCTGTCTTTTTTAAATGCCATATTACGAAATTCAGACCAAAATCACAACGAATATATCACACTTTCCCGCACAAGTTACTTCTGTATTTGTATTTGAAAAAAATATATATTAAATTCAATAGCGTCTTATTTCAGTGCTATGTATGTAGATAGTACTGAAATAACCCATTTTTGGCCTCCCGTACTATAGACACTGTGCGGTTAGAGATATGAAATAAAAAATCTGTTCCATCCATAAGTGAGTTTATATAACAGAATGCTTACTATCTGAAATTTTTTCCAAAATAGTCCTTAATTGAATAAAAAAAATACTACTAGTAAAATTTAGTTTAACAGCGCCATCTATAGACTTTTGACTACATACTTTAAAAATGACTTTGATTTCCATGTCAAATGTCAATACATAGAATAGAATGATTAAATCCATATTAGGATGAAATAACAAAAGCATGTGAGTCCCGATAAAATGTTTAGACTCAATTAGTCATTTCTTGCTAAATTTGATCGAGTTGAAGAAAGTTGTGAGTATATAAAACCTAACCTCAATTCAATAAAATTATTTTTTAAAGCTTGTCGGCCAAAAAATATTATACAAATGTTATGCGTTAAGTTATTTTACTACGGGCTCGTGCCTCAAATAAACTTGTCGCTCTGTAAAATTCAACTTACCGCATTCGAATGTAAATAACTATTTCCGGGCTGAAATTAGTCGTGTAATGTAATAAAAAAAGAACAATATAAAATAAAACTACTATATGTATGAAAAAAGCGACTTTGATAGAACTGTGCGTTGATCGTAAAGCGCATTCTTTGTAAACAAACTTTAAGGTTATGTGTGATCTGAATATTGCTCACACCCTTTTTTTGTTGCAGAAAGAATTTGACTTCCATCTCAGTGATCTCGTTTACATCGTTTCATTCTGTTCATCATCTTCATCATATTTTACAATGTACACTTCAAGAACTCTTCAACTCGAACGAATTTGTCGGGTCTGTTTGACTGAAAGTAAAGATATGAAACACTTATTTGAAGAACGTTTATCCGAAAAATTAAAAGAACTTGCCACAGTTCAGGTAACACTACTAACTGATACTAATAACTAACTATACTATACAACACGCACATTCCTTTTAGATTGATGAAACTGATGGTCTGCCTAATCTAATCTGTAATGTCTGTATTAATGAAGTAAATAGATGTTACTCCTTTAGAATACAGATAATTGAAAACGATGTAATCTTGCGCTCTGTTATGAAAGAACAAGAAAGTTGTTACAATGGGGCTGCTACAGGTAACACTGATCGTATAAAACAGATTAAAGCAGAACCTTGTGAAAATCAGCATGAAACTTTAGAAGACGATATGTTGTGTAAAACTAATTTAAAACAAAATTCTGTAAACAAAACGTTCCAATGTGATATCTGCAAAAAGGAAGTGAAAACAATTCATTCTTTAAGACGACATATGAAAATACACACTGGAGTTAAACCATATATATGCAATGTTTGTGGACGAAGTTTTATAGAACCCGGAAATCTTACTAAACATATACGTAGACACACTAACGATAAAAAACATCAATGCAATGAGTGTGGTCTACGTTTTTATGAGCGCAACAAACTGACTATTCATATTAGGACTCATACTGGTGAAAAACCGTATTTATGTTCAGTATGTGATAGAGCTTTTGCCACCTCAGCTCAAGTACAAATCCACATGAAGACACATACTGGGGATAAACCATACACTTGTGATATTTGTAATAAAGCTTTTCCATACATTGGCTCATTGGAGACCCACAAAAAAATACACAGAGGTGAGCGCGCATTTGTATGCCGTGAGTGTGGCAGATCATTTTCTCAAAAAGTAAATCTTGATAGCCATACTAGGACTAAGCATACTCATGAGTGCCCATTTATGTGTAATAACTGTGGAAAAGCGTTCCCCACGAAAGACCAGTTGAAGAATCATTTACGGCACCATACTGGGGAAAAAAGACCGCTTAAGCATTTATGCCAAGCTTGCCAAAAAAGTTTCGGTACACCCACTGAGTTGAAAATTCACATGAGAATTCATACTGACGAAAGACCTTATCAGTGTGACTTGTGTGGAAAAAAGTTTAGATCCTCTTCCCACATGACGTCTCATAGAAGAATACACACTGGGGAAAGGAATCATTGTTGTACGTACTGTGGGAAAGCCTTTAGAGAGTCTTCCACGTTAAAAATACATGTTAGAATTCACACAGGCGAAAGACCTTACAAATGTAAAACCTGTGGTATGAGTTTTACACAAAGCAATACACTTAAGAGCCACATGAAGGTACATACTGGATGACAACAGAAGTGCTTGAATACAGCTTAGAGGGTTCCAGTAATTAGCACTTGGATGAAAAAAGTCTGAGTTATTTATTCTAATCTGTAGAAATTAGAACTTCTTACATTTTTTGTAGAAACAGAAACGAAAAATAAAACATAATTTCACAACAGTAGTGTCTATAACTTTAATCCATCAGTTGTAGATTATCAAATTTGTCAGTGTCATAAAAACTGGCCTTGACTTGGCGTCCCCCAAAAAATCTCCCATTTAAGTCTACTACTGCTTTTATAGCACTTTCTATTCTTCTAAATTCGACAAAAATGCGTACAGCCTCTTCAGGATTCTCATTCTGAGTTTCATGGATGATAACACTAGTGACCTCACCATATTTAGAATTACACTCATCTTTAACTTCTGGTTCCAAGTCGTCATCAACTTCCCCTGGACCTACCATGTTCTTCAACAACACAACTTTACTAGGATTCTTAATAATATCTGTTATACTCTGCTGACTATTAGGTGTGTTGCAGGCATCAATTATAGACATTGGTGGGATTACTATATCTTTCTCGTGGATAATTCTCCCACCTCGTTTTGACGTTTTTTCCACTTGCAAAGCGCTCGCCATTCCTTGTTCTTGTTTCCCTAAACCTTGACCTTCTTTAAATCCATAGCGCGCCATAATTTTAGCCGCAACTGAAGAACCAAAGTTGGTAGCTGCAGTTGGGGGTTTACTGGGAAAAACAGGTGTTGCTTCTACAGGTTCCTGTAAACTTGGAGGCGGTGCAATCGCAACTCCACCTGAGGGTCTTGGCTTAGGTTGAACTGGTTCAATTTCTTCATCTTCTTGTGCCCATCGTCCTAAAAATATGATTAAAAAGTGCCGTGTATTAGTCAATTGATTACCAGCAAATCCACTCGCTAAAGGCGGTTGAATCATCTGTGGTGTAGGTATTACTAGAGGTTCCTCTGGATCACTAAACCGCGATTTTCGTTTGCGCTCCCGTCGTTTTTCTTCTTTATCGTTTTCTCGCTCCCGATTTTCGCGTAACTCCTTCACGACTTTATCGAATTCGTTAGGCCATAATGGGTCATACTCATCATCCACATTCCAGTCATATTCTACTCCATAGGTAACTGAAGAACTAAGTGTTGGTAAGCTGGGCTCATTTTTTACTTTTGGAAAAGTGGGATAAATATCATCATCGTCACGTTTACTTTTCAGATCTATAACAGGAGCTAAACTAACTTTCCGTTGTAGTTCACGCTTCGGTTGGGCAACGGTGGCTTTCTTTAGTTGGAGTTGGGACTGTAGAAGTTTAATGCCAGAAGACCAGCCAGCCACATTTTCTGTAGCCCGGGCTTTTACGTCCAGATCGTCATATAAAGACATTCTTCACAATACCATTCACGAACAATGTTCAAATCAGGGACTTGATATTTGAATAAGAAAATTGTTTTCATTTAAGTTTCAGGTTATAAATTTGACTTTTGACATCATCAAGGCATTTAACATTCCACTAGACTTGTGAATTAAACAGTTAAATGGAAGGTTACAAAAATATAGAGGAAGCGCACACGTGTATATTTCGAAAAAAAAATTACAATGAACGCAATTTCTTAGGACTATTCGATCAAATACAAACTTGATGCTCAATAAATTTTATTGCATGATATTTTTCATAAATTTGAAAATTTTTCCTTAAATATTGTTTGTTGTTGTGTAAAAAATGTTTTGTTTTTAATGATAAGTGAAAATGTTATTAACAAAATCTGTCATTTGTCCACAAAAAGGCTTTCTATAAAAAAAATTATGAGGCTAAAAGTTACAGAGATAGAGCTGAAAAAGTTATTGTACGTCTTTTAAAAATGGCGGTTTATAATAATAGAGATTAGAACGCCAAAATTTAGTAGTTTTATACTCTCCATGGGTTACCATGTTTCTAAACATACCTTTGGTTGCTATCTATTTTTTTCCAGTTAACAATACTTACAAATGGTAGCATATGCTACAGAAAATAAGAACACTATAGAAATGAACGAAATACTGCAAAGTGAAGTCTACTAAGTGTAAAGTCTACTGGGTGACTGTAAAGTGACTATTGTAAACCGGAAATAGAATGATGGTTGGAACAAAAAGACAAAGATATAAAAAATTTAAATGGCTAAAAACATGAATGTTCTTTACAAAAAAATGTTTTACATAAACATACCAGAGAAGAACAAACAAAAAAACAAAAGATCAGTCATCCATTATTTTCTGGTGAACAATAATGTAAGAGATAGGATAAATAGTTCTGGTTTGTCACGATAATCAGTTTTATTGAAAACTTGATGGACAAGAATCTGTTAATTAATGATCACATCGACTTATTAGTAGTAACATCGTAAACCTCATAAAAGGGCTCCCTCTACTTACTTAACGATTTTTTTCTACAAAGAGACAACCAGTGCAACACTACGACGTCAAAAATTTCTGTCATCACTGTCATCTGTGAGATTTGTTTTACTTTCGAACAAATAATAATGTCGGCATTTAGGCATTTTTCACAAAAACTTTTTCTGCATACTATTAAATCGGAGTTACTAGTGCGACCAAATATACACAATACATCAATATGTGTCCGTCTCTTAAGTTACACACCTATACACTACGGTGAGTAAAAACGAATGACTTTAAAATTTTAAGGTTATGTTTACCCGTAGATGGGAAGACGGATCCCGGACCCATTTTCATAAAAAAGGAAGTACAAGCTTTACTAAGGACACTAACTCGAATAGACTTTGCGAAAGTTTTTCGGAAAAGAAAATTAGGAGAAAAACTAGAACAACCTACGTATAAATTTATGACAGAAAAGCAATTACAGGAAGCTTACAATGAGGCCAAGAAAAAAGTAGATATATATCTTCAGATACCACCAGTTGTAGCCCTTCGTAAACCTAAAAACAGAATAATTTCTGAAGATCCTGCACTACAAGGATTTGATTCATCTAATTTTATTTTCACAGACATAACTTATGGAGTCCATGACTCTGAGCGCATTATTTTGCTTAGGGACACAGAAGGCACTTTGAAAGAAGCTGATTGGGAAACTAGAGATCGCATCAATCAAATGTATTTCCCAGTAGCTCAGCGTCAGGTGAAAATACCACAGATGTTTCAAGATAAGTTTTTAGAAGATTTGTTAGTGAGACATGAGTATAATTTTATACTTGATAGAGCATGTATACAGTTTGAACCTAATGATTCTTTATACCAAAAAGTGGTATCTATAACCTACCAACATGTTAATGAAAATAATCAATATGATGTTCTAAGATCAACTAGACACTTTGGTAGTTTTACGTTTTTCTTAGCTTGGAATAAAATGATAGACAATTTACTGTTAGATGTCATTGAGAGTGGACATATTGAAGAGGTTAAAGCTTTAGTTGATCTTTACAGACAAATTCATGGCGTTAAGCTTGCATCTGATGGAGATCTAAAACAAGTTGAGGACTACATTACAAATCATTCAAGTAAAAAAGGAGCTTTGGAATTAGCATTGCAAGCTTATAAGAATGCAGCAAAACACAGAGACAATCTCCAAGAAGGAATTAAAAGAGCCCATGGTTTCAGTTAGAATTAGTAAACACCATTAGATGTATCTATTTGTACAAATATAAAAAAAATCAGTCATTACAAAACTGTCTTTATATTCCACAATTACAGTTTAAGATTTTTTAAAACACTGTGATTGACAACGCCTGGTGTAGTTGTGTACTTTTGACTTTTTCCAGTAAGAGCAATAAACTGCTCAGAAACCTCAACAGCCACCCTTACTTGCGCTTCAGCTGTACTTGCACCAAGATGCGGAGTTGCAACCACTTTTGGATGTTGAATGAGTTCTAGAGAGACCGAATTTGTTGGAGGTTCTTGTTCAAAAACATCTAAAGCAGCCCCGCCGCACTGTCCATTTTTTAATGCTTGTAATAAGTCTGCTTCGTTGATAATGCCACCTCTCGCCACGTTTACAATCCGGATACCCTTCTTGCATGTTTTAAAGACCTTTTCACAAATCAAATCTGCAAAAAAACTCTTGTATAATATATTCGAACTTTGGAAGTAATATTACTTCTAGTTTGTGGAATTAGAGGTGTGTGAACGGTGATGTAGTCGGCAAGCGGCCAGATTTCTTCCAAACTCAAAGATTCGACGTTGAATTTTTTCGACTCTTCAGCTGGAACGAGTGGATCAAATCCAATTGTCTGGAAGTACGAAAAGGTAAAGAATTTGTAGTTTTTAGAAGAGATAGAATTAGCTTTCTTGCGTTTAGTTAGTTACCTTCATTCCCCACGCTTGCATTCTTATAGCAACTTCTCGTCCGATTCTCCCTAAGCCTATAATCGCCAAAACTTTTCCGTTTAGTTCATGTCCAGCATACAGTTTTCTGTCCCATCTTCCGGCTTTAAGGGAGGCTGCAGCTGCTGTAACGTTACGAGCAAGGTTTGTTATTAGAGCACATGTTAATTCACAGGCGCTTACGGCATTTCCTCCCGGAGTACTATAAAATGGAGACATTTATAAATGTATACAAACAAATATAGTTTTTTACTTGAGGACTAAAATATTCTTGGCCGTGGCGGCATCAATATCAATTGTGTCAACTCCAGCACCGGCTCGTCCTATTACTTTTAGTTTTTCACCAGCGGCTATCACTTCTGATGTCACTTTTGTGTCTGACCTCACGATAAGACCGTCGTAATTCTGAGAAAAGTAAAAAACATGTTATGTAATAAACTGAATTAAAAGTACAATATGATCGATTATGAGATTTTGAAGTAGTTAAGATTCTAAAGAGATAAATCTGAAGTTCTTGACCAATTAAAACCTTGGTATTTTAAATCTTAAAGAATTTTTAGTTTTTGGACTCGAACAATTGGAAAACGATTACAATATTTAACCATTCTTATCAGTTGTTAATTTAGATTTTATTTTGTACGAATTTTAAGAGTGTCTGGTAAATTCTAAAACCTGTTATAAAGCTTTGGAGATTTTCAAAACATATCACATATTCACCATTCGTGAGATTAAAATTTTTAGAACCTGTATATCATTTTCTAGAGGTTGAAGATGTAAATAATTGTCTATATTTAAAAAAAAAGGTGCAAAAATTTAAGATTGTATCATTCTTTTTCGAAATTTTCGTATTTTTAAAACTTGAAATATTTTTAAGATCTTGGAATTCTTCCAGTATCTCAAAAGGTTCTGAGAAACTTTGAATCTCTCAAATTTCCTAGATTTAGACAATATAGGATAGATTGAAGTTTTTATAAAACTATATATGCAATAGAATTTACATAACTATTACAAAACTAAACTCAATAAAGTACTTTTTCAAAATATGTCATTTTAAAGTGACGCTACAATTGACTTAATCAAGTTCTATTATTCACATTACGTCGGAACATACGATTCGTGTTAATTGAACTTTGCACTCACTCGCACTCGTGTCTGTTGAAATATAATGTTACATTCTCAATAAACGATGGATAACAAAAGTATCGAGCGTTCAAAATAATTTGTAAAAGAGTCATTCTTGAAATCGAAAACGTATGTCCACATTTGGTTGACACTTATAATCTTATAAATGTTAAAAACGCAACACACGCATACGTTTTCGGTTTTAAGGATGACCCGATTACCATGATCGCTCGATATTCAGGAAATGATAAACATTATATTTATAAGAATTTGGTGAATTAAAACTAAATTTTAATCAATTTTCATAAAAATGTGATGTGATTTTGTACCATATGATGTAAAAATATCATTACTGACATTAAAAAGACAAGATCCACTACACTCTATTTTAAAGCAAAAAAAGAAAGACAAGTTTTTCTCAGAGCAGAAATTTGTTTTTGACAAACCCGGTTGTTTCAGCAGCTAAAAAAAATTAAATATCTACTGGATTTTCGCAATATAATTCTATAAGCTAAATTCCATTATTTAAATGACAATTAAATCTTTAGTTGAAACAGATACAACCCTTTGCTCAAACTAGTACCCATGTTAAAAATCATTTATAAAAATATGTTTTTACATGATAATTATCATTTTTCGATAAGATCAATTGATAATAGGATGTTTACTTCTTCTGAATTGTTATCTTTTAAAAACAGTTTAGAAGTCAAGTGTGTTTTTTATTTTCTAACGTTAGCTTACGTATCGTTTAGAATTTGATTCATTAAAATCAGTGCGATAAATTTTAAGTTGCTCTTCATCACTATATGTTTACTTGACAGGTGTTCACGATAGCTATTTACTACAACTTGTGAATTTCCGCATTTCCGCAATACTGAGAAACTCGACAAAATCACGAGAACGGAAATCTGATTTCACACTCGAGTTGCACAGACGCCATTTTTTGTATTTGGGAATATTGTAAAATATTTCACATAAAAATAGTGGTATTCGTCGATAACTTATTGTAATTTTTCATCATCGAAGAATACTTCCGAATTTCTTATGAAGATCTGCCATTTACATTCTACTTTTTACGATGCTTGCTGGTATAGTTTTGAGCAATAGATTTTGAACATAATTTTTCTCTCACCTTCAAACTCTCACTAAACTTCAAACGAAATTCAAGCTTTACTGCTATTTTAACTGAGTTATGATTGAATTATTTATAATTTAAATGCGTGATTACCGCTAAACAAAATCTATCTACTAATGCCCCAAACTTATTACTCGCTACCGTATTACATTACAACTAGAAATGAAATCAAATACTATGCACAACCTTGGTCTTGACTTTAGCTTAAACAACTAAAACACATTTTTACAACAAAACTTTCTCATCCATTCATATCCGTCCAGCCAGACAAAATTATACCCTTACCTTAATTTCTGCGATCAATTGGTTAGGCGAAAGCTTGTATTTGCAGTCGACTTGAATGGAATGTTGCTTAAGAAGTTCAACACACGCCGAGTCTACTGCATCGGCTACTAAGACTTTTTTAATATCCATAATGAATACTGAATAAAAACTGTTTAAAAACAAGGGACTAACCGATCAACTTCGAATTAGAAACTGGTCACTGGGGAACGCTTATCAACGATTTATGGTTTGCCTTCAATTAGCTTGCCCCCACTCTTGTTTACTCCACAGCTCATTGAATTCAAATAAGACAATAACCAGTTCATTCTTTCAAAAAACTCCGATGATTAAAAATTTCCTTGCTTACATACAAGAAGTAAAACTGCTTTTAAACGTATATTTGATTTTTATCTTTGAACAAAAGTTTTGGAAAGTATTGTTATAGTATTTAGTTAATCATATTGCTTTTGTTCTTGCCTCATAGTCTCGTGATGTTTATTTCAAAATAATCTTATTATCTTAACATGTGAGCATTGCTTGAGCAATAATGCTTGTAGTTGTTTGTAATATTATATAAATCAGAAATAGATATTTTTACTACAACCTACAAGAAGTGGAGACATTTTTTATGGTCTCTTATTTGCTCTTTCCGGAGAAATAACAAGACACTTTGTAGATTTCACAGTATGTTATAGGTTCTGCAAATCAACTAAATAATCTTGAAAAAGGACAGATTATAGAATTTAAAAAAATAAGTTACGTAACACGTCATACTAAAAGACTTCTAGCAGATCAGATGATGTGCTATAGAATTTTTTACCATAAAAAATATGGAAAACAAAAGTTAACAGGCAGAAAAACAAAACTTTCTAGTACTGAGGCACTAGGTCTCCAAAATGCCTCAAATTCTTTAAAAAGTACAAACTAAATTGGCCGGGCGTCCAAAAGATTACAGTTTGACAAATGGTTAAAAAAAATTCACATTCGTAGCCAAAAAATGATTCAGGCTTCTCCTTTATGTCGTAACAACAAACTTCTACGTTTAAATTTTGCAAGAAATAATATGGCACGTAAATGGAACCAGGTATGCCCAACAAAAGGCTGCAGAAGCGGGGCTGACTTTAATTCCTAAAAAATCTGAAACTGTATACACCAAAGAATTTGAAAAAAGGCCACTTGGTTAAAACAGGAAAATGTGAAAACTGTGACCAAACAAGTTCTACTTGCATACTTTTCGGACTAAGTATTACAAGGTAGTTAACTACCCTGGTATTAATTTTGTTTTCTTTGTCGAAGATATAAGTACAAAGCTCCATCATGGTGGTGTAGGTTTTTAAAGCTAAAATGTATGCTGCGAATTAAAAATAACGTAGATATTGCCAGTTTCCTAAAATTGATTGCCTGGTTGAACAGTCGCTCGATTGGATGTGCACTAAAAAAGTCAAAAGTATTTTCAAAGAAGCAATTAACTGAGTTTTTGACGAATGCACCAAATAGAACATATTTGTTTTTGAAGGTACGATTTTAAAGTGGCAACGTTTTTGTTATAAAACTACTATTGCTTTAAGTTGGTTGCCATTTTTGGTTTATTTGGAGCCTGCAGAAGAGTAGAGTTTTAGAACTTATGTGTAGACGACTTTAAAGAGGAAGGTGCAGTTTTAGTTATTTACATTAAGGGCACCAAAACACATCAACCAAGAACTTTTACCATTTTAAATGAATCTAGAGGAGTTGATTATATTAAACTTAATATAACTTAATTGCGACCAACATATGTTAAAAATCAAAAGTTCTTTTTGTATTACAATAACGATAAATGCACCTGCAATTCCGTAAGAATCAACATATTTGCAAGCTATTTAAAGATACTTAAAGACGTCTGCCACAATTTTGACGGATAGTGACGCTGACTTTGGGACCGTTAAAAGACACGGCGATTGGAAAAGTGATGTTACGTCTAATCCCCATAAAATAAATTTCGAAAACTATCACACTTTTTTGACGTTTTAAATAATCATAATATTTTTGTTGCTATGCCAACATTTACAATAATCCGGATATTGCCCCGTTTAAAAACTCCCCTATATATATATAAATATATATATATATATATGTATGTCCCAATGTAGAGTTTTCGAAGTAATTTTGTTTCACGTATTATTTATTAAAATTGGATAAAAAAGTAAAGAACTTTACGTTCTATCCTAGATCCTAGAGACCTAGACCCTCTATTAATGTCTTGTACGTCTTTATTTTAACTCCTCTTGATGTTTTTAAGCAGTTCATTGAGTGCATATACACATTGATTTTTCTGCATAATTCTATTATGTATCTCCTACTTAATATTTGGTCCGCTTGTAAATACGGCGACTAAATATTCAAATAATTCAACCTTTTCAAATTTACATATTATACCGTTTTGCGTTATGATCATTAGGAGTTGTCCTTGCACGAATTCCCTCTCTGTTCATTTCACGTACTTTGTTTTTGCTTCATTTATATGCAGTCGTTTGATTCTTGCTTTCTCCTCGAGAATTTTTGACTCAATCCTCAGTTCATCCTGGCTAAAATATCTAAATTGTTAGCAAAAGAATAAGTTTTATCATCCTAATTAACTTTTTAACTAATCAATTTTAATTTTTAACTTTTTATCGAAAGCTTGTTTGAATTCTATAAGTAGTGCCATGATCGGTTGGCTCTCTGTTTGTATTTTTCTGAGAGTATAAACTTGATCTATGGTACTTCGACCTGTTATGAAATCACATGATATTCCCCGATTATGCTATCTATTTACACTACTAATCTATTTCTATCTGAGATTCTGTTGTATCTGTAGCACGTCTTGTTCTCTTTAGCCTGTCATCTCCGTGTTCTGTGTATTTTGCATTTTTTTTTTTTTTTGATATATTATTATATCTTTAACTTTTTCAGTTTATTGAATTTCCTCGTTCTATTTACACACTTCATCTTTCACAATCCATTTTTGGTCAGTATGTCATACAGTTGTGATATTACCCGAAACATGTTTTTGATTTTTCGTTGAGATAATACTGTTGCGAGCAATAAATTTTTGATATTTGATTTAACGGCTTGACAAATTGTCCAAAGCAGCCTCTGTTGTCATGCAACAATGGCGTAAGTTACATAATAAAAAAAAAAAAAGTTTCACTTTTCTAGTCATGACCCATAATCTACGAATTTATTTGTGTTCTAGACTTATTTGGTATTAAATATCCAATAATTTTAGTAGAACTAAGTTGGCAGAAGGAACGCATTTTAGTCCCCTTTTGTATTTCAGTTTGAAAGAACGTTAGCTTGGAAAATTTGAACAAACATAACAAATAATAGTTTTAAGCGAATAAATTCAGTGGTTCTTTTTACCGATTTGTTTTCCTGCATTTTTGTATAAAGCAATCGAATTGTTTTCATTATTCTCCGTTCTTATTTGAGACAAATTTGTTTTAAATATTAAACAAGGCAACAGAAGAAGTCGAGGTCCAAATTTAAATTTCAAATTTCGCGCCATCAATTTTTAAGATGGTGAAATTTAAATCACCAACATTATCCAAAGCACATGACAGTTTTCATATTTATATATATTATAAAAATTAAAAAGTATATTGAAACCCCTACACCAAATATACACTTTTGAAACACACTAACATATGTTTCGGTATCCATGATACCATCATCAGAGTGATGATTAAACTTATCTACCCTTAAAAACTAATTACTTATATACTAGTTACCTATACCACTTTTTGGGTGGTATTTAACAATCTAAAGAGGGGAGAAGAGGGGATGGGACCATTATCGGCGTTCATAACAAAGGGCTTATTCTTAATTATTTCTAGACTTTCGTAAACGTCTAGAAATTTACAATTGTTTACATTCCTAACTAATTTTAAACAACTTTCATCTATATGATGATCTTTGTCAAAAATATGTTGAGCAACACTGGATTTTTCAAACCTGCCATATTTGGCGTGAGCTACATGTTCTTTGAACCTAGTCAAAATTGACCTCCTTGTTTGCCCAATATATTTTTGCTCACAGTTTTTACATTTAATTTCATAAATACCCGACTTTTCTTTGGGCCCTACTTTATCTTTCGGGTTGCCGAGAAGACATTGGAGGTTTAATCCAGAGGTGTAAACCACCTTTAGATCAATACCCTGGAACACTTTTTCCAGCCCCTTTGTCACTGAAGGTGTATAAGGGATCATGGCAAATCTTGTCTTTTCTGGCATTGACTCACAAAAGGTCGAGCATTCTGAAATTGATTTCTTAAGTTCTAATTTGGACACTAACCTGTTGACAATTCTAGGGTCAAAACCATTACACCTGGCTACATTTTTGATTGTTGTCAATTCCTTGTTGAATCTGGCCCGTGTTAGTGGAAAATTTACTAACCTGTGGACTAAGAAATTGAAACTCGCCATCTTATGTTGAGGACAATGATGTGAGTCTTCTGTAATGTAGCGAAGTGTACTGGTCTCTTTTCTATAAATATCAAATTCTAATTTATTTTTATTCCTAATTACAAGAGTGTCTAAAAAGGGTAGTTTACCGTTGTTCTCTATTTCACATGTGAAATACGGTAAACTACCCTTTTTAGACACTCTTGTAATTAGGAATAAAAATAAATTAGAATTTGATATTTATAGAAAAGAGACCAGTACACTTCGCTACATTACAGAAGACTCACATCATTGTCCTCAACATAAGATGGCGAGTTTCAATTTCTTAGTCCACAGGTTAGTAAATTTTCCACTAACACGGGCCAGATTCAACAAGGAATTGACAACAATCAAAAATGTAGCCAGGTGTAATGGTTTTGACCCTAGAATTGTCAACAGGTTAGTGTCCAAATTAGAACTTAAGAAATCAATTTCAGAATGCTCGACCTTTTGTGAGTCAATGCCAGAAAAGACAAGATTTGCCATGATCCCTTATACACCTTCAGTGACAAAGGGGCTGGAAAAAGTGTTCCAGGGTATTGATCTAAAGGTGGTTTACACCTCTGGATTAAACCTCCAATGTCTTCTCGGCAACCCGAAAGATAAAGTAGGGCCCAAAGAAAAGTCGGGTATTTATGAAATTAAATGTAAAAACTGTGAGCAAAAATATATTGGGCAAACAAGGAGGTCAATTTTGACTAGGTTCAAAGAACATGTAGCTCACGCCAAATATGGCAGGTTTGAAAAATCCAGTGTTGCTCAACATATTTTTGACAAAGATCATCATATAGATGAAAGTTGTTTAAAATTAGTTAGGAATGTAAACAATTGTAAATTTCTAGACGTTTACGAAAGTCTAGAAATAATTAAGAATAAGCCCTTTGTTATGAACGCCGATAATGGTCCCATCCCCTCTTCTCCCCTCTTTAGATTGTTAAATACCACCCAAAAAGTGGTATAGGTAACTAGTATATAAGTAATTAGTTTTTAAGGGTAGATAAGTTTAATCATCACTCTGATGATGGTATCATGGATACCGAAACATATGTTAGTGTGTTTCAAAAGTGTATATTTGGTGTAGGGGTTTCAATATACTTTTTAATTTTTAAAAAAACACCAAGTGATCAAGAATAGATCTATATATATTATGTAAGATTATTCAATTTTAAACCTTAAGTATCGTATCTTGCCACACCTTCCCCTACTGTTAAAAAGGTAAAAGATGTGGGAAAATCGTGTGCAAATATTTATTGCAAAATAATGAGTCCAACGGTAAAAAAAACTCTGTGATATTTTACTTACAATTATTAGTCATGAGGTTTAAATTGTGTACATTTCAATGTTTTTATTAACACATAACAAAGAATAAACCAAAAACTGGAATGTGCAAAATGTTTTTCCAAGTTTCTGCAATATTTTGCTGCATCATTTTTCAATACAACGGTTGTGCCATGTGTGGGTCTGAAAAATTCTCTTCCTTTTTTTTTCTAAAAGAATTGCATAGCTGGCGTTCATGATCAATTCAAATCTGTACTACAATAATTCAGCCTTTGTCAGAAAGAGGGCGTGCAAGTATGGGGTGCCAAATTTTGAATTTGTCCATTGGTATGTATTATCCTTACGGTTTGCTATCTCCTAACAACCCATAAATGCTTATACCTCCCAAGCATAGTGCGCCCAAAGATATAATAGTACGTTTATGACTTAATTCCTATTTAACTTGAGGGAATTTTCACAAATTCGTCACAGCAGGTAATCATAAATCTTTTCGTTTAGAGAACCTTTCTCAATACGTATTGAAGCAGTTTAGTTTTCAAAAAATATAATTTAGTTATCGAGTATTAAGGGGCAAAAAAAACTTTACAGATTATTGTTTTATTTATCAAAATCAATTCACTACCATCTTGACTTTTTTCATTCAAATATATGATAATAAATACTACTATAACTAAATAAAGGTACAATATTATTTTTCCTCACATTTCGTTTTAGCTGCAACCACATTAATTCAATCCAGTTATAAATGCGGATTGATACTATTTCATGTTTGCATTTTTTAGTTATTCTAACAATTGTACAGCATTTAGAAAATTCCTTTGTTTTAAGTACACCCAAAAGTAATGTTTTGATGATACAGAAAAATACAGTTAAAAATCAATATTACACACAACAATAAACCACAAGTTGTCGATAGCATTACGCCGTCCAGGATACAAGTGAATTTAAGGACATAGAACAACTGAGGCAGCACTGCTGTTTTTACCTGAATGCATATAAAATTTAAATACTAAAAATATAAACATTTCAGTACGGTTCTAGCTGTACCCTGTCGTCGATGGCGTGTGCTTGTCAGTTGTCATTAGCATTTTATGGTAAAGGGCTTATACGGTCAAAGTTGTAACCGCACTATTTCTTTGGGCGCACTATACCATCCGTGATTTTCAATAGAAATTGCTCTGCGAACTGAAATACTTAATTTCAGTTGAATATCGAATCTTAGTAACCATTCTTGTAATTGTGATATCAAATTCAGTCTATAATGTGACTTGAAGACACTTTTGATTACTTTTTGATTTGATTGATTTTATGTACTATCGCATTCGTAGAAAACTGGGACAGCCAAATGTCATAGTACTCATAGTTAAGTCAATTTAAAAAAAAAAAATAATATAAAAGTTTCATGAAAAATTGCTTCTGTGCTCAACTCATCATGCAATCAGACTTGGATAACTGGTTTTTGACAATTATTTAGTTATTGCATATTTTGTATATAAGATTGAAAACTGACACTACCTTTGAAGTTTCTGTTGAATGACAGACGTTTTTGATATTTTTACTTGTTAGTCAAATTTACATTATCAAAATTGCAATGTCTTAGTTTTTTTTTTTTTATGAATACGACAGTACATCCACCAATAGTTTGGTTCAAAGCGAGCAGAATATTTTTTATTTTGTGTTTGGATCCATTATAAAATATCATTTATGACAAAAATTTGCGGACATAAAATTGCACTTGCATAGTACTAGTACGATAAAGTAATTTTATTTTAGTAGTGCCTTTTCAGGGTAGTTGAACATAAAGCTTTGTATATAATTCATACATAAACAGACTTTAGGAATCGCCATTTTTATTAGCCTTGCTCTCTATGCTCGTTCGACTACATAATTGCCCATGAAGTCTTATATTATGTATTTATTACATAATTAGATATTACATTTACTTGAATGTATCTTAAAAGAAAAAATTTCTAGATTAGCAGTAAATTTCTCCATCTGTTTAAGCTAAAATACATACAGCTTCACCCAACACTTTATTGAAATTTAAATTTTCTATACATTTTTACAACTACACTGACACATTTTTAATCCCAATGAAACACTTTTCCTGGTGCGCGACTTGTGATTGATTTACTGTCAGAAGTTGTCTCACCACTTTGAATCATCTTCTGTCCAAAAGCAATCACTTCAGGAGGAGCAACTTCACGTCGGGCATCTCTACCATAATAATAATTAGCACTCAAGGTATGCGAAGGGCCATCAGGAAGATTAGGCAAAGGGGGCGACCTCGTAGCAATTCCATCTTGAAATCGTACAGCTAAAGTATGACTACGTCCAAGAAGAAAATCACGTATTCTCTGAAGAAAAGGCGAAACATCACGGATGTTTTTACTCATTTTTGTTTAAAATTAAGCCTAAAAAATAAATAACTAAGAATTTTAGTTATTTCAAAAGTGAGGTTATGTTACATTGGCAGTTATTGCATAAGTGCGCACAGCTTTCTCTGCGCATTTATCAGACGGACTTGGAACCCACATTTTTATTTTTAGTGGATTCCATTTCTTCATGAATTGACAACTTAATTTTTATACAAATGTATTCACCATTATTCACAAATTTACAGTATAACCTAATCTAGAAGACTACATTTTCAGTCAGCAATATGATGAATCCTGCTGAAAACAACACGTCCATAGCCTATAAGTAATCACAGATCATAAAATAGCAAAATTGAAATAACTGATAACTTATCAGCTATGGAACGTTCTCACAGAGAATGTAACAGAATTGTAAAATACAAAAACACAAATTAGTTGGCAAGTTTGGCCAAAATATCTGATTCTCTAAATAGGTGGTATTCTTGATTTTCTTCAAATTCAACTTTGGTGCCACCATATTCCGGAAGAAGAACATCATCACCAACCTTTACCGATAATGGAACAAGTTCCCCTTTCTGGAACAATAAAATTTAGACTCGGACATCTCAACTACATTTTCAACTCACAGTGTTACGAGATCCTGGGCCAACAGCCACAACGGTGCCCTTCAATACTTTGGCTTGGGCTTTTTCTGGAATTACAATGCCTCCTTTCGTCTTGGTTACCACCTCTGCTTTTTTGATGAGGACACGGTCGAAGAGAGGAATTAAACGTTTGACAGCACCAGACTAAAATTTTCAATTATTCGGAAATTCTTATTTATTGGTAAAAAGTACTTACCATTTTGTAAGTTAGTGTGTTCTTTCTGGGGAGAATATACAAAATTTTCTGATGGAACTTTCGAGAAGTTACCGGCAAACACGAGAACGTGCTCGAAACGATGGGGAGGTTATCAGTTGTAGATGTTCCAAATTCCACGTGACTTGTCAATATCTTACGCAAAAGCGCTTATAAAACACATAGAGACAGCACGGTTTATGTTTACGTTGCATTGGCACTTTAGCCGACACGTTTTGTGACCACTAGAATTAGTGATTTACTTATGCAATCTTAGGAAAAAAGTTTTGTCTATAAAATGTATGAAAGAACTTCACTGAAGTTATTATTTCATTTTGCATTTTATTTAGGAGATATTGAAAACATAGAAATTATGTTTTCCCACCCTTCGTAACATTTATTATTTTTAATTAACTTTCTTCAACTTATGATATACTAAATGTTTTAAAATTTGGAGACCTAAACAATGATATATTAATAAAAAATAATGTAACAGTTTACAAAAATACCTAAATTTAGAGGAATATGATGATGAAAAGCCAAAACTACGTTTCTACAATTCTTTTTAACACTTGTATCTTAAAATATATGTAACAACGTAGCAATGTTATTGTTTTATTTTTGCTTACAAAGAAAAGAAAAACCTGCCTAGATAGATCTATATTTAAAAAAAAAATTAATGCAAAATTTAAGCTCATAAAACAAGCATTCGGATTTAAAAAAATAGATTTTTTTAGATTTTTCTGCAAATGACGAACGCATTCCCATAGTAACATAACGTAACCATGTTTGAAAACATTTTTAAACAAAAAGTCAAGAGGTTTCAACAACATATATACTAAAATTCATTTCTATCCGTCTATTTTATAAATCTTGAAAATAAGGGAAAACTAATGATCTAACCTTAATTGAGAATTGTCATTTTTGTCATAAATTTTATCACTTATCAATGACCTTGATATTGACACAGACATTATACAGAGTGGTAAAAAAATCATTTAAATCGGAATAGGCGTAGTAAATTGTCGGGCACGTCGTTGTAAAATTTCTGTGAATTCAACTCATGATGTTTTCAAACACTGTTCAGATGGAAATTATATTGCATAAAATTCGAATGTCGAAATTATATCTATATTAATCTTTATCTATGTTTAACGTAGGCATACATTTATAAAATCAATAAAGCTTACACTTTTTATTGTTAAGAGAGGGCTTATTATCAGCTTTATACCCAAGTGATGCGCCACTGTCAGACAATTTTAACATAACGGTTTTCTGTGACTAACCTTAAAAATCACAGAAAAATTTTTCGAAGATTTTAACTTAAATTTTGCTTTCTGGTATTAATATTTATTGTTATAAACTAGTAGAAAAGGCTAATAAAGAGGACTTTAAAAATTATTTGTTGATGTTAACAAAACTGATTATATAATTAGGAAAACAATTAATCATATGTGTGTGAAAACACTCACGATTTTTTTGTCTTGTTGGTCACTCTGTGTATGTCCCTGTGATCACACTTTCTTGTCTTAGGTTAAATTGTCTATAGAATTTTTTAGACACAAAATAACAAAGCTGTAAGCGTAGAGAAATACTTTTTTTTGTAATATTCAACGTCTACAGTTTATTTTTACCTAGCAATTTTTGACTGTTGTATTCTGCATGATTGATTTTTTTGGTTATGTAATGCCTTACAGTAAAAAAATAACAAAATGAAAAAAAAATGTTGATTTTACAGTCCGGAAGGTTTTGATTTTTTAATTTTTAAATTACCCTCAGCTTGGCAAAAATATTACACTGTAAAAGAGCGTAATTATATAAAATTGTGAAACGACGTCTCTGAAAAAATTAATTAGCTTGTTTTGAACGACTTCTGTTGTGTTATATGGACTGATGAAAAAGGAAACAATTCAAGAATGCTTTGGAGAAACATGTTTTATCAAAATGTATGTGTTTTTTGTTGTGAACATAATTATAACAATAATTTATACCAGAAAACGAAAGTAAATGTGTTGCAATGGTCGAATTAGTTTTTAATTTGTTTTTTAAGGTTAGCATTATGTAAAATTGCGTGGCAGTGATGTCGCACCTAAGTATAAAGTTAATAATAAGCTCTCTTCACAATGAAATATGTAGGTTTTATTAATTTCATAATAATATGTATATCATAATGTATGCCATCATTAAACAATGCTAATAACAAATAGCTATAACTTCAACATTCGAAATTCACGCAGTACAATTTCTTACTCAATAATAGGGGAAATCTGCATATGGTGACAAATCCTCAAAATTTTTGAACCATTTGAATTTCGCGGTTAAATCACCTGATCAAGAAATTGCCATTACTGGTACATGCCTACAAACTAGTCTACCAGTGTGCGTATCAGGCTTTTTCTTGGAAGTTAGAAGAAGAAGTGAAATATCGGTCACTCTTGGAGTAAGTTTTACACATTAATAAAGTTGAAATCAACTCCTAATGTGCCTAACCCATTTCATTCATGTTTTATATATATGTGCTGCATTTAACACGGTTGCCAGTTTAGAATTATGATGTAATTGAAAAAATACAGAGAATGGTTATTAAACCATTGACCATTAGGTATTGACATACCTAAGTCGTTCATTTAAGAGCATAGTATGCCATCATAGGCATAAGGACTTGATTCTATTAAAAACTAAAAAGTCTTGTTTTTACGATAGAGAAATGTCATTGACAGCCTCAAGCACAATGTCAACTAAGGCTAAGAGGCAAGAATGGCAGGAGAAAAACATGGCGGAGGCTTTAAAAAATGTGAAAACTAGATATGGATATGGACACCAGATTCTTAAGTTTGGCACTACAAGATTTAAAGAAGTTAATTTTTGAATTTGCAACTATAAATAATATAAAAAAAACTTTTAACAAAAAAAAGAAAAATCTGGTGATAAATGGATACAGGAATTTTTAAAACGGAATCCACAGAAAATCTCTCTCAGAAAATATCTACAACGTCGACGAAATTGGTCTCAATGCAGTACAAAAACGATCACAAAAATTCTCGCTACAAAATAAGTTGGAGCAGTGTCTAGTGCTTAACGAGGACAACATATAACTGTGGTGTGCTGTAGGAATGCTATGGCACGTTTGTGTCATCAGCCTATAGATTCCTAAGAAAAAGAATGAAAAATGAGCTGTTGGATGTGTTTGGAGATTTTTGTACAATAGTTGGAACAGTTTGTACATTGCATTAAAGCTTCGAAAGAAAACAAGGTTCTCCTTCTTTTGGACGGCCACGGTAGCCACAAAAGCTTAGAAGTGCTACAATACGCTAGAAATAATGATGTAATACTGTACTGTTTCCTCGCACATTATACCCACCGTTTACAGCCCCTGAATGTAGGTTTTTTCACCTCTTCAAACTTAATACGACCGAGAAATTCCGACCTGGCTTAAGCAAAATCCTGGATGAATCGTCACACATTTCCAAATAAATGGTCTTTTTAATAAAGCTTATTTGAAATCTGCTACGTCTAGAAATACTATATATCCCTTCGACGACAACATCTTTTCAGAGTGGATGTTTCAACCCTCTTCCACAATTGATAGACCGCTAACCAAACAAGAGCAATGCCAAAATATTCAAGAACAACCACAACAAGGAGGCGTAGACGTTGAACTGCCTAAACTCTGGAACAGTAGAACCTACTAAAGTTGAACCTTCAACATCAGAATTTTCTAAAGCTAAATTCACGACAGAAAGAGTTCCTTCATCCAGGAAACGCTGGTATTCAACAAATCTCCATTGTCACAAGCTTCACTTGGAACTTCCAAGAAAAGATTAAGATAATCTAGCAAAAAAATAGAAGAAAAAGCAAGAAATGAAAGGAAAAGTTATGAAGCAAAGCAAAAACGAAAGTTTTTGGTTCAAGAAAAAAAGAACGATGTCAGTGACGATGAAAAGGTTCAAGACATTGATGACAATGAAACCGATGCTGCATGTACGATGTGTTCTCTAGGTTGAAGAAATGTGAATAACATGTTAGAAATGCCGTTCCTTGTGCAACAGTGAGTGCGCGGGTGTCGAAAGCCGAATCAAGCAAATCATCTGCGAACTTTGTAAATAAATCTGAATTTTAAGCTTTTGTTCAAAAAAATTTCACTACGACGTGCCCGAAAATTTATCGCGCCTGCTTCAATTTACTTTAAATTGGTACTATACCTTTTGAACAAGAATATATTTTTTGCCAGTACTAACCCAAGTATTACCTTTTTGCTTAGTTTTCATTATTGTTTTCCCCATATAGGTATAGTTTTTTCATCTAAGTTGTTATGGATTTACGCTTATAGGTGTATCCTTAAGATTCACAATTTTTGGAAATTACTTGAACTTTAAACTTTTTAGTTGCTATGATTAAGGTTTTATAAGGTTATTAAACAAAACTGTCTTTAGATTGTCAGGGTCCGGACTTAGGCAGTTGAAAGTGACAAAAGTTTTTAAGTCGATTTTTATTTTTGATATTTTTGTTGTCATTATTGAGTTTTTAGGTTGTCAGAAGCTTACTACATATTTGTAGTTAAGCTAATTTAAACATGTTTCTAAATTTTACGTCGTGCGGTATTCAGATTCTATTTGAATTTTGAAACCTTTCACTCTTTGAGTTGTCAGAAACCAGTTTTAAGTTGTTTGGAGAGTTTCATAGCATTTATACATATGTTTCATATTCTTGGGTTATTAAAGATTACAACATTTTAAAATCTCGCAGCTTTTAGCTTTAATAGGGTTTTTAGACCATTCTAATTGTTAAGATGGAGTTTTTAGATCATCAGGATTTCTAAGTTCATGAGTTGTTAGAAATTTATTATATAGTTTTAGATATTTGCTTTTTAGCTTAATGAATTTTAGATTAAGGTTGAGAGTTTTCTTATATAGCTAGTTTTTATGCGACCAGGTTTCAGGTTGCTGAGTTTTAAAGAATCAGAATTTTTACGTCGAAATTCTTGGATGTTTATAGTTTTTGCCGTTACCCACTCAAAGTTTTTTTTTTGGACTGTAGAATCTAAGTTCTCAATTTTTAGTTTTTCATAGATTTAGGTTTCTAAAGAAACACAATTTGTCATTAATATTTTTAGGTTTAGGTCATTGTTTTTTAGGCTGAGGAAACTAGGTTATTGGGGTTACGATGATTTTTAGTTTTCAATAAACTGTGAGGATAATACCATGTTTCTTTTCTGTCAGAAATTCTAGATTTGTGCTTAAAACAACACAATTTTAGGTTTTAGGTCCAAGTCTAGAAACATGCTTAAATTGTCGTAAAATTCCTATTTGAAGCGATTTTAGGGATATTTGTGATAAATACGAAGTAATTTTATTATTTGGAAAGTTAAAGAAAGAAGTTCTTGCTAAAAAGTTACTCAAAATTGGATTCGGAATAACTGTTACAGTTGGCATTTTTTTGCTAGTTCGAATGAAACCTGCGTAGATCCCGATTTAACGCTATTTTAGGCATTTCCGTAATTTTTCAAATTTAAAAAATGTAAAGTTACAAGTATTTTAGGAATTGTTTGTTTTTGTTTATATAATACCAAATATTTTAGTTTACTCCAAATTAATGAAATGTTAGTATATATTTTTTAATTAGCGAAATTTTAAAATTTGAGGTTTTTATTATTTTGTTCTTCGTTGTCGTAAACATCCACTGTTTCAATAATGATTTTCATAAGATTAGTTGCTAATAAATCCACACATACTAGTAATTAAATCTAAGACTTTTCCCCCAAGATTTAATTTCCATAATTTGCCTATTTTCCGCCTTGGTATTTTGAAGACCTAAGAATTTAAATAGTGGGTGTAAAAAGTTTTCTAAATAATTTATTTTGCTTAAAAATAGTTTCTACAATAAATTGATTTACAAATTTACAATTTGAAAGACGAAAAACTGTCAGTGTATTTTTTTCCACATTTATATTTTTTTCTAACGATTAATTTTCAAGCATTAGTAATGGATATGTACCATGTGATCGAAAAAAATGCTGTCGAGTGAACTTAGTTTAGGTTTTCATGGCAGTTATTGAACGATTTTTAATATTTGACAGTTTAAAATTGTCAATGCAACACGTTTTTTTACACATGGACATTTTTTTTTCGATCATTTGGTTTAAGCAAAGCGGAATTAAGTACATTTCGGTGACTAAAATGAAAAACTACTATTGAGAAGAGTTTAATATCACAAAACAAAAATAACTGGTAACATACTCCGTACGTATAAACACCAAAGAAATCACCACGGCCTCCACATATCACCGTTTTCATTATTTTTACTAAAGTCCAAGGGTTTCTCGTTCGGCCGTTGTTTCGAACTACTACTTTCAGGGATGTTTTCAGAAGCGCTAGCTCCGGGTTCTGTTCCTTCGTTGGATCGAAAATTAACACCCAGCGCGTTAGCAAGCTGTAGATAATGTTCTGGCAACAGAAGAACAAAGTTCCCGTCGTAGTTCTTGACAAGTTTGTTTGGCGAAGGTAGAGGTTCCGTTTCCTTTGGCATTTCAAGTCTGTTCTGATTGTTGTTGACTTCCTCCAAGGTACTGGAGTCTGGAGGTTGCAGTCTCTCCTCCGGTGCCGAAGAATTAGCTGTGTTTCGAATATCCATATCGACTTCTGCCACACAATTGTCCAAATGCCTCAGCAACCTCTGTCTCACTCCAGCATCGATGATGGTCATGGTCTGAGCATCCGGAGTGTCCAAATACCTCTGCACCTCCCGCACACAATCTGAGTATCCCGCCTTGTACTGGTTGACCCCTTTAACATCCAAACTTCGGTGCCGTTGAAAATGTCGCACTGTGAGTTCCAAAATATCAGCTTTTTCTAATTTGGAGTGCTTGGTGTTGTCCGCTTTCGCCGAGTCCAGGATGAGTGTTTTGAGAGCGGCCAGACTCTGATTAATTCTCGCTCTACGCCGTTTTTCCATCAAAGGTTTGTTAGCTCTTCTAGGTTCGGAGGCTCTTTTGTTCTTGGCGGTCATAACTACTCAATATATCATGAGTCGCGCGTGATATGTGCGACGTTGCAAAGGATGAACTGTACTGTTACAGCACGAGCCGTGCAATGAAGCAGAGTGGGCGAGTTGGGCGAGCTGTGAGCAGGAAGGCGGGCGGCAGTGGCAGTAACGGGGGGTGGTGGCGCGTGCGGTAGCGAGGATCGAGTGCGGGGGACGGGTGCTGCTTTAGTCGCGTGCCGACACCGCCACATCACACCAACAGATCCGATCGGTGAACCTCAAAATGTTTGCAGGTTTAACAAAATTCTCTAATATGTTTTCTTTTGGAGTGCAACAGTTACAAAATTCTATGTAGGGAAATATAATTTTACAAATTGTTAGGTGTTTTAATTATTAACACATAATTATTTTCATTATTTGTATATTATAAATGTGGCTTTTATGTGTTATCAATAAGTTGGGCTGACAAAAAGCAAAAAGTCAGCCAGAGTTATAAAATAACAGGTAATAAATTATATTTTTCTTTAGAAAAAAACTTATATTTACAAAGTATCTAAAAAATAAGAACATTTCAAACATAAAAAAAGGTAAAAAAAACTGAAAATCTAGAGAATTTAGAATTAACTAGTATAATCATCGGTCTGATGATGGTAGCTTTGGTACTGAAACGCGCGTCACCAACATTCTGACAAATTTTGCAAGTGCTTTTGTAAAATCATTACAGTATATTTAAAATTTTCAAAATTAGAAACGATTATTCTTTTTACAAAAAAAAATATTTTTTAAAATCTCAAATTATCTTAAATTCTTAAATTTTCTAAAATTTTTGTCAATGTCAGAATTGTTTTACAAGATGCGAAAAGTCAGCCAGAATAATAAAATAACTGGTAATGAATCATAGAGTAAAATGGGGAATGGCAGTCGGTGGGTAATGGCGGTCAGTATAACATTTTACACTTCCAGCTATATTTAAATAAAAGTACGAAGCGCCGCCATTTTACCGACATTATGGGTGACATTATTGCTCTTAAACTTTCGAATTTATCTTTAAGGTACCTACATCCTTTTAGAAAGTTTTTACATTCAGGGTCTAAAAAATTAACATATTTCAAATATAAAAAAAGATAGATACTTACTTTAAAATATTGAGATACACCGGAGAATTAATTAATATAAAGAATACAGAAAACATGTAGCACTCTAAAAGAAAATCAAAAAAAGGAAATTTTCAAAAACAAAAGATCTCAAGCATTTAGAAAAATCAAAAGATTGCAACAAAGGTCTAGAGGTATTTAGAAAAAAAATTAAAATTAAAGAAATCTAGATAATTAGAAGAAGTCAATAAATTTAAATGTATTTTTAAATCAATAAGATTTTTCTTAATATTAATAAAATATATTTAAATTTTTACAAATAAAAAATATAATTCTGTTTATGTAGAAAAACTATTTTTAAAATCCCAAAAAACATGAAATCTCTAAACTGTTTAAAGTACAGCTTCTAAAAATTTTAGAATTTACAAACAAGAAACGATTTTAGAACAAATCACATTTATATAATATTATTTTATATAAATTATATATTTTAACTTTTAAATTTAAGATAAATTAATTAAATTAAGACTGTTCAAAATCTTTGGAACATGTTCATTTTCTTTAGGTTTTCTGGTTTTGGGTTTTTATATTTTTTAAAACTGTTATTTATATTTTAATTTATAAGTTACTTGAATAAAATTTTTGTATTCTAAAGATCTTTATCTTTACAATTTTTATTTTTCGAAATTTTTCGATTTTCTATTTTCTATAGTGAATTTCAAGTAAATTTCAGGGTTTCCACAATTTTATGTATTTTCTAGAGTTTTCTATCGAATATGTAAACTTTGAAACTATGTTTTAATTTTTACATTGTTATTGTTATATCTTGACTTTGACGATGCATATTTATGTAGATTTTTACTATTTGAATTATTCATTTCCTGAAAATACAGGAAAATCTACAAAATCTAGAAAATATTAATATATCTACAAATATAAAGCGTTTAAAGCATCAAAGGTTTGCAGTGGATTCAAAGATTCTAAAACAATTTAACAGTTTCATTTTAATTAGGATGATCCAAAGAATTCAAAAATATAAAAGATGTAAAGAATTCAAAGCATTCAAAAGATTGAGTTAATATTTTCTGTTTATCTTCTTTATCTAATTAGTTTTTTATCTCCTAATGGTTTGCTTTATTTATTCTTGATGTCTTAGAAAGTACATTTTTTCTGTTTCTGGATTTTATCATAAGTTTCGGAGTTTTCTATCTAACTTATTTACTTTTTTTTATTTTGACAGAGAATCTTTTTTTTATTTTGCGAAATTCTTCGTACTCAGCTTCGCCTGTAGTATATTTTTTCCACTTCTTGTTTTCTTAGCGTTTGTTATCAACACACCGCCATATTCTTTTCACTTTGTATTCTATATCTGTTGTAAATATTAAATATTTTTTTGTCTCATTAAATATTTTCCAAAAAGTGATTATGAGATTCTTAAGTCCTAAAAACAGTATAAAAATTATTAAAAAACTAAATAATTCAATATAATCAAAAAAATAGGAATTAATTATTCTAGAAAATATAGAAAATCTACATTGAAAAAAATTAAAAAATCTTAGATGAAAGCATTGAAAGGTTGTAAAAAAAACTGAAGAAATAAAAATCAAACTTTTTCAACAAATTTAAGGTTTGCAAAAGTATTAATACACTTCACTAAAAATTCTTCAACATATTTTGTAATATTATTGTTAAGTATTAATTTCTTTCCACTTTTGCTCAGGATTTATACCCTAAATTACTTAAATTAACAAGCTTTGTTAACTAAACTAAACTAAACTAAACTAAACTAAACTTTGGTTTGACTTTGGTTAACAAGCTTTGTTAATTTTGACAAAGAATTTGTCACGTAAAAGCATTTATATAATTAAATATAACAGAAAAGACAACATTGCAACTGTCACAGTAACTTTTCAATGCAACAGTCTTTAGAGTGAATTGTCCAATTTTACTAATCAATCAGTAATTTGCGTTTCTGCGACTTTCTACCAAAAAGGCCCCACATGTTGAGATTCACCGTGTTGCGGTTGACGCGGGGCGCCGGGTGGGTCGCTTGTTAGACACGAGACGCGTCAGACACGCGCCGCCTCGTCCACACCGCAGCGTCGCGACGCTACCCAGCTTTATTATTGCTCATTTACCGGCCAACCTGTTCCCCGTGCTGCCGTGCTGAGCTGGTTTGAGGCCATCGTCGTCGACTCACAGCTAAATATGAATTGGCCCAGACTCATATGTTAAATTCGGAAATGCACGTCGTGAGATTCATTTATTCACTCTTGAGAACATTTTTTCTGGACGTTTCGAAACGTGTTTTTACTTCAAAAAACTGTTTGGGTTTGACCAGTTTGCACGTTTTCGTACACTATAAATACTCCATCTTCCCAATATTTAATATTTTAAGACTAGTCAGGACCGGACTGAAGGGTGGAAAAGCGTTGAAATTCGATGCGTTTCAGAATTTAGATATTGTAAGAATTTTGTTTGCGGCTGTGCTTAACTTTTAATAAAAGTTATTACTTTCAAGTGTTTTTATTTTTCTCTCAGAATTATTTAAAATCAGCCTAAAGTCCTTTTGCTGCTGCTAATGCTGACTGGGAACCAGAATAATATGAAACCGACCAACGTCAATGGTTGGAAGACTAGAGGTATTAAAATAATACCGGATTTCCTAAAAGTCATGTATTTTGAAAAAGACAATGGACGAGAACGCAATGAATAAAACAAGTCTTCATTAATTTTTCCCCACATAATGTAAATATATAACGCGTATTTCTTCCGGTGCCGTAAGGTCACCTAAATACGTGCACCAAGTGATAGTTTCCATTCAGTCACATCCTCTTTAAGTGACAATACACTAAATACAAAACAATTTTCAATTAGATGCCGTGCACTTTGCTGAATGAAGAGTGTTTTTTTAAACGATTTTATTTCGGTCAATGACATAAAGGAGATATGTTCACATTCTGAATAAGCACGAATTTGACAACACAAATGAATAAGAGTATAAAACGTATTTTCTTTTTACGAAAATAAAAACATGTTTTAACTTTAAAAACTTTGTAATATGAATTTTGAAAACCGTTGGTAGTTCTGTCTGTCATCTCAAAGCGTTTTTTTTTATAGTTTGAGGTTAAATATTGATTGGCTAGCTATAGTACCCGAATTTACCCGAAAGGAAGTTGTAATTTTTTCATGATAAATTTTTGAACTATGAGAAATTAACAAATTGTCATAGAGCATTCTCCACTGAATGTATTTTCAGCCAAAAAAAAAAAAAAATTGACTTGAAAAATTTTAGCCAATGAAATGATTGATTATTTAGCGAAAAAACATGTTGCTGTACAAACAGCACATTTTTGAGTAAAAAAAATTCGGCCAAATTTTGTTATTAAAGTTACTAAAACAGATGTAATATAATTGATATTGGTACAATACAAAAAAATTATTGGAATTATTAGAAAAGTAATTGAAGATATAGTCAATATCAATTATATTTTCTCTTTGAAATCAAAAAGCTTACCTTGAATTGTCAATCCAAAAATATATGCTGGTCTAATTTTTTCTTCCAAATTTGTGCAAAAATTAACACGTTGCTGTTAGATTTTTGTTGGGACAGCTGCTAGCCAATTTGTTATAGAAATTTTGCCGGAAAAAATAAAACCACTATTATATATAATTTTCAATAATAAAATCGTTACTGAGTTTTCAGGTTGTCGAATGCAAACAAAGTGAGCTGTTCTACCAAGAATTAAACTAAAAATTATTTTTCATGGGAATATTTTTGTATTTTTTCTTAAATGCACTCCATATTTGAAGAAAATGTAATTTATTCAAATTTAAGACTGAAGAATTTACACGCTTTTGAAAGAAAGATTTGTAGGGATTAAGCACCTTTTGAGGCATTTTTTTTGTACCCCTATTAAAACAGAAAAAACCATAACAATTTTGAGCATTTCGTTCCTATCAATGTTGTAGACTTTTGAAATGTCAAAAATTGTATAAAAAAAATCAAAATTCAAAACTTTTAATATTCAATTCTTAACTTTTTTGAATTTAAGGACATTAATTAATTTTCATATTTTAATGAAATTCTATGTATTCTAAAGATGTATAAAACCTTTTGTGAGTTGTTTGTCCACGATTAAAAAGAGAGACAAAAATTTCTAAAGTTAGATTTAAGCTAAATATTTTCTTTGTAGTTGTTGATTGGAGTAATTATTTTTAAACTTAAAACTTTTCTATATTTTGTTAGAGCTAAAATATTATATTATCAAATAAGTGAAGGTATAAGAAATTTTTTTAAACACCTGTGACGGCCTTAACAGCACGACAGTGCTTTAAACCCTCTTACACGCGCATTTCATACGCTATTTTTCTTTTACCTACACCACAATATAAAAATTACAATAAGAACCATTCTACAATGCTTAGAAGGCAGGATTCTGGATCTATTTTCTAATAGTTTAAATGGATTGAGTTATTGTTGTAATTTGTTGCTTTGATTATTGTTGTCGTCTAAATATGTCTTCCAATGTAAAAATTATTCTTACGTAGGCAATTTTAACACACCTTGTTTGTTTTTTGAAACAAGAGTACAAAACCATACATTCACTATAAAACACTACTTGTTAGAAAAGAACGCAAGAAATAACATTCTTTTATCGACATAGAAAAAGCCTTTGACAGCATCTCACGGAGAGAAATATGGAGTAGCCTCAAAAGAAACTATTAAATAAAATAAAAAGCTTTTACAACCAAACAAAGAGTTATGTACGAGCGAAAGATGCCAAATCAAAAGTCTCTGAAGCAACAGAAGGTTTAAGACAAAACGCAGTGCTAAGCCCCATGCTTTTTAATGTTATTCTCGATGACATAAAAAAATAATTAAAAAAAAAAAACTTAAACAAATTAAGAATTAAAAGAATCAAAAGGGCCCAAAAATTAATAATAAATAGATAAAAGAAATGGCCTTAGGAAAAGAAAATGCATCATCACTGAATATAAACTTAGGATACCTAGAGAGGAGACAGATACGTTTAAGTGCTCGCGTGTTAAAATTCAATCAGGACGAGGTAAGCTAAAAAAAAGGTGGCGGAATGTCTAAACCAAAAAAGTTTGAGTTGGAGCAAAGGAAAAAAACATTTATGAATAAATAATGTGTACCTTAACACTTTCCCGTATAGTAAGGTTATCTGATCAAGATATCGAAATTCCAGATTTCAGTTGCTGAACTAAAAAGTTATGATTTTTTTTCTTAAAATTTTTAGCAGTGTAGAGTATTGCTGAGAAATGATCGTTAATCTCTAAGGATGAGTAATGAGACTTGGTAGGTATAGTAAATATATCTACTAATTTTATATTATAAAATAAAAAAAAACAGACATGCTATATTTTAAACCTTATATCTTTGTTAAACCTTATATCTTTAAAGTGAAACACTCTGTATATTTTCTACATTTTAGATTGACTTGATTTCTCTTCATTTTTTCTCAAAGTATGTTAGGGCTAAAATTGATAGTTTTTGAAATAGTTAATAATTTTGGAGATTTTTTAAAACAGTTTTTTAGAGGTTATGATATGTAAGCAAAAACCAAACATGTTAGGTAGTTAGTTTTAGTACTAACTCAAAAAAAAAAATTTCAATTAAACCAATTATTACAAAAAGTTTAGTTTTTACACTAATTCGAAAAATAAATTGAAATCGTCTCGGTAACAGTTAAGTTTGTGAAATTTGGATGATTTATCACAAAAGGAGAAGTTGATAAAACGTTTATAAAAAAAAAATAACCATCAGCTCGGCAGGTTTTCTGGACAATTGATAGAATAATAATTAAAAAGTTGATAACATTAGAAAAGGCTGTTTTTTAATTAATAATCAATTTTAAGGAATGTTAACAATTAGACGTACGTTGGTTTGTGATCTGTTTGCCTAAAAAACTGCTGACATATTGATGATTATCCCTTGAAGTATTTTTGAAAACCATTTTTTTGTTGTTATATTTTTTTGTTAAAGTGCAAAAGAAGATATGAATAAAAGTCAATTAATAAAACAGAATATTTAATTTTTTGCCAAAATTTATATTATGTATAATATCTCTAAAACCAACAGCTTATTTTATAACAAACTAAATACTAAAAAATATAGAACAGAAGATCGATTACCATATTTATATAACTCCAAAGCATTTCAGAAAAAAATTCTAACTTGGCATCACAGCAATTGAAAAAGTGTTATTTTTATATATCTTATTATAATACAAATGAAACTTAACAAACAAAACATTATTATATAAAATCCACACACCAAAATGTCAGTTTATGTCAGCTGACGCGCGTTTCGGGAGAAAAGCTACCATCATCAGAGCGATGATTAAAACTAAAAACTGATCAGTGTTATATAATAATATTATGTTTGTTTTTAGGAACACCAAGTTTTAATCCAATAAATTTTCATAGGAAATGAATAATAATAATAATAGGTCCCGTTTATAAAAAAAAAAATGTTAAATACGGCTCTGCAAAAAAACGGACGGTGATTTGTGTCCATACTTGGACTATTAATTTGGAATAAAAATTTGCAATGTATAGTAAAAGGATGACGTAAGTATACTTTTCAATTCCCACTTGTTTTTGTTTCGTTTATTTCAAGTTTTTTGAAAAAGCATGTGCTTTAGATAATTTGGCCATTTTCAAGCGCGTTTTTCTTATATACATATTTAAACATAAGCGTCTTTCTGGTTAAATAATAATTTCCAATTTTTTCTAATAACGGATTTATAAAGATATTTCATTTTTTATACTGCTGCAAAGGAGAGTAGGTATACCCTCGAATATCTCACTAAAAGTTTGGTCTTTGACAGAAACCATTAATTTTACAAATTCAAATCGAAGATTAAATGTATTATGAATTACCGTCGTAATAAAAAACAATCGATACTGTACCTTTGAAGTTGCAATTTTATGATGAAAACTGCAAATCGTAAATTCAGTGTCCGATCGAACTCAATAATTTTTGGAAGAGATTATAAATTTATGTGTGCGGTTAATCGGTCAAATCCGGACTCGACCACGAGTCCATCTCTGCAGTGTGGTGCCCTGGCGATTGATCCGATTTGACTATCGATTTGATTTATGCGAAGCCCTGGTTCATGTGTAAACCGAACGAATAAGCAAAAATGGATGCGGAAAACAGACACGTCCAACAAACCACGATGTCATCGGCGACGACGAAGTTTTACAAAAATGAATGTTGAACGCCTTGTGCGACCGTTGAAATTGATTAGTCTTTTGCGTTGAGACCTACCTCGGATCCCTCGGGTTAGATAAGGACAACACCCGGTCAGAGACTTCCATCGAACAAGGGCGTCGCTAGCGTGACGCCAGCACCAACAGAGACGTATTTAGACCACGAGAGAGTTTTCATGTCCCATTTTAAGCAGGAAAATTCACGACTATTGCGACGAAACGGTGCAGGGTATGTAGTGGAGAAGTAAAAATAAGTAGAAATATTTAATGTTTTGTTTCTGGGGAATATTCTCGACTGAAATAGATCTTAGGATAAGGTACACACGTTCAAAAGTAAAACTTCTATCCATGTGATTTTTATTTAGTTTTTACTGACAATTAGATACAGAAATAGTGACATCCATGATAGCTTATTACGGCGTTAATTTCACCAACTTTGTGATCCAGAGAACGGTTTGTGACGAAAATTTTAATTCCAACGTGTCATATTCAAATGATATATTGTTACACGAAGATAACAAAACGTTCTGTTAACTATCATACCCGCCTTGTTAAACAAGTCTAATACGCTATTTTTTCTACTTTGTTCGTGTTTTTTAATAAAAACTCAAAAATAATTAGTATTTAGAGACTTGTGTAACCACACAACATGAACACAGCACTGTAATCTTGTTTGCATTGATCACCCGGTTTTTCCAACCCAATAAAGTAAAAACGCACCAGAAGCAGTATCACAATGGATATGAAAATAGTTTTTATTTAGTGCTACAAAAAATTCATCAGAGCGTCATTGTTTAGTTTTTATAACTTTTTAATATCTTTGAAAACATATAAGTATTCAATAAATTTCTTGTAAATAGTTTTGGTTAAGATGCTATTATCTTTAATATATTGTGTATCGATAAAAAAAAGTAGTAGAAGTAATTCAAACGAGAAACGATATAAGAAGTATTTACGAAAAGGTAGCAGTTAAAATCTCCAAAGAAATTAAAACGTACTAAGCAGGAGCCTTCCAAGACATAACATAAATTTGATGAGCATATTCTGTTGTATTAATCTTAAATATAAATGCACCTACAAAAGAAAAAAAGATGAAGAAAAATATAAGTTTTATGAAAGAATAGGCAAGTAATGGATGATAACTATACCAAACGAAGATATTACTATAACTATAATTGAGAACGCAAATGAGAAATTCGGAAAAGACAGATCGATAACAGGTGACCATAGAAAACATAAAGAATCAAACTAATAGATATAGTCTGAGAAAAAAATATGAAAATAATTAGTACTCATTTTCTACGGAAAGATGAACAATAGAAAATGTGGATAATAACACTTTTACTTAGTATGGGGTAAAATTAAACAATGGATAGAAAAAAGAGAAAGATAAGAAAGCAAATATGAAGTAAACTATAATACTCTGTTCTATAAAAAAATGCAAAAATATATATTTCAGACGTAAAATAAAACGTGAATTGATAAGACCTAAAAGTAAAAAAAAAAACAATAGAATAAGTAATAACAGCGGAGACGACAAAATATATAGGTAAAAAAAATAAGAAAAAAGAAAATTTGATTAAAGAAATAACGTAACCACTAGGAAGTCTAACAAGCAAGTTAAAAAATTACAAATAACGTTTCTATTAATCAAATAAAGCCATGAAATAGCTTTGTATATGTACAAAAGACAACGAGAAAGGAAAATGAAAAATAATAAATTCAATAAAAGACCGGCGATAATCAAAATAACTAAGAAATTTAATCTAAGAAGCAGAATAAACGTCGGATAGCTGCAAAAAAGCACTCATATTGGCAATGTTCAAAAAAGGTAACCGAGAAATAAGCGAATATTACCGTGAAATTGCGCTATTAAATGTCATACAAACTATAATATATCAATAATAATAAGAAGATTAGAACGATATATGAAAGAAACGTTAGGAAAATACCAAGAAGGTATTATTATTATTATATTTTAGATATTATATTTTTTTTACATTAAATTGTAAAATCTGTTTTTATTTATAAAAATATCAACTTTCGTGTTTCTGAACACATTGGTATAATAAATATTCGTATTTTGTGTGAAATATAAAGGTATAAAAATATGCGAAAAAATATTTTTAAAGCACATAATCTGTTTTCTGTAAAATCAAGAGTAAATGACATAAAAACATTTAAAGGTTTTGTCAACTGGCAGCTGAAAAATGCCGTCACTCGCGTGTACGACGTTGTGTTAATGGGATTTATTTTCTATTTACATCATTAACTTTATATTTTTTCACAGTCTGAGAAATTTAACTCCAGTTTATTATATACATTTATTTTTATCGACATTTATTTTTATGGTTGACGGCAACGTTGACATTTCTCATCTTAATCATTTACTCTAATTTCTTAAACACTTTTCAAAGGTATATTCACAGAAAGTCTAGAGCTTTGACACAGGATCAGGTTTGACCTTTATGACAAATGCTACTAATGAGTTTTATCTGTTAGATAAAATAAAAAATAGAAAAAGAAAATCAATCGCCCGGTATGCAATCAAAAGGAAACAAAAATATAATTAAAAATTTATTATATATATATATATATATATATATATATTAAGATAAACATTCTCTTTTGTTTATAAGACAAGAATAATAACAAATAAATCTAAATAAAGACTAGCTTTTGACTACGATTTCGCGTAAATGTTGGAATGTGACAAAATTATTTTTGCAAAGAACGTTTTGATAATCTATCTGATTGGAACAGTAATTTCGAGGGTATTTTAAGGCCGTTTTAAGAATATATATATTTTTTGGGCCCGTAATTGTGTCTATTTTTATATGAATAATTTGTATACAATACAAACTTAGCTCTCTTGTGTTACCCTCTTGGAAACCGATTTGTCAAAAAACAACAAACATATTTTTTTAATTGTAATAAATACTCCTAAGTATTAAGACTATCCAGTAAAATAAATTAATTTTTTTAATTAAATTTTGTATCGGTCTCGGTTATACGTTATCCCATTTAAAAATCCGACCAGAAACCATCTTTTTTTCCCATGAAGCACGTTTTTCTGGATTTGTAACCAAGAGCCTGACTAGAAATTTTCATGTCTTTAACTTCAAAAATAACAGGACACTCATACAAGCTTTTATCTTTCTATTTCACCCCCTTAGTAGCTAATTTTAATTCGTTTCTATTAAACTTTAAAAATAAGGAGTTCCCATACAAATTTGCATGTTGTCCTTGAGAATTGATTTTTAAAAAAAGAAAAAAACCGTGTTTATTTATTTTTGATATTTATGTCTCTAAATTCATAGGCTTAAAATGACCATATAATAATTTTACAATTTTTTCACCTTTTTAGGAATTATGTGTTTAAATTACAAAAAAAACCTGTTAATCAAATTTTAAATTTCTAGACTCTGTAGTAGTTTTTGCTGTGCGTTGATAGATCAGTCAGCAGTCAGGACATGTTACTTTTACGACCTATTTATTACTAACTTTATAAAAACGACAGGACTTTAATGAGCAGGATATTTATAAAAGATGAATCAAGAAAAAGCAGTAAAGTGAACTGCGCAAAAAAATTTTCGAGATAGAAGGACAATGGCTAAAAAAAGAAGAGAGCAAATTGAAAAAAAAAGCAAAAATTAGACATACAAAAGAAAAATCAAATATAATAGCTATGAGTCTGAATGGTCTTTAAACGCCTAATATACATAAAATAAAAAAATTAAAAAAACTAATAATTTTGAAAAAAATTTCAAAAAAAACAACTATTTGAACTACGAACTATCACTATAAAGTGATTTACAATAATTTTTTATTTTCTAAAAATAACATGGATTTTACCTTTTTAATCAGCTATTACTTTTTATATTGGTTTTATAAAGGTTTTTGGATTTTTTATATTACATGTACACTTGAAAAACAAGAAATACTATATAATACGCTCTGACCAAAACCATTTGCATTATATTTATAAAGCAGTATCTCTTAAAAGTCAGTAGAATTTTAACGATTTGAATAAAAAAATATTTAAAATTTGCTGTTGTAACAAAACTCTTAAGGCACTCATTTTGATGCGTTAATAAACCATTACCAAATATAAAATCTAAAAACTTTTTTTAGTTTATAACACGCATTGGATGTAATGTCAAATGCCAGGGTGAGTTAAAAATTACAGTTTCAAGCCATTTTTGAGGAGTACAGGTAATTTCTGAATGCATTTTAGAAGACAAATTTTCCAATTTCACTTGAGAAAAATGCCAATGATATTTAAAATATCAACTTTGACAGGTTTCACTATCTGACACAAAGTTATAAATTGTTAGATTTAAGATGTAAATTAGAAAAAAAAGCTCGTTATATAAAACTTAAAAGCATTCGTCTACGGTAATCTTGTTAGAAATTTGTGTCTTGATATAAGTTTTATAAAACTAGTTTCTTAATACACGTTTTTAAGTTGCCTATTACACTCAATATATAAAAAACAAATTATGTCTAATTTAGGTATATGTATGTTATAAAACATTTAGTGACCATCCTGAAAGTTATCGAACAAATTTAAAATAATATACATAATAGATAATTTTTAGCATTCAGTTTTGAAAATATTTGAAGTAAAATAATTTGCTTATTTTAAGTTATCAAAATAATGTTTAACATAAAATGTAAAATTTAATTATATATTGGTGTTATATATTGCAAGCTCACTGTCATTTTGTCGTTTTGATTGATTTTAGGTACTGAGCCATCCAAAAGTCTTTCTATCAAGTGGGCCATGAAAGTAAAAACGTATGTCACCTTAAATAAAAAATGATAGACTAAAAGAGTTTAAAGTGTCAAAATATTAGTAAGATAAATTAAATAGACGACATACAGTTCTACTTTCATGACCCATTGTTAGATCGCTCGGTATATTGTAAAAATTAAGAATATTTTAGGACAAATCGAGGATTTGGTCGAATCTTTACAGTTTTTTCCGAATAATTTTTGACCCTGATGGGGAAACATAAAATCCCAAACACCTTTGAAGCGGTCAATTTTATGTGTAGGAAATTTTATCACAGCATCTAAAATGTAATAAATTATAAGGTGTCTCGTTTAAAATAACAAATTTCATCTCACAGTATGAATATTCTCACGTATGTGAAATTTTAGATTTTCGTTAATGCAGTTTCTGACTGTAAAACTTTTAACAAAAGTTCAACTTGGGCTATTCTGTATGCAAGTTTAATACACTATACATAAAATTAATAAATTGCCAAAGTTGTTACCGGAAGGTAAAGCCTTCCAAGCAAGACGATAAGCAACGACTAAAACAACAAAATGTTTATTAAATTAGAGACCACAATGTCTGTTGCATAATACTGTAGGTTAGCAAAATATTGCCGTCCTAAACAAAAAAATATTTAAAACAGTGCAATGTTTTCCCGTCTGAAAAAAGAAATTTAAAAATTGACCAGTCAACATTATTTTCTCTGACTAATAAGGAAAAAGTGATCTACAAACCCTTCATATGCTAATAATAAAGCAACTTTATCACTGCTATTTTCCGTTCAAAACGAGTGTCATCATTTTGAGGTGAATCCGCCCCTGTACAACGACGAAGACGAATGCGATATTGCGTGGGAGGCCACCTGTCTGTGGCAAATGTCTCGGTTAGCGCCTCTCGTGCCGCCGTGACTACTGTACTCGAAGCTTTTGATAAATCTATTCCGTCAGACAGAGCCGAGCTGAAAAGGGAACCCTCCTAGGCCTGGACTTTACTCTGAACGATTTAGATTGACGCCGCCGTCGCGTCGACCGATACCACCCGTCGTTATATTGTGGTACTGCTGGCACCTCCAGCATATATATTTTTCCGTGATAGCGGTTTATCGTTTTAATACCATTACATGACTGCTGATTTCAGATTTCAGCATTTCCATAAATGTACCGCAAAATATGTACTACAAACGTAAAAGTGTTTTTAATTTATTGTTGCAATAGAAGTATCACGATTTTAAACCATTTTATCGCTTACTTCGTCATGGAATTTAAACACTGTACACATAAAAATATATTACCTGTAATTTTTATCGCTTATTGACGGAATTGTACATGGCGTGAAAAAACGAATAAATACCATGAAACACGCTTTGACATTTACTTAGATTTTAATTAAAGCAAAAAAAGTAACAACATTTAAAAAGTCGGATTTTTCACTCTACTTTAGAATGATACAGAAATAGATGCCCACGCAATGTGCATAGTTAAGCGAATTAATTTATTTGACGCTGGCTAGAACTAATTAGACTGGGATGGAAACGGCATAAATTGGACTGCGTTTGTCAGTCAAATTGATTACATACTAAAGGCATCGTAATAATGCTAATAATATCTCACTCAAAGAAAACTACGGTGCATTTTAGACATATGTAGTTGTAAATCACAGTTTTTAACTTTTAGAATTACAAAATTATTGAAAAAACGTAAAATGTGGGCAGTATCATTGCCCATCAGCGGTTGTGAAAATGTAAATAGTATTGTGAACTAGCTAAAAACACATTCTATTTATCAATATTCTTATTCTTATTCCGCACTTTGAGCAGTGGTCTGTTATGTTTGCGATGTCAGAACAAGATGGTGCTATCAGATGAATTTTATAGTTCCATTAAAAGCGCGATCTTGGGCTGAAAGAGGCGGGAAAAAGCATAAACAGAGAGTGGTACCACGATTTTGCAAGACTATCTTTCAGAGCCAAACGTGGGCGAAAGTGAGGTGCTGTTGGAAAGGTAAAGAATGTGAAAAGGTCGTGTGCTATTTTTTATTGCAAATTATTGAAAAAAAAAGTTATAAAACGGACATTTTGCTTAGTCTTGAGGTTTAAGTTATCTACATTTCAATGTTTTTATTACTGCATAAAAGAGTTAATGAAAAAACTGACATAGACAAAATCTTTTCCGTAGTTTCTGCAACATTTTATTCCAAAGCTTTTGGCTATGAAGAATTCTCCTACATTTTTTTTTCGGAAAGAATTGTATGGAGTAGCGTTCATGATTAAATTTGGTACGAAAATTGTTCAGCCTCTGTCAAAAAAAGGGCGCGCAAACAAATTTTGAATTTATACATTTTCTCCGGACTTATTCAGATTGTGTAGTGCTGCAAAAAGCATAACATGATCTTCAACCTTCTTCATTTCATAGAACCGGAACAGTGCGAACCGGCTTAAAGGATTTAAAAGTGGGCAGGTCAGAATTCCTGATCATGTGCTTGTTCATTAGTTTACCTACCAATTTACCAAGTACTTTCATTCTGAAATATCTTTGATGAGTTACAACAAGAAAATAAGCTTTGTTACAATTTTTAAACATAACAAGTTACATTTGAGCGTGCTCCACGGAAGTCAATCACATGAGAAGTCAAAGAAATTAACAAAATAATTTTTTATATAAATTTCAATAACAAACAGAACTATGCAGTTCATAGTTTATACACTAAATCTTCGTTACTTAAAAGAAAGCAGAAACAAATTTTCTCATTATGACAACCTTAAATTTTTTCATTAGAACTAAAAATTTCTCTCACAAATGTTTCAAACTTTACAATTTCAAAAGGCACATTGTATGAATATCCGTACTAAGTTTGACCATCCCCCCTAAAGTAGCACTGTTAGACAGGAAATGCCATCACTTCCAATGGTGTAAAGAGGCAAAGTGTCTCAAAGATGTTTTACCTCACAACCTTTAATTGGAATTTTAATAAGAAAGAATTGTAAATTGTATAAATATAAGCCTTAAATTTAAAATTAAAATTAAATTTGACGAAATTTTACAAATACGGAATAAAAAATACGTGGTAAGCGCCAAAAGTTCTCACCCTGATGAATTTGCCCACGCCCGGCTAGAAATATGAACCTCTCCTTAAAAACTCACAATCTTTATTTGTTTGTATACAACGTTTGCACCGTGTATCTCTTTTGGTTTTCAAATGAAAAATTATTGAATAGATCAAGTTGGTTAATATGTCTCAACAGTTCAAAATTGAGTGTCGTCCCACGATAATATTCCACTATCAAGAATTGGTCAACAAGGTTTCGTTTGGGGTATGAGTCGCTCGAAGATGATTCTCGTCCAGGTCGACCAGCAGTGGCGATTTAACGGAAAATGGCGAAATCCTTATTTTAAATGATCGTCGCCTGAAGGTGAAAAAACTATCTGCGATGTCTGGGCTTTCGGATACCACCGTTCGCTGTGTCCTGCATAACCATAACCAAGTATGAAAAAGTGAGCTGAAGGTGAGTCCACAAACTTTTCTCCGTCGTCCAAAAACAATCTCTGGGAAACTAGACAGGAAAATTTTCTGCAAAAATTGTTACAGAGGATGAAATTATGGTTTTTTACAATGATTGTCTCTCTTAAGGGGATTCATTGAGTGGTGTCAACCTGACAAAGGACTGACCTTCACGGGCAGCAAAGGTCTTTCTGTTCATTAAAAAAATTATAGAAACTGCGAGGGAATCTTATTGATAGATTTTAAAAAACGCAATACCACTGTTAACCCCATTTATTAAGCTTTATTACTGCATCAATTGCGGAAAGCTATTCGGGAAAAACGTCGTGGAAAATTGACGAGAGGCGTGCGTTTGTTGCATGACAATGCATCTGTGCACACAGGTGTTGTTGTTCGCGAACAAATCGACCACACGCTCTATGGATCCCAGCAATTTTTACTTATTCACCAAGCTCAAAAAAGACTTGCGTGGAAGACGTTTTTCAGAGGATGAAGAAGTGCAAGCTGCATACATTATTGACAATTTTTTTTTAAATAAAAATAAATATATAAAATAACAGCCATTGATGCTACAAAAGAAAACTATAAGCATATAATGTAAATAAAACCTCCCAGTAAACCAAAATATTTTATAAGATCGTAGCCTGAAACAACTATAACGAGTCTTTAAGAGTTTCACGGTTCTATCAGGAAGAAGTGGTCCGAATATTTCCTTCAAAACTTCTTTATAGCCGGTTTTTTAAATGAAAAATTATCTTCTAACAATGTGAAAGAGATCATAATCAAATCTCTTCTATTCGTTCTAAATTAGAAACTCAATCAGAAAACCAGAAATATTAAAGAAGTATGAAGACATCGAAGCATGCTTTAGGATTTGAATCCTGTTTCTAGCTCGAATTAATTAAAACCGCTAGATATCAAAGTTTAATTTGAGCTAGTACACATTAAAAAGCAAAAGTCTAAGAACGGAGTCTTAGGCAATTTCGTTGCTTTCTAAGGAAGAAGTAAATAAATTCTCAATTCCAACTGTAACCTAAAGAAGTACCCAAGCAGAAAATAACAAATCTAATGGACGATAAATGAGAAATCTAACCACTCTATTAGTAAGTGTGTTAATTTTGTTGGAAGAAAAACGTATGATGTTTAAATATTAAAAAAATATACGAAAATACTATTTAAACTCTAGAACTTATATGCATTTTCATAATTCTAAGCTGGCACTTCAAATCTTGTTTTGAAATGTGAATTGTTATAAAAATAATTTTGAAAACAAAGTAACAATTATGTTGTAGTAGTGTTTTGTGGCCGTTGTTAATGTTGATAGTATTTTTTTTATGATGTATGTAAATACCTGTTAATGTTAACATTAATAAAATTTATAATTGTTCAAACTGTATACAGAAGTATTATTTCAGAATTTTAATGATGTTTCGACCAAAAATGATTATTTAGTATTGATTATGTAGTTTTGTCTTTGCATGCTAATAACCAATTTTTAAAATAGAAGTTGTGATTTAATTTTTTTCCGTAGTCTTTAGCCACATTATTATGAACGGGGCAGCAAAATGATCAATAATCATTAGAAAATTGTATATTGATACATCAATTAATAAGCTTTCTCTTCCTATTAGATTCAGGTTTGTTAAAGCGATTACATGGCATTATCTCATTTACAATTAGGGTGCTACAATTTCAGTCATCGAGAGGATTTAACAACTGAACTTTTTTCTTTATCGTTTCAATTTTATGCTCTAAATGTTTATACTTCATATATTGTAGATTCTTATATTTTGGACCTCTAAATTTTCAGCTTTTGGAATTACATATTTAAGATTCTGAGATATTAGACATATTTAGTGTTCAGAGTTAAAGTGGTTTTTAAAATTCTAAAATCAAAAATTCTAAAATTAATTGTGCTACATTATAAATTTTTATATTTATGTTTAAGATTCTTAGATTCTACATTTATATGTCACATATTTTGTAATCCTATTTTCTAGATTGTAGGATCTTAATTTATGAGATTATTAAATCTCATATCTCAGATTTTCAATTCTTTTATAAGACTTGTTTAGTATTCGAAATTTTAGAAGCTAGTTTTTCAAATTCTGTATTTTAAAATTCCATTGTTTCAAGTACTAATCACTTTTTTCTTCTAATTCGTTCTAATTTTTTTCATTCGAAAGCTCGTACTTTAATAATAGATAGATTTTTGATTCTATAATTTTCAATTATCTAATTATATTATTATACTACTTAGATTCTCAGATATAAAACTAAATTTTCAGCTCTTGATTCCTAAGATGTTAAATGAAAATTTGATTGAAGTCTCCTACATATAGTACATATTCTTAAATTCTAAAAATTTTCAAACTCAAAATTGTATATTCCAAATTTTTTAAGTGATATTAAGTGAAATTTTTTGCACGATTCGTGTAGTAATTTACTCCTATGTATTATTTATTAATAGTTTTCCTGATGGACCTATTCCATGTTGCCGCTGAAAAATTATGTCTCATCTCCGTCTGTGTTTAAAGTACCTTTTTTTACAGTATTGTTGATTTTCATTTTTCGCGTTTTCGCGTGCAATCAATTGGATTGCGCAAGATACAACTGATTCCTCTTACATTTTCGAGGCTACAACAGACAATGAAATCAATTATATTGACCCGTTACTATCTATGATGTAGGAAGAGAATGCGGAAGATGAAGAGCAACAATATTGCGAAGAAGATAATTTTTTGACACAGACATGTATTACACCTATCGGGAAATAAGTACAATGCATATTTGATATTTTAGCAGCTCATATCTTAAGAACTGTTTGTCGTAAGTGAAAAACGTATGGGACCTTTATTTAGGTAAAATTGAGATCTATAATGTATATAATAACCTAAATTGTTCCCAGACTTGATACAACTTGATACTTGATACACAAACGTGATATTTACTCAAAATTCATTTTCTTTACGTTTGACCTTGAATTTTTTATTGTTGCTAAATTTATATCAATGAGGAGTTTTGAGAAACTGTTTACAGTACCAAAATAAAGACAACAAAAAAAATTCGGACATTCAATGGAAACTGACTACATTTTCTTAATATAAATCGCAAAGTAAAATGTCTCGTTTCTTTATAGCAACCATTTTTTCACGGCAACCATTTCTTTATAGCAACACAATAAACAATTATTAATTATTTATTAGAATACATATTAAACGAACAACTATTAACGTTACAGAAAGTTATATTGAGCAATCAAGATAATTTGTAATCGAGTCATCTCGATTAATTGATTGATACCTTATATGGCGTCGTGTCAGTGATAGAGTTAATCTTGATGCTATTTACCATTTACAACAGAATGGAAAACATTTATAGTATTTATTACAAGAGTCAAATGGAATATATGAATTTTTCTGGAAAATTAACGTATTTCTGACAATAAAGTCTTGTTTTTTAAATGACAACTTATTTGACATTTCTAAGTTTCAGTCAAATATGGACATACGTTTTTTATACAAGGATGACTCAATTATGGATTATTTTGATCGCTCTATACTTAAACACTGTTGTAACTATAAATCCTTAAATGATAGCGACGATTTTGATAAAACCTCGTGATGAACTTCTCCATTTGATGTAGAAAATCATAAATCACTACATGTAGAAGCCAACTGTAATTCAGTAGGTTCTAGGACAAAATCTGATGGATTCTGGCGTCCACTGCCTTATGACGATGGCTGATTAAAAAGCATTGTTTGAAAAAATCTACTATTTCTTTCTGTTTTATAGGTTTTAATGATATTTTGAAAGCATAGTCTCTCCATTTTCAAATGTTTATCACCTCCAATGATGCTAAATCTTCTTCCTGGTCAACATACTGAAATAAAATTTTTGCAAATTTTTTTGCTTCTTCGTGATTTATTTTTTGTGACCCTTCACGTTTGCATTTTTGCCGTCCTTTTCACATTCACCAATAATTTCCTCGTCCGTAAAAAAATTGTGTTCGAGTACTTCGTCACTTTTCGTAAACCATTTCTCTATATCCTCCAACATTATTTGCTGTCCACCAGGTATCGACTGGAGATTGCTTAATGTTCAATTTCTTCATTTTCCGAATCATAGCTACTTTCGACCAGACCAAACTTTCTTCCACAAAGGCAGAAGAAAGCATTACTTCAAAAGTACTAGCCAACATAAAAATTACATGCTTGATGTTTATCTTTTTCACGTTTACCAGAAGGGGAAAAAATTTATCCGCATACTTAAGTAAAACTTCGGAAAGAAACTTACCTCGGTACCGTCTTTTCAAACTCTGTATCATTCCTTGGTCCATAGACTGTACCAAGCTGGCAAAAAAATGCCATCCACGTCCAGTCAAGTGGGGGTGAGTTGGAGCGTTGTCGAGGAGGACTGCTTTCATTGCTAAATTTTTGCTCTTCAAGTTTACCTTCACTTTTGGGACGAAATAGGAGTTCAGCCATTCTTCAGACAAATTGGAGTTTATCCATGCTGATTTTTGTGACCTGTAGCACACTGAAGGAGACGAGATATTCAAATTCTTAAACGCTCGTGGCTTAGTCGATTTTCCTATCATAAAAAGAGGGATATGAGTTCCAGCTGCATTAGAGCAATTATCAATGGTGATCTATTCTTTATTTTTTTTAACGGTGCGGATAAACTTTTTTTGTCTGGCAACATTTGATGTGGTTGACGTAGATGACCTGCGTAGGTCCACTTCCATAAATATAGTCTTATTTTCTCCAACACCCGATTCATTCGACGATATTTCTTCACCATTTATATGGACAAATCGAATCCCATGATCAATGGAAAGATCAAGCCATCCCAGATTAACAGAAAATTCTGGTTCATTTTCCATACCATGAATTAATAAAGTTTTATTAATCAAAATTGGCCCAATGATGGGAGTTTATTTTTGACGTTTTTTAACAAACTACATCCAATGAGCTTCGTCCACGATGTGACAACCTGATTTTTATTATTAGTGAAGCGTATTGCAAGAACTTTTTCTGATTCTATTTTCGAACATGTTTCTTCAATGGATCGTCTATTCCGTCGCCAATCGTTGATGGTACTTTTTCCTACATTTATCTCATTACAAAGCTCTTATTCAGATTCCCCGGCGCCTGGTCTTTCAGAACATTCAGTCGTGTCTCAAAAAACGTCATTTTCATTGACGAGATGTTAGACAGGCAAAGACAAGAATATAAACTAAAACAAAAAAGAGGGAGAAATTTGCTCTCATGAAATTAAGAGAAAGGTTCTGATAAAAACAACAGAGGCCGAGGTTAATTGATTCATAGACTCGAAAGCAAGATACGATGTAAAGTGTCAACACTCTCCATTTCCCTTAGTCTGCATCTGTAAACACATTGCCCAACTAAACGTTATTCTGTTTTATTTTCTAGAAATTTGTTTGATTCTAGGAATATATTCTTTTATTCACCAGCCAGCTAATATAAGATCGAAAAAAAAACTGTTCCATTGAATAAGCCGGATAATCCTGTTATTTCTAAATGACATTTCAATTTAAGCCCTAGGACATGTTAGAATTTTTTTTTTCATTTATTTGGATGTAAATTTTACTGACAGAATATTTTTGTGTGCTCAGTATTTAACAGACTGTTTACTTAAGTAAGTCTCTTTAGCGGTGAAATTTTGAACCAAGCTCCATATACTTTTGCTGATTGTTCTTTGCGCAAAACTTTTAGTCTAAGCAAACACACTTTACAGGATATGCTAACACAGAAAAAGTTGAATAAACATTTTTTTAATGGAATATCTTGTATTTATTTTGCGTGTCAATAGCATTTTTTACAAGCTTTCCAATGATATGTGAAATTTGTTAACTTTTCCAAGTAGGCAAGTGTTAACGCTGTCAATAAATCTAATAAGTCAAATCTTAGGTTATCAGCATAACGCTATTCTAATTCTTAATTAATAAGAAAATTTCATTGTCGTATTCACACTTGCATCAAAATAAATTTTGAAATTTATTTTGTATTTTATTTTATTTAAATTTTAAATCTAAATGGGCAAATTTATTGACAGCATTGACAGCAGTCTACTTGCAAGAGCTGACAAATGTCATTGTAAAATATTGTTTTTTATGTAAATCTTGAGAAATCTGTTATAATGACGTAATCAAGCTATAATGATGTATACAAAGTTGTATTATTATTGACTCTAATAATATTAAAATATGTGACATAATATATATATATTTTAAAAAAAATTAAATATACACTATAAATACATATACTGGATATGGAAAATCGCATGTCAACATATTAAATGGCAAAAAAGTTATGGATTAATTTCATATCCCTGAATGACCCTGTATACTTTTATTAGAATGTTTTTTTTTTTTTAATTAACAGCTTTACACCTTCTCTTGCTCGCTCTGTTTCTTTTTCGCTCGAATATACAAATTTTCAATTGTTCCATGCTCATTTTTCTTTGTTTTTGTGACTTCCAAATATTCGATGCTGCATATTTCTGTTTCTTTTAATAATTCGTTGTTTTTTAAATTTAAACTTTTAACATACTATGTACCTGCTGAGGTTCTTTTATCTCTTTTCCTAATTTTCTTGTGTTTTTATTTTTCATGAACTTTGTGATACTTTTGTTTTAATTTAAATTGTCTTTTCTATCCCTAATATTAATTTTTTCGTTGCCTCATTAGTCATTTGTGATCTATTTGTTTTATGCTGTCTTTTTGTTTTAATTTCTCTTTATTATTATCATTTTCCAAGATCAATCATTTATGTATATTTTTATATAATATATACACTTATATTTGATAAGTTGAAAGCGCATGTTTTTTAATCATTGAGCCAACCTTATTTTACCGAAGTTTACATGGATTATCTAGACAATTTTTGAATTTCAAGGTGCATAAAACCGTATAACGGTTGCGTTACCTATTTAATCTTTCTATTGTGCTACGCAAAGTTAGAAGCAAACAAAGTTTAAAATGAATTTACAACTTTGATACGGATATTTTTCTGTGACCACTAATCGGATTTTGGATTTCCGTAGTAATGTTTCCAATGAAACAAAAATATTAACTATTAGTTCTGACATGTATACCAATTCGCAGTGTTATATCAGATCCAGCAGACAGCGTCAACTCTAAATTTAGTTACTAGTAGCAAAAGTGTCTTCGGTTCGCTTTTGATAAGAGTTAAGCCGGTAAAAGGGTTCACATCATCCCAGAGAGAACATCGTCCTAGTCACGATCAAAGTGTATTCCAGACAAGTTAGCAATCTATTTTAGTCTACGAAACCAATCATGAATCATCATTTCGAAATTCTGTACACTAAATAAATCAGTTTCGTGAATCCTTTTTATAATAAACAATAAAAAAGCACCTGCAAAGTCCTTCCGCCGACTTCTTTAATTTTGATGTGAAAGTTTGTCAAAGGATTACAGAAAATAGTTTTTCCTCAATAATTCCGTGTTTCTAAAAATAAGTCTGTATCATGTCTTCTTTTCGCAAAGAATCACGAGCACGACACGCTAGCAATAAATTGCCTTAATTCTAGGCGCGGACACGGCGTATGCTTTCCTTTGTCTTTTTAATGCCGATTGCAGCAGCCTGAATCCTGAAAATGTTGCAGTGTTCACTGGAACGAAGGGTTTTAGGAATGTGACAAATGGTGGATTCGCCGAGCTTCAAATTTAGATATCTTCGACACTGGCATGATGACGACAGTGCAGGGTTTCTTTATTTACACCTCTCTCTTTTATTCGACGCTGTCATTAACTCGATCCATAAAACTGGAAAAACCCTGCAAGATTCAGAACTCGGTGCTTGTGTCATAAGCACACACGATTTAAGATTACGAATCCAGCGTTAGCGCTCTTATACTTTCACGCTTTCTATCTCGCTTCCGAGATATATAACGTCGAACCACACCACATTGGATCGGCGAAACGTACGAGCAGATAATAATGAAACACAGCTTCGTAATTTTTTAACATTGTATCATAGTTATTAATACTGAGAACAACTAATCGACATCAAAAAAACTAATTTTACAAAATTTAATTTGAACTTCATAAATAATATATAATTTTATTTATAATCGCTAACGAGCTAGATCACCTATTCAAGGTCATGTTTTTTACCTTATTTTACCAATATAGAAATATTAATTTTGATAATAAGAAATAATATCGAAAACCTGTACGAAATCAAAGAAATGAAAACAAGAAAAGAGTTAGTAAAGATAAGAATAAAAGAAGAATTATAGGAACACTACAAAACCAGAAAAAGCAAATAAAAAATCCAAAAACTAAAATTTGGCGCTGTGTAGTAAAGTCTACGGAAAGGGAACGACATAATAAATTATAAGGGTTACATGATTTGCCACTGCAGTTCAGATGCAGATCAATTTTGGATTACATTTATAATTAATTATCGTGAGGTAAAGACAAACAGAAAGTTTGTTGCCAATAATTGAAAGAATGGGTATCATTTTTCCACCGACAAAAGAAAATAAACTTCTAGGGAGATTTATGAAAAAAATTGAGCAGTTGATGAGATACGAATTAAAAATAGTACTAGAAGATCTGAATGCAAAATTTGTAAAAAAATATTCCAGCAGGTACATACATGGAAGACACACTGCTAGAAAAAATATTGTATTTAGCTGTTGTATAAAATTTGCTTACAAAAACGTTTACAAACAAATCTACATATTACCAGGTAGCGGTCAAAAAACAAAAACTAATTAAAAAAGCAGAAATTTCTAAAGAATGAAATAAAGAAGTAAAGCAAGAAAGAAATATCTGAGACGGCAAAAAATAGCAATGGTAATGAAGGAAAACAAAAAATGTTCAAATAAATAATATGACGAATATTAAAAAGTGATAAAAAAAAGATCAGAAAGTATTGCAGACATTTCGAAGGCTTATTAAATACTCAAAAGCATAAAATTGAGAATCCTGACGAAGAGTAATATGCCAAGAAAAGGGAAAAATAAATAAAAATAGAAATAAATTCTTTATCAACTAGAGGAGTAATAAAGCGTCTGCAAAATGAGAAAGCTTCCAGAAAAAATAATGTCATGACAGAAAAAAAATAAGTAGAAATTTACATGTACTTTAGAGAAGCTGCAGAATAAATTAGACTACAAAAAAGCAAAAGAAAAACAAAAGTAAAAACGCCATTCAATAAATCTAGTACAAGTAAAAATCCCATCGACAAGGAAAAAAAAAGAGAACGAAAGAGAGAAAACGGTCGACCAAAAAAAGTAAATATTTGGTGTAAAAGTGACATAAAGTGAAATAAAGACTAGACAAATTTACTCATATAAGCACGAGAAATTTAATAACCCATTTTTCTTCAAGACGACTTGTTCACCCCCAAAAAAATCCTTTACGAACTGTGAAACCATGGAGAAGAAAAAGAAGAAGTATTCCGATTAGAACCGTTTATGAATGTTTATGACAATTTTTTTTCTATAGTTATAATTCTCTATGGTCGCTTTAACTTAATACTGTTTTTGGTATTTCATTTCTTATGGTAGACATAATTTTCTCTATAAAATTATGCAGATATTTGAAACCTGTGAAAGTCTTGAGTATGAAATTGAAATTTTTTTCCTTAAAAACATAGTAACAAGTTTTTTCAATACCAGCTGACAGGGCTGACATTTTTATTAGGATATGTCAAGTTATTACTTTTGCTTATATTTGAATTCGTCTTTGTCTAGTAAAAAATTTAGGACAAATAAACACATTTAAAATACTTTTTCTATCAGTTTCATATTCATCGTCAAATGTAATTTTCTATTTTGGTACACATTAAAACATAATAAATGACGATCTATTTTACAAATACTTCTTCGTGCCAATTAAAAGTATTTAGCGTATACAACTCTCTGTTTAAATATTTGTAAAACTTTGTGAATCACCATGTATAATATTTGTAAAAGCTTGTATTTATATCATTTCTTAGTCGTGTATAAAATTTTGTTTTGTTATATGTAGATTAAACTAACGATCTTCATAGTAAAAAAAAACTTAAAAACTAGACCACTTTCGCTACTTTAAACACTTGAGAGCCTAGTTGAAAAAAAAGTTATAATGTCATTACTAATTTTTGTTGTTACAGTTGTCATATGAATATAAAACTAGACACTAATTAAATAAATAAATCAAAAATTAATGCAAAATTAAGAAAATATTATTCATGAATCGCAACTAGTAAGCTTCAATCAAATTTAAAAAAAATACCTCAACATCCCACCAAAAAAGGGTGCTTATTGTGAATTCACTTGAGTTTCTTTTATTAAATGTACCTACTAGATATAACATAGTATATATTATTAAAACGTCTTCTGAAAAGTCGATATTTTTCGACAAGCACAACTGAACAAAAATGCGCTTACTCAACTCTTCCGGTGGATGTCGCATATTGGCGGCACGCGCGCCCGGACGCCAGCTCGCCGCCATCACGTTTACATGGAAGTTTACTTCGGTAAAATAATCTTTTTAGTCTTATTTTTTGTTAAAACATGAATTTTTACAAAATACCATTTTTGCGTACAGTAGAAATTCTGTTCACTAAAATAAAAGTAATCAGCATAATAAGTACATTTCAATGTCATTTTTTACAACCTGAAAAATTCACAAATTTTTCGTTTCACATTGTGACGGAATTATTAAATACTTATAAATTGACAGCCATTCATAAACAAGCAAGTTTAAACAGCAGTCTTATTTTTTTGAAAAAATGATCGTTTTTGTTCAGCTTGACATTTGAAATTAAAATATTTCTATATTTAATATTTTAATTAAGACAAAATTTATTATATAGCGTAATTACTGTCCATTTGAAGTAACGTTGAATAATCTAACGTATGTCGTTGATTAGAGAAGTACAACTCGTTTAAGTAAAAATTAGTAGCAAATTTCAAAATCGTTGACAAATATTTTGAAGGGTTATACTATAGTTAAACAAAAAAAAGTATAAGTCAAACATAAACGTCAGTTAAAATGACAGTTAAGTTAAAATTTTAATTGTTTTGACGAGCTGACCTAAAAACGATGTTCAAATTTTTTTTAAATTGTTAAACAAATATAATGTGGTGTTTTATACTTGAAACGAAAAAACACAATTCTGGTAAAAATGAGAAGTATCATTTAGTTTTAAGTATTAATTATATTCAGATTAGTTGTAGAATCACACAACATAAACGCAACAATGTAACCTTGGTTGCGTAAGCTACACGTTTATGCCAACCTAATAAAATAAAACAGTGTCACAATAAATCTATTTGTATAATTATTTTTGGTGTCACTATAAAGATTTTATAAACGCAGGTAGAAAAATATATTTTTGTTTTCCAGTTAATAACACAAAAAGAAATCATCAAGTAAATTAAAAAATCGATGTAAAAATATTTTTGTCCTTGTGCTTAGTTATTAAATTCCATTTAGCAACATACATGACAAAATGACGTTTTTCAGCAAAAATATGAAAATGTATTTCATTCTTATCCTCTCTTATCTTGAAACCACCCACGCAAATTCGATAAAAATGATAAATTATGTAAACACTGGCGATGTAACATTAATTACAATTACATTAAAAGGGTAAACTGTCAACTCTCTTTTCGTCTCTAGATCCACCCTCCATTAAAAAATCTCATAAGACCATGCCTTCAGATTTTTTTACATTTTAAATTAGTGACGCCAAACTAAACTCCCCACTCCAGGAAAAGGAAAATGGACAATGGGGTTTAAATGTGTTCCCTGGAGAGCAACTGTCGTGGGTGGATATTATTATAACAGTACGAAAGCAACATTCAGTGCCCACATATAAACGTGATAAGCGTGGCGGCAGGTCAACCCGAGCGTCGCGGCGTAGTTCAACACCCCTCTCCCTCGCCCCTGCGGCCTCTACAGTCTGCTGATTACGAAGCCACCCCATGGCCTTACCACCCCCGCAACTCACACCATTGTTAAACGGATCTCTAACGTTTCTGTCTCTTTAAACGATCGCAACCATGAATATGTATCGTTGACCATTATTGTAGGGGTTTTCTTTAGAAAATGGTAAGTTTCGGATTGTAATGCTGAACGTGTTTATTTTATACATAGTTATTAATACTTTATTAGGTTACAAGACACATAAACGCCTTCATAACAAGAAGGGCATTATAACCCATCCTACACCTTTGCTTATACACAATGTTACAACATAACAATAAAATATAAGAAATGCTGAAAGGTGGTATAGTCGAGAAAATACCCCAAGATACTATCATATCTCTCTTTAATATGTACTAACATGATGAAACAAAAAAGCTACCAGTTTTAGGTTTGTCATATCTTTTTAATAGATGTAATTATTTGAGAAATTCTAAGTTTCTATGCAGTTCAACGATTTAATTAAATTTTTAGCATATTTAAAACCCCCGTTTTAATAACGAATGTATATATTTGGAATTTAAAGGATCAAAAAAGAAAAGCTTTCTGTATATGTTCAAGAAATAACCATACTGTCAAAACTGGTTAGAATAAAAAGGAGTTCTTTATTTCTCAATTTTCTAGAATTTCGAATGATAATTCTAACAATATTTGTGATAACATATTCTGTGATAAAAGCTTTCGTAATTTTTGTGGCAATTGTCCTGTCATCTAACAAATAATGATACCATTTGTAATAATAATATAATGTTTCTTAAGTTTGTGATAGAGGATTGTCCATGAAAATTTATTGGATCAAAACTTGCTATTCCTAAAAACTAACAAAATATTATTGTATAAAACCCACACACCTAAATGTCAGTTTGTTAGCTGACGCGCGTTTCGGTAGCAAAGCTACCATCATCAGAGCGGTGATTAGAACTCATCTAAAAGCCAATTATGTTTGTGGTTCTACTGGTTTGTCAGTATTTTTAGTTTTAGATTGTTTAAATTGTTAAAAGCTTTTTGTTATTTGTATACATTGTTATTTTGCATTAAATGATTTAAATGCATATCTTGTTTTTAAATTTTGAATGCGAGATTGCCAAGTTATTCAATTTTTTTTACAAAATTTTTAAACTAAAAATATTCAATGAAATATTCAATCGATTGCTGAAAACAACCTAAATTTTATATCCTATAAAAAAATCAATAAAAGAAACATCCTATATGTTTTTTATCATCGGATTCCTATTTTCAGTCTTTTATTTTTGTAAGTATAAAGTTAAGTAAGTTTTTTTTTAATTGTAACATAAATGTTATAATTATTGGTAAACAGTAAGCTAGGATTAAATTTTAGAAACAATAAAATTCAGTTTGGACTCAAAACTCCAATAAATTTACAAAATATAAAGAATTTAAAGCTCAGGTCATTGGAAGAAACTAGAATTCAAAAAATTTCAGAAATTCTGATAAAAAAACGAGGAGTCTAATGATTGCACCAATATTATTAAATGTCAAAAAATCACAGTAAGAATTAAATAAACATTAAAATAAATCTAAAGTTTTAAAAATCACAAAAACGAGAGTTTTAAGTTAATATTTTTTAACTGAATCATCTAAAGCATCTAAAGCATCTAAAGCATCTAAAGCATCTAAAGCATCTAAAACATCTAAAGCATCTAAAGCATCTAAAGCATCTAAAGCATCTAAAGCATCTAAAGCATCTAAAGCATCTAAAGCATCTAAAACATCTAAAGCATCTATAGTTTTAGGTACAAATTTTCATACTAAAATTCTGTAATCAGTTCCTTGTAATAATGTTAAAAATGTCCGCTTATTAAACATATGCTGTTTCAAAATTTTGAAAAAAGTTAAGTAATTTGGCAATCTTACATTTAAAATTTAAACACAAGATATGCATTTAAAGTAGTAAGTCAAACAAACAAACAAATCAAAATACGTAAAAATTTAAATAGCATTTTATTTAAATAATTAAATTGGGCACAATTTTGGGCTAATGAAACACCCTGTGTAAGGTAAAACATTTTTAGAATATGCACTTCTTTGCTTAATATATCATGACGTATTGAAAAGTCTCACATCATGAATACGAAAGACATGATCGACTGATTTCGCACTATTGACTCACCCTGTATATGCAAAATGTCTCAGGTGATACCTATAAACTTGGTGACAAAACTGTTCTAAACTACGCCATTAGCGTAAATTATGTCAAGGATTTAGAAAGTATTTTATCAAAAATTATTTATTCACACTAACTAAAATAGCCCCAAGTCAACATGTTTTTATAAAAGGCAGATCTATTGTCACCAGTTTGTGTGAATTTACCCGTTTTGTTTCGTCAGCTTTGGACAATCGCCGGCAGGTTTTATATATTGATTTGTCCAAAGCTCCCAAAGTAAATAATTGTATTTTATGCAAAAATAAGTAGAATTATCTAACAGTTTATTGCTCATTGTTAAAGATCTTTTTTTTGGTAGGTAAAAATTTGTTGCAATTGGCATGTTAATGCTGCTATTCTCTAATTCTTAACATTCTGTTAAAGCAGTCTGTTACCAAATTGCAATTCTCTAAACACTATTACGCGCTGTTATTAACAGTGTATCAGTAAAAGCTTCTGTAAAATCACGGCGAGCAAAAGCGAAACTGTTGTGCTTAACATTCCGTGCAACGCCTGCGCTCTGTTAATTGGATAAATCTAACCCAACAAATTTCGAAATTCAGTTGTTTTTTCTTTAAAGTTAGTTCTTATTCGAATTTTCTTTTCTCAAATTCCACCTATGGGCTTGGTAGATGTGTTGTTGGTACTCTTCCAACAATTGTTATAGATAGATAAATGATAGATTTATTGTGCCAGACCTGAAAATTTCGTCTTCTTCCATAATCCGTAAATATTTTTATACTGGTCTTCACTTGTTTTTGTCAATCACCTTCTTTTGTTATCAGTCATTATGAATAAATGAATATAACACAAGTATTTAATAATAATTATTATTATCTCCAAGAAACACTTACAACGTGATGAAAGGGTGAAGACAAGTAACAAAATGATCAAAATTTTACCTACTAAGCAATTGTCCGCTTAATGTTTAAATTCGTATATTTTCGTACATTTTCGAAGAAATGACACATGTTATTTGGGTCTTAACAGAACCCCTTACAGAATTGCAAATAATGCAACTTTCTAACGGTTTGTTAGAGCTGTTGTAATAAAGCTCAGATTCTAAATTTTAGAGAATAAGCATATAAGCATATAAGTTTCCATGTAATCCGATGATGTTACATTTTTTTACTATACTTTTTATGAAATTGTATATATTATTAATTCTAGCATCCCAAATTTTCAGTTAAATTATTTGTGTTTATATGTAAAAACACAAAAGAATTTAGAAATATAGTTTTTGTTTTATTATTTAATAGTTTGGTTAGATCTAAATTCTAATTAAACAAGTAACACACAATAAACTTAAATAAACCTCTTTAAGGATGTTGGCAAAACTTTTGCATAATGTTTGTATTTTTAAATCCAGAATTGCTATCCGATTAGACAGATATTGTGTACATAGTATTTTACTTAAGAATGTTAATAAAAAAATTCTGGAGTGCAGACGGAAGGTTCCTTATACATAAATTGAATTATGCGAAGTTACAGATACTTATACTTAAAGCACCAAAGTGAGGAATGTGAAGCCAAAATCAAACATTCTATAGCAGAATGATATGTACCAAATTTTTGATAGAAGCGCCTGTTGATACATTTCTCCTAATTAAAGTTCCGTTAATTTTCGGTCTGTATGGTGGATGCCGCAGTGAGGAGTTACTATGTGGAGGATATGGAGGATATCGGCTCTATTTTGGTTGTCACCCTCCATGACACTAAGACAAGGAAGAAGCGCATATTCACCGTTATGACGGAAATGAGATTGAGTTCTACAGGAAATATGTAAGCTTGCTTCCAATACATATCAATCACTTATTAAGATTCTTTATATCTTATATGAACAATAAAGGCACAATACAACTACTTTTCTTTCTGAGGATGAAGCGGACATCAGGAGGCTTGGAGTGATGGAGGATGCTGATCAAACACGACTCCAGAAAGATATATAGAAGAAGCCATTAATAATAAAATGACAACAATAACAATAATTGTTTATTTTGTTACTAAAAAGAAATGGTTACTATAAAAAAGAGGCAGTCTTTTTACAATTTGTAATAAAGAAATGTAGTCTATTTCAACCGAGTGTTAGAGTTGTTAGAGTTTAAACCCTTTTTAACAACTTAAAAAACACAAACTTTTTTAAAATTAACAAATTAATATTTAATGATAATGTAAACACATAAACATCGTCTAAAATCTTTTGGTCATCAGAGCGATGATGATGATGACTTTCTACCGAAACGCGCGTCAGCTAATAAACTGACTTTTTGTTGTGTGGGTTAACTATAATTTTTTATTTTAACACCAAGTTTTGGATCGAAGAAATTTTCATTGATAGCATTATAAATGTTAAAACTTAAATTTTAAAAGCGAATTATTACATAAGAATAAAATATTTATCTTGTCATCTTGTGTATTATGACAGAAATATGATACATTATTTATTCATAAAATGTATGTAAAAATGTATCAACAAAAAATGAAAAAGTGCTTTTTTGCAATAATAACATCGGTTTTTACTTATTTTTTTTCCATACAGTTACAACTGAATGTGATTTTTTTGAAGTTTTAAATTGTAATGAAATACTGACTTAGGACAAAATTTCGAGAACTATAAAGTCCACAAACTCGAAAAATTGTCATATAACCTTTAATGTTAGCAATGAAATTTGGTATTAAGGCTCTTGGTTTCAAATAAAATACCGTTTATTTTCGATTTTAAAAATGTAAAAATCTGTTGCATTAAAAATTTGAGAGTTTTGAGATTTGAGATTTAAAAATTGATGTAATGAATTACGTTTAGAAATAAATAATATGTTTCAACATTTTTTTTTAAATTAACTCTAAAGTGGGTCAAATTAGGGATGATAGCTTGTATAAGTCTCATTAATTTTTTAGTAAAAGACATAAAGTTTGGTTCAAGGCTTTGTCACAAATAAAAAACGTTTTTAGCGTATAAAGACTTTAATAGTTATTTACCTAACAAGTTCGGAAACTTAATTTTCCCGCATGAGCACTTTGTTTGCAGCACGACTGTAAGGAGTGCTGCATTTAGTGCGAATGCGGGAAAATTCTTTCCGAAAGAGTTAGGTACAATATTTTTTGTAACGAATATCGAAATAAAAAAATTAAGTAACTTAGTTTTTTTTTAATGGTGGGTTGGTAACATGATCTGTCTACTGTAACTACCTACTAGATTTTTAAAATGTAAATCAGCGGTCATATTTTTGTCTCAATTATTAACAAAAATTGTTAAAACGAGTGAGAGTGAAGAATGTTATGTGTACTCCTTCCGAAGTACAACAATGTGCCAAAGAGGCTGTTTCGCGTCTGCTGCCCGAGAAAAATCGAGAACGGTATGAACACACTTATCAAAAATTGATTAACTGATGTCCTCAAAAAGTTGCAATACCAACTCTACAACGCAAATATCTCTTACCGCCAGCGGAAACTAAAAAACACCGGGGTGCGGGAAAACCGTTTTTCCGTGCATCGAGATTGAGCGGAAAAATTCTGTTTCCGTACAATGAGTACAAAAAATGTATATTATGACTCATTATAATAGATATAAATAAAAATGTATTTTTACATTTTTTAAAATCAAGCGATAACACTTTGTATTGAAACCTATCAGTTTGAAGCTAAAAACATGAAAATTGTTATGAAGGTCCTTAGTTAGAAATACAATAAAACGTTTTTAGCGTTTTTAAAAACCAACCTTTAAAAAGGTGCAAACTAATGTTTACCAATGCTTTTTTCACTAATGTTTACTAATGTTTTTTCCATCGGTCTATAAAGTTTATTGTCTTCAAACTCTAAGATATAAATAAATAAATAAACCTGATCATCCACTAGCCATAGAGAAAAACCACGGTTGTTTGCGCAGGGACATTCTGAAAAATTAATATTTTGAAAACTGGGAAAAAATACAAAGTATAAGTAACATGTTCCTATGCGAACGAAGTCGCGGGGCATTAGTTAATATAAAAAAAAATCTTCTACTTCTACCATTGCAAAACTTTGTGGACTAATGCAACGTATTATTTATCACAAAAGCAATTAATTTTATTACAATCTTTCTTAAAACGGTTGACGTGTCTTCAAGAATTTTTGTTTGTTTGTGCGTAACTATTGCTAATGTAAAAGAGAATCAAGGATTTTTATTTTGTTATGAAATTATTAGTTGACGATTGACGCTTATAACTAAATTATAAAAGCAAACATTTAAAGCATGTAAAGTACATAATAATTTACAAAAAAATTATTACACTGAGTTATAATTTTTTTCTTAGAATCTTTCCGAAAAAACAACGCCTGATTACTTTTTAAATGAACATACTAAGCATGAAAATAACAACAAAAGAATTTTTACGGGTATATTTAAAAAAAAAATCCTTTCGTCTTTTTACTTTACTGGCATCGCTGAAGCAGTAATCCGCTAACATTCTATTTTTCACGATACCTCTCTTTCATTTGAGCAAGTCTAGATGAACTTGATGAAAGATTTTGCCATGTTCATGGATGAAATCTCTACAGTTCGCGGGAAGAAAAGAAGCTCATATATGAATGTAAATTTTCATTTTTCATTCCATTCTTTGATTTGTCTCTAAGTGCTCCTTAACCAATCTCTTGCTTTCTGTCTTACTTTATTTAAAAAACAAAATAATAAATTTGACGAACTTGTAATTAAAATAAGCTAACTAAAGTTAAATAAATATATTAATTATAATAAATGCAGAAACATTTTGTTTGTTACACAGTATTATTTTTGTTTTTATCTTCTAATACTCATTAAATTACAAGTGAAACCTAGTGACGGAAGCTTCTTTCTGCAAAATGACAACGAAGGAAATCTGAAACCCAATAATGGAGTATTACTAAAATATTTCATCATTAAAGAAGTGATGCTACTCCTAACGAAACAATTTCCATAGACAAAATATCTATAAATTTTAATGCCTATTCACTCTATGAAGAACAAATCACAAAAAATATGGAACAAGATGCTGCTTTAATAAATGTTAGTTATGATCAAGCAAGGTTAATAATAATATACGATATAAGATTGATGTACTTAATTCGTCAAGCTGCATTGATTTAATATAAAACAGAAAACTTATTGGTATTTGATAAAAAAATGGGATTGTAGATGGTGTATTTTCCTTCTAAAAAAATAATTTTCCGCTTTTGTTACAAACCGTTTTTAGCACACACATCGATAGTGGAAATTGAATACTAATGTTTGCAAAATATGAGTCCGGTCCTGCTTAATAAATTATTAGAAATTGCAGCGGCATCGAGAAAAAAATTGTCACAAACCAAATCAGTGGTATTTTTTTTTTAGAATTGTTACATTTATTAATTCAGTATTACTTGAACAAATCAAAATTATTTAATAAAATATTTCAATGATATTTGACAACTCTCAATTTTTCGCGTAAATATTCAACTTACCGAATATTATGTGCTGCTGTGGAATTTATATTAAAATGTTCAAAACGTTCAAAAACATTAATTTAAAAACAGATTTTATCGCACTTCGTTCTCCAAAAGAAAATAAACATGCAATTTCTGTTTCTAAAAGTTCTACATTTTCTGGACCTATGCATTTATTAATTTTTTCTTCCACATAAAAACTTTTTTGGTTGAAGATAAAGAAAAACTAATTGAAAAAACAGTTACTTTGGTTAAAGAAAATAGTAAATTTGAAAAAAACATGAAATCACTTTGGTTAAGAATCTTAAGGTGCATTTTTTTTTTAAATTAATTTAAATAGAAAATTGTTTGTTTCGCTAAATCTCGAGATCCAATAAATCGCTTCGCGCTTTGAACAATTTCATAGACTGGTTAAAAAACAGCGTGAACTATAGGTACGACAAAATTATTAACAAAAAAGAGCTCTTGAATAAAATTAGAAATCTGATAAAATTTATTTAAAATGCTGCTTCGTAAGATACAACAGAAAGTTAGAAAAAGACTTTCTTAAACTTCCTCAATTCATTACAAGATACGATGTTGAAGGCTCTGTTCGAAATGTTATATGTAACAATAAGTGCCCTTCTGTTGGTCCGCTATGACTTTGTTCTCTAACTTTGGCTATGCTGTTACAAAGAAAATAATAGACTTTTTTCTGACGTTTCCATTTTTTTTTCGCAAACCATTGTCCAAGAGAGCTTAATTTCACAGCAACCAAATATCATGTAACTTCTTCCTATTTTGGTTTTACACCTTCCTATTACCCAGTTCTAAGTATGAAGCACTTAACTTTTTTTCTCAGGGTTTGTTCATCACTTGCAAACAGATGTATCCTTTAAGAATGCTTACACTTTTCTATACACAACCTTATAGATTGTGAATCAACATTTTGATAGAGGTTCTTCAATTCATCCTAACAAGATCTACAATAAATTTCATGCGAACTAATATTTAAAATGTTTACAATGGTGTTCTAAAATCCCACTTAAGTTATTAGATGAGTGTGTTCATCTCATTTTAGTCTTCGCTTGCTCTTTAAAAATGGAGTCAAAAGCTTAGCGACGTTGGCTACTAGTGTCGCGCATACACAAACCCAAGTTATTTAAGTTGCTTTAGTACAAAATCTATGCATTTTAAAATTTCAGAAGAAGTTGGAACATGTATGGACATGTATAAGAACATGTTGTGAGATAATTTTCATAATACACTTGCTTAAACGAAGACTCAATCCAAGTTCCCTTGCAAATAGTTGAATTCCTGTTTAAGTTTAACGTTTATCTCTAAAAACAAAAACACCTGAACCTACGGTACTCTACATGTTTTATCCTTAAGTTTATGAGGTGGTAAACCTCCGCTAATAAGTCGGTAAAGTTACATTCTAAACTGATCTATAGTCCTTCGGACAAGACAAAAAAGCTGCAGTCTTGAATTTGTCAGCAAGTGCCTTGAGCCAGACGTAGGAAGTATAAAAAACAGTAAATTTTTATAAGCAACTACAGTTACTTAATTCAATGGTTAAGTTAATTTTGTCTATAGTAATTGCCATCTCTATGAATGAACTGATAAAATTTTAATATTTTTAACCTTTGACTATGCACCAACGCGTATGCTTTCAATAAATATCGGTGTCAGAAACAAGCTAGATTTTTATTTTAAAGTATTTAACAACACTTGTTGATTGGTCTTAGTTCACCGGGTCTTTCCTACCTCGAATTCAGGCTCCTAAGTGAAGAAAAGCTTCGCTCCTATGTAGCGTTGTAAGTACCCTCAGACAACGGTTTATACTAAAGAACAGTACTGACTCGTAACAGTCTAAAGCTTTCAATGAGGTGGTAGGCTGCAGGATTACCTCTACTTTCGACCACTTTGCCTATCACATATCACACCATAAACTCTCCGTCAAAACTAGTTGAATCAGAAAAAATTGAGCTGCAGAATTGAATCAAATGACGAAATTCGCTAACCTCGCAGCTACCATATTTTTGAGGCACAGAGATCCAATAACAGATTTGTGATTGAAAAAATGCTCTTTCATGTTACCACTAATGTGATCGATGACTGGCAAAAAGGAAGCTCGCCTGTAGTATTCCTCTGGACTATTAACTGCCAAATTATTTCTTTGTTGTTGCCATTTCACACGTCGTGGCATCGATATCATAAAGTCATCACCATTTAGTCGTCTTGCTTGGTTTCTAGCGCGCTCAAAAATTTGAGAGAACTATATGTCAGCATCTTCCCGTAGTTCGTTGAGCGCATTAATAAGATCGACAACGTGCTTACATGCCTCTGTAAGATTACTGTTGACATTTTGCAGATATTTGCATAGATTGATAGCGATTGTAAACATTTTGATAGCAATATTCAAATTGATCACGAACTCATCACTGCGTATATCCACAAGCAGTTGAATGAACGCTGCAATGTACATATAGTGCTAAAGGGTGCTTTCTCCTGATTACAGCTTTAGCGCCGTGGACATTTCCACTCATCGCGGATGCCCCATCATAAACCTTCCCAACAAATACTTTAGTGTATATTCCGTTGATTTCTAAACAATTTATTAAGGACGCTGCGATGCCTTTTCCAGTTAGGTCATAGATTGAACGAGTTCTAAAAAGTGCTCTCTCAGAATATTTTCATCTGGATCTACGTACCTGAGATAAAACGACATTTCTTTTTTTTTATTGAATTGTCGGTAGTCTCATTTGGGTTACCGCTCTTTAAATGTGATTTTAAAATTTCATCTTCAGCGTCCATTCTAGATCTCTGAAATGCAAGAAATGTCCCATCGTTGCACTCTTTTTCGTCCATAACATTTCCGTGAACGGAATGGAAGGTCTTGTTGCCCACATAAAATAAAAGTTTTTACTATCGACAGTAACTTGGTTCGATTTTGTTCACATTTCTTGGAAAATTTAGAACATACTGCGTTTCAAATGTCTGCTTTGTTCCACTAAAATTTAAGAGGAAGTTTGCTGCCATTTATATTGTTTGCATGTGATATTTTAGCGAGGCGTGTTGTTTAAACGTCTATTTTATCTTTTTCCAGTGGCGGAAATCTTTTTTTACCAGGTGACCTAACAATTGATGATTATTTTTCCTTTTGTTTTCTGAAGCAAAAAGGGCACAATAATTGCAGTATGCAGAATCTTCTTTTCGGAAATAAGTCTCCTCTATAAGGGAAGTCGTCGTCGGTGTTGAATTTGGAATTAAAACCAACTTTTTGTTAAAACTATTATGATTAGGACCATGACTATCACCAGAACCAAAACCAATACTAACATCATCAACATCACTATTGGAAATGGTAGTTGTGCTTAAATATGCAGTAAACAAATGCGATTGTTTAATATTTAGTATGAGGCCCTGAGCCAGATTGAATTAAGTTACTTGGAGTAATAGGACTATTTCGATTTCATGACACTCCGAAGCGAAATTATTTGTTCTTAGTGTTTTAGTAAAATTTGTTTTTGTTTACGCTTCATTTTAAAATAACAAAAATCGATGCCCATGCTTAAAACATTTGTATAAATGCATTGCGCAATTATACCTACCTAGTCGGAGGATTCACTGTTGGGTTTGAAGTCCCAAAATCCTTACTTCGCATATTCACTATATCTTACTCGATTTAATTTCAAAGATAAAGCAGATCAAAAATTTTTTTGCTTTGTTTCCAAGTCGATCACTTGTTTTTTATCATTTTCCTGACTGAACTACCATGGAAACCATTGTATCGCATTGAGAGTCAAAGTAAAAACAATCTTCCCAAAAATTGCCTCATAAAAAAGTGTGAGTGTATCAATTTCATTACATTTCTACAGATACATAAAAAATCCACTTTATTAAAATTCCAACATTAAGAAAAATATCTTAAACTTGATATGACTAGGTATCAAAACTAAAATGCAGGGTGATGAAAATTTTCCTTTAAATATGTCTAGCACGATTAATTGGACAATTACAGTTTGAAATCAAACGCAGGTAACTCCTAGAACTGTTCAAAGTTGTTTTGTTTTAGGTTTGGAAACAACCTTCTTACTTACTTACAAGAAAATTTGTTACTTAGTCTAGCAACTTCAACAATTTTCTCTTTTTAACATTTATTTGTATCGCAAATGATTTTCACTATTCTGCCCACGATTCCAGTAGATAATGCTCATTGCCTGGAGTTTCCGACTTCAAGTAGTTGTTGTGGTGGAAGCCTCAGATTTCTGCCATGGACTTGCAACGACCCTAGAAACTTTAGAGGGTTTTTCTTCCGCGCTTTAAATTGTGTGGCTTGCAAACTCCGGATAACCAAATTTTGGAGCGACTGGAGACTTTCCAGTTTCCAGTGATCGTAGCGGATCACCATTTCTATGTTCTCAATTGTTTTGGCCGTACCTTTCTTCTTTTGTTTTTTACTGTCTCTTGCGTAATGCTTATAGAATGTTATAATGGAGAAAAGTAGGGTGGATCCAAACAGTTTTTACTTTTCATTTAATAAAAGAGAAACTAAGTGTTTTATCAAATTGCTTATTGTGCTACTAAATAGCCAGTATATTAAGCTACAAAACTAAAGTAAGTAACTGACAAAATAAAGTCATAAGGATTTTTTTTAAATGTGGGGAATGTTCCACAAGTGAGGGATATTCGTATATAGTTTAAATCTCATTCACAAGGAAATTTATAAGAACTACTGACGGAAAATCAATTAAATCCTTATTATAATAAAGTTTTATTTACTAATTAACAGCCGTAATGACCGATTATTAAAACATTATCCAAAATATCTTTCTGAGATCAAATTCAAAAAAATTACGCTTAACTAATACAAAATATAACAATTCATTTAGAAAATCCAAAAATAGGTAACGAACGTTTCATTACTAGTCATAATTTAATAGACGTTGATATTCTTATCAATTAATTAACTAATCAAATGAGTAAGCAGAAAGTTAAAAAGATAGCGGGCCTCGCTGTAGCAGGAAATTTAGGTTTTGGTAAAATTAAAACCACATCTGCTGGGTAAAGAAGAACAACCTAGTTTTTCTCTTAAAGAAAAAAGTTTGTATTCTTTTTTGCACAATATAATCAACAAAAAGCTTCCTTCTGTTGTACTGTCCATTAAAATAAAAACTTAAACTTAAATTTTCAAAATTAGCTTCGTCAGACATTTCATCGATGGGTGAAGTGGAACTTTCTCTTAAACTTATATCAGTCTCATTCTCTGTATCACTATCAGTCTTTATGATTCTCATTAAATTTGTCTCACAATTAGAATGATAATTGATTAGCAGCACGTTGATAAAGCACGTTTCACCTCTTTAGCCCTATTTATTCTTTCTTCTGTCTATCTCTTTATCTCTTTAGCTCGTTCAATTTCTTCGAGTCTATGTTTTTCAGACGTGTCAACGTGTCAACGTGTCTTCTTTTCTTCGATTTTGTGTGAGCATTCTTATTTACCTGAGGATACATGCAGATCATTTCTGGTGTTACTAATTCTAAAAATGTAAATGCTGTAGCAGTATTACAATGGAACTATTGTGACAGCAAAGAGGGCGATACAGGAGATGAAATCACTGGTGGCTAATAAAACACAAGGTCATCGAGCAAGGTTTTAGAAATATTGGTATCTAGATATGCCGTAAAACTTTACTGGTAAACTTGTACGGGTGCAAAGTCATTCATCGCTGAAGGCAAGTTTGTTAAAGTCAATATTCCGGTTTTCTCAAAAGTGTGTGTGATGTTTTTAACAGTGAAAGACTCAAAATATACTATTTTTGCCAATTTCGAAATATTATAAATATTTAGGGTTTTATTAGGGTTAGACACATTCCAATAGTAAATGTTACCTTCAGCTTGGCATTAGACAATCCAAAAACTCCAACATCTAATGATTGAAAATGATGGGTGATAGATAGTCCTGTTATCGCGAGCATAATTGATTGCTTCTATTGAAACATTGCTTTCGTGATTGTCACATAGAAGTAAAATTGGTCTTTCTTTGAAACATACCATGTGTTTTTTAATGTGATTCAAAACCTCTAAAAATATGTTTGAATTTATACAGCCACGTTTTGTAGCTCCCAAACTGCCTTCCGGAGCACGTTCAGCGAAGTTATCTTAAAAATGCATTGTGAGAAACACAAATAATGGTGGAATTGCTGTTGACATACCAGATTCGCCGAAAATTTATATTTACGGTGTCCTCTAAACTTGTATCTATGTATCTAACCAAAAGGTATTCTAGATTTTGAAAGGATTCCTTTTAGCCATTTTGTTGAAATCATATGATCTAGCTGCACTGTTTTTTTCGGCCTTTTGCAAACTTAAGTTGCGTTGACGATACTCTTCCGGCCAATTTTTTCCTGTCATTTTATTGTTATGCCAGCTTGGTGGAAAATGAAGGGTATTTACTTTTGCAAATTTGTACGCAAGTCTCTTTACTTGCACCTACAAGAGTTAATCCATAATACATTCTGAAAGATTCTCTAATGTAGTTATTTAAAATAGTCTCTTTTTCAGCAGTAAATACTTGATTGGACGTGTATTTGAAAACCAACAAACGCTCTATACTCTATAGTATTATATTCGGCAGTACCGTCTTGTAAAACGAGTTTCCACTATTGAAGACTTAATATTATTACTACTAGGCCTCTTCAGCACACAGCATTTTTTTTTATCAAATCTACCGCGTTTTTCAAGTTTTTTTTTTAACTTAAAATTCGACCTTTTGCTCAGTTTTCGAGCGTCCACAAAGTAGACTAGTGCGCAGCAAATTCAGAGCGCTGTTTTTAAAAGTATGCTCTTCAGAACACTTTGTATTTTTAGTCATTTTGTCCTAATTTTAAAAGTATATTTAAAAAGCAGATATTCTCATCTCAAACTCATCTAGATAACCATTTCAAACGAAAATTCATAGATTTTTCCGACGGATAGAACACTCGGAGTAAAAACTATATTTGTTAATGAATTAAGATTATATACGATTTTTTCCTGCTTTAAAGTTTGTACTATATGGGCCTCTTCAGCACAACAGTTCAACTTTAAAGTCAAAAATAGATGAAAGAGATAAAGAAATTTATTTAAAAGAATTATTATTGGAAAATTTAATGTATACCCAAACGGTATACACTCCAGAAATTGATTAATTAGAAAATGTATTTTTTTCGAAAACGACATACGATGGACCGTCTTGTACATTATTATTTCATTAATTAAACGTCGAAATGGTCAAGTTTAAGTGACCTAAGGCCCCTTCAGGCCACTTTGTTTTTTTTAAGGATTTTGACCTTGTTTTCAAAAGTAAAACAATATGGGCTTGTAGAGTACCTACTGTAGTAATTTACCAGATAAAGTAGAGAAAAACTTTTATTTTTGAAAAATTAGAAAGTTTGGTTTCTGGGGGTTGTCATTGAGAGTAGTAATCTCGTCTTGGTACCAGGCATTGAATTTGTTCCAGGAACAACGTGTTTGTTATATTACCTATCGACGAAACTGGACTCAACGATCTACAAACAAAACGTTTTTAAAGAATTAAAGTTAAAGAATTACGAATTAAACTTGTGATGTAGGGAAAGTTAGTTCCTGCCACATCACAATAACGGTGGAGTTCAACCACTTTTTAGTGAGAACATTTGGTAAAAAACTGTAAAAATTATTAATTGGCGCGTCCAGCCACTAGTTGTAGGGACGTTTGATAATGTAAAAAAAAAATGTTTATTTGAGTTCAGCTACTGGTTATGGGAACGTAAATTGTGAAAAAATAACTGTTTGCGTTCAGCCACTAGCTGTTGGAACGTTTGAAGAAATTATTAAATATTATCTGTTTGCGTCTGGCCACTAATTGTGGACACGTTTGAAAAGTTTGTAAAATATCATGTGTTGCAGTCCAGTCACTAACTGTGAGGACTTTTATAACCAAAATTAAATGAAATGGTTAACTGATGATAATAATAATTAATAAATTAAATTCTAAAAACTTAGCTTAGGTTAATCGACGAGAAGAAAAGCCCATGAAAGTTTCCGCCTGTCAACCGAAGACATCCAGAAGTTCGAAGAACATAGTTAAAAGACCTATTGGTACTAGCTCATCTTCAGTCTACATCGGGGTCACCAAAATGTAGTAATTCGCCTGGTAACTGGTGAACAGTGTTAAATTCAAATTACTTCATTGCGATTTTGTCGAATATGTTGAATTTAAACTGTTCGTATAAACAAAACTATATTACTGTTATAAAATAATACAGCATTGAACTATTTAAATATTGTATAGATGTACCTATATTGTATTACTTAATAGATTTTGTATATGTTATCTGATTAATAATATTTCATACTGTTATTATTTAGTAATTTGTTTTATATGTGTTTGTTTTTGATTATTCACTGTGGAGGGGAAGAAATATCAGCAATGTGATAAAATATTTTCCAACGGCAGTTCAAGAAATAGGCACGTCAAAACAATTTATCAGCAAGTTATAGAAAACCAAAGGAAGAGTCATATTATTTGCTCATTGTGCAAAGATATAGTAAAACCTCAAAAACATATGAAAATTTGAGCAAGCATCTAAGTGAAATTTATGGTGTAAGTCTAGAACAAGTAAATTTAACCTTTTCTAGCAAACAAGAATATCAAAATTGGTTAAACGCCAATAGAATAGAAGTAAACTATAAGTTTCTAGAATAAAGAAAAATAAGAGCTTCACAGGGCTAGTCACGTAAGGGGTATTTCTGGATTTATTTTGTACGCAACCAACAATACAAATCACACTGACAACTTGCTACCATATTAAAAGTGATTTAATTTAGTAATCAAAGTAGGTATTAAACACGGCTGAGAACGTCAAAATGACAGATGATTAACTTAATTTTTAATTTTATCAACCACAACAATATAACAAATAAACTAAAGCAACAAATGTTCAAAGTGTGCTCAATCTCAATCTCTCAATCTTCAAACAGACAGAGCAATGGTGGATACAAAATTTTATTATTTTTTAATGAGGAAGCTGGTCGTCGTCGATTGTATTGCTGGTTGCGGTAATTAAAAATTCAGAAATACTCCTTACGTGATTAGACCTCTATACATACATATTATTCGAGCAACCAAGCAATGAAATTAAAGAATTTAAAACTATATAATCTCTGACTATATACCAAGTTTGTCATCTAATAAAATTTGGTAAAATCTCTTAACATCCAAATTTACCCCATAAAAGAATATACCTTTTTCATACTTTGTCTTCTTCGTCTACATGGATTCTGATAGCTTTATAAGTTTTTTCATAATATCCTAGTTTAGACCAATTAGACGCTTTAAAAACTTAGAAAATTCTTATTTAAATCCCTCAATCCCTCGGTTTTCAACACCTCAATATTTACATGGTCAATCTATTCTTATAGCATCTCCTTTTTGAAGACAGCTTATACCGTTTATCAACCATCAAAACTGAATTCGTCTTCGACTCATGACCCTTTGGCGAATTAATAGAACAGGTCATAATTGTGTAAATTAACATTTCTCAACAGCATCATTTGTGATACAATTAAGTATGTATCTATTACTTTTATATCAAATCTATCAGTTAGCTAACAGACAAGTTAGTGAAAAGTTGATTTTGTGATATTTTATTTTAATTTTTTTACCAAAATATTTTATTATTAACAAAATATACAATTATTATTAATTATTACTTATTAATATAAAACATTCAAAGATTCTTAGATTATTTTATCAACTAACTAAAATGAAAATACATACACCTAGTAAACAAAACAAGAAAAAATATTTAAAAAAAACTTATTCGTTTTGTACATTTGTACATACAATTGTTGCTTTGTTTATATCAATATCGTCGACTAATGCGCTGCCACATCCAAGTTTGTTTTTTTTTAAACACAGACCAACATAGACTTTGGTTCTAACATGCTTATACTCGTCTTTGTCAAAAAGCATATAATAATTTTTGTCAATAATTTCTTGAAGCGCAGCTCCTGAATTTTCGTTTGCTTTATCCTTATTGAGTAATTTTAATTCCAAAATAACTCCACCTGTTCTATGAGTCACACATATGTCACCTTGTCTTTTCCCATACTTCGAGAACTTGTCCTAGCCTGGTGTGGATAAAGTGTCTTAAGTTTGTCGGTATCTCGCAACTCTTCTGATACTTTCACAACTTGCCTACTAGACTGTGTTCCAGTGGCGGCTCCTCAGGGGAGGCAAGGGAGGCTAAGCCTCCTCTAATGTTTTGCTAATTATTTTGTAATTTTTTTTGACTATGATTTCCCTTTCGTTTCAATATAAAGCAATCCCATATGCCCTCTCTTTATCTTTATCACCCAATTCGACTTCAGTTCGTGCTTGAAAATCGCCCGAGAGTGGGAGGCCGAGGAGACTAGCGGCCTCTTGTATCTTTGTTTTACATACTGAAATCGATGCATAGTATCTTCTCTGTTACCACTCTAGCGAAAAGTTCGGTCTTCTATCATTGCTTTATTTCTCTCCAACGCGAAGAAATCTCTGTTGCACTTTTCTCTTTTTTCTCCGTCTTTGCCGCTAGCTTCCGATGCGCTGTTTTTGCCTGGCATGTGCAAACTTTCTATTTATTTCCTTTTCTCTTTCATTTATATGTTTTAAGAATTTAAATTTCGTCAGTTACAGTTTGATGGGTGGTAAGGAATGAATTAAGAAATTTGACGTCTTGTACAGATTTGGTCGATTATATTTTGAAAAACAATTTTAATAGTTTTAGTTATGATCAGAATCATTGAAAGACATAATCACGAACATTTATCGAGTTGTATAAGATTTGAGATGCTTAGTAAACAAAATAATATTATAAATCAATTGGATTCGGCAAATAACGAGAAATTGGAAATTACAACATGTTAGGTATTTATGTATAAATAAGTATATAATAGTAGCCTCCTCTTCTAAAAATGTCACGAGCCGCCACTGCTGTGTTCTGAAAATTAAAAATTATATGTTAAGTAAAACAGTATGTGATGTACCTCTGACTCATTAACTGGAATTACCGCATCACCTGAGAAAAGAAGTGAAACCGCATTAACAAGTTTGCGCATTGCTTCTTCACATTTTTCAGTTGTCCCGTCCTTAGATTTCTTTATTTCATTTTCATCTTCAACACTTTCTTCTTCATTACTTGCTATTTGTAGCAGTCGATTCAGTGCTTGTATGTATCTCTTTATATTCTTAAGTTTGAGCTTATATTTGGCTTCAAAAAACGATCGAGTGTAACATTTACGTTGGATTTCCTTCTTAATCTCAAAGTTTGGTATCTTTAGTAGGACAGTATCCCCATTCTTCTCAATTGCATTCAACAAACCATCATCCCACAATAGCTGCAAGAAGAAATTCACTTGTTGCTCATTCAACTTACTAGATTGAAAAGAAATCGTATTTTTCAATTTCCATTGAAATATTCTCGTCGATTCTCTCTTGTATCTTATGATTCACAAGCATTTTTTTTAAATATTCAGTAAGCGTGACTTGGTTCAATAATTGTAAAAAAAAATTTTTCCTTCTTCAATACTGTTGCTCAAATAACTTGTAACTAACCGACTACTGTAAATCGGTGCCCCATCTTCATTTAACGTTTGGTATCCGTTATGCCACTTTTTAACACCATCAAAATCATTCACCGCTTGAAATGCAGCGTTCTCTAAAAGATTATGTACTTCTTGTTCTGTGCATCCATATGTTTTAGAAAAATATTATTCTTGGAGGAACAGAGCATGATATCGATTGTTTATCTCCCAGGAATATACGCCTCATAAGCGAACACAAGATCAAATTAACAAACGTTCCAAAAACTCGTTATCCTTCAAGCATGCTGACAGCGTACCCCTAAGAAGACGCATGAGGTATTTCTGGGTTTCATCTCCTATATCTCCTAATGGGCGCGTCGGCCTTGTCTGCAAGTATAACAACTTTCTTGTTAAAGTGAGTGTACAAGATTTGAGACAAGAATTTCAAAGCATATTGTACATCCGTTTCAGCAGGTTCTTCTAATCTACGACGTTCATAATATTTCAAAAATATTTCAATGTTCTCAATTTTCTTATTTGTGAAGCTCTTAGAACCATCAGGAGCTGTTTCAAGTAGGTAACGGTGCTTCTGGAATGCCGCACAAATAACTTCCTTTAGGGTGTCTAAAATAACTGTTTTTGTTTTACCTTGCACAAATTTAAGACTCAACGAAATGACAGGATATTGACCACAATGTTTCTTAACAAAATCACCATGCTTTTAACCTAGCTTTAAATTCATAAACATCTTTCAACAACAACTTTCTGGATTTGAAATTGACTTTGCATCTTCATCCATTGTTATTATCATCAAAAATACCTCGAGCATATTCATAAATGTTGATTTTCCAAAACGCCTCGGGCCTGTTATTTGGATCCCAGATGCTGGACATTTAAAAAATCCTTTTATACAATCGCTCGTATCTACAAAGTTGAGTTTTGTTCGGACAACCTTAAAATCTTTTGTACTTAAACCGGCGATATCTAATGAATCTGGTATGTCCAGTTCCTAGAAACAATAGAAGAAAAAATCATTAATTTAACTAGCTATTAACCACCCTTGAATATGCAAGAGAAACAATAAATCAGCAAAACGAATCAAAGCATAAAACAGAACGCATATGTAACACAAAGACAAAAATCTACAATATGTTGGTCATTAATTCGTTATTACCTGTGGTGGTCTATTATCGGTAGCAAAATTTGGGCACCATCAGTTTGTTCTTCGTCATGATCCCGGTTGACAGATTCACGCTCCGTATTCGTTCTTCTTCTTTTCTTGTCTCTCTCATCCATAAGATGTCTGTAATAGAGGTATTAGTAATGTATAAATAAATTAGTAAACATTAATGGGACTATAGCGATTTTTATTGGATTATTAATACATGAAATAATAAAACTCATAATAAAAGTGAAACTAAACCGTTTTGGAAAGATTGCTAGAAATCTCACGTGTTACCCTGTAATTGCGTGTGTTCAATTAACTGATGCAGAGAATGCATTGTTGGTTGTAAATGCTGGTTATATTTCTAAAATTAGTCATATTTCGTAAATATGTGAATTTCCTTTTTTAAGTTTGTTTTTCAATTCTGGTTTTCAATCCCAACACATACAATTTCACCTATTCACAATTATTTTGTACTTGGACGCAATTTTATAAACAACTCTGAAAATTTCAACTAGCAATAAAACAATTACTTCCATCAGGTAGGAATTTTTGTCACTTATCAAAAGCATAATAAATTTAATGATTAAATAATTTTTTACAATAAATTCAGAAAATGACCAATACTAGAGAAAACAAAATAGTGGCAGAATATTACACACCATTAAAAACAAGACAACCATGTGAACTCCAGCAATTTAAAAATAGTTACAAATCTTTCACTCAAGATAAAAAACTAAATATACTAAAAAATATCAATAAAGTAACTCAAATGAGAAATCGTAATTTTGCCATTAAATATCTCAATTCGATCGTAAAGAAAAAACTAACAAAAACAGATTTTTGCAAATCTAAATGCATTTCCAGAAATTCCCTAAGTATGGGACTAATTTTGTTGGAATTAAGATTGCATGTAAAACGAGAACAAGCGGGAACAATCCGGAACAAGAGAGAACAAATCGGAACAATTGAGAACAAAAGAGAGAAAAAATAATAAACTATTCCATAATGTAGACCATAAAGTAAATATTTAGAAAGTTTTTAGTCATAAATGGACAAACTATTTTCATAAATTCCCAACGATTGGTGAGAGAAAAATGGAAAAAAGATTTAAAACCAATTATTATTGAAATCGACAGATTAGAAAATGGAGCAAAAATAGTTGGTTTCAAACAAGAAGTTGTAGATAAATATATTGCAAGAAAAACAGCTAATTTATTCCTTGTACCTAATAATAAAATAGACGAATTGGAATATAAATTAGACAATTACAATAATTATGATCCTAAGAAATTAGCACAATTAAGAAACAAAACAGCAGTAATACCATAAAACATCGATGATGTAAAGAAAAGAACTGAAATACATACTAAAAATATGAGAACAATAAATGAAAAGATTCAAAATTGTAAATTAAATGGAAAGTACTGTATTCAGGAATTTATATTCAATAAAGAGTATCTAAAATTTCAAAAAAAGTTTTCAAGTCTTATTCAACAAGTTAATAAACTAAAAATTATTATTTTAGTTCTTGCGATTATTATAGCAATTGTTGTTGATAATATTATTTGATAATACTATTATTTGTATGTTTATAATTAAGACGTATTATTCATATTAGATAATATAAAAATAATCAACCTTGGTGTAAAGATAAAGATTAAGCAGAAATATTGAGTTGTAAAAAATCAACAAATGCTATAAGCGAAGAGGTAGGTGTTGATTTTAAGAGAAAATTGAAACAGTCTTGCTTTGTCGGATAATAAAGAGAAGAGTCTAAAGACCCCTCACAAGACGAAATCGTATTTTTTGGAAATACGGGTTCTTTTGCCGAAAAAGAAAGAAATATTAATCACTAATAACTTGTTCGCATTTATGGGATTTACAGAAAGATAAAAAACGTGATTTTAAGAATATTTAAAAAGATAACAATATAGATTACAAAGAAATAGATTATAAATAGGAAAAGACAAAATTATATGAATATATACAAAACGATCGTTGACTAGGTATGTGCACTCACTAGCCGAAGGTGACTTAAAAATGGTGATTCCCACATAATTCATTCAAAACGTTGGATACTTAAACTTTTATAAATTTTAAAGGATCAATAATGATGTTAAATAACAAATAGACTCAACAAGTTAGAAAATATTATCTCCATTTGGAAAACTTTATACTCGGAATACACTTAAGATTTTTATTTGAATTGAAGCTTCGCTGAATACAGAGAAATTAAAATCACTGGATAAAGAGCAAATAGAAAATAAAAATAAAGAAATTCAACAATTGAACAAGGATAATCTGAAATTAAGACAGATGGTCAAAAATGTTACCAAGTTAACAAAAGACCACGTAGGTAGTATAATATTTTGTAGCAAAGAATCAGTAATAAACAATATTTTTAGTCATAATCAGGCATTATTCCAGTTGTGGTAAAGAGATGTTTTCATGATAATTTAATTGATGATGACAACGCTAAGAGAGAACTCATCTTTGTTAAGCTAAGCAAAACAAAGGTCTTTTTCGATTATTTACTTTTGGGAAAACAGCGAAATTTGTAGGATTCTACCTTGCTTTTTAAGACGCCAAATGTCCCGGTACCAATCCTCCTTGATTTGGTGTTGTTTTTACCATTTTTTTTGCATGCGCCAAATGGCGTGGTCCAGAAATAAAAAGCCGTTAACAAGGTATATTGTAAGTTTTTTAGAACTTTTTCAGATGTTTACTTTTGGGAAATCAGCTAAATTTGTAGGATTTTCGTGTGCCCAATTTTTGATGATCTACAGATATTTGGGTACTTTTGGGGTGCATAAAAATGAGTTGTTTGCTTTTGGGCAAACAGCTAAATTTGTAGGATTTTGTTTTGTTTTTTAAGACGCCACATATCCTGGTTCAGAAGTAACATTTTACTATATAGTAACAATGTGTGATTCAACTCGGCAAAATTAAAAATTGGAAATAGTTCATTTTTGGTATATTTTCTGACACATTTATCCAGTGTTTCAACAAATTTAAAAAAAAATATGTGCCATTTTTCTATTCATATATTTACGGTTTTGGATCTTTTTTTTTAAATATCATAATTTTCTGAAAATTTTGAGTCTTAAATTTAAACTTGCAAACATTTTTAAACTTCACACATAACGTCTACAGTTTTTTGATTTTTAAGAACTTTATAGTCTTTCCATGTTTTCATCCTTTTTAAATTTCTCGTAATTTTAACAGTTTTTTAAATGTTTTGTGAAGTTTGCAAATTTGTTGTTATAACTGTCGAAATTGTTTAGAATTTTTTAAAGTCGTTATATATTTTACACTTAAAAAGTTTTAACTGGTTCTACGTTATACGTACAATTTTTAATTTGAAGTTTATTATATCAGTGAATAAAAGTAAAAGTACTTTTTATTAATTTTTAAAGTTTATAGTGTTTCAACAGCACCAAAAACTAAAAAGAAGATTCTTGACTATCAAGTTAAAACATTCAGTCACAGTCTTCATTTTTTAAATAAACAAAAAATTTAAAAATTTTAATCTTTTTTTAAAAACGTGTCTGAAAATCTTAACTTCTTAAACAAGGTGTTTCATTTGAAAGTTTGAATTTCTATATACTGAATGTTTCACGAAATTGTACAGAAATTTAAACCTCGAATTCTACAACTACATGCGTAACAAGAAAAATGTTTGTAACGCTTAAAAATTAATGACAACATTAAAGCCACTGAAAATAATTTTAGAGTCACTGATGACGATTTGTAAATCATAGAATAGAGATCCATTAATCTTGTCAAAAAGTACTTTCAATTTATATTGGTAAAAACAAACAAAATTGCATCCAGCATGCTAAATCTTCGGGCTTCAAGGCCTGGACTCGTTAGACAAGATCAGGATGTAAACTTTCTCTTCCAAACCATCAATCGAAAAAAACCTGAAGTGGTTGCCTTCTAGCGTTCTATGACAACAAAAATTCTAAAAAATTATAACTTGAATATTACATACTTATAATCAGTTTGGAATACTATATCTTTACTACTACTAAATTAAGAAAATAGGAATGTTATAAATTCCAAATATTGTTTAATTAAAATTTTAAAGAGAGTTGCAATAACTTCAATAACTCACAATTTTTTAAGTTTTAGTAGTCCCAGAACAAAATCAAAAATCAGTTGTTAATAAGCATTTTTTTGAGAAATCGTAGAAAAATTAATTTTGTATGAACTTTGAAAAAAAAAGTATATTTTATTTGAGTTTCTATGATATCACTAAGTTTCATTTAAATTAGTTGATTTGTACCATAGCAAAATGACTATTTATTAAGCCACCAAAAATTTCATTTTACAACTTTATTAAAAAAGAAAAAACATTAAGAGGATCGTAAGTTTTTGTTTTTTTAACATTTCGATAAAAAAAATAAGTTTTTTTTGCTGATTTCCGAAATTCTGACTCTAATTCCAGTATTGATCATGTTAATTTTTTAAATTCTGAACATTCTAAGATAGTAAAAGTCCTATAAAGCTCTAATTTTTTACCAATTCCTGTTTAAAAAATGCCAAAATATTTTACCATTTTTATAATTAAAAAAATCTTATTTGTTCAAAACCTTTAAGAATTAATTAAGAAATTTAAGATTTCAATCAAATAACAATTTTAGAAACATTAACAAAAATCAAGCATGACTTTGTACCTTACTGGAGATAAAGTGATGAAACGCTCAGCACATCTTGGTAATTTCTGCTATGTGTCATGACGTCACTGGTTAGAACGTCAGATCCCAGAAAACGAAAAGTAACTAAATCCAGTTGTAAAGAAAATTTCGAATTCGAATCAAATCATAAAATATTGAAAAAAAAAACACCAGTTAAGTTTAATGTCAATAGAATTCGTTATTTACTGCCAAGTTCCCGAAAACGTCAGATTTGACAACCTTGTGGTATGACAAATACAGCAGTTTTCAACATGTTTTTCCACATTAGCCAAATGAGTGTCAAAATTTTAGAAACGTCATGAGAATGTTTCAACGCCTTACCTACACCAAGACTTTGTACTAGGACGAGCAAAATACCGTACAAATAAAAACAATTTTGTTCAGATCCAATTTATTATCATTTTTATTGATTTTTTAAAAATCACATTAAAGCAAAATGAAATAAATACAGTGTGCACACGCATTAGAATAAGAACATCTCAAAATCTAGACAATATTAAATCAACAATTTATATTTACATAAATACTGAACAACAAAATAAGTCCCTCCTAAACAAATAATGAATCGACGCCACAACAGTGTTTAATGCGGTTGCTTATAGTTATAGTCAGAATTTGACTCCTAAGACTAAGCCACAAATATGATAATGATAAAATAAAAATTAGAAAATAGTAGAATATACTATATAATAGATAATAATAAAAGTAGCTTGACTAAAAAGAACGATGTTCAGGAGACTTTGCATTTTTTTACATGTTGGTAGTCGTGTTATATTTATAACCTCAAACTGTCAAGCAAATGACAGGTAGAAGAACCAACAGATTCTTAAACCCAAAGCCTACTTAAACCTTAGTCTTAAGATACAAATATTTGACATATAATTACTGACAATTTTGGTAGATATGTTGGTATTTTTATTTACCAAATTTGGACAGAATTGATTTAAATTTTTTCCCGTTGTGCGTTACCAAAACAATAAATTGAATTAATTTAATTATTTATTAAGTACGCTCCTAATTAAATAAGTATTTATAAATTTCAATGTCTAGGTCTACCTAAACTATATATGAAGTACAGATAACATTGAGTAATGACTATTATTATTATTTTTATTAACAAGTTCAATTTTTTTCTTTGCTTACGTCTTTCTGTAACAATGCTTAGGTAACATTTAGTAAGAGAACGAAAAAAGAAAAATAAGAACATAGTTCTGTATGTACAAAAAAACAAACTTAAGCTGTTAATGAATACAATTATTTAACACATTCGCTCCTATCACAAACATGAATAGAGTGCATTGCACACACGTTAAAAATGTCGATTCGCGTGCTGGGCGCAACGCTCCGTTACGGAATAAGTTTTGTAACAATTATACGGTTACCTACAATGTGTCGCGGTGGCGTTAACTAGCTGCTGCTTGCTCATTTCTGGTTTCCTAATATTAGATTATGTTTTGAACTTTCGTCGATACTCAAAACTACTAGCAAAAAGGGTCAAAGATTCAAATTGCGCTGCTCTATTATGATCAAAGTTCAACTAAGTTCAAACTAAAGTTTAACTAGACCGTCACTTGGTGATTCGACTTCTTTTCGAAAATGGCAGTTGGTAGAGCCCCACTCGCTGAAGTTTTTTTTATTTAATCGACCATCAGTTCGAAATGGACTGAACCTCGTCGGTCGACTCGGTCGTGGACGATGTTGCGAGCCCAAGCTTTGCATTCAATGTTGATGAGAACGCCACCTATACAAAACAAGATATTACAACACGAGTGCCTGTAAAGGACGAATGCGAGTTTTTTATGCTATTTTTTCTAATTTGCATTTTAAATATTTTTTTGTAAACAAAATCTAATTTGATGATAATTTGGAGCATTATATCACAGCCTAAACATAATTGTGAATTTTTCAAGTAAAATTGCAAAATTAGTGTTCCAAAATGAATTCTAAAGCTTCCTGCACTTCGCTAGAAATTCATTTCGTCCAACGTGTGTAACCGACCGAAAAAAGTTTCTAGATTTTAGGTTTGGTAATGGCTTAATAACGCATCCAAAATAGTGCGTTAACAGCATCTTTACAACAATAAATTAGAAAAACATTAGTTTATTCATTAAATTAAGAATTTGGAAATTCTAAAAAGTACCAAAATTTATTAAGACTTTAAAACAGTGCGCTGGATCCAATAATTTAGAGATCTAAAGATGCCAAAATATCAATAAAATTACAAGAAATCTAAAAAATACAATAATTTAGAAAAAGTGCAGGATCCAAAGAACTGTTAATATGTAAACCTAGAAAAATCAGAAACATCTAAAAAATCTAAAAAATCAAAAGTATGCAAAAAAGATCTAAAAAGAATTTTTAAAATCCCAGAAAACTAAAGAATCCAAAAAAAATCGCAAATTCTGAAAAACTTTTAAACCCCAAAACAAACAAAAAAATCTAAAATTTCTAAAAAAAATAATTCGCCTTCAAAAATAAAAACTTCTAATTCTTCTAATTTAGATCTTAGGCGTTTAATTTTATTTTAGAAATTTTAGACATTTTAAAAGCCTGAAATCCTAATAAGTAGTTCTAAAAGTCTGAAAATTTACAAAAACAAAGTGAGTTCCAAAATTTTAACAGTACAAAATGTCTAAAAACTCAAAATATAAATAATCATTTCTGAATAACAACCTGGCTAAAAAAATTGTAAACTTGTATAAAATTTTGAAGATCATAAGATTCAAATAAAATATAAACTAACAAAAACTGTTTGAAATTTTGAAAAATCACATTTTGAAGATAAGATAATGAAACTTGAAACTCAAGTTATCACGTTAACACGTTCAAGTTATCACGTTAACACGTTCAAAAGAGCTTAAATCTTTTAAAAAGGTAGAAAAATAACAGAGCCTCTTAAAGCCTTCAAATAGCACACTAAACTGCCAACAAACACAAACTAACAAAAAATTAAAACTAGAAAAATTTAAAACAAATTGAACTGAGATATTTTGAAAAAAAATTGAAAATCTAAAATAATTACAATTGTAAAGAAACGTTGAAGAAAGTATTTTGAAAACTTCGAAATCTAAAAATGCTTTTTTCAATTTTCAATTTTCAATCAAATAAACCAAAAATAACGCCAATAAAACAAAAACTAAACACTTTGAAATTTAAAGAAAAGAATTGGAAAACTTGGAAATCGCCAAACTTTAAAATTCCCAAAATTTAAGTAAACATTTTGATTATTCAAAAGATACAAATAAAACTAAAGAAGCTAAAATAAGACCCTTAAAAACTTAGAGGTACATAAATGTCACATTCTAGTAACACAATAGCTATTTATGCAACAAAAAAGTCTTCTAATTTTCTACGTATTAGATGCAAGATTTTATCTATTATCGTTTTAAAAAGAAATTTAGATTGTTCTCATCTGTATATTTTTGAAAAAAGTTACTTTTCCCACTAAGTGAAAAAAAAACTTCTAACTGAAGTTAATGGGATGAGTTCCACAAAAATAGATAAAAAAAATAATTTGACTAATTTGATTTTTTTTGTCTTACAAAACTGCACTGTTACTTACGTTTGGGATTCTCAAAATGCACTGCTACCAACGGACTCACATAACCCTTCACATTAACGAACGGAAAATATTTCGCTTTAAACCCTCTCTGAGGGTGATAATTAATTGGACCGATATTTTCGATATCGGCTGGATTCTCTCCTGCACAATCAACCCAAACTATGTGGTGCTACAATAAGAAAACAATCAAGTGTCACATCAAATATAATCTGACTTAGATACCTTTCCCTGAAGTTCTTCTTTTGCAATAAGTTCTTTTAGATGTCTTGGCATCTCATGTGGAGCAGTAGTGTTGGTATAATAATCAGGTTGCCATCCATAAATCTTAAAAAAAAACGCTTAAAAAATTGTGATTTGATGACACTACCTACCTTATTTAACTTAAGAAAGATACAAGGCCCTCCTTTATCTTTACTTTGGAACCCGTAACCAAAATCTTTAGTGCATGGAGCAAAATCTGGGGTAATTTTAAAATCGCAAAATTTGTGGTCGTCGGGTTGATCTCTGTTTTCGCAGTTTTGCACGTTTTCGGAAGTAGTTTGTATCAAATATGCTGAAGATATGATAGTTAAATAATTACTCTGTCTATGAAGTCACTTACGATTTAAAAATTTGTCCAACTCTTCAGTCCAATACTGAATATTTTTAGGTTCGCCTGTTTTGTACCAAATCAGTGTGCTTTCAACGTTCGTGTCTGGTGGCATGGGCCTAAAGCCAAGCCCTACAAAAATACTTACTTTTATATTCTAATTAAAAAAAAATAAAAAAATACCTGGATTGTTACCAATCAAGCCGTTAGCTCCTTGCCATTTAGGTTTAGTGTCATCTAAAGTCTGGTAAAACACCGCTAGCATGGCAGCAAAGAAACCGACCAGAACGGCGTAAAAAATGATGTAAAAAAGAAGAATTTTCCCTGAAAAGAAACAAAAACGTTAGGACTGTTATGATTTTAACATCATGTCACGATAAAAGAGACAAATTGATTGCTTCATTGCTCTTGACCATCGCTGATAAATAAAACAAACTAATTTACGAAGCATGTGTTCGATAAATGAGAACTAATTTGTCGCAATGTGTTCTACACTTTCTCATTTTTAAACTCTCTTGAAATTTTTATCTGACATCAAATTAAACCGATAAATTAAAAAATATATATATGAAATTCGAAAACTTTCAGTGATAACTAAAATTAAAGTTGTATTTGTGGGAAAAGCAAAAATTTTCTGTTAGAGTCAGTCTACAGATAATTTTACAGATATCAGATTAAAAAGCTGAAGAGATAGCGTGTCGTCTCAAAAAATTATCACAAAATTAATTAATTAATTTGCTACAATTTTGTTATTTTTTGACAAGTTTTGCGTCTCTCTAATCAAACACATAAAATATTTTCATGCCCACACTAATTGAATAACTATTTATTTATACTCCCTTTGAGTAAAAATAAGTCAACATTCTTAATAACATTGAAACTTTTATTTATAGGTGATACTATAAGAGAAATATACGAGGTCAGGTAAGCACTCAATTTGTTTTACGTGTTGGTACCATTGTTTTCTCTTAGGTTTGTCATTCAATACAAACATTTAAACGATCTGTTTATAATTAATGTTTAACCTCAAAATGTCAAAGAGATCCTTTGAGATGGGCAGACAGAGCTGCCAACACATTTCATATTCTAAAGCCTGCTTCAATGTTTTTTTAATTTGAGCTAATGGTATTATACAATGGCCAACAAACCAAACAAAAAGTTGTTTATCAACGTAAATTCCTATAACATTGTGTTAGTAAAGTGAAAATTTAATTATTTGATAATTATTATCATTTTTATATTTAAATGATAATAATTATTGAAAATTAGGTCAAATAATAACATCCGTCCGATATAGCCTTTCATCAACTGCATTATCTATTTGTATGATAAGAGCAAAAATAAAACTTATTTACAAGCAAGAAAAGTTTATTAATATTTAATTTAATAAAGAAGACGAGTCTATCAAGCTTGTTGTGTTCAAATTGCATACATAATTTTAGGTACGTTTGAATTTATAAGGTTTACATCTGACAGATACAAAATATGTCGTTTTCGTCACTACTAACTAAGTTGCTTGTATTTGTAGCAACTAAAAAACCTTTTATTTCACTAGTCCTGTAAAGTGCCACATTATGATAGCAAAATAATACCATAAAGATATAGGTACACAAATGAATATGTTTTTTCTTTACTGCAATATTCTGATGTGATTACGCAACTCTCAAATAGAATTCAATCAATTGTTCGAAACCCCATTTCGAGTTTCTATCACAAATAAAAGTGTCGTTGCAAATCAAGATAGAAACGTTTTATACCAACGCATAATACGGTCAACCGCAGGAAAGTAGACACCGACAAGCAACCACAAGAGTTATTTTTATAATTTATTAAAACCTTCATTATTTAAGTATCGACAGAAAACTTCATCGCGGCCAAAAAACTCCCCGTTTTGAGGACGGTGCTTGACCTATTTACGCTGCAAATTGCATTTTTGATGTCAAAAAAATAAGAGCGATAAATCGACGGCGGGCGTCGTCCTTGGTGCCAAGCGTCGATGTGACGCCATGACACTGAAGATCCTTCCGACTTTATATTTTACAAAAACCTTGTTCTATTTATCCAAAATCACAGTGAATTTTTTAAATGGGAAATACAATAATTTCTCAATTAATAAATGAACAAGTTTTATTAACCCGTCACGAACACTTATTTTAAATAATTTATATAAAAAAAAAGAAATAGGACAAATACGTTTCGATTTTTTTTGACATTTTCCGCCGATTCTACCACTTGAAAAATTAAGACAATCTAGAGTAGCCCTATCGATTCACCAACTGCAAATGCCAAGGATAGGTCGAAGGTCTCACTTACCCCAACTGGATCCGGTCCTGCCCAAAAACTGGCTAGTTTCTGGGTTCCACAGGAACACCTTGAAACCCTCCCATTTGCCCATTTTGGGTGGCCGTGTATAAAACTGATCCGCTTTTTTGTCTGCCATGGTTACACGTTCACTACTCCCGCTGGAAGAAGGATAATGCGCGACGCTGCCTGGGGTCGATCTGGAGAGTTGCGCAACAAGAAATCCAAACTTTCGATCGGTCTGCAACGAGGATTCGGAACCGCCATCTGTGGGTTAAAAAAACGAAAGAGAACAAACGGAAATCTCTTTCATGATTCAACTCGCTTTTCTGCTGACTTGTTAAATCTTCTTACTGTTGTAAAATTGAGCATACAGACAAAATTGGAAAATTGAGCATACAGAAAGTAGAGAATTTAAAAATATTTTAATAAGTCTCACGTAATATTTTCAAAAACGCAAATCTGATAAGTGAGTTGTTCGCATTTGAATTTTTGTGTTTTTTCCGTCGTATTCGAGATCTTCTCTATATCTCCGATGCTAAGACAGATATCGGCATGCGAGAAACGTAAATGTATATACATATTTTAGAGAATTTAAATTTTAAGAATATAGAATTTTTTAACTAAGAATTTTATAAAGTTGTATGACATAAACAAGTTCTTTTAGAAAAATTTTATAGAAAAAAAACTTTTTACAATCCTTGCAAATAATTTTTTACCATGTTATTTCACGTACAAATTTATACCACGGTTAAGTTGTGCGTCAACTTAATTGACATTGAATGAAAAGAAATGAAATGTATCAAATTTTGTGGTCTTCTGATTCAAAGTATTAAAGTAACCTTAGTTTTAAATCTATACAATTTATTTTTTCTGAAACCGGAGCTTCTTGATCATTTCCCTGCGAAAACTGCGGCAGGGAAAGTCCATTTCCCGTCGTTAAGAAAAAATATGACTTCAATAAATCAACGGTTTCAGTAAAAATTTAATACATTTCTCGTCAGGAAAATGTTGAAACTTGCCTCAGAGACTTAAAAGGCTTGGCACAAAGTGCCTCGTCTTTCAACATCTCTTCGGCTGTAACCGTACATTTTCCTGACTTTTATGTAAATAACTATTAGTAGGTTAATAAGCATGCCAAAATTAGTGAGAATTCTAAATTTTATACTTTTAAACCTATACAGGTTGGGTATGGATTTATGATATAAGATTTTTCAATACGTTACGATACATGAAACAAAGCAGTGTCTATTCTGAAAATATTTAACTTTAAACAGGTGTTCCAACAGTCCAGGACCATACATACCCAACTTTATTATTTTAAATAGAACGCTATTTATTTTTTTACATACTTTTGTTTGTTAGATTAAATGCTTTTATCTTACAGGTGTACTTTTCGACATGCATTATACGTCTATTTTAAGTGACAGAAATCAAATTTTATTCACTAGTGTAATAATACATAAAACTACTCACTAGTAAGTAGAACTGTCAGTGAGTACTAAATATTGAAAATTTTACTTTTAATTGTTTATTGAAAATTATACATTTATGTTGTATGTTGATAAACTGTGACGTTAATTCTGCAATTGGTATTGTTGAAAGACATTCCAATATCGCTGCAATTCAAGTCCTTCTTCAGACATACAAATTCATATTGTTGAATAACAGTACAGCTGCTGCTTCCCTCCTGTGTACAATCAATCTGTGATATTGCGCTATGGCCATATTTTCATAAATCTTTAGTGAGGTTTCAACCATTGAATACTGCACCCAAAGCGAAGATGACTTGTACTTCCGTGCCTACAAAACATACCTAATGTATATAGATACTAATGCATCGTGCAAGATAATTACAACTAACCTTTAGAGCAAAATATGCCAGCAAGACTTCCTCCGAATTGTCACCTAACGAATTTTCCGTCTTCCAACTTTTGAACAAACCGTACTACTTGTCGTAATGTTTCTTCGATTTTGGCGGAATTAAACTCAAGATAGCAGATTATGCCTGTAACTTAATATTTTCCGGAAGAAAATCCATTTTACAGAAAAAACAATTACACTGTTTACTTCGTAAAACAATCAATCGTTACTACGGAAGTTCGTTCCTACAACGATACGATTTTTTCTGATTTGATTTGTACCTAGTTTTGTATTTAAAAAGCGCTTTCCTTTTAAACAAAATATCAGATATTTTCAGCTCAGTTTTTATTTACTATTGTAAATTTCATTGTATTTTCTAGGTTATGACCTGAAGTGAGTCAAAATATCTGAGATTTTATGCAAAAAGAACGCAGCTATAATTTTTACCCCTAATTCTTTTTTTGTCGGAATCGCACCTGTAAGATAAAACGTCGTATATCACACGTGAGCGAAATGCCATTATAAAGCTCGTGAGAAGAGTCAAAAAAATCAAAATTCTAACTCGCAAATAATAATGCATTTCTCTCACTTATAAAATAATATACTAATAATGAATGATTTGTTTTTATTTTTTTAATGCACGGTTACCAAGTTATTCATTTTTTTTATGAAATTTTAAAATGTTCAATTTATAACATTATTACATTATTACTAGCAACTGATTACTGAAATTTGGTGAGAATCTAAAAAAATCATTGCTCTTTCCTATGGGACTAAAATTAGTTGATGCTCTTATACAGGTGTTCATTAAAACCTTTTATTTTGTATTATATTTGAGCAGCTGTAACATATATATATCGGATTATCGGATTTTTCTTTTTGTAATCTTTTAATGTTGTTAAGTATACGGTATACCTAAAACTTATAATTTTTGAGATATCGCAACTTTTTAAAAAATGGTGACATAAACAATAAAGATCATACGCTAAGAAAAATGTTAGGACTATTCGTACATCCATCCAGGTGGCTCAAGAACAAGAAAAAAATAGAATTTAAAGAATGTAAAACCCTCAAGGACTCTCCCTAACTAAAAAGTAAAATATAAAGACTCACATATGTCGGCAGGAATTCTTACTAAATTAAAAGAAAAATTTTCACTTTGCCTCACGAACATGAAAACAATTATAAACAATAATTGTTTCTAACGCAAAGCAAACAAACTTGATTTATGAATTTTCTGAAAATTGTGCTAAACTATTTAGTTTTTTATCAATATTGCCGGTAATATTATGAAAAGTATTGAACGATTTTCGGCCGATACGCAAATAACAGACGTGTTTGATTGATTGTCTGTTATTTGCCAGTTATCGGCCCCATGAGATTAATATTTATAAAGTAGCAACAGTACTTACGTGGACGTTTTTATTAATTTAAATTATGTAAAATCTCACTCATCGATATACCTAATAGAAATTGGTTAGTCGACCTGACAAATCTTTTTTTTTTGTAATTTTGTCCAGAAAAATTAGAAAAATGACGTTCTACAGTATTAAACCTACAGATAGACGACATTTTATCTTTTAACCAAATTAAAAATCACACTAAAATTGATTAAAAAAAACAAATTTTACAATTCTAAATGCATAGATACTGAAGTTATATACTTTAAGCTAGTACAGTAAAAAAATTTGATATGTATTAAAATCAGATTTTGCAAAATCCAAAATTTCATACTTACAAATTTTAAGTACATTCACAAATTTATAACTTGACAAATAAACTTCATACAAAAAAAATGTGTGTCCACATTCATACCTTCTAGGAGTAAAATTAGACCGAATATAAACGAATTTCAAAACCTCACATTCTTTTCGTTGTCCACTTCACGTGGAATGCCCCAGCACGAACGGATTTTTGGTTGCGTAGAAGTATCCAGATAATGTCATTTTCACCAATTTTTTTATTTTTGTGGATAAAAACACGTAAAACTTGTGTTACTTTGTGAATGTACTTAATTTAAAATTTGTAAGTATGAAATTTTGGATTTTGGTTCTTGCAAGACCTGATTTTAATACATATCAAAATTTTTTACTGTACTAGCTTAAAGGATATAACTTCAGCATCTATGCATTTAGAATTGTAAAAGTTGGTTCTTTTAATCAATTTTAGTGTGATTTTTAGTTTGGTTAAAAGATAAAATGTCTTCAATGTTTTTATCTGAGCTATAACTTTGATATCTGTAGGTTTAATACTGTAGAACATGGCACTCTTATTAAGTTTTGTAAGCTTGAGAAATGTAACAAGAATCAATTCTATAGATCTGAAATTGTAGAATTTGTACTGTTTGATTTTTGTAGGAACAGAAAAAAACACAAAAAATGGAATTTTTACTTTCTTGCTTAAGATAAGTGCACTAAAATTTAAGTTATCAAAGTAAAAATTATAAACTTTGAAATGCTTCAATGTACGAGAAATTTCCAACAATTTCTTTGACCCGAAAACAGAACTCTATCTATCTTTATCTATTTAATTTAGAAAACGTGTTCAAAGTGGCCTCCATCAGCCATAATCAAGATTGCCTAACATGTTCTAAGATTTGAGGAGTATTTTAAATCGATTCTAAAGTTTATTGTGATGCATCTTTGGAGGATCTGGCGAGTTGCTATCGATGTACGATAAACCGGTTTAGTTGTCCTCACAAACAAAAATCAAGTGGATTGCAGTCTGGAGAACATGGTGGTCTTTCACAGCCAATCCAATTATTCAGATTATTGGTATTTATGAAACTGCGAGCATTAACACTGAAAATCGCTGAATGTTTATCACGTATCAACCACAAGTGTCGTATTTAAAAGTATATGTTGAAATAGCACAAACAGACCATTTTCTCTAGTAAATAACAATGGCTTCTAGAACTTGCTTCTATCGGAGTGACTAAAGGTAAGTGCTTTTTGTGGGACATAGTCTTGCAGGGAGTATATTTCCGTAAATTGAGCTTCCTATGTGTTGCCGTTTGCTTGTTCATAATTATATTATCAGCCATTTCCCAATTTGTGTCACTTATGTAAATTCTATAACTATAACAATAATCACGTACATAACTATAACAACAGAGCTTGGAAGAGTATAAGAAAACAATTTGACTAAAATATTTATTTGAACACTGAGTAATAACAAAATAAACACGTTATAATTTAGCAAATATATACATAATAATTATTATGCAATTAAATATAACGAACACAATGAAAAATGTTTCATTAAAAAACGCAATGAACCGCTACAACTTAACTAAACATGAAAGAATCCGCTAAAGAAATGGAATAGATTCTTTGGTAAGTCTGTAAAAACAAGACAAACACAATATACCATAAAAAAACATCGGTCTCTATAATCGGAATGTATAAAAGCTACATGTCAACGACATCAATCTTCTTATTGATAAAAGACAGGTTCAAAGGCACTAATCGATTAGAAGCTCAAAATGTACGGAACCAATCCGGTCCGCTCGATTGTAGCGAATGTTTTTGGCCCAAGCTCTACACTCGATGTTGATAACAATACCAGCTAAAAAAAAAATTGAAAAAATAAAATTTTCTCTAGAAAACAAAGATTTAGCACTCACAAACTGGCCTTAAGAACCTCACAGCCACCAGAGGACTGAGGTAGCCTTCCGAGTTTCGGAACGGGAAGTAATATCCGGGGAATCCCTGAATTGGTGGATAGAATTGAACAGGACCTAGATATTCTACGTCTGCGGGATTTTCGCCTTCGCAGGAAATCCAAATATTCCGCCTCTGAAATTAAAGGATTTTTTTGGTAAATAATTTTACCAGCGCGGGAGAGTAGAGTTTTACTCAAAACGTGTCCTTACCTCGTTTGGATTGGTTATATTGCGAATATGCTCCTGCAGCTGCTTTGGCATATCTGGAGGAAGATCATAAGGATCATCGTAATATTCCGGTCGCCAACCATATATCTTATTCAGCTTCAAAAATATACACGGTGAACTCCTGTAGTAGTTAAAAAATTGATCTCTGCTACAATCACCCCAATCTTTCACATCCACTTCGCACACTTCATTTTCAGTTGGCAGCTCGGTGTACGAGCAAGTCTTGAGATAAGCGTTGCCTTTTTCTATTTTACCGGGCGTATAATACTCTGGAACAAACTATTTAGAGAAAAAGTTGGAAAATTGATGAAAACTTACTATCCAGAAATTCCATGATGTTATCGTACCAATTTAAATAATTGGCTTTATTGGTGCCTTGGAGCCAGATGAGAGTACTTTCTTCATTATCTTTAGGCATGGGTCTGAAACCAAGACCTGGATTGGTGCCAATCACGGAAGACTCTTGCTGCCATTTTGGTATTCGAGGATCCAGAGTCTGGAGGAACACCCACATGCAGATGGCTACTAGAGCTGCTAGCATACCATAGAAGATGAGGTAGAACAGACCGATTTTGGCTGAAAAAATCAAGCTTTATGAACATGCTTTTTGGCAAAAAAAAAAACAATTTTCTAACTTCTATAAATCAAAGATAACCCAATTTATACATAAGAAAGTTGCTCTAAGTTCTTATTGAAACAAAAAATGATAACAATGTAAAATGTTTTAGTCCTATAGTCCTAAATATACGGTTCTAACGAACCAAAATAAACTTTCGTTGCCATTATCTAGAAGTCAATTATGAATGTCATAACGTATTTATAATTAATCTTCAACTTGGTAAATGACTCCCTTCTTAGTCATGAAGTGAAATCTGGAGAAGCATGCTAGCAGCTGTCATTTGTGGAGATAATTAAATTGTCGAGCTTCCATTGGGGAAATGATTCATTCTTCGTTGAAAACCGGTCTAAGTGACCGTTATGTGAATTTGTAAAAGCTTTTCTACATTTTTTATTGAATTTTAAGCATTTTTTATAGAGGCTATTTCTGGTAGAAATAAGATAAGATTGTAGTCCTTTTTTCCAAAGATTTGTAGTAGTTTTTCTATTGCCTATTTTGGTATTAAACTGTGTTTAAAAGAATTTTTTCATAAAAAAAACTAAATATCTCACAAAATTAAGTATTAAGTGATAAGATAAGTGAAAAACGCAGAATTTCTAGAATTTATAAAAAAATGAACTAAAATTTCAGTTTAAGTAGAAAATTTCATTTATTATACTGTATGTACGTCTACATAATATTGTTTTTTTTTAATTACATTTAAACTATTCTAGAATAACAACATTTACAGCTAAAAATGCCAATTAAATAGATACAGCGTTTCAAAATTACCAAAAAAATTACAATTCTAATTTTTTTTGAAATTTGAAAATTCTAAAAATGTAAATAACTTCGATAACACTTCAAAATTTGTGCAGTTCCTTAATCATAAAATTTTACGAATCGTAAAAAATAATTATCCATATTCTTAATCAAATGAGTCAATCAAATAAAATAGTGATTTAAGTTTTTACGACAGAAATAAAAATTGTTTGTATGTAAAAACAATTTCTCAAACAGAATTTGAAACTGTTTAAATATAACAAAAATTTGAATTCTACAACACGAATTTACGATTTCATGTTTTGCTAATTTTGGAAAATGTTCACAATTTCCCCAAATTCTGTAAAAACATGACGATTGTAATTCAAAATAAATTTATATTAAAATTATGTATAAATAAATTATATTATAAATTATATATATTATATATTTTATTAAAATTAATATTTGTCCAATTTTTTTCAAGATTTCGGCGACTTCCAAATGTGCAAAATTTTTAAAAATCTATATCCTCAACAACATCTAAAATAATTGTTTATATAACTCATTTTTGATTTTAAGAGCACCCAAAATTATCTAATTTAAGTTTTCCAATTTTTCTTTAGAAAAATTTACGTCAGGATTTGAAGAAACCGCCTTTCTTACTACATATAAAAGATATTTTTTAGGATCCATAATGTATCAGGCTCACAAAATCACGAATTTCAAAAATATATAGTTTTGTTTCAAAATGCATCTTTTTAAATTCTTTTTAAAATCTTTTAAATATTAAAAATTTTAGAAATATTTCTTTAAGAATTGTTCAATTATCCAGAATTTTACAATTTTAGTTTCAAATATCATTAGTGTCATTAATTTAAATTTAGAAGAATTTTAATTATAAAAGTGACAAATTTATTGTAGTTATAGTTTTTTAAGAGTTCCTTTAAACTATCAAAATTCAATTCAGAATTGAAAAAATCAAATGAACTGAAAATAACAAATTGCATTTCAGAATATCACACCTTTACTACTTTTGGGGTCGACTGTATATTTTCAATTCAATATATCCTCAAAAGTGTTTTTATTTATTGTAAAACTTTAGTTCCGAATTATCATATTTTTACCATGTTGCCAACTTGTAACTCTACATGTATATATTTTTTACATTAACATTAATAAAATTTTAAATTTTCCAAATTCTAGATTCTACATAGTTCAAGTGTGATCTACAGTCTTTACTCAAACAAATGCTTTATCTAAAAACATGCAGTTCGTCTTAGTTTTACAACTCAAAGTAAAAATATCTCTCCTCATATGCATAAAAAATTTCTGCTAATCAAATTAATATCACAGCAAATACAGTTAACCACATTGAACCCACTGAACTTAGGTCACAGCGCATCTGCCGCCAAATCCATTCAAAACTCCCAAACCGAAAATTCTTCGGATAAACAAACAAACAAACAATCCAACATACCCCAACTTTCTGGTCTTCGCCCTAAATACGTTCCTTTCTCTTTATCGTGTATTCTACTTTTGTAGATATCGAAAGAAGTTGGATATTGCTTTCCAGAAGTCATCTTAGAATTAAAAAATACACTAAATACACAAATTTGTAAAATAACATCCGACACGCCACACCTTCGCTGACCACTACGACATTACCACTCTAGTACCACTACCATCGTCGGGCGACTCATCTAGCCAGGTGTGCATGGCCTTTAATTTGAAATGAAATGTTGCGGTCAAGCAACCAGCAATATAGGTGCGCGATCATGGAGGTTTATGTTTGTATTGTCGCAGAGTTGCGCGGTGGTTGAGGGTAACAACTTCACTATTTTTAGACAAGGATTCAAACAGAGATCGTTGTTTGTTATGTCTTATGTCAGCTGTTAATAATTTTCGACTAAGAATTTTTCATTCAAGTATGACAATGTGAAAACTAAAAAAAGTTTAATATTTCCACGTATAATTAATTATTTGATGACCGTTTGTCAATTATGACAGCACTGCAATCTATTTCTGGAGACTCCAACAAGCCTTATTATTGATTATTGACGTCGAGATTTCTTAAGGGAGACCAATCATTTAGCTAGATTAAGTCTAAATGAACGAGTTAAATTAATAATTAACTTCATCATTCACTGATTTTCTACTATCACCAGACATTTATATAATGTTTTATGAACGAATTGCATACAAGATTTTATGTATGACTGCTTCCAAGAGGTTTTTTATATCTGACGGATAACTTTTGTGAAACACTGGCAACTTAGCTACTTGTATTTTGTAAAGCTATAAAAAAACAGTCGCAAACTGATCATAATAGTACTTTATCTTTATCGAACATAAACGATTTTAATATACTTAATTATGCAATAAGTTCGAGAACTATAGTTACAGATAAAAAATTAGTTGTGTTAATCTTTTTCCACATCTATTAATTTAGAAACCTAAAAAGCATAACTAAATAGTTGAGAAAAGAAAATATAAAATCAAAGAATCTAGAATTTGAAAATTAATATATAGATCTGATCAAATAGCAATCTATGGTCTGAAAATCTGGAAAATGCAATAATAAATTATGAAATATATAAAAGTAAAAAATGTAAAAATTAGAACTTAATAAATAAAAACTCAAAATCTGATTTCCTAAAATCTAAAAATCTAGAAACCGTAGTTAAATAATAGAAAAAAACAGAATAGAAAAAAACAGAATAGAAAAATTTCGAATCTGATCGTTCAGGATATTTGAAAAAATGTACCATTAAACAACTAAGATCAGAAAGTTTAAAATTATTCTAAAATTTAAAAATGAAGTTCTAGTATATCATCTTAATCTCTGTTGTAAAAATATAGAAAGTACAATTAAATAAATCAAATGTTAAAAATAAAGATCTATAAATTGATAGATACAACTTAACAAATAAAGTCTAAATATTTAGAATCTAAAAATTTAGATCTCTTAAATCTCTTTGAAATTCTGAAAATGACAAAAATTAAAAAAAAAAACTAATCCAAACAAATTTAGACACTTACATAAAAAACGTTGTACATATAAACTAATCGAAAAAAGTTAGGAATATTACTAAATTTTTAGCTAAATGCAAAGCAAGCACTTGTCCATTTTGTCTTTATTTACGCTAGTACCATAAGAAGCGGGCTAAAATGGAAAGACAACATTCGCATTGGAGACCTCCAGGTAGGCATGTCCAAGGAGTACACTCATTTCGGCTTCCAACAAAAATTCCGCCTCAAATCATAACTGTTCCCCGGCGGAATTTTTGTTGGAAGCCGTACGGAACTGTTTGTGTGCGAAAGGAATATGGCAGCTCAAATTTATGTTAGAGACATCATTAATGTGAACGACTATCGTAACGATTTAAGATTTCAGTTTCGGTTTTTGGATGATAATGCCCCTCCACATCGTGCTCACTGAGTGATAAAAAGATTGGAAATGTTGTAAATTGAGCACTTGCCGCTTCCAGCACGTTCGCCAGATGTCAATCCAATTGAGTATGCATGGAACATGCTTGGTCGGGCAGTAGCGGACCATTAACCACCAGTGGCGCACCTACGAAATTTGCGTGCTATACTGCCAATATTATAGAACAATTTGAACCAAGACGTTTTGAATTAGCTAATTCTTAGTATGCCAAAACTTGCTAAAGAAGTGTGGCAAAATCGTGGTGGCGTAACACACTATTAATTCATTTTTCATGTTCCTCATATTTCAAAAGGAATTTATTAAAAATTTTGCTTGTTGCTTTTTTTCACTTTAATTGTAAGACATAGTTGAGATGTTTTTATTTATATCATGCATTCCAAAAATTCTACTTTAGAATATGTTAAAACATCAATATCCCTAACTTTTTTCGATCAGTTTATTTAAACCATTTTAAAAATTCAGATAATCCTAAAATTAAAACTGCCATAAGTTTTAGAAACTCCTGAAAATTTCAAGGTGGTAAATGTTCAAAAAAAAACCTCTAAAATAAATAGGGACACTTTTATAATAAAAAAAACTGGTAAACTATTTTCTGTTTTGCTTCATTGTGACATATTTTTATTATTGGGTTAGTAAAATCGACAACCACATTAAGGTGTCACAATAGAATCTTGCTAAATTTGAATAATAATATAATATAGATTTCTCAATAATGCTCCTGAGCCAACACAGAAACTTTTTTTTTCCAAACTTTAACCTTAATTTTTGCTAGCTCAATTTTTCAAATGTCCTAATTAAGAAAATCAACCTTTGTTCTCGACCATAAAATGCAAGCGATTCACAAAGAATTCACAGTGACGCAACTTCCGTCCCATACAACTTTACAATAATTTTAGTTCCACTATAATTTCCGTTTTCCACTCCTTTGTTTTATTTAGCAGAAAACCACCATCCAATTCCACTAGAAAAACAAAAAAATAATCCCTCAGCTCTTTAATAGAACCCTTGAGAAAAACCACTCAAAACCAGCCGTGTCATGTGTCATTCAATTAAGCACCTATTTAGTACTTTAAGTAGAACGATTTACTCACAGTCCTAGACGGTTAAAAAAACGAGCAATTTTATAATAACTGTTACATGCATCCTATTTAGCAACCTTGCTCTAAATATTACAATAAAAAAACTTACACCAACTGGTTGGGGTCCTTCCACACACTTTTCCCGTCGCTGGATCAAAAATGAACCTTTGTATTTTTTGTCTTTTAGACAGCTTCAGATCTTCGAGTTTGACAAAATATTGGGTTTGGATGTTGAGGAGTTCGTCTTGTTTGCTCAAAGAGCGAGGAGGTTGTTTCTTCAGATTGTTGGAGGACGGCATCTTCGATGGTAACTGAGTCAGAAGTCATGTGCAACTGACGAGGGCATAACGAGATGGACCGTAGGAGGGTCCCGGATATTAGCGATTTTGTATGTGAATAAATACATCCTAGTCAGTAGTTCTAAATAAAAGACAGCTTACGGAGTCAGTGGTACGAAAAAAATGGACAATATAAAGTTTTCAATAACAATAAGACTTTCAATTTCAAAAAAAATGATAAATAGAATTTGAAGCGCCAAAAGAATTCTAAAACTTTGGATACTTACTACTTAAAAAATTATTACATTTTTAACGTTTTCAACAGTGTATAGAAGAATCCCTTAAACGTAAAAAACTTTTAGCACTTATCTATGCAGACTTAAACTTCTAAAAATTCTGGAATTTTCATGTTTTTTAAAAACCTCATTCTTCATTATCATTAAAAGCTTTTGAAAAAATTTGAAACGTGTAATTCCTAAAATTTAATATTTTGACTTGAGTTTGAATTTTTAATTTTAATATAAAACATAAAGTTTGATGAACTGAGAACTTACCTAACAATTTAGAATCTTGTAAAAAATAACTAACACAAAATGAAGATTGAAGATGGAAAATTTCAAAAAGCTTTGATAACTGTAAAATGAATTTTCACACATCTTTGATCATTAACAATAGAAATCTAGAACTATTAAAAATCCGAAAAAATCCAAGAGTTTTTAAAATTAAAAAAATTTTCAAGGTTCTGAAAATTTCAAAACCGAAAAATTTAAACATGATCAAAAAATTAAAATATTTAATGGAAGTAAAAAGTTCACACAAGTTTCAAAAGATACATATTACATATTGGAAAAAGGATCTCTATCTAAAATTTTTAAAAAAACATAGAGATTCCAAAAAATTGCTGAGTTTTGATAGTTCTGTTATTGTAAAATAAATTTTGAAAAATATAAATTGTGAGGGAGTTCAACCAAGAAGCGCAGGTAGTGCTGGGAGTTCGAACAAAAAGCGCGGGTGGCGCTGCAAGTACAAAATAGCTCACCTCCTTTAAAACTCCCCCATCAGCATTTTACCCTTACAGGCAAGTCCCACCATAGAAGCTACTGTATATGAAGCCTTAGACGAGCCTGGAAGAACCATTCACCACCAACCCCTCGAAGGACAAGAACTTAAAAGCGAAAACGAACCACAACGTCAGGCACCTCCAAGTTCCGAAATCGTATCGGATGAAAGAAGAAATCGAAGGTATTATCAAAGATCTCAACCCCCAAGAAAGGACCTGGGAAAACAGAATTTGCAACATGGCAATCAAAAAAATGCCTCAGGGAGGTAAACAGCCACTGCAAAAACTAATTATTGGCATTTTAGGTCATTGGAAGTTTTTAGAAACTTGGAATGAAGCCTGGATCATCATTCACAAACCAGAAAAGAAAAAGAAAGATCCAACAATCACCGGCTATTCAGTCTGAGGAAGGTAGCTGAACGAACATGTTTTGGAAGTCATCGAAAAAAGAAAAATCATCCCGGAACAACAGCATGGATTCAGAAGAGGACACGAAACCATCCATCAGACGACGAGGATCGCGGACTTCGTCATCCGAGGATTCAACATGTAGAAAATCACCTTTGGAGTCTTTCTAGACATCGAAAAAGCCTTCGACAGGGGCTGGCACCAAGGACTCGTCCGGAAGCTTATCGACTTCCAGATACCGTTGGCCTACGGTAAGTTAATCAATTCATATTCAGTCAAGCGCCAAGTAGAGCAACGGAGGAGCACCACAGGGCTCGGTCCTACGGCCACTTCTGTTTTCACGGCGGACGTTTCGAGGAGAGATAACACCATCATCGCGACGTTCGTAGACGGCACGGCAACCCTGGCCCAAGGAAAAATTACAACGGCACTCGCGAAGATCAACGAACACACAAAGGAACTGGCAAAATGGGTAGAAAAATTGAAAATCAAAGTCACCGACGCCATCATTTTCACGAAAAAATCTAGGAGCCACAAAACAAAAGAAAACATCAAACTTAAGGAAGAGAAGATCCCATGGAAGACAGAAATCAACCATCTAGGAGTCACACTGGACCAAAAACTTGACTTCCAGCAGCACATCACTGAAGCAGGAAGCAAGGCAAAAGAAATCACCCAACATTTGTATCCTCAACCGGAGGATAGAACTAGATCCTGAGCACAGTCATCGACACCCCATGGTACATACATACATGACCAACGAAAAAATCCACAGCGACCTGAAGATCCCATCCACTGAAGAAGTCGTCAAGAAGATCGCCAGAAGGCACTTTGAGAAAGCAGCAGAACATGAAAATTCAACAATCAAAAACCACACTGAGAAGATTCAAGAGACCAAGACATGCAATGGAGGAAGGCTAGGAAAAAAATATGAAGAAAGAAGAAAAGCATCACCGAACCAAGAACTAACGATGAAGAAAGAATAAAAGAAAAAACAGAAAGAAGAAAAGGAACACCAGGACTGCGAAAAAAAAATGCCAAATAAAGCCACAAAAAACAAATCAACCTGAGAAGAAAGTTATATATATCTGAACACATGTTTCTGAAAATAAGTCTAGATATATTCTACGTTGTTTCAAAGTAAGAAAAAAAGTTCGCAAAAACCCACAAGTTATCAAAAAATTAGATCTAGAAATAATAAATTTTCACTGTATCAAAGCATCAAAAGCATGAAGATAAAATAAATATAGTAGTTTTGACAACTAACGCACTGTGATATTTGTCGTTTTTCTTGGTAAGGGAACCTGTAATTGAAACCATTTTAAGGTTGTTTCATCTAAGATAAGTTTCATGCTAGTAATGAACAAACAATTTTGATGTAGATTAAAAATGATACTAATCTTTTTTAGTATTAGTGCCATAGATTAGATGTAGATGGAATGACAATGGTTTCACCAACTGAATATAGGGGGTACACCCATAAACTCATACATTATAATTACACCAACCACCGCAAAAACACGCTACTGTCTCTCGTTTTCTTTGCAGTAATAAGAAATAATTGAAAACAAAAGTTGCCATCGAAACTTTTTGTTTCAACTATTAAATGATGAATAAATAGATAAAACTTGACATTTTAGTATAATTCACGTGATTTACCACGAGTCTTTCCTGTTATCGTTCATATCCACAGCTACATTTCCGCCAGGACGACGATAAAAAAAAACTCCTATAAACGATTAACACTTTAATGACTTAACAAACATACAAAGAATACAACACGTTTGAAGCGTGCGTCTAATGTGTAAAATATTAAATGAACGATTATATGAGTAGAATAGAATAGAATGAATGTGCACATATTTATCAGATGGACGAAGTAAATACACACAAATTCACTCGACTAGATCCTAGTGAAATAAATAAAGTTAATTCTAGTATCACAATATTTCATTAGAATCACACTGTATCAAAAGAATTGAAAACTTAAAGCCTACTTGGACGAATCCGAAAAAATATCACTCTTTTAAGAAGTCGGCGTATCTTAAGCGTATTCGTTTTAGTTAAAGCACGATAAATTTTTCATCGGTATGTAATCCTCTTCTCTTTTATTGTGCGCGAACCTAAAAAGCAACGAATTAAAATCGTGAATCAGATGGAATTGGTAGAAAAACACTCCACAAGCGCGAAAATCGGGACGGGGAAACGAAGAAAAAGCACTTTATATCCCAGAAAATTTATTAACGTTTGCACATTGCAACATTTACATTTTTATAATTCGCTGTCACAGCCTATACAGTTTTAGCCATACCAAATCTTTATAAAAGTACCTAATCTGTATTTGGTACTACTAAATTCAATAAAAAAATCGATATTTAAAAATTATACACCACTCCAATTCGAGAAATAAAAACTTGGACAAACTTCATTAGTTTCGACCTATAGAGTAATATCCATTAAATGTGAATTTTGGCGGGAGTATACACTGAAGAGTTACAAACTAGAAAATTAAAAAAAGGAAACTAAATTAATGTAAAAATTAAAGAAGAACAAATTGCAAAATGTACTCGACAACGGATACTATTTTACAGGGAAAACACGTATTAAAGGAAAAAGAAGTTAAATTCAGTACACTGACCCGTCGTACAGAAGCGGTGGAGTGTTTTCAATTTAACTCACATGGAGAGGTAACCGCGTGCTTGAGATCGTCTTCTTCCAATCAAGTACGCGATGAGCACGATGATGATCAAGGCGGCGAGAGCACAGCCTACGGCGATCGGGACCGCGTCGGGAGTTTCAGTAGACGCACAGTCCAGAGCTGCGAAAAGAAGATGAGGAAAAGTGAGGCCAAGCCGAGGCAAAAAACAAAAGTCAAGAATAATTTTTAATCTTTTTCAAGAACTTACCCTCATCAAATTTCGTGTTATTCGCATTCCTGAACGCCTGCAACTGCAAATGGCTGACGCGTAAGGTGGCCTCATAATTCTTCGTCTTTGTCTGAGGCACCAAATCCAAAGATTGTTCCTTGACACACTTGTACGAATTTTTCAAAGGCGTTGAAAAAGCTGTTTTGTTGTGTGCCATCACCCAAGGGATTGTATCTACAAAAAACAATACAGTTTTCCTTCTCAATTTTTTTTCTTTTTACCGTTTCCTCCAGGAACTGATATGTTCAGCATTAGAATCACTGACTCCACATCGTATGATTTGGTTTTGTTCAAGAAGTTGAAATTGATGACATTATTGGTACCATTGACGGTGTTAAAAGTCAAAGTTATATTCTCGATGTTGTTTCCACATTTACCAGTGGAAGTTGCTGTTGATGGAATTTTGACGGTTATTTCTTTCGTGGTGTTGCCTTGTTTGTAGTGGATATCAATTTCAAGTTCCGCTTCTAACACCAAGCAAGTTTTGTCGGAATTGGTGTAGTTCACAGTCCATTTGCCTATAGGAGTAGGTGGTGTGGGTGTTGGGGTTGGTTTCACAGTTGTTGATGGTGTAGTTGGTTTAGTGGTTGTGGAAGATGTCGTAGAAACAGTGGTCGTTGGAGTTGTAGTTGATTTAGTAGTAGTCGAAGGTGTAGTTGATTGAGTAGTAGTCGAAGGTGTTGTTGATTGAGTAGTAGTTGAAGGTGTAGTTGCTTTAGTAATAGGGGAAGGGGAAGTTGATGTTGTGGTGCTAGTAGTCGTACTATTTGGTTTTTCAGTTGATATATCTGGTCCAATCGGTATGAGCTTATCCGGTCCAATCAGCTTTGTCTGATCTAACAATTGAAAGAACAGCTTTAATCTCAGAATCGTCAAAAATCATATCAATCCAAATTAATGTTTGTCAACTTTCTAATTTATCATCTAATATGTTTTTTTAATAAAATAAATAATTTTCCTAACTGTGATAAAATAAGGTAAAGTATATAAAAAAGAGTAAATGATCACCAGAATTTGGACGGCAATTAAACGAGTTAAAGCATTCATGGGCGGCTTGAAAACTGTTCAGGCACACATAATAAGATTGGTTCATTGAAAAAACATGTAGTAGTAGTAGTAGTAGTAGTAGTAGTAGTAGTAGTAGTAGTAGTAGTAGTAGTAGTAGTAGTAGTAAAATACAAATCTCAAAATTAATACACATCACAATTGATCAAACGCTAGAATCTAAACGAAAAATTTGTTTTGACTATTTTTTTCATATGTGAGAATTGCATATGTCTTTTGGAATATAACAGTGTCAAAAATAGATCAATAACTAATTTATATTTGACGCAAATTTTATTGAAAATTAAAAAAAAATGCTATTTGATAGTCGTGATATCGAGTAGTTACCAAGCATTTACCGTGCAAATTTCATGCTACGTTTGAGAAGTCGTGGCTCCACCATGGAACCTTAAGAAACACCAGTTGCTTATTTAAAACGTTCAGACTTTATATCACGTAAGATCATATAAAAAGAACAAACGAACTGAAAAAATATTCGAAATTTCATAACCTAATTTTTGCACTAAAAGTCTACCAAATGCTTGGACACGGTATATATGCACGATATTATATCAACTTGTCTTTAACTATCTAAATGTTAACACAAAAACTGCGTTATAATCTCATATGTCCCTGTTACAAACTGTCTCACAGAATCTATTATGACGCCATAATAGCCTTATCACTAAATATAAAAATATGTGTCCATTATCAGTTGAACAGCCAGCTGTTTTTAGTGTTAACACAAACAGATTACAGCTTGGAATTATCCTGATACGTGAAAACTTTCCAACAGTAGGTTTCTAACATAGATATGACAAACGAATAAACAAAGAGTAATAATAACTTTCTGATAGAAATCATTTGAAAAACGTTGTGATCTATACTGAACAAATTTTGAGATGAGAAAAATGTGACATTACATAGGAAATAAATAAACCGTAAGAAGAGAAGACAAAAAATATAAAAGTGACAAACCATCAACAACATAAATAAAACAAAAATCATACTGTTTGTAACTAACAAGAGAAAAGTGAAGAAGAAGAAAAATACAAGAAATCCGAAAAGTAATATGGAGGGCGAGATAAGCTGTAATTAAGAATTACAGAAAGACAGAAAGAATAAAAGAATCCAGGACAATCCCAAGGGTTTTTTTTTTTTAATCATTTGATTTTATTTAGTTTCAATTAGTTTTATATTTTCAGGAATAATGAATGACAGGGGAAATCCATATACAAGAACGCAACGACGCTGTTTGTTACAACCAAAACTAGTTAGGTAGCCGATGTTTTAATAACATTTTTCTACTTCGGGTTGCTAACCGACTCATTAAACCACCCAAATTAAACCACTCTTATGAGCCAAACGGGTTTCATAATAGAATTGGTGAAATTTTTGTTACAAGGTTGGTAGATGTGATGGCACTTGTAAATCTTGCAATGTTAGTAATGTCAATAAATTAAATTAAATTAAATTAAATAAACCTGATGATACCAACTGCGACAAAAGTTACTAGATTTTTGAGAATAATCTGTTTTGGTTAAAAAATGGAAAAAAATAGGCCGAAGTAGAAAAAATAGTATAAAACACACGTTTCATAAATCGTTTTGGCGCACTTATTCCTTAGAAAACTCATCTTCGACTCGTTTTCTAATTTTGGAATTCGTGCGCCAAATAACGTCTTATTAAATTTGTATTTTAATGTACTATTTATGACATTTCATTATACTTATGTCGAGAAACGTGTACGTCAGAATCTCCACTACATATTAAGTTTAGGTATTTTAGCATGTTGGTTATTAACTACCGCAAAATACAGATAAAACCATAGTCCAAAAAAAAAAAAAAACTCGGAAATGATTTGTGAAAATGTTATTTTAGCACATGTTTGGAGAATACGAAAATGCGCAGTTAGAATTATTTTCGATCACAGTTTGCACCGTATAATTTAAGTACTAATTATCAATTAGAGTCCTTTTGTTACTTTCAAGCGCAGCTAATTTACAACTTGCACTAGAAACTCACAAAATTCAGCAACCAGTAAATAAGCTCCTGTAAGTTTTATTTATATCGGCAACTTCGTCATTTATTGATTTTTTTGGATGTATTCATGAGGAACATTGTAGAAGTATCCAACACGGTTTTAAATTTCGAACGCACTTTATGCCACGAGTTCTCAAATTGCAAATTTTTCTTATCCAGACGTGAAATAAAGTTTCTGTTTACTTACGATACTCACGTCACGCTTAATCGGTGTTTATATTTCTTGCATAACCACATAATCCATCAATTTCTTGAATTAACAAAATTGTAAATAAATTCTCGATTATTTCAACCATGTGTATAACTATTTCAGAGCACTGAATATTAGATCAAGTTTTTTTTTAATTTCAAGTACATATAAAGATTTCATTGTTACTATGATAAGTTTTTATCATTGCGTTTAAAGATTGTGTTTTAGATACAAAAGGAGACTACCGCTTTAAAAAATTTATTTGCGTTGGTGTTACCAGGAATAAACAAAAGAATAAGCTACTCTAGATAATGATACAAGCTTTAGATTTTTTTGTATGTTTTAAGCTAGATTTGATATTAAAAAATCTTTTACAGTGCGCATAACCTAAATTTCAACTGGCAGTTCATTCGCACCTCACAATAGTGTTCTCTGTTTAATTAAAAGTTCAGGATTTATTTGCAAATTCATATTGGGCAACACAATCCAAAAGAGATGCTCTAGGGACATTGTAACAAACGGTCAAGACACGATTTAAACAAGCAGAGCTGCCAACACAATTCAAATAACAAAGCCTAAAATCTTTCCTTCGTCAAAACCTGTCAGAACATCACAAATGTCATATTATCAGTATATTAAGCCGAGTTTATAGCTTGTGACAATGAATTATTGCGCAGTTTGATTGGCGAATCAAACAATATCTGTGAAGTTGGTATTCTAGTATTTCAATCCTTCAAGATCGGGGAAATCACCAAATTATGTAGATAATAACCAGATTTTGTTTTGCTGACTCACACATAACTATAGAAACTGCATAAGAACAAAGCCGACCTTCACTTTGCATTTCACATTTATTGCTTTAATCAACTTCATAAAATGATAAGGGCAAAATATTCATTTCCGCATTCATTTTCACCCCCACAAATATCAATACTCTAAATCACACATTAATCGAAGTTCAAGGCCTGCTCGAGACCCAAAACGCACAATTTGATATGAATTTATCCAGAACACATAACACCCAGAATCCCCGGAAATAACGAAATGACTTGTAGGCAATGGGTATCACGCGAATGACTTGTGATAATTCAATTATTGACTTTTCCTGTTACCAGAAATAAAAAGCAAGGCATTTTTTGTTAAGGGTAAACTGGTATAGATTATGTGAACTTACCGGCAGAAACCACAAACAGGACCGCGACAAAGAAAAGCGCTTTTATAAGCCCCATTCTTGCTTGCACCTTTCACAAACTTACACAAATTAAACCGATGGTATTTTAGCGTTGAGACGGCACTGAACGTCAACGGTCAAAACAGTGGCTTTTCTACGAATTACGACAAGGTGAGGTGGTGGCGACCTCTAGCAAAGAAACCGACATTGAGCGGGAAATTTAAAAAAGCTATAAATTCAACTTGATTGCTGTTTCTACCCTCACATTTAAATGTTCGTGTTTTAGACGGAAATTTTTCGATTACCCAAAACTGCATCGTGGACCCTACATTTAATGGTGAAACTTTGTTTAACTCTATTTTTGCAAACTTCACTGTCAAATTGAAATTTAATATTAATAAGAATTTCAGCTTTCAGATTTTTTTTGTTGTTACAACATTTAAAGCATACCAGCTAAAAGTTGCCCTTTTAGCTCAATAATAAAGTCACAAAGTATTTGTTTCAGCGTATTGTGGGCGACAATAAATTTTGGTCCTCAATATTATTTTTTGACACGGTAAAAAATACTCCATTGTGAACTGCTCTTAACCTATAATAATTGCATGACACTAATTTCTATCTTTAGAATTCCTTGACAAGTTTACTAACAAGTAGGGTCCGGAACTCGGAAAATGAGTACATCACTGTCGGTTCAAAACAATGCAAACAAGAATATAATGATGTTGATATCATGGCCACTTTTAGTATATTTTTGACTTTTTGATGACATTCGCCTGTATCAAGCAGCGAAAATTTTTAATTTCTGACAATTCTGTTACTTTTTCTCTTGACATTGACCAAAATAAATTTATTTAATTTTTTATTTTAGTTTATTCTAAAAACGAATTAAAACCACTGACGTTTTTGGACACAACTTGTCATCTAAACTAAAAGAATTATCATTGTGGGTAATATCTTGTGTTTTTGTGTAAGTTTTAAGTTTTATTGACCAGATTGACAAATATAATGTAAGTAAATCCTAATTACCATTCCATATTGCAATTTTTAGTAGTACTTAAGTTCTAAATTTCATATTATTAAAGTCTCTCGTTTGCAGTAAAAATGTCTCCAATTAAAACATGACAAATGACGAACTGTCCATATTTGGCGTACCAGAAATGTTATCTGTGTTTCAATTATCTAGTTTTAATGCAGTTGAAACAGCCCACAAAAATTATCGCACCATCCTGAAAAATCGTTGTTTTTCCAAAACGAATGTACATGAAGGCAACATTCTAAGTAAATATCATAAAGAAACAGTTTTTACTTACTTATTTGTATACTCCAAAATCGATAATATGTTTTTAGCAACTTTTCTTGTGATTTTTGAAAAGGCTACATGCCCTCATTTCTAAAAATTTATTTGTAATCATATTATTTATTAGATGTATCATTTTTCATTTGTGCAATATAAATTTGAAATGATGAATGTTCCTCAATGTGGTAGCTATCACCTGACCCATGAAGAAGCGGTCCGAGCACTAGCTGTGCTAGAATATGGTCGCAGCCAGCGTTATGTAGCAAGAGTTTTCGGTATAAACCATTCTACTAATGTTACGCTAGCACAACGACACCAAGAAACTGGAAATGTTAACATAAGGTCAGGACAAGGCCGTCGAAGGATGACATCGGTTCGAGATCGGTTTTTGCGTCCACCTAGACATTGGCACTGCTCGATTGCTGCAAATGGAGATGTTAGCTGCCAGAAATGTAGAAATTTTGCTGTAGCCGGTAAGAAACCGTCTTCGCAAAGACAATATTCGGGCTCGCGTCTCCGCAAGAGCAACACTACTCACTTGATAACATAATGTAGCTCGTTTAATGTTTGCTAGGGAACATGTAAATTGGAATATTGAAGATGATGCATGCATGATAATGCTCGACCACACATGGCTCGAATTGTTCAACAATACCCTAGGGAAACTGAGACACCTGTTATGAAATGGCCAGCTTGAAGACCTGATTTAAATCATATGGAGCATGTATGGGACACCCTTCAAGGCGCAGAATGGTTTTTAGAACTCTCCAACAGCTGGAAGCAGTTCTTGTAGGAGAATGGCGTAACATACCGCAAGAATACATTGTAATCCTTTACGAAACAATGCCTCACAGAATGGAAGCTATTATTTTAGGTATGTAGCTTATTCGCTTTTATTATGACAAATATAGGAGCGTAATAAAACCATATAAGGCTCGTCAGACTAACGAAAAGTACCAAAAATGAATTAACAAAAGGACGATTCTCAAAGATATCAGAATCAATAGCTGCAAATTCAAAATGATCTCTAACTGCTGCTGTAAAAGAAGCAGTCGTAAATATAAAGAAAAAATGAGTTTCTTACTTGATTAAAAAACGCAAGAAAAATGATGATTGGCAGAAAACAAAGAAAAGAAAAATTGGCTAGTATTCGACAAACAGAAGATTATCAAAACATTGCTGCTCTCGTTCTTTTCTTGATGATGGGCTCATTAAAAGTAGCAGTTCCCCTAATAGTATTATTGTGTTACCTGGTTCATATCCTGCGACAAAACAAATACCACAAGTCCTTGATCCACCTAACAAAAAAAAGCGATAAAATCTACTGTCGTTAGCCTAGCCAGCGCTCATACTGGAATTTCCGACAGATTCGTTGCTATTATAACTACTTCTGCCCTAAAAGACCTTGGGATTGTTTCCTCAAACGTCCAAAGTTGTTTTATAGATTGTTCAAAAGTGTATCGTGAGAGATCCAAGTACATATCTACTTTACAAAATGCAAACAGAAATGAAACAATTTGTGGTCTCTAGTTCGATGGCAGAAAGAACAAAACTCTAGTTGATACTTGTGCAGAAACAAGGTAACTTTTACGCAAAACAACAATTGGAAGAACACTATGTAATTGTATCGGAGCGAGGAAGTGCCTGTTTCGACCATATCATATTTGAATAATAAATTCGATTTGTGTACTATAACTGTTGTTAATTGCGATGAAACAGTGCTGAATACGAGTCTCAAAGGTGGTGTCATTCGTCTAATTGAAGAAGAACTAAATAAACCGTTACAGCGTTGGTGTGCGAATTGCATTCAAATTAATTATCACTGCGACATTTATTGTTACATTTGGATGGGAAAACTACAGGCCCTCATAGTTTTTCGAGTTCAATAGAATCAGAACTATCTACAAAAATGTAAAACGATGCCAGTTGTAAAATTTGCTGCTATTTCTATATTTCCTGGAATTGCTAGAAATGATTTAAGCAGTCTGGCCAATGCTAATAAACACTTGTGGTAAGCAGTTAGTCTTAGTCGCAATTTGAATGAAAATTTGAAAAAGACAATGGATATTTTTGTCACCCAAAAAATCTTATCGCTATACTCGCAAATGACAGAGAAGAGATACGTAAACTAGCATACCAACGAGTACAAAAAGCAAGATCAGAGAAATATTTTGAACTTAGAAAACAATTGATTTTGATCCTCAAGATTATAGACTGACAGACTGCCAAATAACTTAAATATGTCTTAAAAGGAATTGTTAAAAAGCGTTGGAGACAGAAGCCTCCAATGGAGTTTGTGGCCAAAATAAACGCGATGGCTTTATTAGAGCCAAATTATTATCATGTCAGAAAATGCCTCTTTTTAACACAAAGAAAGGTGGTGTGGTGTGATATGAACAATTTTTCGTGGCCATGTTCTGGCGGAATCTTGGCCAAGGCGAATATAGCCGTTTTGCAAATTCATCATCGAAAGAAAAAAAAAATTACTTACTGCCAACACTTGGGAGGTTTTTCACGCTGATTTACATGAGCGATTCGAGGATCTACTAAACAGATTGAGATTTAGATCTTTTTTGGCATGTAAACAACAGAATCACAAATTCAGAAGAGAAACTAATAGAACTCACAACAAATGAAAAACTAAAAATAAAATTCAAAAACGGATACCAAGAGTTCTGGCTTCAGAAATCAGTGTCGACCCTATACTCTGCAGTATGGTAAATAGTGCAGAAATTTTTAATTGCATTTCCGTGTTCGTATTTGGCTGAGCGTGGTTTCAGGGTTGTAGTGACTGCTTTCGAAGAAAAGGAACCGACTGCATATTACTGAGCGTGGCGATTTACTATTTTTAACACAATTTGAACCCGTTGTTAACACACTGACGAAAGAAGCACCAGATTAATAATTTGTTGTTTTTATAAGTAGTTTCATTAAAGACAACAATTGTAACAATATGATGTTGTAATAATTGATGTAATTATTGTAATAAGTTGTAATAATAAATTTTACAGTAGGACCCTTACTTATTATAAAACTTACAATTTCTTATTAGCGATTCTAGTTTTCATATCATACGGTTTAGAAAACTGTTTTACGATTTTGGTTTTTTAAACTGGAGAAAAAAAGGGGGCGTTTTAAAAAAATTGTCTTGCTAAGGGCGCGGTGGTAACCTCGGCATTAAAGGAATTTCTCTGTGCCATAATTTTCTTGGAAAATCTTACTGTTTCCACTACTTATTCGTTTTCTCCAAACGCTTCTTTCAAATATTCGCCTCATCTATTACAGAGTCTTTTTTTTGTAAGTTGCCAATTTCTCGTCTCTTATCCTTTAATAAAATCCTTTCGTCTATTTCTAAGAATTTTTTAATTTACATTCTTCCTGTATTATTTATCACACCGTTCTAGTCAGAAAAATGACACCTGTCACCTTGTCACGTGAAAACAATCTAAATGCCAACCAGCACCGGAGTGTCTTCGCATCGCGACTTAAGTCGTCAGGGAAAACCTCAAAGTTCACGTGACTTAAGTCTTTACACAAACCAAGAACTCGATCAGTTACGCAAATCGAATGCTACAGTTAAACATACAAAAAAAGAAGCCTTTAAACTATTTTTTTGGGACCCAGAAAGGAGGACAGTTTTTTACTGGACGAAACAAACGTGGAGTAAGATTCTGATGATTCTTTTTTCTACACTGTAAACTTCACTTTCTTTTAGTTTTTGTCATACTTTTCTATCCTCTTTTCATTGCACTGATGGTAGGGTTATTCTACGTGATGATGAAGCTTACAATTATTTACATGAAAAATACTTACGTGGATCGAGCAATGATCAACAAGCAGTCACTAACGAAGGAGCCTACGTATGACTGATAATTTATGTGAAGAGTTTAGAAGAGCAATTAATTAAGTGGAAAATAAATACACATAGATAATTTCTAAGTTTGTTATTATTTTTCATAGCATAGACGGTCATCATTGGGACCTAGATTAGACTTTTTCTTTTTTCTTCCAACATAAATCTGCAATTAAGGCGATGTGATCCGATGGAAAAACTATACTAGGAAGAGCAGTGTATTGTTCAAGTTCTTCTCGAGATGGGAACGGAACCACTTGCTTCACTTCGAAGTTTTGGGTTTCGCAGTAGATGTAGTCCAGACAATCAGCGAAACCGGCCGTGAAATTGGTATATTTTGGGGTGCCACATGCGCTGTTGAGGCGTAGGGACTGATTAAGACACATCTTAACGGCCTCTTCTGGTTCTGAAAAATTGACAAAAAAATTAAAGAATAGACAACAAAATTAAACCAATGTTGACGTTTCTCGCAAATCATCACTTTGAGCACGATAAGGAGTTATTTTAGGTTAATTGCATAAAATAAATAATTTGTTGTAATAAAATAAAACAAACAACACAACAGAAAAAGATATCATTTATTAAGGTAATAACAATTAATAATTTGTCACAGATATTTAAAATGTTGCTTATAAAATTGTAGTATGATGTTTATTATTTAATTAACTATACCAAATTTTAAGATTGTATTTCAAAAATTGATCATGGACCAAGTTATCAGCTCCGTTACCTACCTCTCTCACTACTTACGGTGTCCATCACAACTTTTTTGTGGTTTATCTAAAATCAATAAAATAAAAAAAACTATCAGTTTAATAATTTATCTGGTGCCTAACCGAAGCTTTTTATTTATTTATTTTTTTAATTTGGTCAAATGGTAGCCTCTGAAATTATACGTATATATTTTAAGATAAAAATGCGTTTATTGTATATAAAAAACAAAGTTTTTGTCAAAAACAAAAATCCTTCGATTAAGCACTAGATAAACTATCAAACTAATAGTATTTTTTTGTTTTATTGATTTCTACATTTTACCGATTAATAATAATCGAGTAATCATCGAAACCTTATTACAGTAGAATACAATTTTTGTTTGCGATTTAATTTTAGAGGCCACTTCGCAAACAATTTCCAATTACGTTAATGTTATAAAAGAAGTTAAGACGAGAAAGAAATGAAAATTGGACCCAATTTTGTTGTTTATCGACCATCTCACGAAATGTAAGCATTTTGGATTTTGGATGAAAACAAAAAACAATATTGTTACTAATAAAAATATTCTATTTAAACGGTTTTATAGGATTTGGCATATTCTAATCAAATATGTTTTCTCGAATTTGTCTTGGCATTCACAACACTAACAGGAAATTTGTTTTCCCACACAAAATACACTGGAAATGCCAAAGTCATAAAAGTTCTTTAATTATTTGATAATTTTAAAGTAAAGTACACAAACAATTTAAAAAATGATCAAAATCGAAGGGTCGAGTGCAAAAAGTAGGTAACATACTTTTGTGGAACTTTTGGAAAAAAAAACCAGAGAGATTGTATACTCCCCCATTCTATTTTCCCTTTTTCTGCTCTCTACAACATCCTATTTCATTCATTTGTTCACTTATTTCACTTTCTTATTAATTCATTACTTGTCTTTTCAGTTTCTTCTTCGTTCCTGTTATGAATTTTTCATCTTACGAGTTTTCATTATCATTTTCATTTCAGCTCTTATTTCGTGTTCTAATTTTTTTTTAATGATATTTAACAATTCCTTTCGTCATTTTCTCTGTCTACGTCCAAACTTTTGACCAAAGTTTTACTATCCTGCAAACAATTTCCGACTTTCGCGCTCATTTTATTTCACAATTCACTTTTAGATGAACGATGGAGAACACATTTGTTTGAATGTGAAAAAGGGTACGAAAAAATGAAACAAGAATTATACAACGTTTTTCCTGCTCTTCCTGAAACATCCGGTACATCTACTTTAACTTCTCACACAAATTGTATGTAAAATTCGCTTCTACCACTTCTAACTTTAGATAATAAATGTCAAAAAACTGTCACTATTAATTAAATTTGAACGTAAAAATGGTTTAAAAATGGTTTTTAGTTCAGAACACAAAAGATTCATAATAGAATCTTACTTTAGTAATGATGTTCTTCCTAACGGAGAAAGGAACGGAGCTCTGTTGCCTGTTTGCCCGAATTTCAGGAAAAATTCCCAAATTCTGCCTTCTTGGAAGCAGCTTTTCTGAACATTGTAAGTGTTTCGTGAAACCGGGAGCGTGGAACACACGAAAGAAGTTAGAAGGTCAATAGTACGTATCCCAGATGCCGTAATTAATGTTAGCCGACAAATTAAAAATAATTCATCAGCTTCTTTGCGACACTTGACTCAGAAAACTGAACTGGCACATGGAACTTGCTACAGAATTTTGAAGAAGGACTTGCGTATGCATCCTTGCAAAATGCAAGCTTATCGTGAATTGCTGCCTCCAGATTTTAATAGACGTCTTCTTTACTGCCAATGGTTTTCCTGTAATCTTAATAATGAGGATATACTGGATTTGATGTTCCTCTCAGACGAGGCATGGTCTCACTTGTCCGGGTATGTAAATGCACAAAATATGAGAATTTACACCAAAACCCTCACGTATTTCGTGAATCGCCACCACTACTCCCCAGAAAATTGGTGTATGGGTTGTAATTTCTCGGAGAAGAATTATTGGGCCTTTTTTTGACGACACTGTGACAGCTGAAAGGTACAGAAACAACATCTTAAGCCGTTTCAAATACAGCAAATACATGATGATGAACTGCAAAATGGGTTTTTTTAACACGACAGGGCTACTGCTCATACCACTCGTGACACTCTTTCTTTCGCCAATTTTATGACAACAGAATTATTAGTCTTCGTTGTTTCCTAGGTCACCAGATATGACTCCTTTAGATTACTTCCAGTTTCCTCATTTAAAGAACACCATTTTTAAGAATGCAATGAATAATTTACAAAAACTAAAAGACGGAATTCGTGAAGAGTGTGCTAGAATAAGTCCACAAATTTTACACAATATTTTCAATAGTATGAAAACCAGGATCAATTTGTGTATAAAACAAGGGGGTTAACATTTTCAGCACCTTCTTTAGTTTGTTATTTTGTTTGTTTTTTTCCTGTATTTTACCAACTAAATAATCTTTTCTCGTTTTCCTTACTTTCTAAACTCCAAGTTGTTATTTTTTCATTTATTTACAGCGTTAACTTCAAATAATAAGCCAAGCAAGTTGAACATTATGGGCGTGCCAATACAATTAACTTAGATTGAAACAGGTGTATGCAACCAAAAATACTTTATGCCTACCAGAGCTTCAGACATACGTCTAAAATCTCAAAGCTTCTTTGATCCACGTAATTATGGATCACACAACTAATTGGTATATGTGCGAATTATTATTAAAAATCCGCTTACTTACTACTCTGAAAATCAATGTGGCTGTCCGGGACATTCCCAGTGGTGTACAACTGGTAAATTCCACAATCTGGAACACTGTTGAAATCTCCACATAAAATGAGGGATACTCTTTTTTCAAACTGCAACACAAAAAGAATTTATTGTTGCAACATTGTAGATTACGGTACAAAAACAAGCGAGGCTTATAAAGAATCGAGTTCAAAAAAAGCCGTTTATGTATGAGTTGCATACAAAATTTTATTTTTATGGCTAAGCATAAATCTCTTATTTTTGTACAATCACACACAATGGCTTTTTGTGTAACAAAGCCGTAAAGATGTTAATTTTTTGAACAGGTCGACGTTTGGATGACTAGAGCAATGTGGTCTACAAATCGGCCAAGGTAAAAAATTATTTTGCGGCAAAAGAGGATACATACAAGTTAAGGTTTACTCCAAAAGTCTATTTTGTCAGATGAGACTTTAAAAATCATGTTTACGATCGCAAACAAGTCCGTAAAGTAAACGTTTATAGTGATCGCCCAAAAAAAAAAAAACCTATTTTACGTACCCTTGTCTTGACACTTTCCAAAACATGCTCCAAATACTTAATAATAACAGCCCCTTGGATAAGTCTAATATGATCAGCATCTGGATGAAAATACAAATGTGTGTTTCCCACGACTAGAACCTCTTCATTGGTCAGTGACTCCAAGACGTTAACTTGAAGAACAGTCGACCGATCAAGAATTCGCCCTTTTAACTGTTCATTCTCAGAAACTACTTTCCAGATGTCTGAAAACAACGGATTCACATTGAGCTCGTCTGCCAACACCAGTCTCAAAGTCTCCAAGTGCTTAAATCTATTCTTGTTGAAGAAAAGAGCGACACCTTCAGCTATAAGACCTCGTTTTAAGCACAGATCGCCACCGTAGTCCAATTGTTCAAAAAGCACTTGTAGGTCATAGTTGTAAATTTTCCGATCGACTTCTTGCAAGCAAATAATGTCTGCATTGTATCCCATGATTTCTTTAATAAAGAGCTGCTTCCGGTAGTCTATATCGAGAGCATAAGGAGGACAGTAAGGATGTAGGAATTCTCTTGTGAAGTCTGAATCACAGTATAAGTCAGCAAGAATGTTGTATGAGACTACACGAAAGGTATCGTTCTCGCATTTATGCGTAGTGAATTGGTGTCTAGTTTCAAATGGGCAGAATCCCGGACCCGCTTGAACTTGCGCTGGAGACACAGCTTCAGCGAGGGGGCCCTCGGCAACTTCATTTTTTGGTAAACAACTAATTTTTAGAAAATTACCTACATCGCTATTAGATGACTTATAAACAAAACCTGTTCCTATCAACTCCCATTCATGTTTTTTCTCTGATTTATACCAACTAAACTCCGATAATTGTGCATTCGTGTACACACTGTCCCACTTGGAAGGATACACCGGAAATCCTGCCAAAATCGACGTTGGAAGCGCCACTCCACTAATCCAGGGCGAATTAACAATGACTTTATACTCTATCCCGCACACATGTAGCCCCACTTTATTGGCCGAACTACTAAAAATGTCTCCGCATGGAACAGTTTCGTTTACTACCTTTCCATCAAGGCTCACACTAACTTCCACTACTGCACTCTGATTTTTATTCTTTTTCTTCACAACTTTTTCAATATTTGTGGCAACTCGCTGTGTAAAAGTACCAATGCTTTCGGATGTTTGTCGGCAAAAATTAAATTGTCTGTCGATGCGGGCATTCGGTTCTATATATTGAAACGTAAGTTCAAACCTGTCAGAGTCTTGTAAGTGGCGCAAATATGCTTGATTCATTTTAAAGACGTGTTTGTGTAAACGACGATGAAGAGTTCTGATGATAATGGCAGGACCTAAAAACATTGAAAGTTTGATTTAAGTTTCTTCGAAATTGCACGGATGTTTGTGGGTTTTTAGGTTAAGCACGTGTCAAAACTTAACTGTCAAGATGACAGACTGTCGACATCAAAATCATAGATGTAAGAAAAAGAGTTTTTATTAGAAGGAAATTCAAGTCAATTAGTAAACTGTTCATAAATTAAAAAACCACCGTGGTTCAAATCACACACATTTGGCATTAACTTTTATATGAGTTGTCATAAGAATAGGTTAGTTATTTGCACCACAATGTTTTTTTAATTTATGAACAGCGTTTAGATATGGATGTTTAAAGTTAACATCACCTCTGTTTGTTATTTTAGACTATTTTAGTTTAAATGGTCATTTTAAAAAATGACAGAATTGTCAGAATTTTTTCTTGCTTAATAAAGGCGAATTTCATCAAAAAATCAAAAATAAATTTGCCAAAACTTTTTTTAAGTGATCATTTAAGTCATTTTTAAGTTATTCGCCGAGTTCTGTATTCCATTTTCTAGTAAACTTGTCAAGAAATTAGTGTTTGTCATGCAGTTATAGGTTAAGAACAGTTCACAATGGAGTAATTTTCATTGAGGCAAAAAATGACTTACGATCAAAATTTATTGCCGGTCACTGTACTCTCTGTTTAGAACCTATAAAAGGTGCCATTTTTTAATAACAAAAGGTGTAGATGAAAACTTAGTGTATGTACATTTTTGGTGTTTTTAGCGGATATTGGTAATAAGTTTAGACAGTGAAGAACCTGTCAGAATTGAATTGTTTATTTTAAACTTATCATTCTTAAGACTGCGATCCCGAGATAAATTTCGACTCATTGAATATGCCTTTGGGAAGTGGTGCCCACTCTTGTCTTTAAATTGAATTAAATAGTTTTTTCTATTTTGTAACATAGAACGCTTTTATGTACCTGCCTATGCCAATAGTTTTCTTTTTTAACACAAATTTTAACCCTCCAAGGTCGAATTGAGAAATATCCCAGATGGGGTGCAACTATAAAAAAAGCCATAAACCTTTAGAGGTCTTCGGCACACCATTTGCTTTAAAATGTAATTCTTTAATTTTTGCATTTTACAGATATATATATATATATATATATATATATATATTTTTTTTTTGATAAGAGGTATGATTTAAGAACGTTCGTCAACGTTAAACAATGTATCCATATTTTAATTTAATAATTAAACCGTTGAGATAATACTTAATTGTAACAGAAAAAAAAACGAATGTTTGGTACTTTATTCGCTTCAAGTACCACTTTAATCTTCTGAAAAGTCTCAAAAAGCCAGGTAAGGTTTTCGTACCAAATATTATTTGGCTAATAAAATATGTATCTATTTGAACTAAATTCAGTCAAGAGAAGCGTAAATTCAAAATTTTTCACCCTATGCTTGCGCGCCCTCTTTTCGACAGTAGCTGAACAATTTTAGTACCATTTCGACCACGGGCGCCACTTCAAGCAATTCTATCCGAAAAAAATGTTAGAGAATTTTTCAGAGCCAAACATGGCAAAGCCGTTACATTAATCACTTAAAACGTTTAAGCAAAATGTTGCAAAAACTTGGGAAAAGGGCTTGTATATCTCAGTTTTTTGATTTACTTCTATTTTATGCTTTAAAAAAAACATTGAAATGTACACAATTTAAACTTCAAGACTAACCAAAATGTCACAGTGTTTTTTTTACCATTAGACTCATTATTTTGCATTAATAAATAGCAGACGCTCTGCACACATTCTTTAGTTTTCCAACAACTTTTGTCCCAATTTTTGTCATTTTATCAAATATCTTGCCCATGTTTGGCCCTGAAAAATAGTCATGCAAAATCGTGATGCCACTCCCCGTTTACATGGACTTTTTCCCGCCTCTTTTAGTCCAGGATCGCACCCTTAACCGTAACAAAGTTAACGTTATTTAGAAAATTTAGAAGATAAAAGAGAAGCGCGTCTAAAAGAGTATAATCACCAAACTTTATTGTAATTATCTGCATCCCTAAACAATTGTAAATAAATATAAATCGTAAAACATTATTTACACTGTTCTGTCATTACGTTGTCGTTTGTCAACAATATAAATTTCGATTTACAAGTTGTAAAAATATACGTAAGTGGCACAATCAAATATATAAGTTCAGTCAATTTTTTTGTACAGTCCCAAAATTTGGACGAGTTTTGACAGTAAGACCTCAGGTTTAAAATAAGTACAGTGTAATCAAGTTATCTTTGAAACCTAAAACGTGCTATGTCCATCATCAGATACGAAAAATATTCAACGTTTTTTCTGCAAATTACAGTAAATTTCTGAATTCATCTTGGTTACTAATTTTTGAATTTCATGAAGGAAAATAATTATGTAGTCTACTTGATTTAAACTTTTCAAAAGTTTCACCAACTGTCAAAAAATTCCCTAAATCTTTGTTATCTCATTTATTCAATGATAAGTTTTAATATTTGAATTTAACAAGAATTAAAGTAAGAACTAAATTTAAACCAACCATCATACAAATAAAAATGGTGGTTCATTCCTAGATTTTCTACTTCTATAAAATATCAAAACAACAATAATTGTTAAACACAAAACCGAAACTACAACAAGGAATATCAAAGACGGTTGTACAGTGCTTGCTTTGCTGTTAGGAGCGTTTGTTGTAGAGTCGGTACTGACTGTGCTATCCTCTGTCGTTGTAGAGTCGGTACTGACTGTGCTCTCCTCTGTCGTTGTAGAGTCGGTACTGATTGTGCTTTCTTCCGTCGTTGTAGAGTCGGTACTGACTGTGCTCTCTTCTGTCGTTGTAGAGTCGGTACTGACTGTGCTCTCCACTGTCGTTGTAGAGTCGGTACTGACTGTGCTCTCTTCTGTCGTTGTAGAGTCGGTACTGACTGTGCTCTCTTCTGTCGTTGTAGAGTCGGTGCTGACTGTGCTCTCTTCTGTCGTTGTAGAGTCGGTGCTGACTGTGCTCTCTTCTGTCGTTGTAGAGTCGGTACTGACTGTGCTCTCCACTGTCGTTGTAGAGTCGGTGCTGACTGTGCTCTCTTCTGTCGTTGTAGAGTCGGTACTGACTGTGCTCTCTTCTGTCGTTGTAGAGTCGGTGCTGACTGTGCTCTCTTCTGTCGTTGTAGAGTCGGTGCTGACTGTGCTCTCTTCTGTCGTTGTAGAGTCGGTACTGACTGTGCTCTCCACTGTCGTTGTAGAGTCGGAACTCACTGTACTCTCTTCTGTCGTTGTAGAGTCGGTACTGACTGTGCTCTCTTCTGTCGTTGTAGAGTCGGTGCTGACTGTGCTCTCTTCTGTCGTTGTAGAGTCGGTACTGACTGTGCTCTCTTCTGTCGTTGTAGAGTCGGTGCTGACTGTGCTCTCTTCTGTCGTTGTAGAGTCGGTGCTGACTGTGCTCTCTTCTGTCGTTGTAGAGTCGGTACTGACTGTGCTCTCCACTGTCGTTGTAGAGTCGGAACTCACTGTACTCTCTTCTGTCGTTGTAGAGTCGGTACTGACTGTGCTCTCTTCTGTCGTTGTAGAGTCGGTGCTGACTGTGCTCTCTTCTGTCGTTGTAGAGTCGGTACTGACTGTGCTTTCTTCTGTCGTTGTAGAGTCGGTGCTGCCTGTGCTCTCTTCTGTCGTTGTAGAGTCGGTACTGATTGTGCTTCCTTCTGTCGTTGTAGAGTCGGTACTGACTGAGCTTTCTTCTGTCGTTGTAGAGTCGGTACTGACTGTGCTCTCCTCAGTCGTTGTAGAGTCGGTACTGATTGTGCTTTCTTCCGTCGTTGTAGAGTCGATACTGACTGTGCTCTCCTCTGTCGTTGTAGAGTCGGTACTGATTGTGCTTTGTTCCGTCGTTGTAGAGTCGGTACTGACTGTGCTCTCTTCTGTCGTTGTAGAGTCGGTGCTGACTGTGCTCTCTTCTGTCGTTGTAGAGTCGGTACTGATTGTGCTCTCCTCTGTCGTTGTAGAGTCGGCACTGATTGTGCTCTCTTCTGTCGTTGTAGAGTCGGTACTGACTGTGCTATCCTCTGTCGTTGTAGAGTCGGTACTGATTGTGCTCTTTTCTGTCGTTGTAGAGTCGGTGCTGACTGTGCTCTCCTCTGTCGTTGTAGAGTCGGTACTGACTGTGCTCTCTTCTGTCGTTGTAGAGTCGGTACTGACTGTGCTCTCTTCTGTCGTTGTAGAGTCGGTACTGACTGTGCTCTCTTCTGTCGTTGTAGAGTCGGTACTGACTGTGCTCTCTTCTGTCGTTGTAGAGTCGGTACTGACTGTGCTCTCCTCTGTCGTTGTAGAGTCGGTACTGACTGTGCTCTCTTCTGTCGTTGTAGAGTCGGTACTGACTGTGCTCTCCTCTGTCGTTGTAGAGTCGGTACTGATTGTGCTTTCTTCCGTCGTTGTAGAGTCGGTACTGACTGTGCTCTCTTCTGTCGTTGTAGAGTCGGTACTGACTGTGCTCTCCACTGTCGTTGTAGAGTCGGTACTCACTGTACTCTCTTCTGTCGTTGTAGAGTCGGTACTGACTGTGCTCACCTCTGTCGTTGTGGAGTCGGTACTGACAGTGCTCTCCTCTGTCGTTGTAGAGTCGGTACTGATTGTGCTCTTTTCTGTCGTTGTAGAGTCGGTGCTGACTGTGCTCTCCTCTGTCGTTGTAGAGTCGGTACTGACTGTGCTCTCTTCTGTCGTTGTAGAGTCGGTACTGACTGTGCTCTCTTCTGTCGTTGTAGAGTCGGTACTGATTGTGCTCTCCTCTGTCGTTGTAGAGTCGGTACTGATTGTGCTCTCTTCTGTCGTTGTAGAGTCGGTACTGATTGTGCTCTCCTCTGTCGTTGTAGAGTCGGTACTGATTGTGCTTTCTTCTGTCGTTGTAGAGTCGGTACTGACTGTGCTCTCTTCTGTCGTTGTAGAGTCGGTACTCACTGTACTCTCTTCTGTCGTTGTAGAGTCGGTACTGATTGTGCTTCCTTCTGTCGTTGTAGAGTCGGTACTGACTGTGCTTTCTTCTGTCGTTGTAGAGTCGGTGCTGACTGTGCTCTCTTCTGTCGTTGTAGAGTCGGTACTGATTGTGCTTCCTTCTGTCGTTGTAGAGTCGGTACTGACTGTGCTCTCTTCTGTCGTTGTAGAGTCGGTACTGACTGTGCTCTCTTCTGTCGTTGTAGAGTCGGTACTGATCGTGCTTTCTTCCGTCGTTGTAGAGTCGGTACTGACTGTGCTCTCTTCTGTCGTTGTAGAGTCGGTACTGACTGTGCTCACCTCTGTCGTTGTGGAGTCGGTACTGACAGTGCTCTCCTCTGTCGTTGTAGAGTCGGTACTTATTGTGCTCTCTTCTGTCGTTGTAGAGTCGGTACTGACTGTGCTCTCTTCTGTCGTTGTAGAGTCGGTGCTCACTGTACTCTCCTCTGTCGTTGTAGAGTCGGTACTGACAGTGCTCACCTCTGTCGTTGTGGAGTCGGTACTGACAGTGCTCTCCTCTGTCGTTGTAGAGTCGGTACTTATTGTGCTCTCTTCTGTCGTTGTAGAGTCGGTGCTGACTGTGCTCTCTTCTGTCGTTGTAGAGTCGGTGCTGACTGTGCTCTCTTCTGTCGTTGTAGAGTCGGTACTGATTGTGCTCTCCTCTGTCGTTGTAGAGTCGGTACTGATTGTGCTCTCTTCTGTCGTTGTAGAGTCGGTACTGACTGTGCTATCCTCTGTCGTTGTAGAGTCGGTACTGATTGTGCTTTCTTCTGTCGTTGTAGAGTCGGTACTGACTGTGCTCTCTTCTGTCGTTGTGGAGTCGGTACTGACAGTGCTCTCCTCTGTCGTTGTAGAGTCGGTACTTATTGTGCTCTCTTCTGTCGTTGTAGAGTCGGTGCTGACTGTGCTCTCTTCTGTCGTTGTAGAGTCGGTGCTGACTGTGCTCTCTTCTGTCGTTGTAGAGTCGGTACTGATTGTGCTCTCCTCTGTCGTTGTAGAGTCGGTACTGATTGTGCTCTCTTCTGTCGTTGTAGAGTCGGTACTGACTGTGCTATCCTCTGTCGTTGTAGAGTCGGTACTGATTGTGCTTTCTTCTGTCGTTGTAGAGTCGGTACTGACTGTGCTCTCTTCTGTCGTTGTAGAGTCGGTACTGACTGTGCTCACCTCTGTCGTTGTGGAGTCGGTACTGACAGTGCTCTCCTCTGTCGTTGTAGAGTCGGTACTGATTGTGCTCTTTTCTGTCGTTGTAGAGTCGGTGCTGACTGTGCTCTCCTCTGTCGTTGTAGAGTCGGTACTGACTGTGCTCTCTTCTGTCGTTGTAGAGTCGGTACTGACTGTGCTCTCTTCTGTCGTTGTAGAGTCGGTACTGATTGTGCTCACCTCTGTCGTTGTGGAGTCGGTACTGACAGTGCTCTCCTCTGTCGTTGTAGAGTCGGTACTTATTGTGCTCTCTTCTGTCGTTGTAGAGTCGGTGCTGATTGTGCTCTTTTCTGTCGTTGTAGAGTCGGTGCTGACTGTGCTCTCCTCTGTCGTTGTAGAGTCGGTACTGACTGTGCTCTCTTCTGTCGTTGTAGAGTCGGTACTGACTGTGCTCTCTTCTGTCGTTGTAGAGTCGGTACTGACTGTGCTTTCTTCTGTCGTTGTAGAGTCGGTACTGACTGTGCTTTCTTCTGTCGTTGTAGAGTCGGTACTCACTGTACTCTCTTCTGTCGTTGTAGAGTCGGTACTGATTGTGCTTCCTTCTGTCGTTGTAGAGTCGGTACTGACTGTGCTTTCTTCTGTCGTTGTAGAGTCGGTGCTGACTGTGCTCTCTTCTGTCGTTGTAGAGTCGGTACTGATTGTGCTTCCTTCTGTCGTTGTAGAGTCGGTTCTGACTGTGCTCTCTTCTGTCGTTGTAGAGTCGGTACTCACTGTACTCTCCTCTGTCGTTGTAGAGTCGGTACTGATTGTGCTCTCTTCTGTCGTTGTAGAGTCGGTACTGACTGTGCTCTCTTCTGTCGTTGTAGAGTCGGTACTCACTGTACTCTCCTCTGTCGTTGTAGAGTCGGTACTGACTGTGCTTTCATCTGTCGTTGTAGAGTCGGTGCTGACTGTGCTTTCTTCTGTCGTTGTAGAGTCGGTGCTGACTGTGCTCTCTTCTGTCGTTGTAGAGTCGGTACTGATTGTGCTTCCTTCTGTCGTTGTAGAGTCGGTTCTGACTGTGCTCTCTTCTGTCGTTGTAGAGTCGGTACTCACTGTACTCTCCTCTGTCGTTGTAGAGTCGGTACTGATTGTGCTCTCTTCTGTCGTTGTAGAGTCGGTACTCACTGTACTCTCTTCTGTCGTTGTAGAGTCGGTACTGACTGTGCTCACCTCTGTCGTTGTGGAGTCGGTACTGACAGTGCTCTCCTCTGTCGTTGTAGAGTCGGTACTTATTGTGCTCTCTTCTGTCGTTGTAGAGTCGGTGCTGACTGTGCTCTCTTCTGTCGTTGTAGAGTCGGTGCTGACTGTGCTCTCTTCTGTCGTTGTAGAGTCGGTACTGATTGTGCTCTCCTCTGTCGTTGTAGAGTCGGTACTGATTGTGCTCTCTTCTGTCGTTGTAGAGTCGGTACTGACTGTGCTATCCTCTGTCGTTGTAGAGTCGGTACTGATTGTGCTTTCTTCTGTCGTTGTAGAGTCGGTACTGACTGTGCTCTCTTCTGTCGTTGTAGAGTCGGTACTGACTGTGCTCACCTCTGTCGTTGTGGAGTCGGTACTGACAGTGCTCTCCTCTGTCGTTGTAGAGTCGGTACTGATTGTGCTCTTTTCTGTCGTTGTAGAGTCGGTGCTGACTGTGCTCTCCTCTGTCGTTGTAGAGTCGGTACTGACTGTGCTCTCTTCTGTCGTTGTAGAGTCGGTACTGACTGTGCTCTCTTCTGTCGTTGTAGAGTCGGTACTGATTGTGCTCACCTCTGTCGTTGTGGAGTCGGTACTGACAGTGCTCTCCTCTGTCGTTGTAGAGTCGGTACTTATTGTGCTCTCTTCTGTCGTTGTAGAGTCGGTGCTGATTGTGCTCTTTTCTGTCGTTGTAGAGTCGGTGCTGACTGTGCTCTCCTCTGTCGTTGTAGAGTCGGTACTGACTGTGCTCTCTTCTGTCGTTGTAGAGTCGGTACTGACTGTGCTCTCTTCTGTCGTTGTAGAGTCGGTACTGACTGTGCTTTCTTCTGTCGTTGTAGAGTCGGTACTGACTGTGCTTTCTTCTGTCGTTGTAGAGTCGGTACTCACTGTACTCTCTTCTGTCGTTGTAGAGTCGGTACTGATTGTGCTTCCTTCTGTCGTTGTAGAGTCGGTACTGACTGTGCTTTCTTCTGTCGTTGTAGAGTCGGTGCTGACTGTGCTCTCTTCTGTCGTTGTAGAGTCGGTACTGATTGTGCTTCCTTCTGTCGTTGTAGAGTCGGTTCTGACTGTGCTCTCTTCTGTCGTTGTAGAGTCGGTACTCACTGTACTCTCCTCTGTCGTTGTAGAGTCGGTACTGATTGTGCTCTCTTCTGTCGTTGTAGAGTCGGTACTGACTGTGCTCTCTTCTGTCGTTGTAGAGTCGGTACTCACTGTACTCTCCTCTGTCGTTGTAGAGTCGGTACTGACTGTGCTTTCATCTGTCGTTGTAGAGTCGGTGCTGACTGTGCTCTCTTCTGTCGTTGTAGAGTCGGTACTTACTGTGCTCTCTTCTGTCGTTGTAGAGTCGGTACTGACTGTGCTCTCTTCTGTCGTTGTAGAGTCGGTGCTGACTGTGCTCTCTTCTGTCGTTGTAGAGTCGGTACTGATTGTGCTCTCCTCTGTCGTTGTAGAGTCGGTACTGACTGTGCTCTCTTCTGTCGTTGTAGAGTCGGTACTCACTGTACTCTCCTCTGTCGTTGTAGAGTCGGTACTGACTGTGCTTTCTTCTGTCGTTGTAGAGTCGGTGCTGACTGTGCTCTCTTCTGTCGTTGTAGAGTCGGTACTGACTGTGCTCTCTTCTGTCGTTGTAGAGTCGGTGCTGACTGTGCTCTCTTCTGTCGTTGTAGAGTCGGTACTGATTGTGCTTCCTTCTGTCGTTGTAGAGTCGGTACTGATTGTGCTTTCTTCTGTCGTTGTAGAGTCGGTGCTGACTGTGCTATCCTCTGTCGTTGTAGAGTCGGTACTGATTGTGCTTCCTTCTGTAGTTGTAGAGTCGGTACTGACTGTGCTATCCTCTGTCGTTGTAGAGTCGGTACTGATTGTGCTTCCTTCTGTCGTTGTAGAGTCGGTACTGACTGTGCTATCCTCTGTCGTTGTAGAGTCGGTACTGATTGTGCTTCCTTCTGTCGTTGTAGAGTCGGTACTGATTGTGCTTTCTTCTGTCGTTGTAGAGTCGGTACTGACTGTGCTCTCCTCAGTCGTTGTAGAGTCGGTACTGATTGTGCTTTCTTCCGTCGTTGTAGAGTCGATACTGACTGTGCTCTCCTCTGTCGTTGTAGAGTCGGTACTGATTGTGCTTTGTTCCGTCGTTGTAGAGTCGGTACTGACTGTGCTCTCTTCTGTCGTTGTAGAGTCGGTGCTGACTGTGCTCTCTTCTGTCGTTGTAGAGTCGGTACTGATTGTGCTCTCCTCTGTCGTTGTAGAGTCGGCACTGATTGTGCTCTCTTCTGTCGTTGTAGAGTCGGTACTGACTGTGCTATCCTCTGTCGTTGTAGAGTCGGTACTGATTGTGCTTCCTTCTGTCGTTGTAGGGTCGGTACTGACTGTGTTCTCTTCTGTCGTTGTAGAGTCGGTGCTGACTGTGCTCTCTTCTGTCGTTGTAGAGTCGGTACTGACAGTGCTCTCCTCTGTCGCTGTAGAGTCGGTACTTATTGTGCTCTCTTCTGTCGTTGTAGAGTCGGTACTGACTGTGCTCTCTTCTGTCCTTGTAGAGTCGGTACTCACTGTACTCTCCTCTGTCGTTGTAGAGTCGGTACTGACAGTGCTCTCCACTGTCGTTGTAGAGTCGGTACTCACTGTACTCTCTTCTGTCGTTGTGGAGTCGGTGCTGACTGTGCTCTCTTCTGTCGTTGTAGAGTCGGTGCTGACTGTGCTCTCTTCTGTCGTTGTAGAGTCGGTACTGATTGTGCTCTCCTCTGTCGTTGTAGAGTCGGTACTGATTGTGCTTTCTTCTGTCGTTGTAGAGTCGGTACTGACTGTGCTTTCTTCTGTCGTTGTAGAGTCGGTACTCACTGTACTCTCTTCTGTCGTTGTAGAGTCGGTACTGATTGTGCTTCCTTCTGTCGTTGTAGAGTCGGTACTGACTGTGCTTTCTTCTGTCGTTGTAGAGTCGGTGCTGACTGTGCTCTCTTCTGTCGTTGTAGAGTCGGTACTGATTGTGCTTCCTTCTGTCGTTGTAGAGTCGGTTCTGACTGTGCTCTCTTCTGTCGTTGTAGAGTCGGTACTCACTGTACTCTCCTCTGTCGTTGTAGAGTCGGTACTGATTGTGCTCTCTTCTGTCGTTGTAGAGTCGGTACTGACTGTGCTCTCTTCTGTCGTTGTAGAGTCGGTACTCACTGTACTCTCCTCTGTCGTTGTAGAGTCGGTACTGACTGTGCTTTCTTCTGTCGTTGTAGAGTCGGTGCTGACTGTGCTCTCTTCTGTCGTTGTAGAGTCGGTACTGACTGTGCTCTCTTCTGTCGTTGTAGAGTCGGTACTGACTGTGCTCTCTTCTGTCGTTGTAGAGTCGGTGCTGACTGTGCTCTCTTCTGTCGTTGTAGAGTCGGTACTGATTGTGCTCTCCTCTGTCGTTGTAGAGTCGGTACTGATTGTGCTCTCTTCTGTCGTTGTAGAGTCGGTACTGACTGTGCTATCCTCTGTCGTTGTAGAGTCGGTACTGATTGTGCTTTCTTCTGTCGTTGTAGAGTCGGTACTGACTGTGCTCTCTTCTGTCGTTGTAGAGTCGGTACTCACTGTACTCTCCTCTGTCGTTGTAGAGTCGGTACTGATTGTGCTCTCTTCTGTCGTTGTAGAGTCGGTACTGACTGTGCTCTCTTCTGTCGTTGTAGAGTCGGTACTCACTGTACTCTCCTCTGTCGTTGTAGAGTCGGTACTGACTGTGCTTTCTTCTGTCGTTGTAGAGTCGGTGCTGACTGTGCTCTCTTCTGTCGTTGTAGAGTCGGTACTGACTGTGCTCTCTTCTGTCGTTGTAGAGTCGGTGCTGACTGTGCTCTTTTCTGTCGTTGTAGAGTCGGTACTGATTGTGCTTCCTTCTGTCGTTGTAGAGTCGGTACTGATTGTGCTTTCTTCTGTCGTTGTAGAGTCGGTGCTGACTGTGCTATCCTCTGTCGTTGTAGAGTCGGTACTGATTGTGCTTCCTTCTGTCGTTGTAGAGTCGGTACTGACTGTGCTATCCTCTGTCGTTGTAGAGTCGGTACTGATTGTGCTTCCTTCTGTCGTTGTAGAGTCGGTACTGACTGTGCTATCCTCTGTCGTTGTAGAGTCGGTACTGATTGTGCTTCCTTCTGTCGTTGTAGAGTCGGTACTGACTGTGCTCTCCTCTGTCGTTGTAGAGTCGGTACTGACTGTGCTCTCTTCGGTCGTTGTAGAGTCGGTACTGACTGTGCTCTCCTCTGTCGTTGTAGAGTCGGTACTGATTGTGCTTTCTTCCGTCGTTGTAGAGTCGGTACTGACTGTGCTCTCTTCTGTCGTTGTAGAGTCGGTACTGACTGTGCTCTCCACTGTCGTTGTAGAGTCGGTACTGACTGTGCTCTCCTCTGTCGTTGTAGAGTCGGTACTGACAGTGCTTTCTCCTGTCGTTGTAGAGTCGGTACTGATTGTGCTTTCTTCTGTCGTTGTAGAGTCGGTACTGACTGTGCTCTCCACTGTCGTTGTAGAGTCGGTACTGACTGTGCTCTCCTCTGTCGTTGTAGAGTCGGTACTGACTGTGCTCTCCTCTGTCGTTGTAGAGTCGGTACTGATTGTGCTCTCTTCTGTCGTTGTAGAGTCGGTGCTGACTGTGCTCTCTTCTGTCGTTGTAGAGTCGGTACTGACTGTGCTCTCTTCTGTCGTTGTAGAGTCGGTGCTGACTGTGCTCTCTTCTGTCGTTGTAGAGTCGGTGCTGACTGTGCTCTCTTCTGTCGTTGTAGAGTCGGTACTGACTGTGCTTTCTTCTGTCGTTGTAGAGTCGGTACTGATTGTGCTTTCTTCCGTCGTTGTAGAGTCGGTGCTGACTGTGCTCTCTTCTGTCGTTGTAGAGTCGGTACTGACTGTGCTCTCCACTGTCGTTGTAGAGTCGGAACTCACTGTACTCTCTTCTGTCGTTGTAGAGTCGGTACTGACTGTGCTCTCTTCTGTCGTTGTAGAGTCGGTGCTGACTGTGCTCTCTTCTGTCGTTGTAGAGTCGGTACTGACTGTGCTTTCTTCTGTCGTTGTAGAGTCGGTGCTGACTGTGCTCTCTTCTGTCGTTGTAGAGTCGGTACTGACTGTGCTCTCCTCTGTCGTTGTAGAGTCGGTACTGATTGTGCTTTCTTCCGTCGTTGTAGAGTCGATACTGACTGTGCTCTCCTCTGTCGTTGTAGAGTCGGTACTGATTGTGCTTTTTTCCGTCGTTGTAGAGTCGGTACTGACTGTGCTCTCTTCTGTCGTTGTAGAGTCGGTGCTGACTGTGCTCTCTTCTGTCGTTGTAGAGTCGGTACTGATTGTGCTCTCCTCTGTCGTTGTAGAGTCGGCACTGATTGTGCTCTCTTCTGTCGTTGTAGAGTCGGTACTGTCTGTGCTATCCTCTGTCGTTGTAGAGTCGGTACTGATTGTGCTCTTTTCTGTCGTTGTAGAGTCGGTGCTGACTGTGCTCTCCTCTGTCGTTGTAGAGTCGGTACTGACTGTGCTCTCTTCTGTCGTTGTAGAGTCGGTACTGACTGTGCTCTCTTCTGTCGTTGTAGAGTCGGTACTGACTGTGCTCTCTTCTGTCGTTGTAGAGTCGGTACTGACTGTGCTCTCTTCTGTCGTTGTAGAGTCGGTACTGACTGTGCTCTCCTCTGTCGTTGTAGAGTCGGTACTGATTGTGCTTTCTTCCGTCGTTGTAGAGTCGGTACTGACTGTGCTCTCTTCTGTCGTTGTAGAGTCGGTACTGATTGTGCTCTCCTCTGTCGTTGTAGAGTCGGTACTGATTGTGCTTTCTTCCGTCGTTGTAGAGTCGGTACTGACTGTGCTCTCTTCTGTCGTTGTAGAGTCGGTGCTGACTGTGCTCTCCACTGTCGTTGTAGAGTCGGTACTCACTGTACTCTCTTCTGTCGTTGTAGAGTCGGTACTGACTGTGCTCACCTCTGTCGTTGTGGAGTCGGTACTGACAGTGCTCTCCTCTGTCGTTGTAGAGTCGGTACTTATTGTGCTCTCTTCTGTCGTTGTAGAGTCGGTACTGACTGTGCTCTCTTCTGTCGTTGTAGAGTAGGTGCTGACTGTGCTCTCTTCTGTCGTTGTAGAGTCGGTACTGATTGTGCTTTCTTCTGTCGTTGTAGAGTCGGTACTGACTGTGCTCTCCACTGTCGTTGTAGAGTCGGTACTGACTGTGCTCTCCTCTGTCGTTGTAGAGTCGGTACTGACTGTGCTCTCCTCTGTCGTTGTAGAGTCGGTACTGATTGTGCTCTCTTCTGTCGTTGTAGAGTCGGTGCTGACTGTGCTCTCTTCTGTCGTTGTAGAGTCGGTACTGACTGTGCTCTCTTCTGTCGTTGTAGAGTCGGTGCTGACTGTGCTCTCTTCTGTCGTTGTAGAGTCGGTGCTGACTGTGCTCTCTTCTGTCGTTGTAGAGTCGGTACTGACTGTGCTTTCTTCTGTCGTTGTAGAGTCGGTACTGACTGTGCTTTCTTCTGTCGTTGTAGAGTCGGTACTGACTGTGCTCTCCACTGTCGTTGTAGAGTCGGAACTCACTGTACTCTCTTCTGTCGTTGTAGAGTCGGTACTGACTGTGCTCTCTTCTGTCGTTGTAGAGTCGGTGCTGACTGTGCTCTCTTCTGTCGTTGTAGAGTCGGTACTGACTGTGCTTTCTTCTGTCGTTGTAGAGTCGGTGCTGACTGTGCTCTCTTCTGTCGTTGTAGAGTCGGTACTGACTGTGCTCTCTTCTGTCGTTGTAGAGTCGGTGCTGACTGTGCTCTCTTCTGTCGTTGTAGAGTCGGTGCTGACTGTGCTCTCTTCTGTCGTTGTAGAGTCGGTACTGATTGTGCTTTCTTCCGTCGTTGTAGAGTCGGTGCTGACTGTGCTCTCTTCTGTCGTTGTAGAGTCGGTACTGACTGTGCTCTCCACTGTCGTTGTAGAGTCGGAACTCACTGTACTCTCTTCTGTCGTTGTAGAGTCGGTACTGACTGTGCTCTCTTCTGTCGTTGTAGAGTCGGTGCTGACTGTGCTCTCTTCTGTCGTTGTAGAGTCGGTACTGACTGTGCTTTCTTCTGTCGTTGTAGAGTCGGTGCTGACTGTGCTCTCTTCTGTCGTTGTAGAGTCGGTACTGACTGTGCTCTCCTCTGTCGTTGTAGAGTCGGTACTGATTGTGCTTTCTTCCGTCGTTGTAGAGTCGATACTGACTGTGCTCTCCTCTGTCGTTGTAGAGTCGGTACTGATTGTGCTTTTTTCCGTCGTTGTAGAGTCGGTACTGACTGTGCTCTCTTCTGTCGTTGTAGAGTCGGTACTGACTGTGCTCTCCACTGTCGTTGTAGAGTCGGAACTCACTGTACTCTCTTCTGTCGTTGTAGAGTCGGTACTGACTGTGCTCTCTTCTGTCGTTGTAGAGTCGGTGCTGACTGTGCTCTCTTCTCTCGTTGTAGAGTCGGTACTGACTGTGCTTTCTTCTGTCGTTGTAGAGTCGGTGCTGACTGTGCTCTCTTCTGTCGTTGTAGAGTCGGTACTGACTGTGCTCTCCTCTGTCGTTGTAGAGTCGGTACTGATTGTGCTTTCTTCCGTCGTTGTAGAGTCGATACTGACTGTGCTCTCCTCTGTCGTTGTAGAGTCGGTACTGATTGTGCTTTGTTCCGTCGTTGTAGAGTCGGTACTGACTGTGCTCTCTTCTGTCGTTGTAGAGTCGGTGCTGACTGTGCTCTCTTCTGTCGTTGTAGAGTCGGTACTGACTGTGCTCTCCTCTGTCGTTGTAGAGTCGGTACTGATTGTGCTCTCTTCTGTCGTTGTAGAGTCGGTGCTGACTGTGCTCTCTTCTGTCGTTGTAGAGTCGGTACTGACTGTGCTCTCTTCTGTCGTTGTAGAGTCGGTGCTGACTGTGCTCTCTTCTGTCGTTGTAGAGTCGGTGCTGACTGTGCTCTCTTCTGTCGTTGTAGAGTCGGTACTGACTGTGCTTTCTTCTGTCGTTGTAGAGTCGGTACTGATTGTGCTTTCTTCCGTCGTTGTAGAGTCGGTGCTGACTGTGCTCTCTTCTGTCGTTGTAGAGTCGGTACTGACTGTGCTCTCCACTGTCGTTGTAGAGTCGGAACTCACTGTACTCTCTTCTGTCGTTGTAGAGTCGGTACTGACTGTGCTCTCTTCTGTCGTTGTAGAGTCGGTGCTGACTGTGCTCTCTTCTGTCGTTGTAGAGTCGGTACTGACAGTGCTTTCTCCTGTCGTTGTAGAGTCGGTACTGATTGTGCTTTCTTCTGTCGTTGTAGAGTCGGTACTGACTGTGCTCTCCACTGTCGTTGTAGAGTCGGTACTGACTGTGCTCTCCTCTGTCGTTGTAGAGTCGGTGCTGACTGTGCTCTCTTCTGTCGTTGTAGAGTCGGTACTGACTGTGCTCTCCACTGTCGTTGTAGAGTCGGAACTCACTGTACTCTCTTCTGTCGTTGTAGAGTCGGTACTGACTGTGCTCTCCACTGTCGTTGTAGAGTCGGTACTGACTGTGCTCTCCTCTGTCGTTGTAGAGTCGGTACTGACTGTGCTCTCCTCTGTCGTTGTAGAGTCGGTACTGATTGTGCTCTCTTCTGTCGTTGTAGAGTCGGTGCTGACTGTGCTCTCTTCTGTCGTTGTAGAGTCGGTACTGACTGTGCTCTCTTCTGTCGTTGTAGAGTCGGTGCTGACTGTGCTCTCTTCTGTCGTTGTAGAGTCGGTGCTGACTGTGCTCTCTTCTGTCGTTGTAGAGTCGGTACTGACTGTGCTTTCTTCTGTCGTTGTAGAGTCGGTACTGATTGTGCTTTCTTCCGTCGTTGTAGAGTCGGTGCTGACTGTGCTCTCTTCTGTCGTTGTAGAGTCGGTACTGACTGTGCTCTCCACTGTCGTTGTAGAGTCGGAACTCACTGTACTCTCTTCTGTCGTTGTAGAGTCGGTACTGACTGTGCTCTCTTCTGTCGTTGTAGAGTCGGTGCTGACTGTGCTCTCTTCTGTCGTTGTAGAGTCGGTACTGACTGTGCTTTCTTCTGTCGTTGTAGAGTCGGTGCTGACTGTGCTCTCTTCTGTCGTTGTAGAGTCGGTACTGACTGTGCTCTCCTCTGTCGTTGTAGAGTCGGTACTGATTGTGCTTTCTTCCGTCGTTGTAGAGTCGATACTGACTGTGCTCTCCTCTGTCGTTGTAGAGTCGGTACTGATTGTGCTTTTTTCCGTCGTTGTAGAGTCGGTACTGACTGTGCTCTCTTCTGTCGTTGTAGAGTCGGTGCTGACTGTGCTCTCTTCTGTCGTTGTAGAGTCGGTACTGATTGTGCTCTCCTCTGTCGTTGTAGAGTCGGCACTGATTGTGCTCTCTTCTGTCGTTGTAGAGTCGGTACTGTCTGTGCTATCCTCTGTCGTTGTAGAGTCGGTACTGATTGTGCTCTTTTCTGTCGTTGTAGAGTCGGTGCTGACTGTGCTCTCCTCTGTCGTTGTAGAGTCGGTACTGACTGTGCTCTCTTCTGTCGTTGTAGAGTCGGTACTGACTGTGCTCTCTTCTGTCGTTGTAGAGTCGGTACTGACTGTGCTCTCTTCTGTCGTTGTAGAGTCGGTACTGACTGTGCTCTCTTCTGTCGTTGTAGAGTCGGTACTGACTGTGCTCTCCTCTGTCGTTGTAGAGTCGGTACTGATTGTGCTTTCTTCCGTCGTTGTAGAGTCGGTACTGACTGTGCTCTCCTCTGTCGTTGTAGAGTCGGCACTGATTGTGCTCTCTTCTGTCGTTGTAGAGTCGGTACTGTCTGTGCTATCCTCTGTCGTTGTAGAGTCGGTACTGATTGTGCTCTTTTCTGTCGTTGTAGAGTCGGTACTGACTGTGCTTTCTTCTGTCGTTGTAGAGTCGGTGCTGACTGTGCTCTCTTCTGTCGTTGTAGAGTCGGTACTGATTGTGCTTCCTTCTGTCGTTGTAGGGTCGGTACTGACTGTGCTCTCTTCTGTCGTTGTAGAGTCGGTACTGACTGTGCTCACCTCTGTCGTTGTGGAGTCGGTACTGACAGTGCTCTCCTCTGTCGTTGTAGAGTCGGTACTTATTGTGCTCTCTTCTGTCGTTGTAGAGTCGGTACTGACTGTGCTCTCTTCTGTCGTTGTAGAGTCGGTGCTCACTGTACTCTCCTCTGTCGTTGTAGAGTCGGTACTGACAGTGCTCTCCACTGTCGTTGTAGAGTCGGTACTCACTGTACTCTCTTCTGTCGTTGTAGAGTCGGTACTGACTGTGCTCACCTCTGTCGTTGTGGAGTCGGTACTGACAGTGCTCTCCTCTGTCGTTGTAGAGTCGGTACTTATTGTGCTCTCTTCTGTCGTTGTAGAGTCGGTACTGACTGTGCTCTCTTCTGTCGTTGTAGAGTCGGTGCTGACTGTGCTCTTTTCTGTCGTTGTAGAGTCGGTACTGATTGTGCTCTCTTCTGTCGTTGTAGAGTCGGTACTGACTGTGCTATCCTCTGTCGTTGTAGAGTCGGTACTGATTGTGCTTTCTTCTGTCGTTGTAGAGTCGGTACTGACTGTGCTCTCTTCTGTCGTTGTAGAGTCGGTACTCACTGTACTCTCCTCTGTCGTTGTAGAGTCGGTACTGATTGTGCTCTCTTCTGTCGTTGTAGAGTCGGTACTGACTGTGCTCTCTTCTGTCGTTGTAGAGTCGGTGCTGACTGTGCTCTCTTCTGTCGTTGTAGAGTCGGTACTGATTGTGCTCTCCTCTGTCGTTGTAGAGTCGGTACTGATTGTGCTTTCTTCTGTCGTTGTAGAGTCGGTACTGACTGTGCTTTCTTCTGTCGTTGTAGAGTCGGTACTCACTGTACTCTCTTCTGTCGTTGTAGAGTCGGTACTGATTGTGCTTCCTTCTGTCGTTGTAGAGTCGGTACTGACTGTGCTTTCTTCTGTCGTTGTAGAGTCGGTGCTGACTGTGCTCTCTTCTGTCGTTGTAGAGTCGGTACTGATTGTGCTTCCTTCTGTCGTTGTAGAGTCGGTACTGACTGTGCTCTCTTCTGTCGTTGTAGAGTCGGTACTGACTGTGCTCTCTTCTGAAGTTGTAGAGTCGGTACTGACTGTGCTTTCTTCTGTCGTTGTAGAGTCGGTACTGATTGTGCTTTCTTCCGTCGTTGTAGAGTCGGTGCTGACTGTGCTTTCTTCTGTCGTTGTAGAGTCGGTACTGACTGTGCTCTCTTCTGTCGTTGTAGAGTCGGAACTCACTGTACTCTCTTCTGTCGTTGTAGAGTCGGTACTGATTGTGCTTTCTTCCGTCGTTGTAGAGTCGGTACTGACTGTGCTCTCTTCTGTCGTTGTAGAGTCGGTACTGACTGTGCTTTTTTCTGTCGTTGTAGAGTCGGTGCTGACTGTGCTCTCTTCTGTCGTTGTAGAGTCGGTACTGACTGTGCTATCCTCTGTCGTTGTAGAGTCGGTACTGATTGTGCTTCCTTCTGTCGTTGAAGAGTCGGTACTGACTGTGCTATCCTTTGTCGTTGTAGAGTCGGTACTGATTGTGCTTCCTTCTGTCGTTGTAGAGTCGGTACTGATTGTGCTTCCTTCTGTCGTTGTAAAATCGGTACTGATTGTGCTTCCTTCTGTCGTTGTAGAGTCGGTACTGATTGTGCTTTCTTCCGTCGTTGTAGAGTCGGTACTGACTGTGCTCTCCTCTGTCGTTGTAGAGTCGGTACTGATTGTGCTTTGTTCCGTCGTTGTAGAGTCGGTACTGACTGTGCTCTCTTCTGTCGTTGTAGAGTCGGTGCTGACTGTGCTCTCTTCTGTCGTTGTAGAGTCGGTACTGATTGTGCTCTCCTCTGTCGTTGTAGAGTCGGCACTGATTGTGCTCTCTTCTGTCGTTGTAGAGTCGGTACTGACTGTGCTATCCTCTGTCGTTGTAGAGTCGGTACTGATTGTGCTTTCTTCTGTCGTTGTAGAGTCGGTACTGATTGTGCTTCCTTCTGTCGTTGTAAAGTCGGTACTGATTGTGCTTTCTTCTGTCGTTGTAGAGTCGGTACTGACTGTGCTTTCTTCTGTCGTTGTAGAGTCGGTACTGACTGTGCTCTCCTCAGTCGTTGTAGAGTCGGTACTGATTGTGCTTTCTTCCGTCGTTGTAGAGTCGGTACTGACTGTGCTCTCCTCTGTCGTTGTAGAGACGGTACTGATTGTGCTTTGTTCCGTCGTTGTAGAGTCGGTACTGACTGTGCTCTCTTCTGTCGTTGTAGAGTCGGTGCTGACTGTGCTCTCTTCTGTCGTTGTAGAGTCGGTACTGATTGTGCTCTCCTCTGTCGTTGTAGAGTCGGCACTGATTGTGCTCTCTTCTGTCGTTGTAGAGTCGGTACTGACTGTGCTATCCTCTGTCGTTGTAGAGTCGGTACTGATTGTGCTTTCTTCTGTCGTTGTAGAGTCGGTACTGACTGTGCTCTCTTCTGTCGTTGTAGAGTCGGTACTCACTGTACTCTCTTCTGTCGTTGTAGAGTCGGTACTGATTGTGCTTTCTTCCGTCGTTGTAGAGTCGGTACTGACTGTGCTCTCTTCTGTCGTTGTAGAGTCGGTACTGACTGTGCTCTCCACTGTCGTTGTGGAGTCGGTACTCACTGTACTCTCTTCTGTCGTTGTAGAGTCAATACTGACTGTGCTCTCTTCTGTCGTTGTAGAGTCGGTGCTGACTGTGCTCTCTTCTGTCGTTGTAGAGTCGGTACTGACTGTGCTTTCTTCTGTCGTTGTAGAGTCGGTGCTGACTATGCTCTCTTCTGTCGTTGTAGAGTCGGTACTGATTGTGCTTCCTTCTGTCGTTGTAGAGTCGGTACTGACTGTGCTCTCTTCTGTCGTTGTAGAGTCTGTACTGACTGTGCTCTCCTCAGTCGTTGTAGAGTCGGTACTGATTGTGCTTTCTTTCGTCGTTGTAGAGTCTGTACTGACTGTGCTCTCTTCTGTCGTTGTAGAGTCGGTACTGACTGTGCTCTCCACTGTCGTTGTAGAGTCGGTACTGACTGTGCTCTCTTCTGTCGTTGTAGAGTCGGTACTGACTGTGCTCTCCACTGTCGTTGTAGAGTCGGTACTGACTGTGCTCTCCTCTGTCGTTGTAGAGTCGGTACTGACAGTGCTCTCCACTGTCGTTGTAGAGTCGGTACTCACTGTACTCTCTTCTGTCGTTGTAGAGTCAATACTGACTGTGCTCTCTTCTGTCGTTGTAGAGTCGGTGCTGACTGTGCTCTCTTCTGTCGTTGTAGAGTCGGTACTGATTGTGCTTCCTTCTGTCGTTGTAGAGTCGGTACTGACTGTGCTCTCTTCTGTCGTTGTAGAGTCGGTACTGACTGTGCTCTCCTCAGTCGTTGTAGAGTCGGTACTGATTGTGCTTTCTTCCGTCGTTGTAGAGCCGGTACTGACTGTGCTCTCTTCTGTCGTTGTAGAGTCGGTACTGACTGTGCTCTCCTCTGTCGTTGTAGAGTCGGTACTGACAGTGCTTTCTCCTGTCGTTGTAGAGTCGGTACTGATTGTGCTTTCTTCTGTCGTTGTAGAGTCGGTGCTGACTGTGCTATCCTCTGTCGTTGTAGAGTCGGTACTGATTGTGCTCTCCTCTGTCGTTGTAGAGTCGGCACTCATTGTGCTCTCTTCTGTCGTTGTAGAGTCGGTACTGACTGTGCTATCCTCTGTCGTTGTAGAGTCGGTACTGATTGTGCTTTCTTCTGTCGTTGTAGAGTCGGTACTGACTGTGCTCTCCTCTGTCGTTGTAGAGTCGGTACTGACAGTGCTTTCTCCTGTCGTTGTAGAGTCGGTACTGATTGTGCTTTCTTCTGTCGTTGTAGAGTCGGTACTGACTGTGCTCTCTTCTGTCGTTGTAGAGTCGGTACTGACTGTGCTCTCTTTTGTCGTTGTAGAGTCGGTGCTGACTGTGCTCTCTTCTGTTGTTGTAGAGTCGGTGCTGACTGTGCTCTCCTCTGTCGTTGTAAAGTCGGTACTGACTGTGCTCTCCTCTGTCGTTGTAGAGTCGGTGCTGACTGTGCTCTCTTCTGTTGTTGTAGAGTCGGTGCTGACTGTGCTCAACTCTGTCGCTGTGGAGTCGGTACTGACAGTGCTCTCGTCTGTCGTTGTAAAGTCGGTACTGATTATGCTTTCTTCTGTCGTTGTAGAGTCGGTACTGACTGTGCTCTCTTCTGTCGTTGTAGAGTCGGTACTGACTGTGCTCTCTTTTGTCGTTGTAGGGTCGGTGCTGACTGTGCTCTCTGTCGTTGTAGAGTCGGTACTGACTGTGCTCTCTTTTGTCGTTGTAGAGTCGGTACTGACTGTGCTCTCTTCTGTCGTTGTAGAGTCGGTGCTGACTATGCTCTCTTCTGTCGTTGTAGAGTCGGTACTGACTGTGCTTTCTTCTGTCGTTGTAGAGTCGGTGCTAACTGTGCTCTCCTCTGTCGTTGTAGAGTCGGTACTGACAGTGCTTTCTCCTGTCGTTGTAGAGTCGGTACTGATTGTGTTTTCTTCTGTCGTTGTAGAGTCGGTGCTGACTGTGCTCTCTTCTGTTGTTGTAGAGTCGGTGCTGACTATGCTCTCTTCTGTCGTTGTAGAGTCGGTACTGACTGTGCTCTCTTCTGTCGTTGTAGAGTCGGTACTGACTGTGCTCTCTTCTGTCGTTGTAGAGTCGGTACTGACTGTGCTCTCCTCAGTCGTTGTAGAGTCGGTACTGATTGTGCTTTCTTCCGTCGTTGTAGAGCCGGTACTGACTGTGCTCTCTTCTGTCGTTGTAGAGTCGGTACTGACTGTGCTCTCCTCTGTCGTTGTAGAGTCGGTACTGACAGTGCTTTCTCCTGTCGTTGTAGAGTCGGTACTGATTGTGCTTTCTTCTGTCGTTGTAGAGTCGGTGCTGACTGTGCTATCCTCTGTCGTTGTAGAGTCGGTACTGATTGTGCTCTCCTCTGTCGTTGTAGAGTCGGCACTCATTGTGCTCTCTTCTGTCGTTGTAGAGTCGGTACTGACTGTGCTATCCTCTGTCGTTGTAGAGTCGGTACTGATTGTGCTTTCTTCTGTCGTTGTAGAGTCGGTACTGACTGTGCTCTCCTCTGTCGTTGTAGAGTCGGTACTGACAGTGCTTTCTCCTGTCGTTGTAGAGTCGGTACTGATTGTGCTTTCTTCTGTCGTTGTAGAGTCGGTACTGACTGTGCTCTCTTCTGTCGTTGTAGAGTCGGTACTGACTGTGCTCTCTTTTGTCGTTGTAGAGTCGGTGCTGACTGTGCTCTCTTCTGTTGTTGTAGAGTCGGTGCTGACTGTGCTCTCCTCTGTCGTTGTAAAGTCGGTACTGACTGTGCTCTCCTCTGTCGTTGTAGAGTCGGTGCTGACTGTGCTCTCTTCTGTTGTTGTAGAGTCGGTGCTGACTGTGCTCAACTCTGTCGCTGTGGAGTCGGTACTGACAGTGCTCTCGTCTGTCGTTGTAAAGTCGGTACTGATTATGCTTTCTTCTGTCGTTGTAGAGTCGGTACTGACTGTGCTCTCTTCTGTCGTTGTAGAGTCGGTACTGACTGTGCTCTCTTTTGTCGTTGTAGGGTCGGTGCTGACTGTGCTCTCTGTCGTTGTAGAGTCGGTACTGACTGTGCTCTCTTTTGTCGTTGTAGAGTCGGTACTGACTGTGCTCTCTTCTGTCGTTGTAGAGTCGGTGCTGACTATGCTCTCTTCTGTCGTTGTAGAGTCGGTACTGACTGTGCTTTCTTCTGTCGTTGTAGAGTCGGTGCTAACTGTGCTCTCCTCTGTCGTTGTAGAGTCGGTACTGACAGTGCTTTCTCCTGTCGTTGTAGAGTCGGTACTGATTGTGTTTTCTTCTGTCGTTGTAGAGTCGGTGCTGACTGTGCTCTCTTCTGTTGTTGTAGAGTCGGTGCTGACTATGCTCTCTTCTGTCGTTGTAGAGTCGGTACTGACTGTGCTCTCTTCTGTCGTTGTAGAGTCGGTGCTGACTGTGCTCTCCTCTGTCGTTGTAGAGTCGGTACTGATTGTGCTTCCTTCTGTCGTTGTAGAGTCGGTACTGACTGTGCTCTCTTCTGTCGTTGTAGAGTCGGTACTGACTGTGCTCTCTTCTGTTGTTGTAGAGTCGGTGCTGACTGTGCTCACCTCTGTCGCTGTGGAGTCGGTACTGACAGTGCTCTCGTCTGTCGTTGTAAAGTCGGTACTGATTGTGCTTTCTTCTGTCGTTGTAGAGTCGGTACTGATTGTTCTTTCTTCTGTCGTTGTAGAGTCGGTACTGACTGTGCTCTCCTCTGTCGTTGTAGAATCGGTACTGACTGTGCTGTCCTCTGTCGTTTTAGAGTCGGTACTCACTGTGCTCTCTTCTGTCGTTGTAGAGTCGGTGCTGACTGTGCTCTCCTCTGTCGTTGTAGAGTCGGTACTGATTGTGCTTTCTTCTGTCGTTGTAGAGTCGGTACTGACTGGGCTCTCTTCTGTCGTTGTAGAGTCGGTGCTGACTATGCTCTCTTCTGTCGTTGTAGAGTCGGTACTGACTGTGCTTTCTTCTGTCGTTGTAGAGTCGGTGCTAACTGTGCTCTCCTCTGTCGTTGTAGAGTCGGTACTGACAGTGCTTTCTCCTGTCGTTGTAGAGTCGGTACTGATTGTGTTTTCTTCTGTCGTTGTAGAGTCGGTGCTGACTGTGCTCTCTTCTGTTGTTGTAGAGTCGGTGCTGACTATGCTCTCTTCTGTCGTTGTAGAGTCGGTACTGACTGTGCTCTCTTCTGTCGTTGTAGAGTCGGTGCTGACTGTGCTCTCCTCTGTCGTTGTAGAGTCGGTACTGATTGTGCCTCCTTCTGTCGTTGTAGAGTCGGTACTGACTGTGCTCTCTTCTGTCGTTGTAGAGTCGGTACTGACTGTGCTCTCTTCTGTTGTTGTAGAGTCGGTGCTGACTGTACTCACCTCTGTCGCTGTGGAGTCGGTACTGACAGTGCTCTCGTCTGTCGTTGTGAAGTCGGTACTGATTGTGCTTTCTTCTGTCGTTGTAGAGTCGGCACTGACTGTGCTCTCTTCTGTCGTTGTAGAGTCGGTACTGACTGTGCTCTCGTCTGTCGTTGTAGAGTCGGTACTGACAGTGCTTTCTCCTGTCGTTGTAGAGTCGGTACTGATTGTGCTTTCTTCTGTCGTTGTAGAGTCGGTGCTGACTGTGCTTTCTTCTGTCGTTGTAAAGTCGGTACTGACTGTGCTCTCTTCTGTCGTTGTAGAGTCGGTGCTGACTGTGCTCTCCTCTGTCGTTGTAAAGTCGGTACTGACTGTGCTCTCTTTTGTCGTTGTAGAGTCGGTACTGACTGTGCTCTCCTCTGTCGTTGTGGAGTCGGTACTGACAGAGCTCTCTTCTGTCGTTGTAGAGTCGGTACTGACTGTGCTCTCTTTTGTCGTTGTAGAGTCGGTACTGACTGTGCTCTCCTCTGTCGTTGTGGAGTCGGTACTGACAGAGCTCTCTTCTGTCGTTGTAGAGTCGGTGCTGACTGTGCTCTCTTTTGTCGTTGTAGAGTCGGTGCTGACTGTGCTCTCCTCTGTCGTTGTAAAGTCGGTACTGACTGTGCTCTCCTCTGTCGTTGTGGAGTCGGTACTGACAGAGCTCTCTTCTGTCGTTGTAGAGTCGGTACTGACTGTGCTCTCTTTTGTCGTTGTAGAGTCGGTGCTGACTGTGCTCTCTTTTGTCGTTGTAGAGTCGGTACTGACTGTGCTCTCTTCTGTTGTTGTAGAGTCGGTGCTGACTGTGCTCACCTCTGTCGTTGTGGAGTCGCTACTGACAGTGCTCTCGTCTGTCGTTGTAAAGTCGGTACTGATTGTGCTTTCTTCTGTCGTTGTAGAGTCGGTACTGACTGTGCTCTCTTCTGTCGTTGTAGAGTCGGTACTGACTGTGCTCTCTTCTGTCGTTGTAGAGTCGGTGCTGACTGTGCTCTCTTCTGTCGTTGTAGAGTCGGTACTGACTGTGCCTTCTTCTGTCGTTGTAGAGTCGGTGCTGACTGTGCTGTCCTCTGCCGTTGTAGAGTCGGTGCTGATTGTGCTCACCTCTGTCGTTGTAGAGTCGGTACTGACAGTGCTCTCCTCTGTTGTTGTGGAGTCGGTACTGACTGTGCTTTCTTCTGTCGTTGTAGAGTCGGTACTGATTGTGCTTTCTTCTGTCGTTGTAGAGTCGATGCTGACTGTGCTGTCCTCTGCCGTTGTAGAGTCGGTGCTGACTGTGCTCACCTCTGTCGTTGTGGAGTCGGTACTGACAGTGCTCTCCTCTGTCGTTGTAAAGTCGGTACTGATTGTGCTTTCTTCTGTCGTTGTAGAGTCGGTACTGACTGTGCTTTCTTCTGTCGTTGTAGAGTCGGTGCTGACTGTGCTGTCCTCTGTCGTTGTAAAGTCGGTACTGATTGTGCTTTCTTCTGTCGTTGTAGAGTCGGTACTGACTGTGCTTTCTTCTGTCGTTGTAGAGTCGGTGCTGACTGTGCTGTCCTCTGTCGTTGTAGAGTCGGTACTGATTGTGCTTTCTTCTGTCGTTGTAGAGTCGGTACTGACTGTGCTCTCCTCTGTCGTTGTAGAATCGGTACTGACTGTGCTGTCCTCTGTCGTTGTAGAGTCGGTACTCACTGTGCTCTCTTCTGTCGTTGTAGAGTCGGTGCTGACTGTGCTCTCCTCTGTCGTTGTAGAGTCGGTGCTGATTGTGCTTTCTTCTGTCGTTGTAGAGTCGGTGCTGACTGTGCTTTCCTCTGTCGTTGTAAAGTCAGTACTGACTGTGCTCTCTTCTGTCGTTGTAGAGTCGGTACTGACTGTGCTCTCTTTTGTCGTTGTAGAGTCGGTGCTGACTGTGCTCTCCTCTGTCGTTGTAAAGTCGGTACTGACTGTGCTCTCCTCTGTCCTTGTGGAGTCGGTGCTGACTGTGCTCTCCTCTGTCGTTGTAGAGTCGGTGCTGACTGTGCTTTCTTCTGTCGTTGTAGAGTCGATACTGATTGTGCTTTCTTCTGTCGTTGTAGAGTCGGTGCTGATTGTGCTTTCTTCTGTCGTTGTAGAGTCGGTACTGACTGTGCTTTCTTCTGTCGTTGTAGAGTCGGTGCTGATTGTGCTTTCTTCTGCCGTTGTAGAGTCGGTACTCACTGTGCTCTTTTCTGTCGTTGTAGAGTCGGTACTGACTGTGCTCTCCTCTGTCGTTGTAGAGTCAGCAGTTACTGTGCTTTTTTCTGTCGTTTTAGAGACGGTAGTGACTGTTGTGTTCAATGTTTCCGTTTTTAAATTAGTTGTTTTATTGGCGTCCAAAAGTAACTCTACAAGGTTATTGCTGTCTTTATGTTTAACAATGCATCTTTTTATGTTTATGACATTTTTCAAATTGTTACACATGTTACCAACTGATGACGTGATTACGCATTGTTTCAACTCATCGATAGTCGTCTGCTCTGTGATAAAAATTTCATTTAACACTTTTTATTTTTGCAGTGACAAAGAATTGTATTTTACCTGTTACGTACTCCACTTCCAAACAAGCATAAATTTTGTCGTTCAAATTCAGATCGTTTTCATAATTTCTAAACGGCAAATAAGAAGTAAAAAACTTACACTCTTCTAGTGGTATGTCTTTTTCTTGGCAGGTGGAACCTCGACATGTTGGACACTTTAGTGCCAAAGCTTAAAATCACAATTTTATTGCTCAACAATGAAGAACAAAAATTATGCGAAACAACTTATTGACTTAAATTTTTCAAAAACTTACATGTGTCCAAACCAATTAACGAAACCACAAAAATTAAGTTAAATTTCATCTTTGAAACATAATTTAAGATATCTATGTTAGCACATACTCATCATCACTAATAATCTGGACTCTTACTTAAAGTGTGTTTAAAATACCATTTATCGTGATTTTATCGTCTGATACATGAGAATATATTATCAACATATATTACAAAGTGCACCACTCAGCTTTGTGGTTTTTAAGTATTTCGAAATAGCATTAGAGTAATGACAAGATCTGCAAACATTTTATTTTCAAATATTCAACATTGTTTAAGTTAAAGTCATAAACATCACATGCCGTCATTTTGAGCTTTGAAGTTCAAAAACTTAAGCACACATTTCTATAAAGGATACATTTAAAGTATTTCTGCTTAGATTGTATGCTCTATCAATTAATTTATATTTTTTTTAATGGAAACCATCTATCACATACATGTATGAAAATTTAAAAGATAAATTTCATAATGCAAAAGTGCTGCTGAAATAAAATATTAATAAGTGCGATAAATATGATAAAAAAATAGTTATTTGTATCACTAGGCCAGAAACTGACCTTTTGCAACTATGAGCGTAGTTTGCAGGCTAAGGCCGAAGGCCGCAGCCTGCAATAGCGAATTGTTGCAAAATAAGTTTTTGGCTATGTGATACACACTATTTTTTGGGCCGACAATTGATTAAATTTGTTAAAAGTTAATATTTTCGTATAAATTTCAATAAAATTAAAAATCAAGTAGGTGTTAGTTTTTGACATTGACAAATAATTACGATTTACAAAATGGAAACACCAGTGCATATTACGGAAGCTGCCGAGAAATTATTTGATATATTCTTCTATCAACATCGATCGTATGTATCGAATATCGAACGTGGCAGACGCTGGCAGAGCATACGGCCGACCCATGTCAAACCTCAAACGGTTCAAACTATGTGTTCTGTAGTTGGCCGTGCATTTTGATGGTCTATGCCGCGAAACGGTCGGTTTCAAGCGGATTTAGACGAATGCAAATTGTGTTATTTTAGAACGGAGGCCCAAAAAGATAATTTTGGGGCCTAACTCAATCCAAAATATATTTTCAAGTTTCCTGCATACTTTCCTGTTTAATTCATCAAAACAATTAAACGTAGCGCTACTTAAAAAGTTGGTCATGTATGAGTAGTTCTCTTTAACAGTACTTTACTTAAATTAAAAGAAAAAATGCATGGAACAGACGATGTTACATAACGCGAGGAATGATTGTAAATTACCAGAACAAAGAAAATTTGTCCAACAAGAGTTTGTCATAAAAACGTCTTCATCTTGGTTAGCTGCGACAATGTTATCCTCTTAAAATATGCTTTTACTTACTGATGGTGCATCCTGTATATTATCTCTAGTACTTTGTTTTCGGTTTAGTCCACTTCAAGAAAGTTTGATGAAACGGTTGAAGATGTTCCCGCTTGAAATCAAGCTCTTGGTGGCATGTTCCCTGTACAAACTGACAAATGTCATTTTTTGCCGTAGTAGAGTTGAAGCCTTTGGAAAAGTCTGAAATAACATAAAGAATTCATTATACTCATTAGATAATTACGAGAGCACTATGTCTCATTCAAGCTCAAAAATACCTCATCCAAGTGAAATCGAAGTCACTCTTTTTATTCATTGCATCTTCTTTTAAACCTTGGTCTTTTTTGAAAGTAAGATTTTTTTGTTTCTTTATATTGGAGACTGCTACGTTTACTCAGACTTTATGAGGGACTCAGAAGAGACGAGTTCACTTGCGAGTTGCCAAAAATATTGATCGTTGTTGTGAGAAATAAAAAAACACAAAGTTATAAAAATACTGTTTTTTTATCGCCAACCGTCAATAAAGCCGATGATTACCATAGTGAATTTCGGAGCTAAACAATCACTTTATTTTACTGTAAAATCAAGAACTTTATTTAACGCTAATTTTTATCGGCATTGTCATGACTGTATAACATTAACAAAAATTTATTATTTAAAACGCTGTCACGGCTGAAACAGTGAACGTTTTGTCGCGAACTATTTATAGAAAATGGAAGAAGATATTCGGTGCACGTCCCCTGAAATTCAGAAGAAGTCATTAGAGACATCTTTAGAGATTCTGCCACAAAAATCAGTGGAAAAATACAATCGCCAGTATGAGACATTTATGGAGTGGTGTAAGAATAATGGAGTGACAAGATACATGTTGATGTTGTTGAGTAGAAGCCCCTCAAGCCTGGCCATCCGAAGACTTTAGGCCGCTAGCGACAAGATACAGTGAAAACGTTTTGCTGGCGTATTTTTCGGATTTATCTAAAGAGTATTCTCCTTCATCAATGTGGTCCTATTATTCCATGGTCAAAGCAACCCTTTCGGCAAAAAATATTGTTAATATTAGTAAATATAAAAAACTAACTGCTTTCTTGAAACAAAAAGGTAGAAACCATGTTCCAAAAAAGTCTAGGACACTTTCACGAGAAGAAATACTTAAATTTTTACTAAATGCACCGGACGAAATTACTTAATGATGAAGATAATTTAAACAAACTTTTCAAAGCTAATTTGGTATAATTGTTATAATTATTTCAGATTTGTCTCATATTTGGTATTGCTAGAGCTTGTCGTATTGATGAACTTATGAATTTAAAAGTAAGCGACATAGAGCACAAAGAAACCATTCTTGGTGTTCGTATAACTAAAACAAAAACGTACAAGCCTCGATTATTTGTGATCACTCCAGAGTTTGAAGGAAAAGCAAAAGCCATAGAATTATTTAACCAACATTTAGCTCTGCGTCCTAAGCAGACCCCCCACGACCGATTTTTCCTGGCATATGCAAATAGGAAATGTAGAGTCCAGCCAAAAGGTATCCCTACTTTTGGAAGTGTACCAAACAAAATTGCTACTTGCATTTACCAGAACCATCACTTTATACGGGACATTGTTTTCGTCGAACGTCCGCCACTCTATTTGCAAATGCAGCAGGCAGTACGGAAAATTTAAAACACCACGGAGGGTGGAAAAGCGACACAATTGTAGAGTCTTATGTTGAAGAATCTGTGCTCGATAAGACGAAAATCGCAAAGATCATTTTAGGTGAAATTAAACTGACAACATATTTGTTACCAGTGATAATTTTACTCAAGATTCACATAATACAATTATTAACATAGACAATAATCCTCAAACATTTTCAGTTCAAACTCCTTCGACTTCAGGCATTAATTTTTATAATGTCTCAGAATGTATATACGATATGGGTCGAAATGATTGTTTAGATAAATATCGAAAACAACCAATTCAAATGAACAAATAAAATCTTTTCTCAGATTATCTGGAATTTAATTAATTAAAACGAAGTGGATAAAATCTCATGATAATAAACAATAATTATAAAAAAATTAAAAAGATTTTGAGTTCCCAACAAACAAAAAGATATCACTTATCAAATACTTGTCGTTGAGAAACACAATTTAAAGAATGTACGTTTCAACCAAATCTTATCGAAATGTTGATAACGTCAAGAGACTTGAATCAAAGCGATCGAGAAATCACTTTTCGTTTTTAAATATTTATTGTATCGATTTGAGAGTAAATAATAAAATTGTCTTTAAGGAGAACTTCTCTCCAAGAGTATTTGCAGGTAGCTGGCGGATGGTTAAAGTGATTGATGATCCATGCCTGTGTTGGCATATTGTAAAGACAAATGTAGGTAGCTGTTTCCGCGAATGCAGATTGTCTTAAAAATTATTATATTTATATTTGTATGCGTTTTATATATACAGTGCATTTCTTTATAAAGGCAACATAAGGTTTGGCATGGTATAAATTTTATATCGTGTTGATGGTTTTTCTACAACATATATTTAAATAATTTTTGGCACATATTTTGATTTTATCATTTTTTGTAGGTTTTATTTCTTTTTTTTATGAAAAAAGGGAAATTTCTCTAAACAAAAAAAAAACAGTTTGATGCTTTTAACTGAATATTTTGCGTTTTTATACAACTAGTTGGCTATGCCCACTAGGGAAGAAAAAATTATACAAGCTTTCACTTTGACGGTTATAATTTTTATTCTGAAATAGAAACAGCACTTGGATAGTAAAAATGTCAGTGTAAAGCACTTAAGAAAAAAATTAAAGCCATTTTTGTGTGCAAACACTTCCACAACAGTCTTAACACTAACTGATAAAATTTAAACATAACCCTCAATACTTCAAGGTTAGATGATTTCAACTTGAAATACTTTTTTCGATTTTGAAAATCGAAATAATTTCGATATGGAAATCTAGTGACGTCATATAGCAGCTTACACAGTTTCCGCTAGGTGGGTTCTCGTCGAATCTCACCAACACCACCTATAGAGACTGTATGTAGTATTTAGGTGGTGTTGATCTCACCCAATTATTTCGACTTGAATGAGATTTCAACATTGAAATGTGAATCAGAATAGGCCCCATCATATTTGATTCACACTTATAAACGTCAAATAGAATTTCTTCATGCCACACATGTTAATGGATATGAATGTAATCACAGTATAGGTTGTTACTTATACTGTGATGTAATGCTAAATCTTTTTTAAGCATTGCTAGGCATGATAAGTCCACTTGCTGTGTTAATTGATGAATTAAAAATTATCTTGATCGCCTGATTGAAAAAAAAAATGGTAATCTACTTTTTTTTATGTCGTTGGTTGTAAAATTTGAAGCAATTGAACATGTGCATGTGACAGTCACGGGGTTTCTAACCTCACTATGTTAAAATGTAGTAACATCAAATTTTAATTAAGTTATTTCATTATGTCAATTATGTTAACTCTAAAAAAAGCGAAAAAATTATGGTTCGCTCTAATTTGTGTGTTCATCATCTATTACTTCGGTGTAGTGACCCACATTTTCGAAACAAATTTCGATACAAATTTTCACTACCCTTACGACGGTGAAATCGAATTATTCGTTCAGCAACTGCGAGCCAACACATCTCCTAACGTTCCACCTATAAACTCTTATAATTTCCACTATTTCATGCCATGCATCAAAAAGTGCAAGAACGTGGAATCCCTTCGGTTGGTTTTCCTAGTAAAATCAGCACCAGAGAACTGGCAGCGCCGTGTAGCTATTCGGAGTAGCTGGGGATTCGAGCGGCGCTTTTCAGACGTGGAAATCCGAACAGTTTTCCTAATAGGCGAACCAAGCAATGAAGACTTACAGAAAAGACTGAATGAAGAAAATAGTAGATTTAAGGATCTAGTTCAAGCTAATTTTACTGACAGTTATTACAACAACACGTTGAAAACAATGATGGGATTCACTTGGGCGGCTAAATCGTGCCCAAATGCCAGATTCTACTTTTTTGTGGACGATGATTATTATGTTTCAACCAAAAACTTACTTAGATTTATCAGGAGTCCTACAGTGTATCCTGACTATCTAGAGCCCGTAAATCGAAGGAAACTAAGTCAGTTTGATTTTGATTTGGATGAGAATGTGCGGTTTTACGCGGGATATGTGTTCAAATCTGCTCCTCATCGACATCGCACTAGTAAGTGGTATGTTTCTTTAGAAGAGTATCCATATGATATGTGGCCTCCTTATGTTACGGCGGGAGCTTATGTTGTGTCTAGAGAAGCTCTGATGGACATGTATTATGCAAGTTTTTATACAAAACACTTCAGATTTGATGATATTTATGTTGGTTTGTTAGCTTTAAAAAGTAAAATTGAGCCATATCACTGTGAGAATTTCTACTTTAAGAAGTTGGGTTATAATCCAGTGAGTTATCAGTATGTGGTGGCGTCTCATGGATATTCAGATCAAATGGAACTAATGAACGTGTGGACTGAGCAAAGGAGCAGAGGTTTTGCTTGAGAGCAAATTATTGTTTCACTTTACATTATTTGTATGGCTACTTTTGTATTTAGCTTCGTTTTTTTTTTGTTTAGTTATTATTGCTGTGATATAGAGGTACCGTTTCATCAAGTAGATGTGTAGCCAGACTATGATCGAAAAAATGATGCCAGGAGGCCTCGTAATTTGTTTTTTTTATATGGTAGTAACATTGTTGTCGATCGTTCGACATTTCAGAACGTCAACAATGTAATCATTTTATATCAGTTAACATGAACATCAAAATGTCAAAGAGGTGCTTTGAAATCATAGACAAAGATACCAACAGATCTCGGATTTTAAGGCATGCTCAGACACTGCTTTCATGTGATCATCTGGTATACTATATAATTTATGTAATAGTTTTAGTTGTTCGGCAAAATTTGTAATTGAGTAGACATATAAACGTCATGTATTTTTTACTGACACTAATTTTTAATGTGTGTTTTTTTTTTGTTACACAAATAACTGAACGAATTAAACTATATTTGCCACGTTTATTGCTTCATATTTTCTCGTCAGAATTGAAAGATCATTTTGCGACTTTAATTAATTTAGTTTTATAATAATTACACAAAGTTTCTGCACTGTTGCATGCATTTTTATAGGTATTTTGACAAATACATTACTCTGATGATGTTTGTATTACTGTAGAAACACCTGGAATCGTTAAAACTTATAATGTTCATATTTTTATTTTGTTAATTAAATATTGAATTGATTATTATTGTTAGAAATGCATCGATAAGCTACTATCAAATTCTTTTCTATGCGTTCACTCCCTAGTGTAAATTTTTTAAAATTGAGTATCATCTGTCATGTTAACGCGTGATGACAGGTTATATTGTTTTTTTATTTTTTGAATATTAATTAAACGGTAAATAAAATTTGAAGTTTAAAAGAGTCAAGCGGAGTTATCAATCGTACAATGAAAAAAGCACTAGGAAGTTGCAATACCAACTATATTTTTTATCGAGTGAACCGATAGAATGAATTCACCTATATTGTCTGACATTTAACTATGTGACTGAGTTAAGCAATTGAACAGGTTGGCATTTCTGAGCAGTTGGCAATCTATGGAATTTTTGACATCTGTTTTTTTAAAGAATTCCGTCAGTTTTATAATTTATTTGACTTTGGTGTTGATTATTAGGCAGATCAATGGAAACCAATGACATCTGAAAAAACTTTAAGACCAGTTTGTTGTTGATTGACCAGCAGAAAATATAATAAGGAGAAAACTTTTAATAAAAATGTCTCAGAAACTGTGGGTTTTTTTATCAGACGTTGCTCACTTCCGCAGAAAAAGTATGCAAAAGTACACAGCACTTGCAAACTAAGCTTAGGTTCAATTTTGTTTACAAAATTAAAACTAACTTCTTGCTGTTGTCAACACACAATGATCACAATCAAATCAATCAATAAAAAACTCAATTCTGACACTTTTTCTTCAACCTCTTAATTTCTTCCTCCATTTCCTTGCATCTGTCATACATTATAGACTCTTTTTTTACGTCCGCTCCATGCTTCTTTAGCAACCTAACAAGTTCTTGGTTCTTGGACCTCTCGGAAATCTCCAGCAGAATTGTATTATTGTCATCAGACACCACATTAATACTAGTTCCAGCCTCGTACAACTTTTTCACCACGTCAGCTTCTTTTGTTTCACGTTAAAGAACAAAATTTATTTTTATTTTCAACTTTAGCTTTAGGAAATGTTGCAGTTTAGCACATTGAATAGTACACATGCGCAAACTAGCAACGATTTAGTTTGAATGGTTTATATTGTTTAAATATCAGTTTTACTATTGAATTTAGGCAATCCATTATGTAGTATGTAGATACTGTTAATTTCAAGTTCAAACTATTTTCCAACAGTGTTGACCGGATTTCACCGATTCCTTGTAAAAGAAGTGAACTGTCATTTTTGGGTGCTAAACTACAACATTATCTGGTTTATGACAATTTTAAGTATGTATTGTTCAAGACCTTAATTTCTCAAATAAAATGTTAAATATTTTGTGTTTCTAATAATCAAATTTAGTAATAATACGTTTCATATAATAAAATCTTGAGTACTTCCGTCCAACCAGTCGTTTGTTACGTATTAATATAAACTTGTTATCTTTAATTTCTTATAACCTGGTAAGTTAGTGGTTATACATACTTTTTTTGCATAAAGTTAGCTGACAGTGATAACTCTAGTAATTATATAATATATTTAGCACTCTAGTAAAATAATCGCTTTCAGAATCGGCTTTTGTCATTTCGAACATAACCTCATTGTCTAACCTCACTTCTTCTCATCATTTGTGTGGTTCACTTTTGATTCAAAAAAATATAGACAATGCCTGTGATACAATACATTACCCTTGCTAGAAGTGTTTCAAATATATTTGTGCATGGCACAAAAAGATTCTCAAAAGTAAGAACTTTTGTTGTTGACCGTTAAAACTACTTATAACCTTAAACTTTTCAGCACACTTTTGCCAGATACAAAGCAGATTTTTCGAAATATGCCGAACATAAACCTATCGAAAAAATACGTAACATTGGAATTTCAGCTCACATTGACTCTGGAAAGACAACTCTCACTGAAAGAATTTTGTTTTACACTGGTCGAATAGAGGCTATGCATGAAGTAAAGGGAAAAGACAATGTGGGTGCTACGATGGATTCCATGGAACTGGAACGACAAAGAGGCATCACCATTCAATCAGCCGCAACGTATACTTTGTGGAAGGATCATAACATCAACATTATTGACACTCCTGGACATGTTGATTTCACTGTGGAAGTAGAGAGAGCCTTGCGAGTCCTCGATGGGGCTATTCTCGTTTTGTGCGCCGTTGGAGGAGTCCAAAGTCAATCTTTAACGGTAAACCGACAAATGAAACGATACAACGTTCCGTGTCTGGCCTTCATCAACAAATTAGACCGATCAGGAGCGGATCCACGTCACGTTTTAGACCAAATGAGATCAAAAATGAACCACAATGCTGCTTTTGTGCAACTTCCTATAGGTCTTGAAGGAAACTGCCGAGGCGTCGTTGATTTAATTCAACAAAAAGCGATATTCTTTGAGGGCCCTTATGGTGAAGAAGTGCGCTTTGATGAAATTCCGAAGGACATGAGAAAGGAATGTGAAGATAGAAAACACGAGTTGATAGAACACGTGTCAAACGTTGACGAAATTCTGGGTGAAATGTATCTGGAGGAAAAAGCGATTACTGAAAATGATATTAAAGCTGCGATTAGGCGAACTTGTTTGAAGCGCGCGTTTACTCCAGTTCTCGTAGGAACGGCCCTCAAAAATAAGGGGGTCCAACCGCTGCTGGATGCGGTTTTAGAATATCTCCCACATCCGGGGGAGGTCCCTAATTATGCGTTGAAGGAAAAAGAGGGAGCTGAGTCGGAAAAAATTCTTCTAGATGGCAGAAGAAGTGATGACTCGAAAAAATTCGTGGCTTTGGCTTTCAAACTGGAGGCGGGAAGATTTGGACAGTTGACGTACATGCGCTGCTACCAGGGTGAGTTATACACGTGTTTCAATAGTCCAGAATCGTACTCCACTCAATTATTTTAAATGGAACCGTATTTTTTTGCATAGTCTGATTTTTTGGACTAACTGCTTTGAATGCATATGTTTTTAAATTTTGAATGCAAGATTGCTAAATTACGCAAACTTCAGATCCTTTAGATTTTTAGATGCTTTAGACGCTTCAGATTCTATAAAATTCTTGTATTTTACGATTTTTGAAGGTTTTCATTTTTTTAATGTTTATTTAATTCTATTCTAATAATATCAGTGTCATACGAAAGAGCAACTTTCCAAGTTTTGTAAAAAAAATGAATATCTTGACAATCTTGCATTCAAAATGTAAAAACAAATATGCATTTAAAGCATTTAGTTCCTGTGTAGTGTTTGCTCTTGTTGCGTGTGGTTGTCGCCAAGGCACTAAACCGCCAGAATTTTCAAATTTTGAAAAGTCCTTCTCTTTATGTACTTTTGTTTAGGTATGTTGCAAAAAGGAGACACCATTTTTAACATGCGCACCCAACGCAAAGTTCGCATCGCTCGCTTAGTCCGCCTCCACTCCAACAACATGGAAGACGTCAATGAAGTGTACGCTGGTGACATTTTTGCCCTCTTTGGTGTGGACTGCGCTAGTGGTGACACTTTCGTCACGGACCCTAAACTCGGACTTTCTCTCGAATCGATCTTTGTCCCCGAGCCGGTAGTCTCCATGTCCATCAACCCCGTAAACAACAAAGATCGTGATAACTTTTCCAAAGCCATTGCTCGCTTCACAAAGGAAGATCCCACTTTCCATTTCTTCTTCGACAATGACAGCAAAGAAACCATCGTCTCTGGAATGGGCGAACTCCATTTGGAAATCTACGCTCAGCGCATGGAACGCGAATACAACTGCCCCGTAGCGTTGGGAAAACCCAAAGTAGCCTTCCGGGAAACATTAGTTTCACCATGCACCTTTGACTACCTACACAAGAAGCAGTCCGGCGGTCAAGGACAATACGGAAGAGTTACCGGAATTTTAGAACCTCTTCCTCCTCATAAAAACACTTTACTAGAATTCGTCGATGAGACAGTCGGTACGAACGTCCCCAAACAGTTTATCCCAGGAATCCGTCGCGGTTTTCTTGCGATGGCAGAAAAAGGACTCCTTTGCGGTCAAAAACTGTCAGGTTTGAAGTTCCGTCTCCAAGACGGGGCCCACCACATTGTCGATTCTAGCGAGTTGGCGTTTTTCTTAGCAGCACAAGGCGCAATTAAAGAAACTTTTGAACACGGAGTCTGGCAAGTGTTGGAGCCTATTATGACTGTTGAGATTACGGCTCCGGATGAGTTCCAGGGGAATATTATGGCACAGTTGAATAAAAGGCACGGGATTGTGACCGGAACTGAGGGGAAAGAAGGTTGGTTTACTTTGTACGCGGAAGTTCCGTTGAATGAAATGTTTGGATATGCTGGAGAACTGAGGTCGAATACGCAAGGAAAAGGGGAGTTTACGATGGAATATTGTAGATATTCGCCGTGTTTGCCGGAGGTTCAAAACAAGTTGATCGAAGAGTATGAGAGAAGTATGGGGATTATATCAGACAAGGATAAGAAGAAAAAGAAGAACTGAGTAGACAAGTAGGTTTTCTATACGATGTATATAGTTGTAATTAAGAAATAAGGACATAAATTATTTAAATGTTTGGTTATTATGTTGCGTACACTGTATTTTATACGGCGGAGTTTTAAATTTTTAACTTTTCTAGACTGGGTGATTTCGACAAAATACAATCGTTACTTTTGTGACTTCTTGAAGGAGATTTACAAAAAAGTTCTTTAACTTAGAATGACGATTAAAACTGAAAAATTTGATGTAATTTTACAGAGATCTACGTGGTCGTTTAACATATTTATAATCAAGTTAAAGAAGCGAAAAAATCGTAAATTATAATTCTGAAGGAACAGATGGGCGAAGATGTGCAAGCAACTTTGAATCGTTTAGATTTCAGGAAGTAGATTTTTTACATATTTCGAGAATTTTTTAAAATATTTTTGAAGTTCTAAAATTGTTAATATTTTTTAGGTTCTTTCTATCTTTTGTATTCTTTTAGTTCTTTAGAAATCCGGTGCCCGATATAATTTTTTAATCTTTTGAGTCGTTTGAATTTTTATTCTTTATGTTTTAGATAACCAAACTCCCATCTTTTACATTCTCTAGATCACCTTCATTTTAGAAACTTTATAGATCCTTTAACTCCTTTGAAAGTTCAGATCCTGTGTGAGTTAATTTTAGAAACTTTATAGATCCTTTAACTCCTTTGAAAGTTTAGATCCTGTGTGAGTCTAAATCTTCTAGGTTTTCTCAGGGTTTTAAATTTTTGTCTTGTCTTTTACATTCGCTTAATATCGAAGTTTTGTATCTATTGATTCTCGGCATTCTTTTAATGTTTTAATTTCTTTAGACTTTTTGGAATCTTTTACTGCCGAGTCTTGATTTCTTTTTTTGGATTTCTTAAATTTTAAATCTTCTCATTGAAAGATAAGGTGTATATCTGTCGCCAGCCTCTTTTAGAGTTGATTTTGAAATTATTTCCCACTTTGGTTAACAGGAAGATCTAGTTTTTAAGGAGCATTTTGCTAACTTCTAGGAGTTCGTGAACGCTAACGAAAGACTAAACCAAAAATTTTTTCTCATGTTATATAAATGCCCTACGATTTGCTCGTTCTTGGCCGTTGACACTCAGTATATAAAAATAGATGGTTTGTTTGTAATCTAGAATCAAAAACGCATAGTAGTACATAATGTGTCATCGAGTAGTATTCCTCAATCTCCTATGATGGCCTCAGCCAGAGCAATATCACGCTTCATTCGAACTTCGGCAAGTATCAAATTGAGTAGAACTGTTTTTCCTGTGCCTCCGGGTGCTTCAAGAAAAAGAAGTTTACCATTTTCGTTATTTCCTTAATGGCGAATTAAAGCAAACAGCACAAAAATACAAATACATATGTTTACCAATGTTCATGACTATCGATTGAACAGTTGAGAAGTTTGAGAAGTTGATGTGCCGCAGCGCCATCTGGTGGCAAGTTACAAAGTTACAACCAAGAAGATAGAAGAAGATAGCATAAAAACTTTCTCCATGAACAAACACACACACACACACACACTATATATATATATATATATATATATATATATATATATAAGTATACCAATATTCATTTTTATATATAGAGTTCTAATTTCTTTTATTTTTTTTATAATGTTAGCTTGTATAGATTTATATGATTTTGTTTTTCTCAGATTTTTTGAATACTTTTTTTTAATTCTGCAAATTTTTTAGCTTCTCCAGATCCTCTTGTTTTGCCACATTATTTCAACTCTTTTTTTATTATTTTGGACTCCTTAATTCATGTAAAATTTTGAACTTTTTATAGCTTAGATTCATTCAAATACACAACTTCTTTGCATTTTTTTTCTATTGTTGTGATTTTTCAATTCTAATTTTTTAAATTATTTAGATTTTTTGTATTTTTGCTTTTTCTGGACGCTCTATATATTTTACTTAAATTTTGAATTAGGTTCACATTTTTTTGTTTGATTGTTGAATTTAAATTCTGTATACTGTGGATCTATTAGATCCTTGAGTTCTATAAAATTTCTAGTCTTTGTAGATTTTCTAGACGTTACATTTTTGTGGAAGTATTAGATTTTTCTTAGATTTTACGACAGACTTTGGATTTCTTTAAAAAAAAAATCGCATTTTTTTAAACAATTATTTTCTTTAATTTATATTTTTTGTTATATGTATCTCTTGGGCCTTTTAGATCCTCTCAATGGTTATTTATTCTTTATAATCTTTAAATGAACTCCACTACATCTAGATTTTCTAGTCCTTAGATTTAAAAATTTGTGCGTTCTTCATTTCTAGATTTCTTTCCTCTCCCTAAATTTTCGATATGGTTTAAAGTACTTTCTTTAAAATGTCTATAGTTTTTTAGTATTCATTTTTGCTATTTTTTTTGTACTCCTTTAAAGTTTCAACATTAGTTACAGTTATTTTAAAAATTTTGAATTCTTATACACATCTGTTTTTTTTTATTTGAGGGCTCTGCAGGTTTAAAAAAAAATAAAAAGAAGTAAAAATATTTTTATTAACTGACTAGATACACGATTCAAAGAAACTGTGCGTGTCCATGAATTTCAAATTTAAAATAAAAAATGTCATTTCTTTTGATAAGTACCCAGTCTTTTGCACAGTTCTATTTGATCAATATATTGCGTGAATTACGTACATTCTAAATAATAATTTATCCTATAAATATTTGATTGAATACATCCTTACACTGCATATATACAGATAGGCTTTTCGTACGGCAGTATCCCGTTTCAGATCAAAACACCGAAAAAACGACAACGGTTCTCACAACAGCAAAAATTTCGTTAAATTGACTATTCGTTTAAACCGACAATTTCGCAGATCCAAAAATCTTTATCTTTGGCACAATATTAAACCTTATCTGAATATTAACCTAGAAGTCTGGCGCTAGCTAGAAACAAGTCCTAATGGCTTTGATTTTTCTATTTAATGGAATGGTCAAATCACGAACAATCCTAGGACGAGTTATGATACTAGGACCAGACGAGATTTTGATTAGTAACAGCACAACTTAGAATTATTGTCTTCTAAACTAAGTTAAAGTAAACATAAAAAAGCTTGTATATTGAGCAACGGAAAAAACACCGAAAACTTGCGTTGAAGGACACTCTCTTTGGTCATCACTGTTCTCTCTTGAGATCAAAATCAACCTCCAGCTTTTGACAGTGGGCCGACTACGTAATTACTTTACTTAAGTACGAAATATTTGAGATGTTTTACGATAAAAAAAAAATGTAGAAAAAATAACGAAAATAGAGTCGAGTAAATAAAATGCATCTTAGATTATAGTGGAAATGGTGGTGTGAAGGGGAGACTTAGGGGAGTGAAATCTTAGTAATTCTGTCACGGTTATTGCGATTTGAACTAGACCCCTTCCTTCTAGGACGTCGGCAGCACAACACAGCATGTTCTGAAAAAGAAAAAGAATTTAGTATTTGTTACAGTATGTCCATAAAATGTCTCCCTAATAAAACCATGTCATTGTAGAAAGATTTTATTGGTTAAATGGAAATCCAGTATAATAAGTACATAACCCAATATATTTTATAATTATTTCCATAAAATTAACTAATAATCAACTGAATACTTAGCCGTCAAAAGTTTGTACCAACGAAAAACTAATAAAATAACTTATTCTCTATCTTAAAAATACTTAACAATTTTTGCACCTTTTGACCTTTCAACTTAAAAGAATCTTAAAAATTGAAGAAAAAATACGGAATTAAATACTGCAACAGTCTTTGTATTTAAATAATACTGGAAATACATAGTGACTAGATAGTTTACCAGCGGTATAATACTGAGAAAGAAAAAATAGAGAGGAAGCGTGTCGTTTCCTAGAGCTGAACTCTGTTATTAAAATTCGAGCTGCAATACAAATAGCACAGTTCAACTCTAAATCCCCGACTCAAGTATATAGTACGCATAAGCTGATTTATAAAAATTAACTGAAATCCTACTCTTAAAACCCCACCCAAGTATTTATCAAAAATACTCTAAAATCACACCTTTTCCTATCCAAGTACATATAAAAACAGACTTTTAAGACGTTATATAGGCACTGATTACTATAAAAAAAATCACATTTTTCCCTCTACCCCTCAATTCGGCGGCGGAAAGCATATAAGGAACGCGATCGTTACAAAGAACAAAGTTAGCAATAGAAGTGAGACTGTGGTGTCTTGCAGAGTCGGCGATGGCGCCACTGTTGTTGTCTTTGTGTCAAATTCACACAGAGCTGTTACAGTGTCCAGAAGGCGCGGCAGCCCCCTTCCTGGTAATGCCTCAGTCACGTCTAGGGTGCTGCAGAGTCGCCCCTGCAATCATCAACCACAGTCTCACTCACTTGTTTTAAATGGGGCGTAACACTGGATTTTACTGGATGCTTGAAGACGAAGATCAAACGACGAGGGGTGAAAGGAAAGTTAGTGGCAAGCGTAAGCATCCAAAAAAATACAGTATTAGTAGGTTAAGAGATACGACTCACCTCGTCGACGCCGATTTTACGACAGGCTTCTATGAAGTTGTCTACGTTGCGACGACAGCGGGCCATGGTCAATTTGGGCTGAAAGGCAAACATTCGTAAAGAAAGGATGTCAGAATAAGAAGAGACATAAAAATTATAACAATGAACGCTAACAAAGAGGAAGACTTTAGGAAGGTCAAGGTCAGTTTTCTACAAAAAGGAATAGGAGTTAAATGTAAAAAAAACAAATGACAAGATAGACTTACAACGGAAAAGAAACAGGAGCTAAAAGAAGACATATAAATCATGAGTTAAGATGATAAGAAATTAAAATAAAAAAAATAAACAGCTTAAAACAATTAAAAAAATAGAGTTACGACAGACATGATAAAAAAAGTACAGTGGAAATATGATAACTGATAAATAACAGACCGACCCAAGTATACATAATCGGCGCATATCTTTTTTGCTATTCAATATATTGATCGATCTATTCTTGATCACTTGGTGTTTTTTTAAAAATTAAAAAATATATTGAAACCCCTACACCAAATATACACTTTTGAAACACACTAACATATGTTTCGGTATCCATGATACCATCATCAGAGTGATGATTAAACTTATCTACCCTTAAAAACTAATTACTTATATACTAGTTACCTATACCACTTTTTGGGTGGTATTTAACAATCTAAAGAGGGGAGAAGAGGGGATGGGACCATTATCGGCGTTCATAACAAAGAGCTTATTCTTAATTATTTCTAGACTTTCGTAAACGTCTAGAAATTTACAATTGTTTACATTCCTAACTAATTTTAAACAACTTTCATCTATATGATGATCTTTGTCAAAAATATGTTGAGCAACACTGGATTTTTCAAACCTGCCATATTTGGCGTGAGCTACATGTTCTTTGAACCTAGTCAAAATTGACCTCCTTGTTTGCCCAATATATTTTTGCTCACAGTTTTTACATTTACCCTCTTTAGATTGTTAAATACCACCCAAAAAGTGGTATAGGTAACTAGTATATAAGTAATTAGTTTTTAAGGGTAGATAAGTTTAATCATCACTCTGATGATGGTATCATGGATACCGAAACATATGTTAGTGTGTTTCAAAAGTGTATATTTGGTGTAGGGGTTTCAATATATTTTTTAATATTGATCGATATCCAGTAGATACTTATAATGCACATTTTAAAAATATTTTGTCCCTATACACACTGGTAAAACCGAATTATGCTTTTTAAATAGAACTTTGTATAGCATTATAAGTTGAGTTTTTTTTGTTTTAAAATTATTCAACTTTTTGTTATAAAAAGGCCGAATTGGCTATGAATATTTTTCTACAAATTTGTAAAAGAAAAACTTAGCTTATAGTTTCAGCAAATAGTCGATTTTTCGTCCAAGCACACACACTGTAGGGGGGGAGTGCTAACACATAAAAAGTTGAATAACTTATTTTTTAACATTCCGTATCCGTTTCTGCGTATCGATAGCATCTTCAATAAGCTTTGCTATAATAAGCTGTTTATATATATTTGAAACATTTCTCGAGACTTTCAAAAAGAAATGATTATTTTGTATACAATTTGCAAGTAAGCTGCTGTCAATGAATCTGATAAGTCAAATGACAATTTGTCAGGATAGTACTATTCTACTTAATTACTAAGAAAATTTCATTCTCGTCTTCATACTAGCATCAAAATAAATTATAGTTTATTTTAAATCTTATTTTATTTAAAATATGACTTATCAGATTAATTGACGGATTTGACAGCAGCCTACTTGTAAAAGCTGACAAATCGCCTTGTAATGAAAATATTCTTTTTCTTACATCTTGAGAAATATGCTAAATTTACCCGAAAAGTTTATCAAAAATGCTATAGACACGTGAAGACAAATACAGGAAGTTCTATTAAAAAAAAAAAATATATTCAACTTTTTGCGTGTTGCCACACCCTGTACAGTGTGTGCGTGCTTGGTCCAAAGGTCGACTATTTGCTGAAACTACAACATATTCTAAAGTTTTCTTTTGAAAATATTCATAGCCGACTTCATAGTATCTTTTCAAATGTCGGCCTTTTTTTATAACAAAAAATTAAATAAGAAACGGAAAAAGTTAAACCTAAAATACAAGGTTCTGTTTTTTTTTACGTAGAAAATAACAATGTTGAAATAAATCTTCCATTTGAAAAAACAAAACTTTGGTTTATCACTCTGTATACGGAAAATCGATGTCAATATATTGAACAGCAAAAAAGTTAGGGATCAATTACACATTTCCGGGTCACCTGTATGTAGGGGTACTTTGGAAGGGTAATGAATAAAGTCACGACCATGAATAAATCGAACAAAGAAAATACGAAAGGAAAAAAGTAAAAAGGTAAATTAATACTGAATCAAAATTTAGGAATAAAAAACACGGGAAGAAAGTTTAAACAGCACCTCAAAAGTGCTTAGAAGAATAAAGAAGACCTAAAAAAACAAGTAATGACGGAGTGCGCGAATAAGAGCAATAATTTAATCACGGTTAGGAAAATTGCGGTTCTTTTTCCACACTTACAACAGCCGGCGATGGAACGTGTATACTAGCCACCGATCTAGGTTTGATATGATTCGCTAGGTGGCACAAAACCACCCCATCCGTCAAAGTTGGCGCTAAATCCTCCGGAAGCGTCATCTTCAATCTGGTTTCAATAATCTACAACAAAACGAATTATCTTACGCTTACCGCTATCCACTAACTCACGTTTCTTAACTGATTGATTAAATCAGTTTCTTCTCTAGCCTTATCAATTTCTCTTCTCATCGTAAACGACATCTTCTCCACCGGAACATCCTTGTTCCACGTGATCGTTCTATTCCCTTTCAGCCCATTCATCGTTTTCATATTATCATTTCCTCCATTCATATACGTCCTCCTATTCACTCCATTCATGTTTGGCACATTATCATGCGACAAAATACTCGTTTTTCCTGTCACCGGAGACTTCGGTTTAACGTAATCTTGGATATACTTTCCTGTGTTTTTGTTCACTTCAGAGTTGCCGTTGTGATGCGATGGAGAGGAATTCTTGTACGGTGACGTCGGTTTGTCTGTTTTTTTCGTATCGTCGAAGACGTATTTGGCACCACCCAAAACCGCGTTTAGAGGGGTCGGATCGGATTTGGATGTCGCCAACGAGGTGTGGGATGGGGAGGAAACATGGTGGGTTGGAGTGTTTGGTTCGGTTTTGTACGTTTGATCGTCGGGGTTTTTCGTTCGATAGATTGCAGGTACATCGTGGGCCCTTTGTTGCTTTAAGGCGTCTTTATACTCCCTGGAAAAGAAAAATTAATAGGTTGACGTCATATTTAATTTGATGGAATGAATGAATGACGACAATTGACCCCAATGACACAAAATGTGAATGGTCATGTATCGATTTCAAAGTCGATTCGCTGCGACTTCGAGGCCGTGGCTTTGGGATTTAACAAAGGTCAGATAATGTCAAATTATTTCCACTTTTAGATACGTACTTGTATGTTTGTATTTGGTGCAAAGGTTTCATCGTCTTGTCTTCGGCTTCGTTGTTACCGTTATAATGACCGTACCCATCGCTGCACGGACTCAGCCTGTAATTCTCTTTTCCTGCTAAATCTAACTCCTCCTCGTTGCTGATTTCTGGAGCTGGGGAAGCCGTCGAAGGCGTCGACAAAATCGAATGTGTCCCATTCGTCTCCGTCCTCGTTAGCAACGACGTCGAATTCCAACTCTTTTCTTCTATATCATGACTCCATCGTTTCTCAAACCCATCGCTACTGGTACTATAACCACTATCCACGTTCTGCCTCTTGTGTTTCAACCTTTCGACCAACAACGGCGGTCCTGGTGACGAGCCAGCTCCACTTTTCCTCGACCTACCAACCAAGCACGTCCATAAAAGACATTTTACACAGAATTCTTCCTTACCGTCTTCCCAAAGTGCCTCCGCCGCCTCCCGTTTTTCGATCCAACCGCATTGCTTCGTTGTCCAAGTATTTGAAAATGTGCACTCGTCCTCGTCTACATAAGCTCGCTGGTGGACTAGTCAGAGGGTTATCTTCCACCAATAAATCGATTAAGGTGGTCATATCGCGGATTTCGATAGGTAAAGTTCCAATTCTGTTCGCTCGTAGGTCCAGCCTCACGAGTTTCAAAAAAGTCACTTCGACGGGGACAGCGAGAAGGAGGTTGTTACGAAGAACCAAAGATTGGAGGGAACGAAGATCACCCATGCGAGGTGGAAGATGGGTGAGTTGGTTACAGGAGGCGTCCAGTTCGGTCAGTTGAGACATGCGATTCAATTCGTCGGGTAATTGGGTCAGGTTATTATTCGAAACTAGGAGAATCTGGAAATGTCAAGAGTAAACCATGAGTGAAATAGCGTTATAAAAACTATGTATGAAGAAAATCTGACTTGGGAACACTTATCAGGATCATAACATACTTGTCATGCACCGTCTATCTACCCTCGTTATTTTTTCTTTTACGATAAGTAGATAGTAGATAGTATCGCTGCAGCTTACGGTCCTTCATTCTTTCCAATGATCGCATTATAATTCTGCCCTAACAGTTGCAGGAAATTAATTAGAATTGTGTGTCTCCGTGTACAACTTGTGGCATGAGAACTTTTCTTCGCCTCGTTGCGCTCTAATGCACTGACACCCCTGCAACTGCTCTTCTCTTTGTTGCATTTTTTTTCTCATTGTTTCTTTGTAATAGACAACCCAAAAAAGTAGCTCGAGTAATATTCTAGAGAAAAAACTGGTAAATGATAAAAAATGAATGAAGTAAAAGAATAAATATAAAGTAAGAGAAAATGTCCACATTAAAAAATTTAAGATGTATAGATGGCAACATACTAATAGATGGGATAAACATAGAAAATAGAACTGGTGCATTAACAAACTATTAGTAGTTATATAAAACTTATATTAAGATATGTCCAAGTTTGCAGCACGACTACCATATGCAGAAAGCTTATAAAGAACAAGTGCTCTTAAGTTTTATAAAACAAGTTTTTTATGCTATTTCTATAATTTCCTTATTAAATACATTTGTTACAAATAACATAAAATTTGATAATTTAGGAAACTTTGTGGCAATTGGTGAAACCTCTGCTTCAAAACTGACATTTCAAACTTGGACGAAGTAGATTAAACTTAAGTGTCATTTTTCGCAAGTGAAACTGAAAAATTAGTGTTGCAAGATGCATTCAGAAATTTCCTGGAATTCGCTAGAAATACGGCAAATTGCTGAAAATGCCACTGTTAATTTGCTGTCGATGAAAATTTTGTTTCCGACTTGAAATTGTAACCTTAAACTCACACTCACATTTGACATGTCGCTTAATGTGAGTTACCTACCGAAAAAAGTTCCTAGATTTTGAGTTTGGTAATAGCTCATTAACATATTCAAAGTGAGTGCGTTAACAGCTTAACCACGAGTAAATTAGAAGTAATTAAAAATATTTTTTTACAACCGCTGTTGAGTTTTATCCACTGCCAACGAAAAGTTGAGAAAAAGAAGAGTTAAAGCTATAGAAGACAATCGATAAAGTGTCAATTTTATGCATTTAACCAAACTATTGTCAAATCAAACAGGCAATGTAGGTGTTGACGTTTTCTAAATTTTGCATGAAGCGATAAATTTGTTATCAGCGTATTGTACATAATGTTTATCTATATGTTGGTAACGGTATTATTTGTTAATTTTTGACATTTCGGCATTTCAACGAGGCCTTTTGATGTAATATATCTACCAAGCAGTAATGACATTATTGACATGTGTCTCCAATATTGACCTTATATATAGCAGAGCTAACACAGTGTGAAAAAAATCAAACATATTCTAAACGTCGTTCTTTGAGTTAATTTTCAATTGCGTAATTGAAATTCTGATAGTTCTCCATTAACACATTAAATAATTATTTTGCTATAATGCTTTACACAGTAACATGCCAATTTATTTCCCTCGTAAAATTTCTAAATAATCCAACGACTGTTGTTTGGCACTTCGCCACCTTTCTTATTTAATCTTCAATAATTTCATGTATAAAGCAACAGATTCTCTAATATACCAGTTTCATTGAAACTGTTAGCAAACAACAAAAAGTAGCAGACGAGACATACAAAAACTGTCAAAAACGTAACGCTGACATAGCTTGCACGGCTACCAACAGATTTCAAATTCCAAATCGTACATATATTGATGCAAAGAGTTGATTTACGTCATGACAAATATGTCAAGCTTCCGGTTGCGATACAGGATAAACCTATCATTACTGATAAAAAAAATCGAAACATATTTTTACAACGAACCGCAAACAGAACAAGAAACAACGAAACCAAACAAAAATACTTACTTTAATCGGAAGTTGACACAGCTCTCGTGGAAGAGTAGTTAATTGATTTCGACTCAAATCCACATAAATTAAACACTGTAAATTTACTATACTATCGGGGATGTACCGGATTGCATTGTGGTAACAATGCAGTCTTTCTAAAAAATGGAACGTCGTCACTTCTTCCGGAAGTTCGCTGAAGCGGTTCTTGGATAAGTCTGCAAGTAATAGAAAACAAAATTTAATAATACTTTGCGTAACAAAAAAAAAAAACATCAATATTATTTTTTCGTTGGCAGTAAACACGTCATAAATATAACATGAACATAAAGTTGCTTTGCACTTGACAATTCAGTGAGTTTTTTAATAGACCAAAAATTCCTGGCGCCCTATATTTTGTTCGTACTTTTTCAAAAATAAAACTGTGCGCAGTTAAGCTTTTCATTCATCTTGATGTGAAATAAAACAATACCCATCCAAGAATCAAAGGAAATCACGTTGTAGAATGCTAACTAAGAAATGTCGCGACGATACAATCGGTAGCGTTGTTTTCCAAATCTGGGGTGTTTGAGAGTTATTTGAATGCAAATATCACGACAATGTTGAATTATAAATGCTGATAGCAAGTTATATTTAAAGAGTGCGCATTCGTTGCATATTTGAAAAGTCGCCAAAAATATCAATATGCGAAACCGGAGGGCAAACGAATAGAATTTCAGAAAATGATTGTTCAGGTTGGTGTTCACAGAACTGGATTCATGATTAGAGTGACATAGATGTGTGTCCCAATTTGATAATAGCAAAAAGCTGTTCTGAAAAAGGATAATTTATATCCACATAAACCAAGTATTTCTGCGAAGAAAATATGGATAAACTCGGAAAGCTTGTAACGTAAATTGTATACAAAACAACTAAACATTTGTGTATTTATATTAAAAGGCCACTGTTTGGTAATGAGGCACCTAATACCAGTAATACAACACTTGTTGATAAAACATGAGACGTAAAGTGAGATCATGTTTCCATTATTTATAAAATTATGAATGTTAAGAGCTCCTGGAGCAAACTCATTCCAGCGAGCACATCCTCTCATAAATATTTCAACAAACATGTCTGCAGCCTAGAAAACTACTGCCAAACCAGAAATTACTTTATAAACAAATAAAAAGCCAACATATACAGGCTAACAAGACCAAAACAAATTAAATTCAATAGCCCTCGAATGTTTTTTGATCGCCTAAAGTAACTGACGGTGTGAAATTAAGCATTAATTCATATACCAGGTCACTATGAATGATTATTTTTTCCAAACCTTTAAGCCAATTTAAAAAAAAATCATTCACAAATTGACATTTAACACGACACCGTCATAACCTCTCATTCTAGAAACCGAAGTATGTACAATGACTCAATGTGTCCAATCTGCTATTTTTGCTTCAATCATTTATAGTGACCCGGAACAATATTGTCAGTCCCCATGACAGTTCTGAACTGACAAATGCTACCACCACACGAATCAATTTCAGAGCGGCCGACTTACCCGAACTTGAACTTGCCAGAATCTTAGCGTTTACATTCAGTTTTGTATTTTAATTTATTATAAAAGTAGCAATTTATATGTACTTTACTTCGATTAATTGAAACTGGTTGTCTTATCTATAAACGGATACCAGTTAGTGGGTATAGCATCAATATTTAGAAAATTTCTGCCAAGTTACACCCACATGGTGGTCTGTACCTTCACCTCTGTGCACTATAATGTGCGCAGTTTTAATAGGCTCCTGAATTAGACCACTTGCGGCAATTTTTTAACGGTCTGTTTATCACCAGTTAAAATACTAGATATGATTTTTTATTGGCTAGTAACATGGTCATAAATTTTGAAGCCTCTTAAAATTAACGTTTGAATTACACAACCCTTTGATGGTGTCAGTTCTCTTTTGTCAAGTATCTTGTAGGTATAATTTTTTTTCACGTGCCACATGTTATTCAAACTATCAGACGTAAGCAGAGCTACCAACACAATTCAAATTTTAAAGTTTGCGTTGTTTTCGATCAAATGGTAGTTGTTATTATCAGTTATTAATGTCAATACGTCCCATACAAACTAATTACGCACTAAAATTAAATACAACCTAGCAAACAATCTAATCGCAATTACCTCACCGTTAACTACGATTACTTTGTAATTATTTCATGAGTAATTGTGTTTACAGTCGAATACGCCCAACTTTTACGCAGATCTATACTCAATAACAAATTCACCAAATGTCGCTTCTCTTTAAAACTTGATCGGATGAAAGCACGCAATGAATTCATTTTGAATTCAATCGTGTCTCGGAGATTTCATGACAACAGCTAGAAGAATTAAAACCATGAAAACGTGTTTCCATTCCAAGTCGATCAAAATATCAGAAATAGAACAACTTTGATAGGGGATGTCTTTTATTTGGATTACTATGACAAGAAATCGAAGTGAAAGGTCAGGAATGGCGCACACAAGAGTTCATGAAAAGGGGATAGCGCCGGATAAAAATAAGTTATTAGTAATAGTACTGTTGGTACAATTTTACGACAAACTGGAATTTTTACTTTTCCTTATCTTAGTATGGCGATAACGAGGAAAGTAAATATTAGGCAAGTAGCTAATGATTATCGCTGCATTTTGTTTTTGGTTTGCTGTTGTTTCTCACTTTCTCTTTCGTAAACCCTCTTGGTTATAGCAGCTTTACTCTGAAGCCCTTGTACATCCCCACAATGCAACTACAATCACCTGCAATGAGGGGAGTTATAAGATCGATAAACACAGAGCAATCCCCTTACGTAAATTTTCGACATTCTTTGACTTTCATTAGCATAATAACTTCGTTGTAGACTTAATTTTGATGCTACTTAAACACCTAAAATTAAAAAAATGCGGCGGTCAGTAGGCTTTACAAATCTGTTACATGTTGGCAACTCTGTTATCTATCGTTGTGATTATACAAAACTGTCATGAGCAGCATGTCAATGTCAACACACAGGCAGTGTTATTAACACCCATCCATTTTGAATGCCATCTTTATTTTAAAATGCGTTTAAACAAAAAATTTAAATATTACCCTACGCCAAAGTACTTTACATTGTATTTGATTTTGGTTGCTCTAATAATACTTTGAATTATGACGCATTATTTACATAACATTCTGTATATTTTCCTTATAAAAACGTTTCAAACTGCGTTCAATTTATGTGTTGCGTTTATAGCAGTTTGTCAAGATAACTGTGATTTTTATGTTTTATGCGATCAGAAAACGATTAGATCGAGTTTAAGAAAATCATATATTGAATGTATTATTTCTACAACATTGAAGATTCTAGATAAACTAAAAATTATAAATAACAATTGTAAAATGTTGCAGAACCTAACAGTTTTCACATGTTGGTAACTTGGAGTTTTAAATTTCTGAAGATCGTGTTAATGACATTTTCACAAATCAATTAATGTTTAACCTCAAATCTTAAAATGGCAAAAAATCTCCTTTTTATATATGGCTATTTTGAGTTCTAATTTTAACCACAAGCCTTTTTTTAAACTTCATACTTTACAAAATTGACAAATTGTACTAAGTTTATTAAATAAATTTTGTGTTTGTATGTTTTCAAATTAAGTTTATTCAACTAAAATTTTACTTTGTTTTTGTTTTTCCAAAAAAATCATTATATTGGTAAAATTTCTAAAAAGCTTAAAATACGTAAAATAGCTTAACATTGTTGACATTGTTAAAACTGTAAAAAAATAAAAATTCTGACATCAAATTCACAGCTAGGGCTATTAAAAATCTACAAAAGTTTTATACTTCTTTTCAATTCTATCACCTTATTTTGATTTTATTTACTTCTAGAAAAAACAGATTTGAGTATGCCATGAATATCTACCGTTTTTATTATGTCAAAAATCCAAATTTATCAAAATTTATCAAGAATAGCTGCACATCACAAAAATATTTCGATTAATTGATTGCGAGTTCAACAAAATTTCTCTTATTCTGATATGTTCTATAAGAAAAACGCTTTTTCGAGTTTGACATTTTAAAACCGTAATAAATAAGAATCACGTCACCAATGAAATCCATTAACGCTCAAGTGTTACCAACCTATTCCAGTTTCTAAAGCCTAATTGAACGAGATTTTTATTCGATTTTCTAGCACAAAAAGTTATCTAGTTATCTAGTCATCACACAAAATTGCAAGCAAAACTGTGTGCCATCTAATGTAATGGCGGCATAATAATGCAATTGTTTTGGAAGTATTAGTGCAAAATGTTTCTGACAATTAATCTGGACAGTTGAGCAAGAAAAGGAATTGAATGAAAAGAGCGTCTATTTTCGAACGCCGAGATCCAAACTTCTTGCAAAAGTTCACTATGTGCATCTTCCCTGGGCGGATGTGCATGAAGAGAAGAAATTTAGTGAAGCACCTTTCTACTTTTTCTAGTTCCCAAATATAATAGTTGTAGATGGGTGACCATACTACATCAACACGAGTGTGAGTCAATTAATAAACTTTGAATTTCGTAAACAGAATCCAGGGGTTTTATAGGCTGTAGCAACAGTAATTTCAAATGGTTTGTTAAAGTTATTAGCTATTTATTGGCAGTAAAAGCCCAGCTTTTTTTCAAAATTCTTGTTATAACGGGAGTCCACTGTATTTTCATTGCCTACTCGAGTCTCAAGTTTTTTATCTAACACTATATTTGAAATCTCTCCTTTAATTTTGAATTATAGCCCGTTCTTTGACTTTATAGCCCCTAAAAATTACCACCGGCAACTTCAGCAAACAGTTTAAATTTGGCTGCTTGCACCTGTCACTTGTCATCTTAAATTAGCTCAACAGTAACAAAATTTAGCGTCGCCACAGTAACGATCCGTGTTGTCTTGACAACCAACTTCATTGTTTAAACAAAGTTTCATAACAGCAATAAACATTTCAAGTCACTTTTAATTATCAATCAAGCCCTCTCTTCTTCATCGAATAAAAGCACTCTTTATTTCCACTTCCGTCATTTTATTACTCTTTCCCAGTTATTGCGGTTATTTTTTATAAAACAGTTTTGATTCTGTTCAGAACCACAGCCGGTTCTTCTTATCACTCAACCGCGATAACATTTGTCGTCAGGATAAATTATGTAGTATAAAGGAAGAAACCAAAAACATTATTACCTGCTATTACGGTGTCACGTAGATTGAATTTTTCACTGGTTTTGGGGAAATCTTTGAGTTTTCGATTGCTCAGTTTTAATTCACCACTTTGATTCGCATCGTCAAGAATTTTCTCTAACGATCGAGTCAGTTGGTTTTGAATATGCCCGTTTATATTTTGAACCAACATTGCCATGATGCATGGCAAAAACAGTCACGGGAAAACACTTTCTTTAAAGTTTTTAGAAACTTTTCACTGAGTTTTTCCTCTCACGACATCATGAGAGTTGAAAGCAAGGGCGAGGTATTTGTAGTTTGTTGGTTTATGTGACATAAAGAATAGAGGGCGCTGTAGGAGTAATGTCATTTTTACCGACAAACTAATGAAATATAAATAATAGATGGCTCTTGGGCTAAAATTCTATTTTTAATAAAACAATAGACGCGACTCCAAAAGTTACCAGAATCAAAACTCGGTGACCAGCCTTGCAGTTAGCTGTAACAAAAATAGTCTAAAATATAAAACTATTAATTCATTATTTTCTTATCTAAGTTTACGATTCCAGTAGATATATAGGCGTCATTTTTAAATCTAAAAAAAAATATCTCATGGATTTATATGTAAAGTGGTTTATTACAACCGCAGCAGTGGTGTCAAACTCACAGAAAACTAAGAACAAAATGTCGTAGTTACGTTAACATTAAAAAATTTAGTGGTATAAATGTCTGTATTTATGAAAAACTAGGAAATAAAAAATTGATAATTTCTTAAATACTTAAGTCATCGTACAATCAGGCTCGGAAAACTGCTTTTTGAAAATTATTTAGTTATAGCATATTTTATAGAATATTACATTGAAAATTGACACTGTTTTCAATTCAAAGTTGAATGACACACATCATTGATATTTTTATTTATTCCAATTAATACAATCAATTTTTTTCTATCCTTCCACTCCCTGGCATTTTTTTTCAAAATTGATTGATGTACATACATTTTTCTTTTCGAAGTTTAGAAAATTAAAACCGATGTTTAAGGAGACTTTAAGTAGACTCATTTACAGTTTAAGGTCAAACATTAATTGAGTTACAATATGCCATTGATGACATATAGCAGTTCTGTCAAACTTTCTCCATAACAATGTTACCAACGTGTAACAAAATCAAAAATCCATTAGATGCTATTTTTTGTTTAAATAAAAAGAATTACAAAATGTTGACAATATTAATAATATAAATCAAGATACTTCAACAAAGCTAATTTTTAATACTGTAAAATGTTTTTTTTTTAATTAAGACGTGTTTTTAAACACCGACACCAATTTTAAAAAGTTGTGTTATAAAAAACCTTTTGTTATATCTCAATTTTAAGTACACTTCATTTAGAACCTATAAAAGGTGCCACGATTAGCGGCATAAGGTGTATATGAGAGCTCAGTGTAGGTATGTACATTTTTAGGGATATGAACGAATGTTGGTATTAAATTTAAACAGTAAGGGGCCCGTCAAAATTGATTTGTTTATATATATTCTCAATATCCAAACTAGTCTAAAAAATATGTCTCATTTGATGGAAATAATTTAGTAAATAAACTTTTCCTGTCTGCTAAAATTTTTGTTCAATGGCTGTCAACTGTCTACAAAACAATGCGTGCAACCCACAAGTTGTAATATCCCTATCCGGTACATCCCGATACATAAGTGTGGTTAAATCTCGCGTACAGTTTCATAATTTAGTCGAGTTTTAACACTTGGACGTCAGGTTCAAAATAAAGTATTACTATTATATTTTTTTCAGTTGTTTATTTTTTTATAAAACTAGCTAACAGATTAAAATAGCTGTATTTTCTTGACATCTCTCGGCTTAAAAAATGTCTTTTAGTCCTGCTTTGGGGGATTAAAGTAGTACATAATTTAACAGACGTGCAAAAGTTTTTTAACCATGTTATAAAAAGTAGTGGTAGACCTTGCACTTTTTCACTCGTTGGTGACACTGTTATCTATCTATAAAGCATGAAGAATATGTCAAGCACGTCGCTACTATAAGACGTTAAAAAATGGCTTTTAAACAACAAAAGCAGAACTACCAATACTTTCCCGATTACAAAATATATTTACATGTAATTTTTGTGGACCACATGGTACAAATGAAAGAAGTCCCTGAAAACGAGCCGCTCCTGATAAAAATTTAAAAGAATTCAAATCCATTATTTCAAAATAAAAAATAAACTTTTCAAATTATTTGAGAAACACTTAGAATTACGTTTTGGGATATCTACATAGTAGGTACAATTGCGAACGATAAATTTTAGATTCATAATAAGTTTTACTCCTTTTTTATGAGCATAGAAAATTTTAAAATTCGAAAGTGACCTTCTGTCAGTTTAAGTACAACTGATGTTTGAAATTTACAACTAACTACAGTGCGTTTACCAACATGTAAAAAGAAATCAAAGCCTACCAAACGTCCTTTTTTCAAATTTACGTTAATATCCATTTTTTTCTCTATTCCTCTCTAGAAAAAGGTGTAAATAAATACTGGTTCAAATAAATTATGATTTTCTTGATTTACACTGATTATCTCGTAACTTGTATTCCACCAAACATAGAACTTCTTTTCGGAACTAAGAAGTCAGTAAATAAATTCTCGCATGCGTCCTTGACCAAAATCAGTCTCAAAAATTTTTAAGATAGGTAATGTGATTAGTTACTTTATGAATCCTTATCGAAGCCCAAGTAAAGATGCTCAAGGGGATTGTCTTTATTGAATTATGCACGTAAGAACAAGTTATATAAAAGCAGTTGGTTCAATCCGGAAGGAAGTCGCGGCCGACGTGTCTTCTGACTTGAATGTGTCCTCTAACGTCTAAATTACTTTTGAATCATCGTTGTTTGAGGTAAGTAACTAAAAAAAGACATTGTTTTACAATTGTTCACAATTAAATAAAAAGTTAGTTAGTTTTAATAGATCCTTTTCATACTATTTTATTGATTAAAATTTACTTTAAAGTAACAAACAAGGTTCGCCCCTTCATATTTGCTTCATTAATGTTAAATATATAGTACTTTTTCTAAGTTGTTATTGTAAAAAAGCTATTAACGTACTTATTTTGAATGCATTAATAGACCATTACCAAACCCAAAATATAGGATTTTTTTTTGGTTGGTAACTCACATTGTGTGAAATGTCAGTGTGACTTTAAGGTTACTGTTTCAAACCAAATTTTTATCGACAGTAAATTAACTGTGACATTTTTTAATCTACCATATTTCTAGCAGAATACAGAAATTTTTCTGAATTTATCTTAAAACATAAATTTTGCAATTTCTCTTGGAAAAAATGACTGGTATGTTTAGTTATTTGATTTAAATTTAAATGCCGACTTTAAAAAAAAGTTCAAATAACTGTCACAAAAATCTCTAAATTATGTTTGATTTTATTTAAGAGAAATAGATTTAATATTCAAAGTAAAAAAAATAGCATATAAAACTTACAAACACTCGTCGCTTATAAGCACTCCTGCCTTCGACAGTCGTGCTGCAAACTTAAACTAGCATTTTAATATAAGTTTAATAAAACTGTAAATGTTTGATTTCTTTAGAATCCGACCATGTCAGTGATGGGCGAGCACACCTTCATCGCTTGGGCGGCCCAGCGCTCAGGTTACGGTGGCAACCTAACCGTCGTCGACAAAGTACCCCCAGACATGCTCCATCTCGTCGATGCCTACTGGTACCAGTTCCCCCCCATGAATCCCCTTTGGCACGGCATCCTCGGTTTCGTAATCGGAATCCTAGGCTTCGTGTCTATAGTCGGCAATGGCATGGTCATCTACATTTTCTCTTCCACTAAACCTCTTCGCACACCGTCCAATCTTCTCGTCGTCAATCTTGCTTTCTCCGACTTCTTCATGATGACAGCAATGTCCCCAGCTATGGTCATCAACTGCTATCACGAAACTTGGGTGCTTGGTCCTCTCATGTGTGAACTATACGGAATGGCTGGGTCGCTTTTCGGGTGCGCTTCCATTTGGACGATGACTTTTATCGCCTTGGACCGATACAACGTCATCGTGAAAGGGTTGAGTGCACAACCTTTGACGAAGAAGGGAGCGATGTTGAGGATACTTATTATTTGGGTGTTTTCGTTGGCGTGGACATTAGCGCCGTTCTTTGGATGGAATAGATATGTTCCAGAAGGTAATATGACGGCTTGCGGAACAGACTATCTGACTAAGGATTGGGTCAGCAGGAGTTACATTTTGATTTACGCGATTTGGGTTTATTTCTTACCGCTACTGACCATAATCTACTCCTACTGGTTTATAGTGCAGGTATAAATCTTAACTATCTTAGCCGTTGGAATATTAAATCCAACGTGTTTTAGGCTGTAGCCGCCCACGAAAAATCCATGCGAGAACAAGCAAAGAAGATGAACGTCGCATCTTTACGATCATCGGAAGCAGCTCAGACTAGTGCCGAATGCAAACTGGCCAAAATTGCTCTAATGACTATTACTCTATGGTTCTGTGCTTGGACTCCATATCTGATTACGAACTTCACTGGTATCTTTGAAGGTGCCAAGCTTAGTCCTTTGTCTACTATTTGGTGCTCGCTTTTTGCTAAAGCGAATGCGGTGTACAACCCGATAGTCTATGGAATCAGGTAACAAGGAAAAAAACCCGAAGGGGTCAGTTTCCCTATTTCCCATGAACTAAGATTTTTAGAGATAACGTATAATTTTATTTTTAGTCACCCTAAGTACAGGCAAGCTCTTCAGAAGAAGTTTCCATCTCTGGTCTGTGCCGCCGAGAGCGACGATACTACATCAACGGCTTCCGGAGTAACGAACGTTACCACCGACGAAAAGCCGGCATCGGCTTAACTTAAGACGAATGGCTTCAGATTATTGTAAATCCGAATAAATAAATTAGAAGAGATTCTTGTATTTATCTAAACTTTCCACAATTTGTTGCTTAACGACCATCAACTGAATTCTCTGATTATTTCAAGTCTATAAAGTGAAAAATAAAAAGTGTGGTGTTGGAACTGCAATTGGTAGTACAGGAATTTTGATTTTCTCTTCTAAAATTAGCCATGAATGGGATTAATTCCATACCGACTGTGAAAAAACATTTTTTGTACTCATTGTATAGAAAGAGATTTTTTCCGCTTAATCCCGATGCACGGAAAAACGATTTTCCCGCACCCCGGTGTTTTTTAGTTTCCGCTAGCGGTAAGGTATATTTGATTTGATTTGATTTGACAAAATTGATTATGAGCTTCTCTGACTTTTTTTTAAACACAATTATTCCACATAATGTTAAGTTATTCCGTCTCTGGAACATCCATTCTATTCCGAACATAAAGAAAATAGCTGAGTTACAAAATCAAGTTAACTTTCTTAATTGTGCCTAAAAAAAGGTTTCTGCGTTTCTGCAAATGCTAAAAATTCTTTTTGTACTCATTGTACGGAAAAAGAATTTTTCCGCTTAATCCCGATGCACGGAAAAATGGTTTTCCCGCACCTCGGTGTTTTTTAGTTTCCGTTAGCGGCAAGCGATATTTGCGTTATACGGTTGGTGTTGCGACTTTTTGACGACACCAGTCAATAAATTTTTTATTTCGATATTCGTTACAAAAAATATTGTACCTACCTAACTCTTTCGGAAAGAAAAGAACTCCTTACAGTCGTGCTGCAAAGAAAGTGCTCATACGGGAAAATTAAGTTTTTGAACTCGCTAGGTAAAGAACTTTAAAAATAGTAATTTGCACTGTAAATGTCTAAACTTCTAACTAACTAAAGTTTTGATTGTGGTGTTCTAGTTTGCTAAATTCTATGCTAGTGGTGCAAAAACTGAACAAAATTGAACCAAAAAATAGAAAATAAAAATCAATAAAATAAAATTTCTCTTATAGAATTTGATGCCACAAAACTTCCTATTTCCTGTGTTTTGGCGAGGTGTTGGAAAACGTTTTGTGTGTGAAGAAGTTAATAGAATAGGTGTGTTCTGACCGTTAGCACGATATAACAGACATGGTGGACCATGGCTCTTCTCGAATTATTAGTTCTAGGGTGTTCTCCGACAGAGTTTGTTAAAGTGATTTGTGACTTCAATCATCAAAGTCTTTTTTAAAGCATTTAAATTGTTTTTGTACCACTTTTAACAATCGCGCAGTGTATTTCTATATTCTATATTTAGGTATAGAATATAGAATAGGTCAAAAAAAATACTCAGTGACAGAAACAAGAAGCTCAACTTCATTTTAACCGAAACGTCGTTATATGGTTTAACAATTAAGTATTTTATTTGGCTCATCAAAGATAAAGCTAGGGCTCAGCTGTCAAAAAAAAATGTTTTCAAGCTTAATGAACTAAACGCTCCAGATGACCAATTCTATTCTACACTAATAAGTTACAAAAAAGTGGACACTCCAGGTTTTTTATGATGTTGTTATTTATTGTTTATAAAGACAAATTTCAACGCTGGTGGCTATAACTTGTGTCCTGTGACTTATGATTTATAGTATTTCTCAATTTGTTTTCTAACTAGTCTTAAAATTGTTGCTTCCTCCCTCCAAAAATAAGTGTTCGATTATGATGTTCGTCCTTTTTTTATGCACAAGGGTGATTACTATACTATATACCTAGTCATAAAACAAAAGACGAACAACTTAAATTTTTGGGTGACAAGTTGTAACACATGCCAAAATTCACCAAAATTTATTGATTTATTACCGTTTGAGAGATAATAATTAATTAGTGAAAAATGAGTGATACGAAGCTAGAGCACCTAGAGCTTTACCGCATGTAAAAAACAAGCCAAGGTGGCAGTTATAAGTACTAGTACTTTTTGTGTGAAATTTTGTGACTAATTTGAAGTTATAAAGTCTAAAATAATCTCTTCAATATGTAGTCTACTACCATGACAAAATACACGTTGGTTACGCAAAAATTGCATCTGCGCTGACCGGCACTTTGACTTCTAAAATTAGCAAATTTGTAAATTTGGTCTAAACTAAAATAATGTATCGTATCCACAGATTTCTGTGATTTTAAAAGTTAACGTATATTTTTATTTCAAAAGGAGTTCTCTCCTTGATCAGTGACGCCGAGGGAGACACTACATCACTACATCTTTTGAAGTAAGCCTTCATCGGTTTAACTCAGTATGAATTGCTGCAGATTACTGAAAATCCGAACAAATAAATTAGAAACGACTCTTGTATCTAGGTAAATTTTCCACAATGTGCTCCTTAATGGCAGTAATCATCTCCGAAGTAGAGTTACCACCACCGAGATCTGGCGTATGAATTTTGAAAGTACTTAAAGTGTGGTGGATCGCATCACTGATTAACTGAGCGTGATGAATTTTCCCTAGATGACGTAGTAAGTTAACAGAAGCATTCAACATAGCCACTGGATTCGCGATGTTTTTACCTGAAAAGACCCTTTTGAAAAGTGCTAAGAACTAAGCCAGTCGATGTCAAAAATCCTAGAAAAACGAAAAACTCTACATCGACTGACTTCGGTTAAAACTACCAGCCACTGCCTCTCCCGTGTGCCTCGTAGCTGTCTCGAAAACAGCAAAATCTTCGCTGTAGTTGATTCCCGAGAAAAGTCCGGGACCTCCAGATAAACCACAGATGATATTAGATGCCACGTTGCCATACAAATTTGGCATTAAGAGAACGTCGAAGTGGTGTGGATGTTTCACCAGTTTTTGGCAACATCGGTCGATGTAGATATCTTCAATCTGTAAATCCTTGTAACCTTGTGACACGTCTTTGATGGTTTTGAGAAACATGCCGTCTGAGAGTTCACTAGAAAAGATAAGAAGTGTCAAAAAAAAGTGGATTCTTTAGTTGTTACGTACAGCTGTTTACTTTTGTGGACCACGGTGACTTTCCTCCTTCCATGCTTCCTCGCGTGCTCGAATGCGAATTGCGCCAATCTGTGGGTGTTTTCTCTCGTGATAATCTTCAAACTTTCAACCACTCCTTTGACACTCTCATGTTCTAACAGAGCGTATTCTCCTTCTGTATTCTGTCGGATAATGATTAAATCCAAGTTAGGATACTTCGCTCTGACGTTTTTATACGACTTGTAGTGGATAACATACACAAAGAGATCCAGCTCATTTCTTATCATCACATTGGGGGCTATAAATCCATCTTCTTCTAGAACGTTCTTCAGATTGCCTTTTATAGCGATTCGGTTTCGTCGTATCGAAGTTATAGCATCTTTCACTAATGTTTCTCCAGAGCCTTCAATAACTTCAAAGTCGATAGGCGCATGAGCCACAGAGAAAACTTCTTTAATGTGTTGGGTCATTTCGGGACCTAGTCCAGCTCCTGGGAGCATGGTCACTAAATGACATCCGCCATAAAGTGACGCGGGGAAAGATTCGAGTTTGACTTTAGATGGAGTTTTATGAATGGGGGCTGTTATGACTTCCGAATGAACTTGTCGGAGATGAAAAAGACGTGGAAACAAACGCGAAGCCATTTCGGAACTGATTGATAAGAATAATGAACTTCGACTTTTGATAGTGTCGTAGTTTCATGATAAAATTTATTCATATACACATTTTTTACATCAAGTCTACAACGTAGCGTATGTATATAGTCTTCACTGTCGCCACCACAACTCAGTTTCTCTAACTTAATATCAACTTTTCAGAGGTAATAAATTAACCACGACCGATGCCGATAATGAAGACCTCTAATAAAATACATAATATTATCAAAATAACTAAATAGTTAAATCACATCGGTTATAAAGAAAGATAATTGTAAGGCCTACTACTTGGGATTAGTATTTGCAGTAGGCAAGTAGTGTTGGCTATGTGTAGGAGGAGGTCCATTATGAAGAGTCTGTGACGATGTGGGGACATTCGGGGTGAAGCTTGGGGGCCCCATGGGGCCAAGACTGTGAAGTCTAAAACAAAACGAAGGAAGGTGGTCAAGCAGACTTTGAAAATTTAAATTTTTTTATTATTAAAGTCTTTTTAACAAGTTAAACATTAGTCGAGTAGCCACATCGAATAAGAAGTTTCGTGTATGACCTTGATTCGCGGAAACAAAAATAGAAATGAAGTTGTTATCAAAAAAATTCTGTCAAAAATTTAGCAGTTTTTTACATTTAAATTCCCAAATTTCGGTTGATTTTTATTTTAATTGTTCCATTTTTGTTCTGTGAGCGGTAAACCTTTGCGTCGCCGACAATCAAAATTAATTTTTTCAAAAGAATATTTTTTAAACCTTGGGAATGAAAGTGTACACTACGCGCTTCAAACGGAAAAACAAACTTGAAATAAATACCGAACGATTATTGAGCAGTGAGATGTCGATAAATTTTTGATGCGGTAGTAAAAAATTTGTTACATATTGAGAACATTAAATATGACCGAGATCTTTTATTACAAGACCCAAAATATGTCAAATACATTTCATTACTTTAATACGTACATAGAATAGTAGATTATATAATGAGAGACTAAAGTACATCATATATTGCCGCGAGTGGAGAATTCAAGGGATTTAAGCACTTTAGTCTCGCGGTATCTACGCCATTTTTTGCAATTCTGGAACATTACCACCAGGGATATCAGCAGTGATAAAATTGTGAACGTTTCTAAAAATTTTATATATGTGAGGGTGTCATGAAATGTTTCATAGTTACGGTGTCAACAAGCCCAGCCATTTTGCAAAAAGTCCAAAAATGAGTGCACAGTGTGAAGAATTTAACTTGAAAAAACTGCTGAGGATGCAGTGGAAGACTTAGTGTCTTCAAAATCTCGTCAACTTTACAAGCAACATTATGAAACATTTTTAAAATGGAAAAAAAGTGACAAATTTCAACGAAGACGCTTTTCTGGTATTTTTCAACGAAAAGGTACAAAAAGTTGCTGCTTCTACGATTTGGGCCCACTATTCAATGTTTAACGTACAACTAAGATTGATATAAGTAAATTTCACAAATTAATGACTCTTCTGAAAAGGAAAAATGTTGGGTACAAACCAAAAAAGTCAAAGATACTAACTGCAGAGCCGGTAGATGATAGGTTTCTCATGGAAGCTTCGGATGACACATTTTTAATGGTAAAAGTGAGTCTTTCCAAGAACATTTTGCTTTCTGTTTTTAGTAAAACAGTATGAGTAGCACTCATATTGGGTGTAGCAGGAGCTTACAGGGGAATTGAATTAGTCGAATTGTCAATTAATGATGTAACGACTTAGGGTACATGCCTCTTGTTAATATTAAAGCTACCAAAAACAGGATAGAGAGGAACTTCGTCGTAAAAGATTCATATAAAACTGCAGTCAGTTATACAAAAATCTGCAAAAAATATATGGCATTAAGAAAAGCCAAAACTCCCCATTCAAGTTCATTACGATAACAACCAATGTACAGTGCAACCTATAGGAAAGAATGTATTTGGAAAACTGCCTCAGGAAGTTGTAGTTTTTAAATCTACTAGATGCGCCATTATATGCAGGAATTGATGGCGAAGAACCTCTGCATCTCTACTAGCTGATTCGGATGCGACTGTAGATATTTTAAAACGACATGGGGGATGGAAGTCGGCACTGTTGCTGAAGGCTACGTGGACAACTCCCTGAATAGCAAGAAAATTATTGCCCAGAAGATTTTTGAGGTTGACCAAACATCGAGCCCTGATACATCAACCTCAGGACTCTCTTAACGGTCTGCTGAATCATCTTCTGGAATTCCATGAAAATATGAAATATTTATTTATGAAAATAATCGACCATTATTTGTTAATTGCAGTAAAATTATTATTAATATGTATCAAAAGTTATAATAAAAATTTGCCAAGTTTGACATGTGAATCTATCAATAAATTTTCTAAGGAGTTCAATTTATATTTGTTCCCTAGGGAACCAAGACTCACTCACTCACTCACTCACTCTAGAATTTATTCGTTCAAAAATGCGAATGTAAGTCAACATTTTTTGAATAATCGTGTTCATAACGTGCGCCGCGCCCAGTAATTCATGCGCCGCTCAGGCCAAAATAAAATCTGTCTTTTCCTTAATACTCGAGCAAATTAATGATATTAATTATTATTATTCATATTATTTAATATTTGTTTAGTATTTTCTAAAACCTTCTCGCTTTGTTTTTTCGTTTGAAGCACATAATGCACACTTTCATACCCGAGATTAAATTTAAACCGTAAACGTAAACTTATAATCTTTTTTATTGCAATTTTGACTAGATTTTTCTCCATCATTTTTTTTGGAAAAAAAAACCTACTTATGCTCTCTCGAGGTTCGAGGTCACGCGCGGAATCTCTCATTCGATGTGGCTACTCAATTGGTATGCAAAGATATTCCCTTTTCCGCTCTCTTTACCTTCTATCATCATGTCCTGGCGGTACCATAAAAGGCCCCATCCCCGGACCCGGCGGCAAACCTCCCATATTCCCCGGCATCATAGGTAAAGGTCCATAGTGCATTCCCGGCGGCGGTACCATCCCCGGCTGCATCATCGACGTAGGAGGTGGCGGGAGTCCATTATAAGTGGATTGTTGTGGAGGCGGAACCATTGAATTCAGTCCCGGTGGTCCCGGTGGTGGGAGCTGCCCCATATGATTAAAATTATAAGGCATCTTTGGAGTGAACTGTGGTTCTCGCATTAACGTGTGGTACAAACTAAGAGCTTCAACTAGATCCGCACTCAACTGTGTTAATTGGGCATGTTTTCTATCAACTCTTTCGAGCTCAGAATCAATCAGAGGTCCCATTCCGTTGACTTCTCGTTCTAGTTTTAACATTTCTGCGGTGTCTGTTTCGGGGTTGGTAGGATCGGCTTCGTGGAGTAAGTGAAGGAGACGGTCAATCTTTTCCTCGTTGATTTCTATGTTTTCGGGTTCTTTGTCACAGGCTTTGACATCGACGGTTTCTTTGAATTGGACGATTTTTTTGGCTTTCTCATACACTGGAAATTGATTTTTCCCATAAATGTTTCGTGGTAATATAACCACAGACTTACAGAATTTCTCCGGTTCCACATCCAAGTCCTTGGTAACAAAATTTGACGGAAACAGGCCCTCACCCCTCTGGTTGCTGCCTTTCCACCAGTTAGGATCAGAGTCGTCTATCACAAAAACTAAAACACAACGAAAATGCATATAAACCAGACTTTTCTTTAACTAATAAAGTTAACTCACTTATCTCTCCCGAACGAAACGTTAGCTCGTTGTCTTCCGCAGCTTCAAAATCGTATAAAGCCCTGACTTTTTTTGGCTCTTTTGGGGGTGTTGAAGTGGTTACATTATTGGTTAAAGATAAATTTGTTGATGGGTAAAGACTACTAGTTGCGCCAGAAGTCGACCTCGGAGACGATGTGGTCTCTTTCAAAGACAATTCTATCGCTTTGAGGATTTGGTTTTCTTCCTCTTGGGATTCAACGACGTTTGGGTCTTTGTTCAAAGATACTGGCTTTTTCGTAGGCTGGAAAAGGGTGCGAGACTTGTAAAGTTTTTAAAAACGGAAACTTGCTTCACGAAAAAGAAAAGTTACGTGTGTATTATATACAGTTTTTTTAAATGTAGAACAAAATCTTTGATCTCACTTATATTTGGGAAATTTCGAAGATGCTTTCGAATTCTACAACTTGTGCCTCGCTTGAGACGAAAATATTTTTATACTTCTCACAATTTTCAATAGCATTTTGGATATTTATTTTTAAATTCTTACGATTTTTAGGGTATTCCCAAGTTTATAATATTTTGAAGTAATCAATGTTTGTTATTTACATATAGGTGAATTTATTCGTATCGTTCCATTCCATAAAAAATGTATTTATTATTGCAACTTCCTAGTACCATCTCCGTTGTATGATTGGTACCTCTGGTCAACTCTTTTATTTCACATTTAATTTATTAAAAAAAAATAACATACAGTTTTCACGTTGATAACACTGGTCTGTTTTATCTAGCAAGCTGTGTACGGCTTTGTGGAAGTGAGTTTTTCCCTTAAATTGACTTCACTTCCCTGTGCAAATCAGTTTTAAAATGTCAATACTTTTGAGGCTATAGCCTATTCCCCTAATTCCGTAAAGACAAACTTACACCACTCAATTTTGACAAATTTACATTAAGAAGTGGTTGGATAGAAATGAATTTGTTAGTACACACGAGTGGCAGAAGTTTGTCTTTATCGGATTTTGGGGAACAATCTGTCATCTGTCACTTCAAGAGATGACGGAATGTTGTTTTTTTATGTTTGTTGAAAATTAAACTAAAAGTCAAAAAATTGGAGTTCAAAACAACCGAGCAAAGTTGCCAACCTACAAGGCAGAAAGTACTAGTAAAAGCAGTTGCTAACCTTAATTTTTATCGAACGGACTGATACAACTGAATTCACTTATAGAATTTTATCCAATAGTAAACCTTACGTTCTTACAATGTTGGTAGCACTGTTATCTATTAATTTTAACATCTATTAACTGTCACGAGACATGCCAATCATGACATCATTGCATAGCAATCAATGTTTAACCTTAAATAAACTGTCAAAGATGGGCTCTAAGACAGATAGAATTACCAATATATATAACATTCCAAATCTTGCTTGCACAATAAATTACTTAAGACAAATAGAATGATTGGCAACAATTGTAATAATCAAAATCACTAACCAAAACATATGGGAAGTAGCTAATTTAAAACCACAGATGTAATTAAAATTATTAAAATTTTGTAATGACAAACATATGGTCAACATTATTCTCATCCATCATATTGTTAAATTAACAATAAAAAGAATAAATAACACAAAATACGTCTGTGACTACTAAAAACTCACCATATCTGAAGAGAAATCAATTCCACTAGTTTTCAACTTGTTATACAATGCTGGAATAAGGCTTAATTGTGGATCATTCTTAAACTCATTCTCAGCCCATCGCTTTAATCCGTCCCTTAATTTCTTCGAGACCGTCGCGTGCACTTTTGACTGTAGTTTAATAAAATCATTCTCGAATTCTCTTGATGCCACTTCAATATGAAACAACTTTCCACTATTTTTAACACACGCATCTAACAACTAATAAATGAAATTACAAAATGGAATAATGAGACACTATAACCTTACTGTAACAGCTTGAACAGCGATATGTGGATCTAGACTATACAGCCTTTTCACGATAGCCCTCAGGTATGCCCTAGCTTCTTCTGATGACTTGCCAGCTTTATCACAAATTGCTATAATCTCATCCCACTTTTCCTCGGTGTTGTTCTCGTTTGTTGCCTTTTCTACGCATGAAATAGTTACATGACTCATTACAGATAATGGGGAGGTCATTGACAATCAATGAGAATCGCGATTTCACTTCGAAATTACGATAAAAAGTTACAATGACTCACCTACTTCTTCTGTGACTGTCCCGTCGGTGGAAGTACCGAAAAGTCCCATTATTGTTTATTTCTATAATTTCTATGTAACACCGATCACTCAGTTAACATATTTGAACAAGAACTATTGTTGAAGTCGTCGGTTTTTTGATAAGAAGGAAAATGTCATTTCAAACATAAATTTTGACGTTTCGGATTTCCAAGGATATTTGTGATTGACATTTGACAGAAACGTCACATCTGCGTCATCAAAATTTATTAACTTGCACAATCTGAATTAATAACAGTTTAAATACTCAAGTTTTAACGGGAACAGTAACGTTCACTGTACATAAATAACTAAACTTTGTCCGAATTCACAGATAATATTGTTTACCATAGATGATAACACATGGATTTTAGACAAAGAGGGGAGACTACGCAAGTTGGCGTTGTTTACAGTGATAGCAGCGCCACTTGTGGATGGTAGTAAAATTTGTTTAGTCATTTAAAGCAGTAATCGTAGTAGACGAGTAATCTGTGGACATCAATCCCAGAAGGTTTTTTTCATTATGTAAAATTACTGATTTGGGCCTTACTTACTTGGTGTTTACAACACTTTGCAAAAGCACTTGCTAACCCACAGACCAAAAACTGACAGAAACTTGCTGACGTGCGCGTGAAACAAGAGAATGATTTTAAACTTTTGTTTTAAGACGCAGCTTAGCTTCACTTCTCGAAAGACGAGGAAGTAACTTAAGTCAAAGACTAAAAATATATAAAGATAAACTTACACCACCCAATCTAAAAAAAAATACACTAGAGAGACGAATCGAAATGAATTTTAGTATAGGACAAAATTTAGATAATTTAGATAAGGTCAGGAATTTCTAAGTTGAAGCAATAACAATGTCAGATTTTTTAGTTTAGTTCAAAAATTAACTGGTGTAAGTCTGTCTTTACGGTGTTTGGGGAATAATTTGTCATTCTGTCAAGCGTGGGGTTATGTTGTTTTTTACTCTACTGAATATTAATTAAAAGTCAAATAAAATTCAAAACAGCTAAACGGCTGCTAACTTAGAAAGAAACTAGTAGGAAATCAACATAACTACCAACCAGACAATAGGAAGTAGCAGTACCAACAATTTTTTTTATTGACGGGGCGAATACAAATAAATTCACTTACATAAGTGAAGTATTTATCTACCATAAATAAAAGATTTTTTTTAGCAAAAATGGATTTGACATCAGTGTTCACTGAGGGTGTTTTTTTTTAGATTTAATCAATAACTATCATTATCACAGTTACCTTTAAAGTCTTTGACTTATGTCAACGATAAATACGCATATCTTTGGTTTATTGGTCAACAAGAAATATTGTTCTACCAATAGAGATTATACATTTTGAGAACTGCTGACTGCTGATTCGTTTTGCGCATGCGCGTTAGTACGTTTTAATTTCACAAAGGAAGCGTCGTTTAATTGCGTTCTCGTTCTCCTGTCGTCCATTTTGAATTGTAGCTTGGTGACGCTTCGTGCTCCAGCGCCAAAAATCTCTTTTTCTTCCTTCACCTCGTCAATTAAGCTAAGGTAAGCCAGAAAATACTAAATTTTTTCAAGACGCCGTTGAAAGTCTGCTTAAATTCTTATTTATTCGGACATTTGTTTACCCAAAGTTCGATCTCCTACGCTGCCGTGCCGGTCACCGGCAACGCGTCGTCCATTTTCCTCCAAAATTGTGATATTTTCCTTGTTTTTAGAGTGAAATGGCAGATTCCAATCCTTCAGAACAAGAATCCGGTAATGCACCTCAACAACAACAACCCCCAACTCGTGGGGGCGGGATGGGTTTTCGTGGTAGGGGTGGCCCCGGTGGTCGTGGAGGCCCCAGAGGACGTGGTGGTTTCATGCGTGGAAGGTTAGTGATTAAAATTTTATTTGAGGGTGGTTTATAATTAGTGTTGCAGAGGTGGCCCAGGAGGTCCTCCAGGTCGTGGAGGCCCCATGATGAGAGGACGTGGTGGCCCTCGAGGGGCGCCAAGAGGTAGATTTCCACCTGGGGGGCCAGGTGAATACTTCGGTAATGATCGTCTAACCTAGAAAATTCTACTTTCATTGAAGAGAATGTTTAGGTGGACCTCCTGGCGGTCCCGGCGGAGATGCTCAAGGTCCACGAGGACCACCTGGAGGACCTCGTCCCCCGATGGGACGTGGGGGTCCTGGAGGTTTCCGTGGTAGAGGTATGGGAGCTCCTAAAGGTCCAGGAGTTCGTGGAATGGGGCGTGGGTCAGGTATGGCTCCACGAGGTCGTGGATTCGGCGGACCTAGAGGTGGAGGTGGCCGTGGTGGGTTCTTAGGACAAAAGAGAACACCCGGACAGTTTGGACAAGGCGGTGGACCAGGACCGAAAAGACCACGCTTTGAGAATGGAGGACCACAAAATGGATTTGGACAGAAGTAAGCTTGGAGTTTTTTTGTTTCATAAGAGAAAGCTGAAATTTAAATAGTCGGACATTGTTTAAAAGTATGAGCACAATAGTAAACCAAAATGTTTTTTTTTTTTGTAGTCGGCCGCAAGGCTATGGGGGCAGCGGTGGCGCTACAGGCTACCAACAACAGTCATACAATTCACAGTCATATGGCCAAGGCCAGGGTTCATATGGACAACAAGGAACTTCCGGATATGGTAGTGGTGGTGGTGGTGGTGGCGGTGGTTATGGCAGTTCAGGACAATATGATGGTACGAGTTATGCGACTACATATCAGACAGGTAGATGGATATGACAGGTAGAGCAAGTTGCAGTGACACAAAAAAATAATTTTGAAAAAAAGTGTCACTTCTGTCTTATATCAATTTTTATAAAAAAATTAATTTCTCTCGCTGTTACTGGAGGCTATGATGAGGGTAATGACATAAAGATAACCACTTTGCAAATTTTCAATAGCAAGTGGTTATCTGTTCGCATCTTAGAAATAATTTGCTTAAAATACGTTTCCAATAGGCAATTCTGACAACTACGGGTCATCAGGCTACAGCAGTGGGGGTGGTTCGGGAGCCGGCGGCGGTTACAGCAGCCAACAAGGAGGCTACGAAGACCGAAGTGGGGGATATGGTGCTTCTGGGGGCTATGGTAAGTACACCCAAATTTTCGCTGAGAATTTCCCTGGAACCTGAAATAATTTTGATTTTTTTCTCAATTTAGAAAAGAAAAGTGCAAAAATATTTATTTGAGTGGCTGTGTGGAAAGCCACATTGCAGCTATTGATTTTTCATAAACAAGGTCAAAAGAAACATGTGGAACAGACAAATTTAATTACAAATAATTGATAATTGATATTTTCGTTGCTTGAATGTGATAACTGTTACCAAAACTTTGAAAATAAATTTTTGAGCAGCTTTGTTTGCAACATTCATTGTAGGAACAAGGTCTTAATATTAAAGGAAATCAAAATCAATGAATTTAAACAATAAAAGAAAACACAAGATCGATTATGTGTCTAAAAGAAAGCTGCCCCACATTTAACTTGAAAAATTGATATTTATGATAATGTTGTAAACACAAGTCGATTATGTGTCTCAGACCAAAGGAAAGTTTTGCACATTGATCATTCATTTAAACAGGCTTATTACATTATGTGCTTGAAAAAAGGAAAAAAAAAACTTTGATTTTTGTATGTGTGCAAATCTCGGCCTGGTTATGCTTCATAACCTCTTGAGATGCCCTTGACGGTGATAATTAATATGGATTTTGCATCTCCATGTTTACAGGTTCAACAAACCAGGCTAGACGGTTCTAAAAAAGCCATCGTGTCTCATTCTAGTATTTTATCAGTGTAATTGTCTTATAATTAAGCTAGTGTGAATTAATGACTCATATTTTTTATATCTTGTAGTAAATGTTTAGTTAATAAGTTTTTATCAGTATGTTTGAAGATTTTTTTGTTTATTGGAATCATTTTTAATTTTGCAAAATCACGTAAAACAAAGATCTCGTCAAATTGACTCTAACAGTTGTGGACTTTAGTGAAAGGGAAAAAATTGTAGTTCTTGAAACAATGTATTGATGTGCATATACACATAGTGTTGTAGTTCCAGTTCGGAAAAACGGACAAATTTTCGAACAAATTTGTGTTGGACATGGAAAAAAGACCATGATTTTTAAATCTCATCCACTTGTACATTGAACGAAGGCATTCAATAATAAAATTGTTTATTAAGACATTTCTGTGCAAATTTCTTATCCCATTATGACAAAGTCACAGTGACTGAAAACCGAAAGCTCTCTTTAAGTAAGTATGACCTACTAAATACAACAAACTATTGTAGGTTTCATTTCCTTTCAAAAATGTAACAGCTGCTTATTTTTGCATGTACAAATCAATTGAAAAATACAGACACTTCAGGAGAACTTTTTTTCGTTGTATAATCATGATTTGAATTTACAGCTGTAAAAACCTCACAAAAGAGGTTCACTTATATTTATGAATTTGGTCGAGTGCCAAAATTATTGAACAAGACTAAATAGAAGAGTTATTTGTTCCCGTGTCCACAATTGTGGTGCAAAGATTTAGTCCAAAAATTGGCTGCAATTTAATCTAATAGCAATAACGGACACGTTTTAGGTAATGTATTGAAATTAAATAGTTTCCTTTCTGTAATAGAACTTTGAGCCTTTTTTTATTCATCTTGATTAGTGCATTGGACTATAAACAGAACGAGAACAGAAAAAAATCACCAATTATGAAATATAAAGTACATTAGTGAAACTTATGTAATTAAGTGCACTCACAAGCTCATACTTCTTGTAGTTAATTTTAATTGTGTTCATTCTGAAGTTAGATATTTTAAAATTAAATTGTTCTGTTAATTCTTCTCGTGAAATTTAAAATATCTAACTACTGTTGGTGTATCTTTTACTGAAACAATTTTGTTTTTAGGGTGATGGATCAGCTTAATCAGCACGAGGACTCACAAATCAGCGCAGGAAGATGAATCTGGGAATTGGATAAGACGTTTGAGTTATTATGGAAAAAACTGTGTGATAATGGAAACACTTTGTACTTAGAGTGGGTGTTGGGATCGTGAAGTCATAGACAAAGTTCAACGAGTTAAATGTATTTTACGTTCTATTAAACGGATTGAAAATATGTTTGGCCGTAAGTACCAATTTTTACATATGTATTTTTGTTTGGCGTACCGCTAAAGAATAGACGTAAGTAACTTCACGATTCCAACAAACATTTCAAGTTCAAATCTTGATCGTTCGTATAAAAAGTTGAACGCTTTACAAGAGAAAATAGTCAAAAAGCAGAAATTGGGTGTATTATCATGCAGTTTTTACTAACTAGGCAAATTGTCATTTTGATTTTTTTTATAAAGGGGATCTAATTTTTCAGATTTGAGCCAGGACAAGCGAGATTCTAAAATAAACACTTCTATTTCTGTTGTTGTTTTGATTTACTATCCCAGTTTTATTACCGAGGGTCGTTTTTTTTTTTTTTTTTAATAAATTGCGTCTTTAATCTTGGCAATGGTTACAAACTTTTCCTGAAAAACTGTGATTAAACTACTTCCGTTGCTGAGGTAGTATCTTATCTTCTTCCGTTCCACGTTGTGATGTAAAATAAATAAATAAATGATCACCGCCGACTAAAAATGGAAACATTTCAGGTAAATAATGATTGACAGCTCCCTTTTTTTTTGAAAGTGTGTTTTCAATACGAAAATACTTCGTTAGAACAACCGGAAGCATTTTATGTTCTTTTAAATTTTTTTTTTTCGAATATTCCCATGAACGAAATCGACGAATATCGAAAAACAATACAAACGGATTTTTGAGGTTTTAAAACGACTTGATGTCCGCAAAATTCTACACTCTTAGAAAGCTTTTAACTAATCAAAACTATTTTTGAAACTTCAAAGTGTTTGTTTGACCAGATTGGGAGTTAAGATTTTTGGAAATTTAATTTCGGGGTTCTCATCTTCGAACTCGTGAACTCACACTCGTCAAAGTCCACACCTGTCAAGGTGTTCTTTTCAATAAGGTGGTCCAAAATGTTTTCGTTTTTATGGATTTTTTTTTGTTTTAGTGGGTATACTTTAAGAATGTGGTCTTTTAATTAGTACCTCCGGAAATGCAGTAAATGTCAAGAAACGGTCAACGCCAACGAATTTCGTAGAATAAAGTGGGGTTTCAGCCACATCTGCATTTTTTTTTAGGCCATAAATATTTGTCTTTTTTTTATTATTTCTTTTACATTCGAACTTTTAGCGAAACCACATCAACGAATTTTCTCGTATCTGCCTTGGTATTCACAACACTATCACTGAACGGCGTCGATAAAAAATTGCTAAATTTTTGGTGTGGGAAAACAAGTGCTTGTGTTACTCTCTGATTATTAAGAATTGCATTTTCTTTATTTGAATTCCTCAGATTTTGTGCATTGTTTTAAAACCGTCGTTTTAATCTACTCCTATTGGAGTCTTTGAATTCTGTGAATTTTGTATCCTTTTTGGATTCTTTAGATACTTTAAATTATATTCTTGCTATTCTTTATATACCCACTTTCATTTTTGCTTTTTCTTGGATATTTTGCATATTTGGTTTAAAATCTTTCGACTTCCAGTTACTTTTACAATCTTTGTGTCTGTTTTTTAAGATTTCGCATCATTCGAATTTTTCGAAAAAAAAAACAATTGGCAACCTTTCTTCTAAACTTTGGCGTTTTCAAGGTCCCTTAATATCAACAGTTTGATATGATATCACTTTCCAAAATCTTAGATGGAAGACCTAAGATGGCGCATATAGTCCAAGATTAACTTAAATTGACATTAACTTAAACTTAAGTTATTTAAGTAAAACTTTGCAATCGTAAATGTTCAAAGAGGCTGAATTACTTCACGCTTTTGTTCTTCATTGAAAACCACATCAAAAGCAGCTCCAGCGGCTAACCAGTCTTAAATGTGCAGTAAATTCTTAGGTTTTCTGTTAACTCATGAGTGCCTTTGTCAGCTCAATAGTACTTTTTAAGGTTACGTCTCCAACGTATGACCATTTTTACAAAACTATTTTGTAAGTAAACAAAGAACAAGTTAGGGTTAAGAAAGAAAATAAAAGGTGTTTATTGAAATTATGATTTTTATTACCTTTGCTGTTTCTAATTGTTCACAATTGTTTTGTTCGTATGAAACGCAGTTTATAAAATATAACAAGACATTACTTTAGGCTAAAAATTAAATACATAGAAGGTTGCGTTCTCAAGTACTCAATGTCATTCTAAAAATCTGTTTCGGTATTTTTTGTTTTAACTACTGACGTCGTTAGGTGCTATACTCCCTGCAACTGTTTGAGACTGGAATTAAAACCTCAAAATGTGTAAATTTTGTAAAAAGTTCGAGCAACTAAATGTAAGTTGATTCTTCCATGGTGAATAAATTTTTATTAATTTCCAGGAGTTTAGTTCAATTATTATTAATTAAATTAAATTAACTAATTAAATTAATTATCAAATAACATCTCTTCCAAAAGGTGTCGTGTTTTATAATGCGCTATGATACAATATTAATATACTTTCTCTCACTGCCTTACTCCTTTTCTTGAGGTTAGTGTTAAGTTCCTTTTTGGCTAGAATTTTTTTGTTATTACAGTCGAATAATTTCAGTGTTTTGTTTATTCTTTGGTTGATGTCTAGTTCTTGTTGCCCGTTGTCTTGTAGCATCACTCTTTGATCATTTTTCTACGTGTTTGTCGTTATTTCCTATTATTTGAACGGATTCTTTGCCTTCTTGGCTTCCAGACTTCCAACTCTCATTATTTATTTATTTATTTCCACCTTTTATTTGTTTTTTTTTAAACGTTTTTTACACTTTAAATTCTTCTACTACTTTGGAGCTTTTAGACCGTGAATCCTAAATTTAATCTCTTTAACTATTTTAGATTGGTGTAGATTATTTATTATCTTTTTTTTTTTACATATTTTGGATTTTCTGTCTTTATTTTTCTTTCATCTTTCTTGGATTCTCTAAATTTTCGAGATTCTTTAAAAATTTTTAGATTCTTTGGAGAGCTTGCATTTTCTTGGGTTGTTTACATTCTTTGGAATATTTGTACCCTTTGCACTCTATACATATTTCGCTTTCATTTATCAGATTCTAGATTTTCAATACCTTCTGCATTCTACACATTTTCAGAATTTTGTTAGAACAAATATTCTGTAAATTCTTTCGAATTTTTAAATATTGAATTTGAATGAATTCCTGAGATTCTTGAAATTTTTTAGGCTTAATGTCTTTTCTACATTTTTGCATGTTTTGGGTGCTTTTTTTAGGACATTGGTTGATAAAATTCTATGGAAGCCATTCTTTGGGAAAAAATATACAGAGGTTTGTTATATCCACTGCTTTAAAGATGAATTAATTTACTTTTCAGTAAGTTGGTATATGTTTTGTGGCAAAAGCTAATGAATCTACAGAGTCTGCATTTTTACCTACAATCGTATCATTAGCTCATGTAAATTAAATGTAAATTAAAAATAACAGTGGTTCTAATATTGTCCTTTGTGGAACTCCATCTTTAAGTTATATTTCTTCAGACGACGCTTTATTTACTCTAAGAATTTGAAATCTTTTTGTAAGAGATAAGACTTTTTAATTTGACTGTAGTAGGATGGAAGATAACAAATAAAGATCGCGTAGTAATATTTTGTGGTAAACACAGTCAAAGGTTTTGCACTATTTTGAAAAGTTTTAATAATTTTTTCAACAAAAAAAAAGCGCCTTTTCAGTGGATAAATCCCCTTTTTTTTGACAACAAATTGCTATTGCTAAAAAAAACGAACACTAACGTTAAGATCTTTGACAAAATTGAAGGCACGCAAATAGGCCGGTGATTATTAATTTTATTACCGCCGTCTTCTCCGATACTACTAAATATCGTAATAAATTCATTTGGCAATCTATTTAACGTTTTACATTTAATACTTCACTCCATGTTTGTAGATTACTTTTCATTTTCTCAATGGGTCTGTTATTATTACCACGTCGCCAGCAAGACCGCATTCTGATATCGTTATTGTCTCTAGTTGTATCCTACCTTAAAGTTCTTTGATGTTCACCCTTCTGTTTTAAATATTCCGGAAGTTAAAACATTTCTCACCACAATTTTTATTGTTAATACAAGCCTTATTATTTTCTTTATTTTATATTTTTTTCCTTAGTACTCGTACAAACGCCTGCTTCAAAATCAATGAACGCAAAATAAGCTTTCTATCTACTCTGTCTCTTTCCCGAACGTGTAAAAAAATTCCTCGAAATAGATAACACCGGTCTCTTACTATTAGTATTTGGACCCCGGAAATACGATAGCGTCGACCGCATCTCGATATCTGGTTGTCTAATTTTGGTTGTTTCTTTATAAAATTTCAAACCCGCACAACTCCGGAATCCGGACTCGTACGTCAATTCCGGAGACACCATTGCATTCTTCTTGAAATTCTACGTATAATAGGATCATCGATATACTGTCCAAATTTTCTAATATTCTTTCATAGACCTTCATGACAGTGCTCACTAGATTCGTTCGCAGTGCTTGCACCCGTTGTTAAATATTGGCACGATTACCCTGGTTTCTCAACGTGTGGTAATTTTTCATCTTTTTATATGAAATTCAGTAGGTCTAGTAACCTCTTCGTCCCATCTTCTTCCATCTACTCAATCATCGCTCCAGTTTTACCACTCTTGACTTTGTGTATCGCAGTTTTTAATTCGTCTTCTTTTATTGCTTTTATTGCTTTACACTTTAAATAATCTTGAAAGTACGTCCTCCATCTTTGCATTATTTTTTTTCATCTTTCAGAAGTTCTCTATTTTCGTCGTCTTGCTGCGGGCTCTTGGTGGAAAAGCTTTTGATTTTATGTGCTGTCAGATTCCATTTCTTTGCCAAAATTTTCCCACGTATGTTCTTTTCTCGTCTTACTAAATTTTTAACTATTGTTCTTTGTTTCTTTCTCTTAGTGTAATATACTTGGATTTTTCCTTTTCTTTTCTTTCACTTTTTATTTCATTTTACCATTATACCACGGAGTTCCTCTTGTGGTTTTACACAGCTATTAAATATAAAATTAAGATTTCAAATTGTCTCCACCAAAATCTCCACGACTAGTTTGTCTAAAAAATGTTAGTTGCCTCCTCTTCATCATTAATTTAAGACATGAACCCAAAAGAAATTTACGCGTGCCGGACATCGTCCCGCTGTGTGGGAGACGCCAAGATTTATTGTCTCTAGACTAGACTAAAAAGATTTATTAGAATAATTATGATGGAGTAGATGATGGTCATCCGGGATACGAGCGCAGATGTTGCCACATTTATTTTCTTAATTATGTCATCAACTGAAATGCATAAGTACCTACTCACCGGCGATTTTTTACTTGTTACGTTGTCCTCCTTGACATGTTCAAAATCCGTTTAGAATTTATATGGAATTCTCTTGTAGTAAACAGACGACTAATTGACACTACGAGAAGTTTGTAGAGGAAATTGTAACAATTAAATCGAGTTTATTGGGTGTCGGTGAAATGAAATGCTAGTTGGAATTATTTGTACCAGATGTATTCCGTGAAGAGAAACACTTGTTATTGTATAAAATCGATCATCATGCGACTGTGAGAGCAAATAAAACTCATTCATCATGATTTTCGTGAAGTAAGTGCACAGTTCGTCGCATTATTAACCAGTTTCATTATGCAAATGCGTTTAATAAGCATGCATCGCTGAAATACCGTGAATTAATAAATATGACATTCCGGATGGTCTTCCAAAATTATTTTAAATATTCAAATACCTAATCGATATTGTCACATGTGCCTGTCATTAAAACTTAACTATTTTTAACTCGGCGGTGAACTGAGTGAGTGAATCAATAAGTCAATAAACAAATTTGTTTTCGACATGTGATGTCAGCTGCAGACTTTTTAAATTTGTATTAAAAATGTCTCATGATTTATTTTCTTTTCTTTTGCGATTTATTAATTTATTGTAATTTTTACATAAACGTTTAAGCCCGTGGAGAGGATGCTTACCTTTGCGAATCTATAAAAGACTCGCGTTTAAAAATAATTCCGGGGTCATTTTTATCAATGAATCTAATTAACGCGTCTCACGTGCCCCAAGCCGACAAAGCTGCGACGAGTTTTTCTTTATATACGCTTGAAGTGCACGCAAGACTTCATTTTAATTTGTGTTCAGATTAAAATCAAGAAAGATCATTGAAATTCACTGCTCTTGTTTTTACATTTTTTTATTTTTAAATTCACGTATTCGGTTTTTAATTAAAATAGAAAAAAAGAGTTCTAGTGAAGGATTAATTATGGGAGTTTTAAAATTTCAGGATATTCACAATTTTTTAAATTTCACCAACTTAAAGTGTCCCACAATAAAGATTTTTAGAAATGACAGAATTTTGAAAATTTTAAAATTTTTGTAATGCGTTTTTTTCTTCGCTTTTAATATATTTAATAAATAAAATAAATGAATCCGATTTTTCAATGTAATATTGCTAAAACTGATATATATATGTACTTTAATACCGTTAGGTTTTTTTTTTAAATTATAGAACATATGACTATTTGGTTTTCTAGATTGATTTACATTTTTGGTAAAATTTAAGTGTAATACAAAATTTAAAGAATTTTCTTATTACATACTTTATATTTTTTAATATCGATTCTCCGAAATTTCCTCAATCCTTTTAACTTTTCTTTGATTTGGTTAAAAATTTGCTGAAATAGCAATAAAAGTTGCATCTTTTTGAGAATTAACATATTGGAAAATCGAAATTCGTCATCTACATTGCGGTTTATTTAATTTATGTTTTCTAGTCATTTGCACAGGCTTTATAAATGTCACTTTTTATATATATTTTTTTAAATTTCAGAAATGAAAAATAAAGATCGAAAATTAAGATTTCCTAGATTCTCAATATTGGTAGGAGAAGAAAGAACCTAAAGAATTTAAGAATGTGAGATAGTTCAAGGTAAAATCTTGATGAAAAACTTGGAAACTTTAAACGTTTTTTATCTAGAAATTTCAAGAATTTTGAATATTCAAAGTGTGTTAGAAATTTTTTTTTTTAGTACTGAGTAAATTCTACGTTCTATAAACTTTGAGATTTTGGTAGTAATTTTGATACTAAAAGTTCTGGTTGCAAAATGATTGTAGATTTCAAAATTTAAAGTCAGTTTATAAAACTCAAAAACTAAAAAATTATCTTTCCAAAATATAGTCTAAAATGTATGTTATTTATTTTGAATTTTCTTTAGATTTTAAATTTTGCAGAATTTTCGCATTTTTTGAAATTTGTTTTGCTATTCTCAGAATTTTCATATTTTGTACGCCTTTATAGTCTTTAGTTTTTTGTTTTTCTCTGTCAGAGAAAATTTTTGTTAACTAGTTTAAAATGAAGTAAATGTTCTAAGGTTTATTGGTATTTTTTTAAGATACAAAATATTGGAAATTTTTAAAAAAGCTTCAGATTTTGATTTTAAATGATTCTGAGATTTTTTAAATAAAGTGATTTATTGCAAAAAATATAATAAACTTCAGACTTCTGATTATTCCAAAAATTCAACGATTTCATACGCATTCATAAGCATTTTAAATTTTTGATCAGATTGAAAGAAACAAAAAGCTCGCTTAACAAAATTTCTTATAAAAATTATATAAAATATATAAAATTTAGTTTTGTGTGTTAAAATTCGTCCAAACATTTTCAGAAATTGGTGAAGATATTGCTATTTAAATGAGTATTTTGGAATTTTACTGATGGTAGAAATTTTCAATCAATTCAATTCAGTTATGTAATTATGGAAAAAAAATCTAAATTTGGAATTTTTTTATTAGATAGAAGTATTTTTGAAACTGAACTAGTTGTGAGTTAGAATTTCTGGAGCTTCTATAAATTAAAAAATAATAATAAAAATTCCGAGATAACTGAAATATTTCTCACAAAATTTCATTTCAGTTAAATTAAATTAATTTTTCATAGTGTAGATATTTTACAAAATGCCGATAAAGTAGATAATTTATTAACTAATTTTCGATGTATTTAAAATATTATAAATAAAATGAGAGGAATATTTAAAGGTTCTATAAATCTAAAGATTCTAAAATCTTTGAGATTTATTGTGAATAATTTCAGCACTTCTAAGGTAATCAGAAGCTCATAAAAGTATTAAAGCTCTTAGCAAACAGAAATTAAAAAAAAAAAGTTCCAAAAATTTTTGTTACTACTTAACTATCTAATACTCACAATTAATAAAAAAACTGTGTAGGTTTGTTTAGAATGCGACAGGTCAGGATTGAGCACTTGAGCAGAGTTTTTATTAATTAGACAGTTCTTACCAAGAAACGATTGATCATGTGATTATTTCGTTCGTTAAAATAAAGAAAAGAACATTCGAATAACAATGTATAAATTAGCCAAAATTTCAAATAATTTTTAATATTATGACAACAGACGAATTGATTTTGCAGCTTTTTTTGATAGGAGCAAATTTTGAACAGATTTTTGAAAGTACTTGGGCCGGCGCTGGAGGTTGACAAAAAATCCATATCTACTCTAATTTCATCAAATTTTTACAGTAGTGTCAAAGTTGATTTTCAATGATTTTTTTTTTGTTAAGCAACCTCTTTCCACACTTCCTGGAAAAAGCAATTCGTGCAATAAAAACGCTGGTTATGGATTTCCACACGACGGAGATCTTTTTCTATAATCGCAGTAGTTGTGTAATGTATTCTCTGTCACCTATAAAGAATATTTTTATCGCCTAATCTTCGTTATTAATACGTGAAGGATAAAGGGTGTGAAATATTCGGCGGCGAGAGAATTGTTACGTGGTATGCGGGGGTTGGTGTCACGTTCACACAGGAACGTACTGGTCCTCAATAAAATGACGAAATTGTTATGCTCTGCGTGGATGGGAACATTTAGGGCGTTCTCTTTTGAATTGAATATAAATTTTAATAACCAGTTTATATTCAGTTGAACAGAGGACACCCTAAATAAAACCTCCCCTTCCATAAAAATTCAAATTTAACCGTTGCAGTTACCGTGCAATTGACTCGAACGAATGCAGTTTGAATGCAGTCAGAAAATTGCATACGTTTTGTGGCAACGAACGTGTTAAAAGTTCATCTGAAAATTTGTAAGCCTCTTGGGGATGGATAAAGTGAGTTAAAGTCTAGAAATTCCAGAACTATAATTTTTTGAAAATCTCGTATCGGAGTCGTTTCATTGTGTTAATTCCCTGAAAAAAATCTTCCATTTCACCTCGAATTCCGTGGGTTGACAGACGCGCGGAAATTGATTAAATCATCGTTTAGACTCCTCGCACAAAACGACAACCAATTGTAACAATAACTCCAACAATGGCCTCCATTAATCATATTTTCGGGAAGTTTAGACAAGACAAGATTCATCCATCTCGAAGAGGTAGGTAGTCCCGACACGGCAACAAACGGAATCGTTTAACCACTACTCACTGGTTAGTTCGGTAACTTGCTCGCTGCTTGACTGCTTCAGTGCTTCTCAGTTTACTTTTAACCTTAGAGCGTTATGGTGCAACTCTGACTCTTGAAATCGTGTCGAATCTCGTCAATTCCTCTAATTTGTTTCTCTTCCATCCATCGCAATCCACGAAGACAGTGCGAATCAAAACCACCAACCACGTGAATATCTACACACGGAGGTAAGAAATTGCCATAACACGTGCTTTCCATTAAAAAATCACACGATGCACGATCGATTTCGTTGAATGTGCCGCCGTTATTTAACATCAAATTCTGATTAATCGTGGCGGCCTTGGGGGTTGCGATGCTCTCTGGAAACGCAGGTGCAATATACAGCGTGATTCATGAAAAGTGCACGAGCGGCAGTTCAACGCCACCGACTATTTTATCGGTTTTTCGTTCGTCTACCCCTTGGATTTCGTTTTATGGACCTAGCTTACCGTAAATCGTGCGTCTAGTGGCTATTTAATTATAAATTCCACGATCATTTCTGACTTTGCTGTTCGTTTTTCGGAAGATTTGGTTATCGGGGGACTGAAGTGAGCTATGCGATGCAATATTTTAATTAGTTTCGACCGATTAAGAAACTAATTAAACCAATTATTAGATGATTGAAAACTACTTAGTTTTTTTCAGCCAACGTGACATGCAAATACTGCATAAAATACCTAAATCAATTAGCTTTATTTCTTTACAAGTGAATTCAATTATAATTCGAGGTTTCGAACACCTACAGTGCACTTCAGACAATAAAAACATTCACATGTTCAACTGTTGATAAATATATGCTTATAGGATGTTTCGTAACATTTTAAGTATTATGTTGAAAATTAAATAACGATTATGTTGTTCTCACTTTATTAAATTTTCTGCTTCACCCTGAATATTGCTGATTAATTAGTGATTAGCGTTTTCATTTTTCTTCCAATTAATTTAACTCGACTAATTGCACCAGCATTCCAATATTTAAATCAGACAGTGCCGGCTTTAGGCAGGCCGAGACGCTTCGATGCAGCGTTCGCGTAAAAAATATCGATCCATTAAACGACTACTAATATTTTTATAATGAGTCTTTGAAAAAGTTGCTTGATTTATTTAGCAGTTTTATTAGAGGTACAAAATGGGTTTTGGATGATTAGGTAATTAACTTGATTTCTAATTGAAATCTAAAGTCTTGGACTTGCCACAGTAATTATTGAACTAAATATAGATTTAAGTGATAAAGGTTGTTACTATTTCGCTAATTTCTTAATTTCCACTTGAATGCATTTTGTAGATTCACTGGTGACTATTTTAATTATCTACATTGTCTAGGATCTTTTTGGTACTTTGTTTTTTTCTTTTCTCTTCAATTTTTGTGTTTTTTTTTTCATATCTTGAGACGTTTTTCTCTTATTATTTACACAGTATGTAGAATTTTAATCTCCATATTTCATGAATTTATCAGATTTTCTTCTTATTGTTCATTGTTATCTTTATATGTTTTAATTTTCTTATTTTTTTTTTAGATTCTCCAGATACTTTGTAGAATTTTTAGATTCCTTGGATTTTTTCATTTCGTGGATTATATGATCGTTTGAGTAGTTCGCTTAGACATTTTGATTTCTTGGAAGTTGTAGGATTTTGTGGATTATCTGAATATTTATCTCTCGTTATCTGTTTATATCAATAGTTTGGTTAAACATTTAGAATTCTTGGAATTTCTAAAATTTCTTACGTTTTTGTTTAAAATCTTTTTTTTGACATTAAGTACTAATTTGTTCCAAATCACAGAACCTTCGACATTTATGTTAAACAGTGACAGTGTAAAAGTTGTACCATGAAGAGTTTTTACGAATTGTACACATGTGCGTAAAAACAAAATCTTGAAAAATTGAGATTGCCTGCAAGTTCCCGTAATTTTCCCCTTTTAGACACAAATAACTGTTTGTATAGTCTTTTAGTTTCTTAGTCTCTTAAGTAAGAACTTAAGGATAATGTTTTCTGCAAAAAACAAGACAATGAACCGCAAATTTGTCAGCATAGCGCATGTTCATTACAAGTGCACCGGTCATAAGACTTTTTAATCTCGCTTATACGAGTCCAGAAACCACCGATAACTGCTCCGACCATTGACTGATAAAAAAGTGGTTCTGAAAATAATTGAACCTGTCTTCGTTATGGTGTCAACATCATGACATCGTGTACAAAAAGACTTGTGCTTTATGACGAAATGATTAAAAGTGTTTTTAAAACTTTTGGCGCACAGTTTAGTTCCAACTTCCAAGTTTAGCTTTTCAGTTCGCGTTCATTATCCGGTTTAACAGTCTCACAACTTTTCAGTTACAACAGCAACTGTTTCGAAACATTCTACCACTTCATGAAGTGGGCAGTTTTTGTATCTATTTGCTACAGTCTCGCATTATTTACAACATGTGATGCCACTTCACGAAATGGATTTTCTCTCATGAAATATAAATGGATGGCTTTTTCATTCGATGTACCATGGGTTCATTAAGTCTTTTACAGTTGTATTTAACTTCAAAGTCTGACTTTCACAGCACGCCGTAATCAGATTTCTCAGTCTCAGCTGTCATATTTATCTGGGAATTGTTACTTAATTTCTGCAGTCATTTAAAGTTAAGCACAGATTCGGCCTAAGGGGGACTCACACGAAGGCAGTAATTTAGTTAATAAGTCTTGGAATTATTTTTGTAGACAATCTATTTTATCCGTTTTTATAACTAAATTTCAATTTTTATGAATGTGGAATGTCTTTTATGTATGGAGCAAGTCACTGAAGTAAATCAGATCATCCTGTCCGCGTTTTCGTGTTACAAATTTGATTATGAGCTCCTCTGACTTTTTTTTCAAACACAATGATTCTACATAATGTTAAGTTATTCCGTCTCTGGAACATCCATTCTATTTCCGAACATAAAGAAAATAACTGAGTTACGAAATCAAGTTAACTTTCTTAATTGTGCCTAAAAATAGGTTTCTGCGTTTCTGCAAATGCTAAAAATTCTTTTTGTACTCATTGTACGGAAAAACAATTTTTCCGCCCTGATGCACGTATAAACGATTTTCCCTCACCCCGGTGTTTTTTAGTTTCCGCTGCCGGCAAGGGATATTTGTGTTATACGGTTGGTATGTGACTTTTTGACAACACCAATCAATTAATTTTTGATATGTTCGTTTATACCGCTCGCGACTTTTCTCAGGCAGCAGACGCGAAACGGCCTCTTTGGCACATTGTTGTACTTCGGGTACACATATACATTCTTCGCTGTCACTTATTTTAACGATTTTTGTTAATAATTAAAAATAAATATGACAGATGATTTAAATTTTAAAAATCTAGAAGGTAGTTACAGTAGATAGATCATGTTACCAACCCACCAGTAGAAAAAACTAAGATACTTAATTTTTTTATTTCGATATTCGTTACAAAAAATATTGTACTTAACTCTTTCAGAAAGAATTGTCCCGCATTCGCACTAAATGCAAACAAAGTGCTCATGCGGGAAAATTAAGTTTCCGAACTTGTTAGGTAAATAACTATTTCGATTTCGATTGCAGTTCAAGCCCAACTTTCTTTTTCACACGTGTTAAGAACACGTCGAATTATGAGTATTTTCAGAATTATGTCTTCCGGATGTTGGGTCCGAAGAGTTGGGGTGTTAATGTGGGAAGTGGGTACTAAAATTATTTATGAAGGAATTAAAATTAATCACAATTGCAAAGATATAATTATACAGAGTGAGTCACTCCTGCGTAGTTTTCCTATTGTGTTTTTATGGATTCTGAATCTAAATTTTGTTATATGCTAATGAAGTAAACTGTACAAAATGCATATGTTGAAGTTAGTTTCACTGCTTGGAGTGTTCTGCTGTAGGACTGTATTCAACTTTACAATTTTCTGGTATATTTAGGGCGCACCGTTTTCGAGAAACACGAAAATTTTGAACTTTGAGTGAGTTCTAAGTATGGGAACATACCGTAAAACGTTCTAGAATTACGATTTGAAGCGATTTTCGGTATTTTCGTCATTAATAACTCGTAAAACTCTGTGAAACGTCACTGAAACCAGATTTGAAGAGATTTTAAGTATTTTTTTGGTAAAATCTTTGTAATTTTGTTGTTTTAAGACGTAGAGAAAAAGTTTTTGTTAAATCTTACTCAAAATTGGATTCTAAACAAATTTTACTGTTGGCATTTTTTCGCTAGGACGCACCGTTCTTGAGAAACACGAAAATTTTAAACTTTGAGTATTTTGCTAAGTATGGGTACAACTGTCCATACTGTAAAACGCTCCAGAATCCCAATTGGAAGCGATTCTCGGTATTTTCGTAATTAATAAGTCGTGAAACTGTTTGTAAGTGTTCGTCGCTGAAACTAAATTTGAAAAGATTTTAAGTATTTTTCTGGTAAAATTATTGGAACTTTGTTGTCTTAACGTTGCTGCTTTTTTAGTTTTGGCAGTTATGATTTCATTTTTCAAATAAAACTTCCTGTATATTCATTTCTTTCATATTAGTGCACATAAAAGTACGAAAGCTTTAAAATTGTTTAGTTTCTTCGGAAACTTCGGAGGCTTTAGACTCTTTATACAGCTTGATTTTCTGGATTCTTTAATTTTTTTAATTATTAGATTCTGAAGTTTTCTCTTATTGCTTAGAATTTTTTTTTTTACTGTTTTATAGATTTGCGACGCTTTACGAACCTTTTTGATTTTTTTCCAGATACTTGAGATCTTTTAGAATTCAATTTTCTTAGAACAAATTCATTGTTAAATTTTTTAGATTTCTAGCCCCGTTAACTTCTATTATTTACACCCTTTAAATTCTTTAAAAATTCAGATTCTCTAAATTTTCTAGAATTTTTAGAATGTTTGTGTTTTTCTAATTTTCGTTAGAAAAATTGTACCATTTGGAACTAATGCTGTAGACTTTTTATGTTTTCTGTTATTTAGATTTTATATTCATTTTCTATCTAGAGATATTTTTTTTATTATTTTATATTCTATTTTTAGATTTTTTAGATTTTAAAATTCTCTATATAAAGATTTGTAAGATTTTCTTGGATTATTTTGAATGTTTTATTTTTTTTAACGTATTCGTTATATTCTTTGTATTCGTTAGTTTTATTAGTTTCTTCACTTCTAAACTTTTTGGGAATTTTTTAGATTGTTTAGATTAGAATTTAGAATATCTGTATCCGTTAGTTTTTCCATCTTTTCTAGATTTTTTTCATTTCAGTATTCTAGGTTTTCACTTTTGAGGAATTAAAATTAATCCCAATTGCAAAAATATAATTGTACAGTGACTCGTTTTTGCGTAGTTATGGATTCTGAATCGAAATTTCTTTACATGCTAATAATGCGAACTGTACAAAATGCATATTTTAAAGTTAGTTAGTTCCAACTGCGTGAGTGTTCTGTTGTACAGGACCGTATCAGACTTTACAATTTTCTGGTAAATTTTGATTCATATTGGTGCTTTTTCAATTTTGGCAGTTATGTTTCATTTTTTAAATAAAACTCTGTATACTCAGTACTTATATTAGTAGTGCATATAAAAGCACAAAAACCCAATAAAACGACTGCTGATAAATATACGATATTTGATTTTGTTTATCATTCACTGAGTGCAGTTTGTTTATCTTTCCTAAATAAATAAAGTGTCCGTGAAAATGTTTCTTACATATGAAAAATAATGGAAAAGCTCGACTTTTTTAGCCACGTTTTATGGTTGGAAGTTTAATTACAGTAGTCCAATTTATTTCTTAGCCTTTTGTTGTCAACCCTTGCGGTCAGTGGACATGATCCATATCTCGGATCGATTCTGTGGAAAAAACTTACTTTTATTCCGAGGAATTTTTTCTCCAACAATGTTAAATAGCTTTTTTGTATTAAATGTGTGAAAAATGCTCTTTCTACAAAACTAGATTTTATTGCTATGTAGGTTCTGTTTGCAAATTGTAATATGACGTGAAAACTGCTTTCAAGTTTCATTGTATTCGGAATGAAGAGGGTCAGTGCCACTTGATGTTAGCACACTTGCAGACTCAGACTGTCATTACCGTCCTCGACAGTTCATGGATGGAACTTTGCATTTTGTGTGCTCTCGATCTGTTTTTTTTTAATGGAAGTAAACTTTTAACATTCAACATTAATAACAAGTAAGTCGAAATTTTTTTATTGAACCGAATCTAAACATTGACATTCAGTACCTTTTAGTAGCACATTACTTTTAGAAGCAATTGCAAAAACAATTAATATTCAAGTTATTGTGTATTAATGTGTGCAGTGCATTAATTTTATAAAATGTCTTATCATAATAGATACCAGGAGAAATATTGTAGAAATACTGAATAACAGCTAAGTTTTTTTTTAATATTTCGCAAATTTCAGGTTTCTGAATATCAAAATTTTACATGGACAAATTTGTATTTTTACAAATTATTCGTATTATTTATAGCTTGGCGGGCTTATATCGAGTGATCAAGATAATTTGTGATCGAGTCATCCTTGACACCGAAAACTTATATCTTTTGGGATTGATAGGTTATGTTGTGACGTGTTACAGATGGAGTTAGATTAAGGACTCGTTGTTGCATACAACAAAATGGTAACATTTTTGCTGTTTACTATAACAGTCCAAGAAAATAATTGTATTTTTCTTCAAACTTCATATCTTTTTTTCGAATAAATTCTTGTTTTTTAACTGACAATTTATTTGACGTGTAGGTATAGGCATCAATCGAATATGAATATACGTTTTGGTTTCAAGGATGACTCGATTACAAATTATTGTTTACGATTACAAAAAATTGATAAGATAGGCCATTGTCTAGACGTCTTTTGAGCGTTTGACGCTAAAATTTAAAAAAAAAATCATATTTTTTTAAAGAGTAACTTTTTTTTGTCCAATCTAAGAATGCAAGAATTTAATATATGAGAATTAAAAAAACTAAACATCCAACATCTAAGAATCTAAGGTCCTAGAGATATTTTATAAAATCTGTGGATTCAAAGACTCTCAGAAATTTAAAAACACTATAGATCTGAGAATTTAGATACTGATATTTTTAATCTAGCATTTTAAAACAACAATTTAAGAACCTAACATTTTTGCATTTAAAAATTTAAAATGTAAGAAATTTGTGAATATGTGATAAAACATCTGTAACTTTTTATTGTTTGTCTAAGCTATAATATGTTACGTCTGAATGTTGAACCCGAAGGTCAACCAAACAAAATGAAAATCCACTTCAAAAGTCGGAAATGTTACCAAAAGTAATTTGTTTTTTAAGTAGTGGTTAAGAAATTCAGTATTTTAATTTAGTTTAGTGAGGAAAAATAGTATTTATTTTATATTAATTTCCGCTATATTTTAACAACCAACTAACATGATCTATCTACTGTAGCTGCCTACTAGATTTTCAAAATTTAAATCATCTGTTATATTTTTTTAATTATTAACAGAAATTGTTAAAATGAGTAACAGCGAAGAATATATGTGTAACCCTCCCGAAGTACAACAACGTGCCAAAGAGGCGTTTCGCGTCTGCTGCCGTGAGCGGTACGAACGCACTTATCAAAAATTCATTGACTGGTGCCGTCAAAAAGTCGCAATACCAACCGAATAACGCAAATATATCGCTAACGGAAACTAAAAAAAAACACGGGGGTGCGGGAAAACCGTTTTTCCCTGCATCGGGATTAAGCGGAAAATTTCTCTTTCTATACAATGAGTACAAAAAATTTGATTCTTTTTTTAAATTACATCTGTCAGTTTGACAGTTAAAAAAAACGACTGAAAGTTAACAGTGTCGCATGTCAAAAATATAAGCGACTTTGAAAAATCTAACGTTTTGGTGATAACATTGAGATTGGCTAGAAATTGAAAACTCTGCTCTTAAAAATCTCAAAAAACTCACAAATTTATTTTAAAACGGTTTCGTGTAAAGAAGAAACGTTCTGAAAAAAAGTACATCAATTGAAAATCTCGCGAACGTTATGAAAAATTATTTAAAAGAAAAGTTGTACCTATAATTTTTAGGGATATGTTCTTGACATGTATCCCTCGACCTTTAAGTTTTTAAAAAGTAGACTTTTCTTAAAAATAATTTGTCACTGTCACTGTTTAGAAACGTCAAATTTATGGTGCATTGTGTCTGTTTTTATAAAATGAGTAAGTGTTAGTAAGTGAGTAAGTGCTTAGGAAACAAATTTTGTGCAAATAGAATATAAATCGTTAGATTTCTTATCAAGCTATTGCAAAGTCTATGAGAATAACCAAATCAACAATGGCAAACTGTTTAAACAATTTTAAGGAACGTTTAACCATCATAAGAAAATTAAGTTCGGCGTGAAAGGCAGTTCCTAAATGTCAGATTGTGGAAAGAAAAGTCTCAGCCGCGTTTAAACAAAATCCTAATGTATCGGTCAGAGGCACGCCGAGTAAAAAGCATTTCAAAATTTTGTGACACAAAAAACAATAAATCAAAACATTTATTTGGAGGAGTACTTAAAGAAGAGAATTTACAAAAAAATGTCTCTACTCTCTTGTGGCCCGATTTAGCTGCGGCACACTACACAAAAAATACAATATAGTGGTATCAAACTAATTTTACATTTGTGCCGAAAGACGGCAATCCACCAAACTGCCCAGAACTGATATTCATTGAAAAGTACTAGTCAAATGTAAAACAAGTACTAAGAAAAACAATAAAACAAACTAAAATATCGGTGACTTTGAAAGAAAGTGGAATAAGGTGTCAGCACAAGATCACGAGTAGTTTAAAAAGAAAAGTTCGAGATTTTTATTAGCTTAGTTTAAAGTAAATTGGTTATGAGCGATGTTGAGGTTAAGGTTTAAAGATGTCGATGCAAATATGTTTAACTAAAACTTCTCAAACAAAAGTTCTACATTTTGTTATATGTCCCTTATATGTTAACCATTTTCCAAGGAAAATTTTACAAAATACTACCTATGCAAATTTCACCTGATAAAATTTGAAGGTCTCGGAATATAACCTACGATGAGATCTAGAAAACTAAGTATTAAAAGTCAATCTGGAAAATTGCGTAAATTTAACAATTTTTACGACGCATTTTCACTTCTTACATTCGTACATTTTCTAATTGAGAGGGTTTAAAAAAAGTTATGTAATTCAAATTTCTAACGGCTCAATTAAAAAAAAGGAATCCTTAAGCAAGCAGTAAATAATAAATATTTCTGAAATTTTATTTTAAAAGGGGCTTCCAAAATGGTCATCACCTCGTGAAGCAAAAGCTTACTCTAGTGAATTGCTCAGCTTTTTTTCCATACATAAAATTTTTTTTAGATTGAGACTTCATTTTTTTTAAATTAGCATTTTTTTTACTGAAAAATCATATTTTTATTCGAGGATAAGTAATAAATTATTTCACTTCAGTGCAACATTCGAGTCAAAATAATTTAACTGTAACAAAGTTAGAAACAGAGTGGAAATTCTTCTTCAGAGTTTTGGAAACTTTGCTATACATTTTTTACCAAGAAATCCATAGAGCGAGCACTGAACTCCGTGATTTCTATACTCCGACTGGGTCAAACATTCACATTTTCGCAGTAATTAAAGTTATTGACTTGACGTGTTTGTTTATAAATTGTTCGAAACGTTAAAATCTAACATAAAGTTACTTTTCACATTACCAACATCTTTATGTTGTCGTAAAAAGAGTTACATTGACAGTATCTAATCGGCAGTTATTCGCCAAGGTTGACACTTTTTGGCCGATACCGGATCAGGAAACAGTATTTTTACTTAGGGTAAAGAAACTGTGTAACTATTATATACGAGCAGTTACTGTTGTGACAAGAATGTTTGATTTTATGATCGTAAAAGTTTTTTTTAATTATAAACCCTGAACGTTGCATTGCATATTACGAAAGAAAAATAAACGCTTTTCTATTCTTGGAAAACTTTAATAATGTGTTAAACAGAAATAACGCTTCGGATGATGTGGTGAATGCGCTTTGCGTAATAGAATAAATATGTACCAAAACGAGCGTCAATTAGGATGCTACAAGCTGCAAGTAGATAATGTCTTAAAATGTTGAAATATGTGCATACGAAAACTTTTTCGAGATCTAATTCATCATTGTTTATTATGGCAGTGTTGTGTTTAAAGCATGTAGGTGTAGGTAAACAAGTTACTTATTTTCCTTGATTTAAAGAACAAATACTTCTCTTGTTGACACAGCAATTAACTAAAATACAACGAAAGTCTATTAGTGTCTTATTTCTAGTATTCGACGTCTTGGAGGAAGGAACTACTTTCTTGTCTCCACCAAAACCAACGCTCAACTTCATTTTCAGTACTAGCAAACTAAATTTCAACTTTAAACTTTTTTTTTTTGGTTGTTTGCAATTAAATTTTACTCCAGCAAAATAAATCTTTATTCTGAGTAGAAATACGCTCTAAACTGCGCTTTCCATCTGTTGAACATAACTGGTAGAAAAAGCATCGTGGTTTTTCTTGGAAATGTGGTTTCCAGTACGAATATTGTCTTTACGAATATCCAGCTATGGTGCAATGTTTAACCCCGAGAACTCGTGTCGGATAACACTGTCTACTATCAAGAAAATGAGTTCTCGGACACCTTCATCGTGGGTCAGGTGAAAGTAGAGAACATTCTATAATTACATACTTCGAATTTGTACAGTGCAAACACCAGATTTATTGAAAATTGAGATCAACAATGCCGCTGATGAAACCAATCGTAAATTTGTGGAAAATTTTCTAATAGTGGAGGAAAAAGAGACAAAAACAGAATTTAAATCACGTTTAATTTTAGAGGTTTGTCCATCATTGGAATATTAAAATTTTGTGAATAATTTTAAAATTATTAGTGAATTTAGCTTGCATCAGTTTTTAGTAATGATTGTGAGATATAACGGTTCAGGTTGAATTATTTTTTACTTAGGATGATTAATTTCAAGAATTTTAAGGTTGCTTAATACTCTAGATATTCTGACAACTCAACTCTTACAAAATTTTCTAAAATTAGTGTCTTAGTGACTTTGGGATTTAGTAGGTATGAATTTTTTTTCAATTTTGAATTTAATTTTAGGAAGATTCTTTTACATTATATGGTTTTGAATTTCTAAAATTCTATTTCATTTTGAATATTTGAACATTTGCTCTACATTTTCATAAATTGTATTGGGTGCCAAGAGTTAAAGTTCTGAATATAAAAAATATTTGAAAAAGCTCATTTCAATGATTTTTAGATGATAGATGGTCAATCACTAATTTTCAAATTCTACGTTCTAAATTTTCAGTTATATTTTGAAACCTGACACCCTCAGAAACTAACAATAACATCGGCGATTTTTAACTCGTATAAATTTTTACCTTAGATTATTGTCAATGATTATTATCGAATTTTGGATTTTTAAAGTTTTAATTTCTGGATTTCAAACCTTAAATATTTTGAATTCAATATTATGCAATATTTAAAAGAATTTTAGATCTAAGTGTGTATGATGGTTATACGATAAATTCTCAGATGATAAATTATAAATTCTCATTTCTACAGTTGCCAGAATCTAAATTCGCAGATTGTTTGGTTCTTAGGTCATAATACGGTGTGATCATAAGTGACTGTGATTTTTGTTGTTGTGTTAGTAGCAGATTGTTGTGTTATATTGGCATGTATGTTTTTCAAATTTAAAATTGACGAAAGTCAAATAAACTGTCATTTTGAGAACTGGCTCTTTTTTTTTCATTTGCTGGTTTGATTGCTGTTTCACGTCGATGATCGTTGCTTTTAACATTCGTAACACTTAACTGACTCTTAACCTAAAAAACATCAAGCAGAGTTTGCTAAGGTTTGCCAACCTACTGAATCTGCTTCATTAATTTTGTTTCGAATGTTGTATGTTTTGTTTGAGACTCTTAGAGGCAAATTTTTATAACTTAGATTAGACTAGCAGAACCCGGCAGTTGTCCTGCCTGTGTACATTTAGTTACCTTTATATATAGGAAAATTATTGTAATGAAATTATTTTCCACTTTGGTTAACAGGAAGATCTAGTTTTTAAGGAAAATTGTGGCTAATTTCTACAAGTTCGTGAACGATAATGAAAATCTCTAAACCAAATTTTTTTTCCTCATATTATATAAATGCTCTCCTGTATGCTCGTTCTTGGCCGTTCTGTCTCTTTAACACTCGGTATATAAAAATGGATGGTTTGTATGTAATCAAAAATGCATAGTAGTAATGTATCATCGAGTAGCATTGATGATGCCACAGCCAGAGCAATCTCATACTTCATTCGAATTTCGGCAACTATCAAATTGAGTAGAAATGTTTTTTCTGTGCCTCCTGGTACTTCAAGAAAAAGAAGTCTACCATTTCCGCATCGTAGATGCTCCATAACTGTGTCGTACGCGAGTCGTATTCTCAGTACTCAAATACGAAACATATATATATATATATATAAGTTGGTATCTATATAGATACCAACTTTCATAGTGATCGGTCAGAAGGTGTTGGAGTCTATTAATCACAAACATATATACCAACATCCATTTTTATATATCTAGATTACATTTTTTATACCAGATTTATATCTATCTATTACATTTTTGCGTTACACTTGTAGCTAACTATAAAAAAATACAAGTGAAGAGAAAGATAATAGAACAGAGCAGCTCCAGTTCCAAAATGTTAAAAAAAATCTGTCTTTAATTAAGAAAAACTTTTGATATTAATCAATTGAAGATTTTACTAATTTTGTTTCACAAACTTTTCGAATAGTAAATTTAAGACCGTTTAATACAAAAAGATCTGTATCTGAACAAATGTAAATGTTGACGAATCTAGGCTTAAAAAACATTAATATCTTTGAATGAAAAATGTTTTTCGGATGTTTTTCGTATTGTCGTGACAGTAAAGTTAAAGAAGCGTTGTAAATTTATCGGTAGGTTTTACAGTATTCTATATTTAGCTGGATTTAAAAAATGCACTTATTCCACTGTCAGCAGACAATGAATACGTATCAGCTAACATCACTATCTCTCTGGAGGTTTTGAATATGAATCATCTTGAAGGTCATTTTTGAAACCATTACGTCTACTTGTTATAATAAAGGTCGTCTTAAATCGCAGGGCTGTGGGCATGTTTTTTTTTACGTCGTTTAAAAATAATCACGAATAGAAGACGAACACTTGTGGCCTGGGAAGCGGTTCAAAAAGTGAAAAAAAAAATTTGATACATGGATAAAAAGAAAGCTTCGAGCTGGGAAGAAACACGTTAACTTTTATCGAGAATGTCCTCCAAATAGCGGACTTTGTATCTGCACATTATTTAAATTGGTCTAAAGTATGTAAATCAAAAGTATAATTTTCTTACTTTTTGATGACTAGAAAAACACTCGCATATATTTCAGACTTTTGATGGTTTTAAGAAAACTGTAACCTGAAAATTTTCTCATTTTTCGAATAAAGTTCTCGTCGCTTTTACAGTCCTTAACATTTATTTTCCAACAAGGTATAACTACAACCAGTTGTTCAGTAGTTAGTGTCATAGAACAAAAGAAATAGTTTAATATTGTACATATTTGGAGTTTGCACAAGAGTACAACCTCCGAACACGTTTCCTACAAAAGACGAATTACACTAACTGCAAATTGCTCAGAGTGTGGTGAAACGCGTAAAGTTCTCAAATAAAACGCGTTCTATACATACTTCAAACGAAAGCTAATTATCACGAGGTGACGATTCTGAGTGCATTTGAAAATAATCACATCACATAAATAGAAATTCTAAGTATTCTAACGAATTAAACTTTTTTCACAAAAATTGCTTAAAAATATTATTTCAATTTTTTTTGATGCCGGAAACTAGTCATCGCTTCAAGGGGAAGTCCAAATTAGACAATAAACATTAACATGCAAAACGAAATCAATGACGGATTTGTTCTCAGAGATAGCCATTTGGATGTACGATGACCATGTAGGTAAACACTGACGTAAATGTTTTTAAAAACTATCAATGACGCTCATTAAATATTTTGTAAAACCGAAGACATTATTGAACCATGTGTCTGAGTCTTCTGTTAATACTAATTGTAAGCAGTGTAGTGGATACATGTAACTATAAGTGAAACTGAAAACCAGTAAAAATGTTTGGAAGACAGAATGAAAAATTTCAAAAGAAGAGATTATTATACTAGGAAATCTATCAAATTCAGATAAATAAACGGTCAGAAGTTTCCTGGACATATTGTATAAATAATTAAGCATTGTAAACCAGTGCTGCTAAATTTGCAACTCTTGTAATTTATTTATAATTATTCCCTCGGGTTTCTGGTTTTCCCGACTAGTTGAAAATGGAACTTTCTCTCTAGTTTTGACCAGCCGCATCAAAATTGGGAAATTATAGACTTCTTAGTATGATATAATATAATATCATTTAAAATTTACAAATAACATACACTGTTTATTTCAAATTCAATAGTGATTGACGCTTGTATCAAAAATAATCAACACTCTCTAACTGAAGAATAAAAAGAACAGATTTTTGTTCCAGGAAATCTATCAGATGTAGTTCATTAGATAATTAAACATTGCAAGTTTAGAAAAAATTGGAAAAACCGTCTGTATAAATATGACAAATTAGCATTAAATAAATAACTGAATTTTAATATTTACTATTTTTTTTTCGAGTAAAATTAGCCACTATTAAACATGGTGAACTAACTTAAGAGAATATATATTTTTTTAAATCTTCTTCTAATTTCTCAAAGTGTGCAACAAAACTTCAAAAAGTTATCATTTGCCTTCTTTTTATGAAATTATTCCAGTTACAATAAATATGTCTAATAGATAATAATACACACTCCCCAAAAATTATCGCACCACCCACAATTTTCGTAAATCAAGCTATATACAGCTGTGATTTTTATTGTTGTAATTAACGGGTAGAAGATAACTCAAAAAGAAAAATTGTTACAAAAAAATCCACGTATAAAGATAGTTACATCTGAGACTTATATAACAAATTAATGTTGATTAGCCACTATAACTAAATTAATAGTGGGTGTTTCCACCTATGGCTTCCATTCTATGAGATATCGTTTCGTAAAACTTTACAATGTATTCTTGCGGTATGTTATGCCATTCTTCTACAAGAACTGCTTCCAGCTATTGGAGAGCTCTAAAAACCATTCTGCACCCTGATACACGCTGTAGAAGGGTGTCTCATACTTGCTCCATAACAGATGTCTCAGTTTCCCTAAGGTATTCTTGAACAATTCGAGCCATGTGTGGTCGAGCCTTATCATGCATATACACAAAATCTCGACCAATAAGTGGCCCGTACGGAAGGACATGTTGGTCTAAAGGGCGGTAATGTAACGTACAGCCGTCATACGAGCTCCAGGCAAAAAGCACTACTTTAGTGCGGCCTCCCACAGATATAGCACCCCAAACCATTACCGAACTTCCACCTAAATTTACATTGGGAACAAAGTTACGTTGAAGATGTCGCTCTCCAAATCGTCTACATACCGGCATTCGTTTGTCATTTGTATAAAGGCTGAATCTTGACTCGTCAGAGAACATAACATCTTGCCAATCTTCAATACCCTAATTTACATGTTCTCTAGCAAACACTAAACGAGCTCCACGATGTTAACTAGTGACTAGTGGTACTCTTGCGGGGACACTAGCCCGAATACTGTCTTCGTGAAGACGGTTTCTTTCCGTTTGCAGCGAAATTTCGACATCTCTCGCAGCTAACATCTCCATTTGCAGCAATCGAGCAGTGCAATGTCTGGTTGGACGCAAAACCGATCTCGAATCGAACCGATGTCATCCTTCCTTGTCCTGGCCTTCTGTTAACACTTCCAGTTTCTTGGTGTCGTTCTTAGTGTATTTTTTTTATAACAATAGTAAAATGGTTTACACCGAGAACTCTTGCCACATAACGCTGGCTGCGACCATCCTCCAGCAAAGCTAGTGCTCGGACAGCTTCTTCGTGGGTCAGGTGATAGCTACCACGTTGAGGAACATCCGTCATGTCAAATTTATATTGCACAAATGGCACATCAAATAATATGATTACATATACACTGGTAGAGATGAGTGGCTACGGCTTTTTCAAAAATCGTAAGAAAAGTTGCTCACAGGATTTGGAGCTTGCAGATAAGTAAGCAAAAACTGTTTCTTCATGATATCGACTTAGAATGTTGCCTTCGCGTACATTCATTTTGAAACAACATCGATTTTTCAGAATGGTGCGATAATTTTTGTAGGGTGTGTATTTCTTGGAGTTTTTAGATTTTTTGGATGTTTTACACCTCTTGGATCTTTTGAATCATTTGTTTTATATATATATGTATTATATATATATATATATATATATATATATATTACATTTTCACAATTTTATAACGACTTTTCAGAATTATTGTATTATTTGCAGTCGTTTGATTTTGTAGATCTTTTGGATGTTTCAGATTCTTTAGATTTTCTACATTAATATCTTTGGATTTTTGATCTCCTTTAATGATTTTTAGAGTTTTGAGTTGTTTAGATTTTCTCAATTTTTGCGTTCGTTTATCGTTTATTCTTTGTAGAATTGTTAGCTTGTTTGATTTATCTAAATTTTGAAATATGTTCAAATTATTACATTGTCTTAGAATTTTAGTATGTTTCAGTTAGTTAGACTTTTTTTTATATATTCTTAAGATTTTTAAGACTTTCGAAAGTTTCGTTATTTTTAACGTTTTTGGATTTTTTGGTCTTTTAATATTTTCGGGTATAAATTGTTTCAATTGTTAGATTTAGTCATTTTTTTTAGATTTTAAATCCGCTCTTATTTTTCTGAAAAAAGTTTTTTATCGTATTATATAAATTTTTTTAGTTGTTTAAGATTTTTTGGATACCAACAGTGGATACTTTACATTTATTGAATTTCACGGATTATTTAAAGTCACCAGATTATGAATAAGTAGATTAAATTAAATTGTTGATATTTTTGCATGTTATTATTCATGGCAGTACAATATTCTTATAAGTTAAGTAAAATTTTCAGTACATTGTAGAACATTTTGAAAAATTCAAATTGACTGATTTTTCTAGTGGGCTTTCGTCTATTTTAAAAAATAAAGAAACTTTATCTCTCTCAATTTATGTGTTGTTTCCTTAATATTGGACACAAAGGCCTTTATTTATTTATGTCGTTTTGTGTTGGTTACAGTCAGAGTCAAGTTTATGACGGTAAGCCTCAGACAGGAAAAGAATTTATCCTTACACCTTACTAGATTTGTGCTCTTATTAATATTGATAAAATCATAAAAAAGAACTAGTTAAATTCATGCTAGACGTAGTCAACCATCAACTGTCGTCGTTTTAAATCAAAATGCCTGCAATGTTGTGCAACTAATTCATTCTCGACTTGAACGAAAATAAAGCTTGTATTGCGACTGGAAAAACTGGCAACATTCCCATCATAAGCGACCCAGAGTCGGCTCGGCTGTGGAGGGCTGTGGGAAACAATTCAAGTACGTTAAAGTGAACAACAATCGTAACGACTAGTTAGTATGTTTTAAATATGTTGAGGAATACAATGTGGGCGACTACTGAACAAGGCCGTCAGGAAAAACAACCAAATTATTAGTATAGATAAAATTCCGAATTTCAAAGAGATTTTTTTTCCAGATGGTATAATCAACTTTCGACCATGTGATCCATCTTCTTTCGCATCAGTGCCCAACCACTAGTGCCATGGTTAGCGTCACCCTTGTCGTTCTAACAACCTTGGCCTTATCATTCGCCAATGCCGATCTTTTCGTGCCAAGAAATAAACAACGAAAGCCTACCATTGTTCGGCCAGGTGACAGAAAACCAAATATCATCTTGATTTTGACGGACGATCAAGATGTCGAGTTGGGATCGTTGAATTTTATGCCAAACACATTGGAACAATTGAGAGACAAGGGGGCGCAATTCATGCACGCCTATGTGACGACGCCCATGTGTTGTCCGTCCAGATCGTCGCTGCTCACGGGGATGTATGTGCACAACCACCATGTTTACACGAACAACGATAACTGCTCGAGTACGCAGTGGCAAACGATGTATGAGACAAAGTCGTTTGCTACTTACTTATCAAATGCTGGATACAGAACAGGTGATGTAAACATTTTTCAGAAGCACCACTGGGGGATTTTTCTTTACGTTTTTGACGATTTAGGGCTTGAATTTCAGTGCATTTCTGTTTCTTAAGTCACCATCGAGTATTGGGAGAATTTGTAGATGATTGTGGCCAAAAGTTTAATGAAAAAATTAAAAATTCCTTAAAATTTTTAGTCAAAACCATCTTAAGAATTTGCTAAAATATTGTTTGAAACGCGAAATGGTTTCAATTAGTTGAAAAGAAACTTGTTTTTTTAAAAATATGTTGGGCGTCTTTGAAAATGACATCACAGTAACGGTAATTTTTCCTAAGTAAAATTTTCTAAGTTTTCATTCCGAATAAAGTTTGAAAACGGTTTAGAATGAATGATTGACGTGGATATTGTTGAGAGGAGAAGCATTCCAAGCCTGCTTATCCGGAGACTTTAGACTAAAACAAAACGGTTTTCCTCCCCCTGCACCATCGAAGAACCCCAACCACCTCCACATCTCCAAAAAATAGCGGCGAAGGTTGCTCCTTGCAATCTCTCACTCATTCGCACCAAGCAACTTTCACTCAATTCCTCACCATCTCCTTGTTGTCCTCACTTTAGGGAGTCTAGCTCGTCCTCCATGGTGACTTCTTCGGCCCACCTGTTACAATTTTCCACCTCTTCTTTCTTAGTTTCTTTGGACTTCTGAAATTCTTCCGCGCTGTTCTCCTGTTTTCTTGCAGACACCTCCATGAGTCACCCAGCGGTTTCGTGCGATCCTTCTCCGCACGCGCACACGCACACGTCGGGGGTTAAAACGCCTGAAGTATCCCCTAAAAGGGCCAAGGTCCGTCAAGAGGCACACCGCTCGATGTTTCCACATCGACTTTTGGGATGAGCGTGTAAGCCCATCTGCCCTCATCCACCGTTGCCCACTCTTTTTACCATTCCGCCATGGTTTCCTTTTTGACCCCTTTCTTCAACATTCTACACGCGAAGGCTCTGTGTCCTCCCTGGCTCTTTTTGCCGCCTGATCGTTTTCCCGACCACAGGGTAGGAAACCCACCAGATGCCGCGAGTCCTCAGGTTCCTGATTCTCTGGTCGATGTCGTCCGCAACGCCCCTTGCGTTCACACAACTTCGAGTCGGTCGCCAGGTTGACCATGTCCTCCCGAAACTCCAAAATTCGGCCGACAACCAATCCCAAGCTTGGTCATAGCTTGGTCATAACCATCTTGCAGCCTCCAATTTGTCCTCTCGATGAGTGCGTTGTTCCTGAAAACAACAAGACCGATCTTGACCTCCCGTTCTCCACCCTATGTGTCGCTGAAAATCTACAGTCCCCTGTGAGTTACATCTGCCCACTTCCTTACTTCTGCAGAGTGTGCTCCCAACCAAAGTCCGGTTTCGCATCGAAGCATTGCTAACACTGAGTACAGCTAAACCTTCCGTAAATTCTTGTAAAATCCCGATTAGAAGCGATTTTAGGGATTTCGGTCATAAATCCGACGTAACATTGTTAAACTTTGAAAAACAGATCTTAGATTGCACTGCTAGTGGTGAGATAGACGAAGCACGTTTAGATCGTCTTAGAATGTGGAAAAATGTTTTCACTGAAAGTGAAGAATTCTTTAAATTAGTTTTACAGTAAGCCATAGACCAAACATCTGAACAAAATTCTAAATTTTCTTCTTCTAACACTTGAGCTTTACAATTTATAATTAAAATTTTTTAGACAAAGTTATCTGAAAACTTAGTCTGTTCTATTGTATTTTTATAGACTAACACTGCGACGGTGTCTAACTATAATGCGAAATTTCATTTCTAACAAAATAGTTGAAAAATTCTAAATCAAATTTCTACCTTCTGAGAACAAAAAATCTTGCATTTGATCTTTTTAGAAAAAACCTTGATGAAATTGAGTCAAGAAAACTTAGTAGTGCTTTTGGAAAAAGCTTTCTAGCTTCTAAAAATGGGCTTATTTAATAAATTTTACATATTTTATTTAGATTATTAAACAAATCTGAAGACTGTTCCACACTTTTTTTGACAATAAATCTGTCGTTTTTACATTCATGTGACCTCGCAAAAATATCTACCACAAATAGAAAAGGCGGTTGTTGAACTTGACATTGTCTCCACATTTGTTTTCTTCTGTATTGTAAGAAAACTAAAATATGGGAAAAATCTTTCTCGTTCGCCGGAAAGTTATTATCTGTTAAAATAAAAGTTACAATTTTGTGTTCTAATTTCAAGCTTAATCAAGTTTGTAACATCGCCATTCGCTTTATTTGGCCGTTTTCTTAATTTGTTGATGCATTCATAGTAAAAAAATCGTTGCTATATACAAAGAGAATAGAAAATGTAATCTAATCTACATCACAGAGTTTGCAGCGTATTCTTCAAGTGAATTATGAATGCAAATTCCAGCACGATTGTAAAACGGAATTTTTATTACGTTCCGTAATAATTTATTAGAATGAATTACAATTAAAAACCTTCTATTTCGTTTTGTGAACAGAATTTGCAATCATGTAGTTGTAGGTGCACACAGACGATATTCTTTAATTAACGCCTTGAGACATTACAATTCACTCTCCTACGTCCATTTCTAAGAATAAATTGCGCATATCATTTTTCGCACCTAATATTTATTCATGAATGTACCGAGCTCACGACAAATGTGCTTCTCATCTAATTATGTTAAAATATGCAGCAGTTTAATACACATTAATGTATGTTTCTTCTTTCAGGTTACTTTGGAAAATACTTAAATAAATACAACGGTTCGTATGTTCCGCCGGGATGGAGAGAATGGGGAGGACTTATAATGAATTCCAAATATTACAACTATTCCATTAACATGAACGGGAAGAAGATCAAACATGGCTTTGATTATTACAAGGTAAGGAGTTTTTTTATTGCCTCGTGAGGCTGTTTAGTAGCGTAGTTGTTAAACTACAATTTTAATTAGCGATGAGTCATTGTGATTATTACTTAATAATTTGTTGTTTTAAAAAATTATTTTAGATTAAACTGCACGTTTAATTGGAATTCCTTTCTGTTTACTAGTAAATATTTAAATAAAAAAGTTTACGACAAATAAAACCTATACAGGGTGATTCTAAAGTCATTCCAGAAAAAACGCAACTGTTCATTTAATACTTAGTAGCATACTTGTGAAAATCATTTGTTTCGGAAAACGTAAGTCGTATTATTATTAATGGACATAGCCTTAATAATAAATGACAGCAAGGTTTGAGCAACGTAAATAGCTCCGGAAAAGAACTGATTTTTGTAAAAAAGCAACAAACAACGCAAATAAACAAGATTGTGATCATAACAATACACACAAGTGAGATTAACAACTCAAGTTGACAACTGACAGAAAGAATGACATGAATGATTGAATGACATTACGACATGCTTCCAGGCAAACAAAAAATTTTCATAGGTAATACTACCAGAATATTAAACGAACAATTACAATGTTATTTTCTATGTACATATTTTTTTTGGAAATGTTGTGGCAATATTAAAGTCACCAGCTAACATATGGATCACCCAAAAATTGTTGTCAAATATCAAATATTTTGCAACTTTTATAAATTCCGGGAACTTATATGAACAATCATCTAGCCAATGAAAATGGATTTCTGAGGTTTTAATCGTTAAGAAACACTAGTTAGATTGAGATTTTTCTATTCTTTCTGAATTATTTTGTTTTCTATTTTAACCGAAAACGATCAATAGAGCAAAAATGGTTGAGATCTTAAATTTGCGAATTTCGTATATTCCGGAATGAAGAAATAAACACAATTTTTTTCCACTGTTAATCAATCACGTTAAGTTAGAAAATATTTATATTATTTTAAGTATTACCAATATCTTAAATAAACATCAATCGATTAATTGAAGATATGTGAAGTATCGGAAAAAAATTATGGAAAGCAAAAAATTCAAAGAATCTATAACTATAAAATATAGATAATTAGAAAATTTTTGAAAATTTAGTAAAAACAGGAAGATAAGCAGCTAAAGAATTCAAGCAACCAAACATTTAAAAACCGAAAGATCAAAAAATAATTTAAACGAAATTTAAAGAGTGGAAAGAATCCAAAGATATTAAAAGAATCTAAACAATTAAATAACACTCAAGCAGAAAATTGATGATTTTGTTCAGATTTTGCTTAGTTGTAGATTTTAGTATGTAGTTATTTTGATCGTTTCCTTATTAAAAACTGTGGCAAGCCCTATTACATCGATTGATAAAATTGTACACTTGTTGCTTTTTTTCTTTCTAGGACTATTATCCTGACTTGATAGCGAATGACTCCATAGCGTTTCTCCGTCAATCCAAGAAAAACAGCGCCCATAAACCAGTCATGTTGACGATGTCTTTTCCAGCGCCGCACGGTCCTGAAGATTCAGCCCCTCAGTATTCCCATATGTTCTTCAACGTCAGCACTCATCAGTAAGTTGCGAGTTATTTTTTTTAAAACGATTTATAAAAATTTTGTATCTAATTTAAGTCGCTAATCTAATTAGGTTCATCGCATATGAGATGTCTAATCGGAATATTTTAAAACACAATTTCTCAAGTTTAATGGGAAAAAGATCAACTCAAAAAATCTGGCATTAGTAATCTTAATTGCAGTTCTCTGTTATTAACTGCTGCTGTTAACACACTTCTTGTTTAAGAAGTCAATAATTGTTTTGTAGCAATTAAATCATTTTTGTCGATGGATTTCACAAAAAGTTAAAATCCGTGACCTTTCATTTCATTGTGTTTTTTTGTGTTTTTATTTTGAACACAGATCAGATAAAAAGTGGTTGTATATGTACATTTGAGATAAAATGAAAGAATTAGATCCAATTTGAATACCTGAAAGAAAATTCAAAACTTGATTGAGACTCCTACTCTTTGTTCGAGTACATGTAATATTCTTGTACCAAGTGGCTATCTCTACCTGGCACCGGTATCGATCAGACTTTTTATTATTTCCTTTTTTTTCTCTATCGGTGTCGAGTGACCTAGGAGTAACTTTAGTCATATTCCAGAAAATACCGCATGGGACACTTTTCTGTTTTTGTCCTAAGTACATACGTGAAGGCGAATAAGAATTCAGATCCTCCTTTTCAGTCATTCACGAGCCGCCTTTGTGACCTTAGACATGATTATTGTTTACTCTAAATGCAATTTTCTATTAAGACGCTTTTTTTTTAATTTGTCTATTTTCGTCAGCCTTGAACACTTTAAAAGTACATTTCACTGTTGCATAACCTGAACACGAAAAAGGTGCTAATTTTACATCTAAACACGGTTACATTTTTACGAGATGTTCTGTCATTTTTCATTTTGTTTTTATGACCATCTGACACTTATTGTCGAGGTCTTTATCTCCGGAATGCGGAAATCGACTACTCCCCAGGCTAAAGCTCCACTCAACGCGAAATTTATGTGATTGGTTCTTACGTATCTGCGATACTCTCGTGACCTGAAAAATGAGCTTTCATTTTTAGAAGCTAACAGAACGGAAATACTTTTTTGAAAATGATCCAGTGAATGATCGATCATACATCGAAATGTTTAACGGAAACTCCACGTGGATCACTTGTATCAAAAACTGGGAGTTTAAACGTTGGAAAAAAAATTCATGATATCGTCCTTTTTTAACCAAAATTAATGCGACTTGTGGAGGTGGCAGTAACCTTTTCAGCTTTCAAATACTACAAAGTAGGCACTTTAGTAGGTAAAGGCACTTTAATGACTGGTCGTTGCAAATAAATGTTTTTTAGAATGTTCAATATGTTTAGCTTCTAAAGAACGGGGAAGTAGTAACTAAGTTGATGAAATTATAATCATATATTCACCTAGGTAGTACTATATGCATAAATAATTAATGTTTTTGGATCTTTTTTAATTCCTTGGATTTTTTTGTAGTTTTGTAGTTCTTCAAATTTTTCTTTTAGGTCTCCATATTCTTATAAATAGTCCAGAAAGCGCTTCTTTGAGAGGTCTAGTGAATCTAGAGTCTTTCTGTTTCTTAAAATTTGGTTGGTATTGCAAACTTAATTGTCACCCGTAGTTATCTGCTTCTTATCAATACATAAATACGTCTTATAAAAATACCAACCTATCAACCCCAGAAAAGTAAATTTTCTGGCGCTGAATATTTATAATAAAAGTTTTTTTAACTTACGTATTTTTTCGGCCTAAAAAGTTCTGTGCATTACACGTGTATAAACTGTTCTGCGAGCAGTTTCGGGCCTAGGAATAAAAATAACTATTTAGGTTATGTAAATGTCTTGAATTTTAGATTTATAAGATTCTTTGATGAAGTTCTTCTGTGTTTTCTAGATGTTTAGATGTTATAGATATTCGTTAGATTCAATTCAAATTTTTTCAACTGCTTGATTTTTTAGATCTCACAAAATTTTGGATTTTGTAAATTATTATTGGAATCTTTATATCTGCCGCATCTTTTCAATCTTTTGGATTTGGTGTATTTTTTGGCACATTTTTTAGATTAGATTTCTTCGGACTCTTAGTACCTTTTTAATAATGCTTATGTTAAGTTTTTCCAGTGTTTGGATTTAGATTCTGCAGATTTTAAAATTTTTCAAGTTATCTTTAAAATCGCTGCAATCTTTCAATCGTTTGGATCCGCATTTCTTTTTTGAATTTTCGAATTTTTCCACACTTATAGATTCTGTAAATTTTTACTATTTGATTAGGATATTATTGACCTATGATTAGGATGCTTATTTTTTTTTTATTTTCTTACTTTACTCCATTTTGATGCCCCTCAATTTAGGTGTTTTAGACTCAAGGAATTTTGTAGATTTTCTATATTCTGTACATTTCTTAAATCCTTTAGATTTTTGTATTTTTTGCACCTTTTGTGTTTTTTTTGGATGTTGTATTCTATTAAACTTTTCAAGTTAAAAATTTTGTTGTAATCTTTCGGGTTTTTGAATTACTCATTCTACTGAATTAATGATATTTTTTGTTGTTTAGACTTTTTGCATGTCTTGGACTTTTTGTTCTACATTTTTAATAAATTGTGTGCCTTACTTTCTCAAGACTATAATCCTTTAGTTTTAAATCCTTTAGTCTGAATTCTTCAATATTAATTTTTTGTATTCGTTGCACCTTTATAATGGTTTGAATTTTGAATTCCTTAATTTTTTAGAATTCCAGGTTTTTGCATTATTTTTTTCATTGCTTGGAATTTTAGACACTTTGAATTCTATTACCTCTCTAGTTTCCTTAAATCTTAATTTTGCTGATATTTTTTGTATTTTTATATGGTTTGAATGTTTCAACCTTCCTAGCTTTGCTGCAACCTTTGATCTCTGTTATAATACTGCATCATTTTTTCTAAAGAGCAAATCATCTAAACGAACTATTTGAAAAGTACTCAAGTGAAGTATAATAATTCAAAAATGTCATAGATGGAAGTTTATTTTACTAATTAAATTTTTAATTCGGAACTGAAATAAAGCCCATTTTTCCACAAAATGTGAGCATATGTAGCTTCTGATGAAATAATTTCTGTTCGAATTCATCTAGGAGTGTTTTAGCTCGTGTATTACCAAAAATCTTTCGCGTGTTCTAAAAGCGTTAGGCTTCTCCGAAGCAAAGCACGTTTCGATTTTTCGCTTCCTGTTTGATTTGAAGTGTTGAAGGTCTGCTTAAAAGCAATATCTAAATGTCTTTGGCACGAACTATGCCAAGTTTGGAACTATACAGAGTGCCATCTAATAAATATTAAGCTCCTGCTCGTCTCTTTACTTCTTGAATATTTCGAAATGGTCCTAATCCGAAGTTGGGTGCATTGACTTGCACCTAAATACTTTAGAGTGGCGGCAAACCCTCACTTTATAAACATTTCATGGCAGTGACGTATGCGGAGGCCGTAGACGCTAGGATCGCCTAAATTATGCAATCATGGATGTATAGATACTTACCTCTGCTGAATTTTCTTTGAAGGGTGGATAACATGTAGATTAGTGTCCGAGATAAGCAGGAACGGAATGTATCGGAGCGACATCGTATTTTGCATACGAGCGCCGCATCTATTTCTCATGGGGATTACAATGTAACGCGTTGGGGTCATGGGAAGGGTGACGGCTTGTTTTGTTTTTAAGGGGAATTAGCTCCAGTTTACTTTTAGAGTGATTTATGGAACGGAAAGGAGTAAGCCGATTTTTGAACTTTAATTAAGAGCTAAAGTGCACTCAATAACGAAACTTGACTTTTAATAGTATTGGTCTACTCTTGAAAATTTTACATTGGAAAAGGTTAAATGCCAAGGTTGGAGAGTTGGAGATATTGATTGTCTGGTAATGAGATTAACGTGTCTAGTGAATTTGAAGAAAACATTTTTAATCAATGGTTGGAAAATTAGGATTGCAAACGAAACGGTAAAATTTATATTGAAGGGGACCGTTCTTTATTTAAATTTCCAAGAGACTTAGGTTGTGTAAAAGAAGATGTTACGACGAAAGTCATCTTGTTCAGAGTCGCTGTTCAAAGGGTGAATAAAAACGATGGCACTCGAACCCAGTGTTTACCAACGGAAATATCAGACTCACGGAAGCGTGCTTTTTAACTGAAATTCTGAAATATTTTATTGGAATTACGGGATATTTAAAGATTATTAGGGGAAAGTGGGGCAAGACGGGGTACTTAAGGTTTAATATTGAATAAAATCCACATTTTCAAAGAAAAATGAAAATAATTTTTGTGTAATTAAAATTTGGTAATCTGTCTTTTATACAACTGAGAATTTTTCTAAGAAACGTGAGCAGAATAAAAGATTAAATTGGAGAAATCATTTTGTCCCATCTTGCCTCAAAGGTGGGGTTAGACGGGATATTCTGTGGGGTAAAATGAAATATGAAATGATATGAACATTTTTGTAATTTGAATTTTATGTTCAATCAACAATTATTGATAAAATATTAGCCATAAGCGCATTACAATGTGATTAATATACTCTGATACCGTCTGACCCATCACCATGAAAGTTGGTATATATATGTGTTTGTTCATGGAGAAGGCTTTTATGTTATCTACTTTGTTGGAACTCGCCACCAAATGACGCTGCGGCACTTCAACTTCACAATCGTTCAACCAATCATCATGAAAATTGTTATACGCATGTATTTGGGCACAGAGAATATTTTCGCGTTGTCAGTTTGGTTTTAACTTGCCACTAGATGGCGCTGCAGCGCATCAACTTCTACACTGTTCACCCGATCGCCATGGAAATTGGTATAGATATGTATTTGAGTACGGAGAATACGACTCGTGTACGACACAATTATGGAGCATGCACAAGATGAAAATCTTAGATTTCTTTTTCTTGAAGCACCAAGAGGCACAGGAAAAACATTTCTACTCTATTTGATACTTGTCGAAATTCGAATGAAACATGAGATTGCTCTAGCTGTACTACACTACTACTATGCGTTTTTGATTCTAGATTACCTACAAACCGTACATTTTTATATACCGAGTGTCAAAGAGAACGAACGGACAAGAACGTGCATATAGTAGGGATTTATATAACATGAAAAAAGAATTTTTTTGGTTTAGAGTCTTTCGTTAACGTCCACGAACTTCTAGGAGTTAGCCAAAATGTTCCTTAAAAACTAAATTTTCCTGTTAACCAAAGTGGGAAATAATTTCAAAACCAACTCTAATAGAGGTTGTCGACAGGTATACACATTTTTTTTCAATGAGTAGATTCAACATTTTGTTCTCTGTCAGTGTTAAATTATTGACGAGGGAAGTTTTTAAAAGTGACAAGATATGCCAACACGCGGATTATTGTAAATGTTGTCATAGCAATTAAAATATTATGTTTATTTAAAACGTCAAAAAAGTTGTGACAGTTTTCGAATTGTTTTTTCAATATATTTTTTTTACGACAAATGGGTATTGTAACATGTATTAGGGTCTTAGAGAAGCAGAAAATCATGCAACATTAGCTGCACGAAATTATGCAATTATGTAACTATAACAACTACATCAAGCAATTATTTGATTAGGGATTCCATGTTGCCATATTAGGTTTATTCTTCCAGGGTTTCTTTTTGAAACTAAAAAATTAAGGATGATTTTTGCTATAAAATCGTAGTCTATAGCGCACTCAAAACATGTCCATTTTTTTTGACACACCCGATATATATAAGTAAATAAATATATACAGACAGGACAACGTCTGCCAGGTGCTGCTAGTTAGAATCTAAAATTTGACTTTATTGCTTTTTACATCGAACTTTTTTATTCTTAATTTGCTTTTCTCTTTTTTTAATTAATTTTTTTTGGTTTTTATTTTCTTATTTTTCTCTTTTTGTAATTCTGCTTTGTACGGAAAAGAGGTAAACATTAGACGCTTTCCTCTATTTCCTATTTCGCAGTTATGTCCCGACTTGTCCCTAAAAAAATAATTATGAAATTACACTATCAAAAATATTTTCTAAAATGTTTTTATTTTAATTTTTGCCTTTCAAATTTTTAGCAAGACCTAAATCCACAGTAACCATTTAATTACTTAAATTTATTGCCAGCCTATTATTTTTCAATTCATCCCTTGTCTTAAGTATTACAGTTTTGCGCCTTCATCTCCAAAGTATATAAAAAAAAACAGCTCTAATAATCTTGGAAATAAAATGATGAAAGTACTACTTGTTTTTAGAAACAGTTTTTCAACATCCTCAGAATTGTTTATATTGTTCTTAGGTTCAAAATCTCAATCAATATTATATGTTTTTTTAATGTATAGAGAATTTTATTAAGAAATTCTCAATTTCCATTAAAAAAACTTTTCTAAAAATATTAATTTTCAGAGTCCTGAACTGGAGTTACTAAAGGGTTAGCGGGAATAAAATTGTTTTACTATTAGTTGATTTTAAAACAGAAATTTAGTAATTAATTTCTGGAAATACGTATAAAATAAAGAGCGAAAAACGAAACAAAATTTTTAAAATAATATATTTAATAAATTGTTGCAAAATATGTCAAAAATTCACAAAAATTTGCGAAGATATATGCAATGGATTTCTTCAAATAGTTGACACTTGACTTATTTTTAATTTTTTTCAATTATTTGAATTCTTTATGCTTTTATAGTTATAAATTCATAAGATAAGTTTTTTCTTTGGGATTTTTAGAATTTTTTTGTTTAAGATTTCTTAGGCTGTTTTTTAAACAAATATTTGTATTAGTTGGACTCTGAATTTTTTATCATTTTATATTATTTGTACTATTATTATTGTTGGATATTTTGATTTTACAGTACAATATTAACTAATTCTGAAAAAAAATTCAAAGATTTTAGTTTTTAAATGTGTTGAAATTTTAATAATGAAATTTAATTTTTAATTAGAATCACGCGGTTTTTGTGTGTTAATTTATTTGATTTGAAGAAAACCAGTAAAACTTTTAAATTAGATGTTTAAATACTTATTTACGTTATGCGAAATTTTAATTAATTTTTAAGATATCGAAACTGTACGGAATTCCTAGTTTATCCACATTTTTAGAAACTGTAATATACATAAAATCATATCGAATCGATCCACCTGGACTTTCGTCCATCTCACAGTCATGGATTTTCCCTTGATAGAAATCCCTTTTCCAGTACACCGTCGTACGATTACGCCCCCAACCCCGACAAACAATGGATTCTCCAAGTAACACAGAAAATGCAACCAATCCACAAACAATTCACCGACCTTCTAATGACCAAAAGACTTCAAACTCTCCAATCAGTCGATGCAGCTGTAAAACTCGTCGTAGACGAACTAAAAACTCTGGGCGAGTTGGACAACACTTACATCATTTACACTTCAGATCACGGATATCATTTGGGTCAGTTCGGTCTAATCAAGGTAAGTACTCGATTGAAAAGCGTCATCAACGGCCACTCATAATCATTCGAGATGGAAGCCGACTTTGTTATGGGATTGGTCGTAAACTAGGAAGTTTTCTGTTAGCACGTGCGAGTCGCATAAATAAAAGTTTAATGCACTTTGAAATATAGAAGCTTTTTGTTTCCACCTGAATCTATTTCTAAAATGTGAGCTATTTTCGGGCGTGTTTGCGAATGCGATGACGGACAGCTGCTAGAGAAAGTCAAATCTAATTTATTAACTGTGGGATATTTTTGGTGGTCAAGTCTTTCTTACACATAATTGTCCAAAAAAAATCACGAACTTTTTACTTAGAGCACAAAATGTTGCTTAAGAGAAACATCTTAAGATATTTTCCAGTGTGTTATTAAATCGATTGAGTCATTTCAAAAATAGAACTATTTTTTTCCTGACATTTATTTATGCGACTTGCGCGCCTCGTCCCCTCCCCACACTACAGCAACCTTTAAAACCGTTCATTATTTTTAAGGGCAAAAGTTTTCCGTTTGAATTTGATGTCCGAATACCATTTTTAGTCCGGGGTCCTGGTATCGAACCCGGCACTGTAGTCGATGATATAGTACTTAACATAGATCTCGCCCCCACATTTCTGGACATTGCTGGAGTTGAAGCTCCTCCACACATGGACGGTAGATCCGTCCTTCCATTGTTCCACAAGACGAAGAGAAAAAGAGTAAAGTGGCCCGATACGTTCCTGATTGAAAGGTAAGAACCAAGAAGGAAGTAGCAGAAAAGCAAAAAATGTTTATGAATCTGTCGATTTAGTTCTGGTCGTCGCGAGACGCCGTACTTGGATGCTAAAACGAAGCTGAAGTTTTCTCCTCGTCGGAACGTGACGGAACCTCCACTTTCTACGTTTGGTCCGGTTGGTTTTTCAACTTCTGTCAGGCCACAGCCGGAGTTTACAACATTTGGTAGCGTCACTCCACGTAGAGTTTATGACTCAGGTGAGGATCTGACGATAGACGATGATGATGATGAGGAAGAGGAGGAAGATGATGATGATGATGATGACGACGACGACGACATCGATGGAGGCTACGAGGATGATGTTTATATTGATAGTAACGAGGCGAACGTTACTAGTAGGAAATTAATCAGGGGTGGGGCACTAACCCAAAAGGAGACCCCCGAATTCGAATCAACCACTTTTATATTTCAGATAACGAACCCATTGGGAGAAGCTTCGTCACCAATAAGTTGGAGAGGTTGTCAGTAGAGTGCGCTTTGGAAGACATGCAACTTCCATGCGCCCTTAACCAGAAATGGTACTGCATCAACGACAACGGAAGATGGAGAAAACATAAATGTAAATCGCAGCTCCCGGTGACCTACGAGAATAACAAGTCTTTCAGGAAGTGCGCTTGCTTCACAGAAGTCGGCTTGGTCTATAAAAGAATTTCGGTGAGATCTCTGCTTTCATTTTCACTTCTTCTACGTTTGTTTCCTAGTTGGGGAACAAGACCCGGCGACAAGCCCGCATCAAAAGAGACGCCGATCTTGCTAAAATCTTCGCTAAAATTAGAGCAAAACGTGACGTGCTGGAGAACGTGGAAACCGTCATGCAAGACGTCCAAGGACAAATTTACAATCTCAAATCCGTCAACACTTCTCTGATGGAGGAACAACCGAATCTCGTTACAAACACCATTTCTCAATCAGCCGGTTGTGTTATCATGGAAAAAGGACAAGTCAACTGTTCTAATGTTATTTACCACAATCGCAAGTCTTGGAGAGAGTCGCGCCATCAAATTGACAACGAAATCTATCAACTCAAACAAAAGTTGGAGAAGCTGAAAGAGATCCGAAGACACTTGAAGCATACGAAGCCGCTTTCAAGTGCTGACGTAGACGACGACTACAAGAATAAAACCAGCCGGTTAGAATCAGCGGAAGTTAATGAATTGAATGTAGCTTTAGAATTGGGGACTGAGCAGCATCAAGTTAACGTGACGAGGCCGAAAAAGAAGAGAAAAAGGGTGGAGTTTACTACGAATGGACCGGTGGTGAATACCGGGAAACATCATAGACATCATCGTAGGTTTTATGGGACAACGAGGGGATATCAGAGTAGTGAGTTTACGACGGTGGGGCCGTCGACGGTTAGGCGGAGGACGACTACGGAAGTGGCGTCGACTACGACGCCTGTGACGACTACGGTTGTTAAGGTAATTTTTTACACGTTACAATCTTCTCTTTAAATTTCATTGTGTTTCGGCGTTCTTAATTATTAACATTCATTTTATCTTCTCTTACTACATATCTACATATATGCTTTCATTTGTTTTTACTTTAGTAGATTTTAAAGTGGGCTTTATTCTTCTCAAAATGCAAGGCTAACTTTGCTGAAGTGATACTTTAACATCATAGATAGATAAAATAAAAACTTATCTACTGCCCTTGCAGCCTCTTCCTCTACGTCTTCAGGCAGTTCTAATTCGTTCTCGCACATTCAACACTTTCGAAAATGAAAAATTTGTTTATAACAAAAATTCCAACAACCAATTTCAAAATTGAGTGTTTATTTTTTCAAATTAATAATTTTTTTTTTAAATTTGCTATAGAAAAAATAGTGTATTATACACCACTCGTATTTGATTATCTCATGTTGTCTTTTACTTTTTTATTTTTTTTGTCCTACGTTTCTTAAACTTCTTAAGTTCAAATTGCATTCCTTTTCTGTTACCTTTTGGTAACTCATTTTTAATCTCACCTTTTTTTCTTGATTTTTCGTTGTATTTCTTACATTCATTGTTAATTGACTATCTAAGCAACCTCAGACTTATTTATATTTCTTTCTTTTTTCAAATTAATAAATTAAAATTAAAGTTTTTCTTTAAAATTTGCTATAAAAAAAGTGGATTATATACGATGATAAAGAATCTTTAACAATTTTCACTTCATGGTTAAAGTGTTTTTTTATCGTCTTGTATAATAAATAAATATTTTTTTGTAGTTTCCTAGTTTTTTCGTGTTATCCCTAAGCTCACACTTTTATTTCATTTTCTCATTCTCTCTTTTATTCGTCTCCAACGAATTCGTGCTTCATTTTGTATTCCATCTTTCTCCGGTCGAAGAAATAAAAATCATGTTTAATGAAGAACTAGATGAAGCGCACAATAGTGCACCAAATTATTATAAAACATAATAAATATAAATATTAATAATAATAATATAAATACATAAAATAAAATAATGTAAAAACAATAAATCGGTTTTTGGAAAAATCAGCAGACATAATAAAATATGGATGTATTAATAGTAATATTGAAAATCAAAATAATCCGGAAACGAGTTTTAGAAGATCCGAAGCAAGCAATGACTGCTTGAAAAACGCTTAACTTTAATTTAACAATTCATGAAGGATTCAAGATTTAAAGATAGATAAGATCAGTTAAAATATCCTAAAGCTTAAAAAAGAAAAATACAAGAAAAAGTACAATAGAATAGATAAGATTTGCGAAAATGAAAACATAAAAAGTACATAGAGCATAGTATAGAAAAACCATAGAAGTTCATAAAGAAAATCCCCTAAAATAAAAATCTAAAAATGATGCGACGATGAGCGTGGTCTATGAACAACCCAAAGAATTAACAAGACCTGCAGACAGAAAGCTCGGAGATATATGAAAAAAGTATATTAAAAAACTAGTTTGATAAAAGACACGAGCCCAAGTTGGCAGCACGACTGCTGTTTTTTTTCATTTGCATATTAAATAGTAGTACATTTTTTTAGTGATAAAATCAAATTTAATGACTTAGGAAATTTTGTGACAGTTGGTAAAACTTTTAATTCAAAGTTGACATTTTAAACTTGAATCAAGTAGACTAAACATACCTGGCAGTTTTTCTAAATGTTAATACAAAATTAGTGTTCACTTCGCTAGATATACAGTAAATTACAGAAAATGTCACGGTTAATTGTTGGCGATAAAAAATTTCTGTATCTGGCTTGAAATTGTAACCTCAAACTCGCACTGAAATATGAAAGATCGTTCAATATGTGTTACCAACCAAAAAAAGTTCCTAGATTTTGGATTTGGTAATGCATTTAAAATGAGCTTTGTTACAACAGCAAATAAAAAGAGACTCCATTCAGAATAAAGAAGAAATTGCAACAAGAGAAAGAATCAAGAAGTTAAAACCAATAAAAATTCAGGAGAGAAGAACAAGTCATGAACTTGACCGGAAGAGAGTTTCTAAGCTGTTAACAAGAATATGGGAAGAAGAAAGCATGCCTGCAATATGATTATACTACTGTAACTATACTAATTCCAGTCTTCAAGAATGAAGAGATTTCACACTGGGATAACTTCCGACGACTTGCTGTACTTGTAGTTGTGAAATTTTAGCGAGTCTTATAAAGAACCGATGGATAAATACGACAAACTGACTACCAAGCTGGTTTTCGGAAGGACAATCTGTCAACATAATGGAACAGGTGCTACCGAAGAGTTATGAAAGCAATTTGTCAGTACACACACTGTTTATAGACTTCAGACACGCTTATAACAATATACATCAAGTAGAAATTTATAATGGAATGCAAACATTGGGAACACCACAGATAAACCTGGCAATGATGTTCGAAAACACGGAAAACAAAGTAAGCGTGAATCGATAAATATTTCAATCATTTAAGACAAACGGAGAATAAGATAAGGCGATTTAATATTCACAGATATGGAGGTGTAGCGCACACAGGGGACCCAAGATTAAACTTATAGATATTACCAGAAGATTAAAAGAAGAAGAAGAACTGGCAATTAACGAAGAAAAGAATAAGTATAAGATATGTGTGTGATATATTAAGAGATAGGAGAGGGAAAGTTAATAGTACAGTATTTTACAGAAGGTAAAATGCACCCCCACACAAATTGTCGTATCACCCACAGTTGAGGTAATAATAATAATAAAGGTAATGAAAGATATTCAGGATGAAGATAGCAGGGAAAGTGTTGAGGATGACGAACGTTAATGAATGCGGACTGAGAAGGAAGATGGTAATAAAACAATAAAAGAGGAAACAAAAAACACGGGCAGGGGTCATGGTCTTCGTATGCCTGGAGTAGGCACGAAACAACAAATTAACATATAACGGGATCAGTTGCTAAAAAGATCTTATCGGTTTTGATAAGTAACTAGAAACTGTTTCTACATAATGTAGACTTAGTTGCCTTTATGTAGATTCGTTTTGGAAAGACACCGATTTTTCAGGATGGTGCGTTATTTTTTGTGGAGAGCAGGAAATGTTACTTATATAGAGGCTGATCATAAATAAACAGATACCAGAGGTATTAGCTACGGAATAAATAAAAGAAGTAAAAGCGCTCGAAAGTCTGAGATCTAAATTGGTGTTCAAGAGATCAAAAAAGACTGTGCAGAGCTTTGGAGGCTAAAGAGTGCTGGAGATCAAAAGATAGAGTCAGAACTCTGCAATAATAGCACAAAGGATTACATTGTCGGGAAGCGTCGAGGGACTAGTAGAAATAAGAATAGAGACCAAAAACCTGAAAGTGGTAGGAAAAGGGAAAAGTACGGTCTAGAAGAAACTGGATAAAGGTTGTAGAAGAGGATTTGGAAAAATTAAACGAATGGCAAAAATTACCAATCAAGCCTAAATCCTGCAAGCTATGTGGAGCTTCTTATAATGTATACTCGACGAATACATACGCTCTGTATACTCTCTGTTTAGAACCCATAAAAGGTGGCATTTTTAATGGGAAAAGGTGTGTATGAGATCTCAGTGTATGTACATTTTTGTCGTTTGTCAACAATATGAATGCCAACATACATCGTAAAAATATCGCTAGGCGATAACTTCTGTGATATTCTGTGTAACTCCCAAAATTTGGACGAGTTTTGACTTTAGACTTCAGGTTCAAAATGTATAGAGTGTGACTTTGCTCCGAGCTCCGAATGTAATTCCTACTCGTCAAATGCAGGTTGTCCGAAATGTCACGCATGTCCTCCGAGGTACAACATTGAACGTTGTATACAATGCGAGAAAAATATTTTAAGAAATCCATTCTTTTTTACAATGGTAAACATAAAACGAAATCAAATCTTAGTTACAAAAAAAGTTTCGTCCATCTGCATTTCGTTCAGCGTTTGCTCTTCTTGCAACTTTGCCATGAGTACATTGAAGCGTAGCTGGTCGGACATGCCAAGAAGTAATACATATGACAACAGTGTGTACTTATATCCTTTACAAATTTGGATTTTAAAATCTAACGTTGAAAAATTAAATAATAAACAAAAACTTGAATCCATCGCTTTTTTTTTTCCTTGCAGTACATTGTTGAGAAGTGTTTAGTCATTCATCGTAAAAAAATTGTTTTCTTCTTTCAGTGGAAGTGCCTTCAAGCAACTCATCTCATATCTGACATTAATCTAAAGACATGGAATTTTCAAAATATTTTTCTCAAATTTAATAGTAGTGCAGTTTCGATAATGTACGCGAAATTCTGAATATTCTGTATATCTTGATTTCCTGAGAGTGCCATTGTCGTCATTTTCTGTCTTGATTTAATTTCTTTTTCGTTTCTTTCTTCATTTTGTTCTAATTTGGTTTTGGTCTCTAAGAATTCATATCTTGTTACTTTACTTTACTTCCATGTGCTCAAAGATTTTCCTGGTTCATTTTTTATTGTTTTCATGACATTTTTTATTTCATTAGTTGTTTGTACCTTCTTCTACAAGTAGGTGTAGTCAACGACGTTTTTTAATTTTCTTATAACTCTTATTGGGTTATTTCTTCTACACTACTTTTTTATTTTTTTTTATCGTACGTTTCTTAAACTTAAAGACTTAAAGTCCAAATTGCATATATTTCTCGCTGTTACCTTGTGGTAACTCATTTTTAATCTCACTTTCTTCTCTTTCTTTATTTTCCGTTGTACATATTTCTATTATATTTATTGATAATTCCCTATCTAAGCAATCCCAGACTTATTTGTATTTTTTTAGTTCTATTTAAAATGATATTCTCTCATTATCGCACAAGCAGAAACAAGATACAGTGAAAGTCACTTATAGCCAAGAGACCCGAAATTTTCGTTTGTCTGAGCCATTCATATTACAAGCGACCAAAAGTGTTATTCATTACCTGAATATTTTGCCTCCAATATATTTTTTTCCCTTGAATTTCAAGGTCTTATTTGGAACCATCCTGTAAAAAAGATTTGTTTCGTCTATATTATAAATTTCCTTTTCTTAGTATTTTCCACAAAGTTGCGGCCAAACAGTTTTTAGTCAGTTTTCTGTAACTCCTGGGGCACTATCAGCTTCGCCAGAAATTTTCCCAAAAACAATACCATGATAGGCACGAAAACGTTTTATCCAGCTTTCTGAACATTGGTAGTCCTTTTTTCCAAAGAGTAGCCCAAATTGATTAGCTTTCTCTTGTAAAATTGGGCCAGTAATTGGAATTCCTTTCGCTCTTTGGGTAGTAAACCACCGCAAGAGTGCAGCATCAATGTCTTCATGCGTTGATGTTTTCAAACGTTCCTTTCGCAAATTGTTCGAATTAAAAACTTCTTTAATTTTAAATCTATTTTTCCAAATAGTGGATATTATCGAATGTGTAGCAGTAAAATCAGTTGCTAAAACAACATTAATGTCGCTACTTTTCTCTTCAACAAAACTTTCTTCTTCGATTTGGATGTTGAAGGCATTTTTTGCATACTATCGCCATCAGCAGCATAAAACAAATTGAGGACCAGCTGTGAAAATAAAAGCTGGAATTACATTGTATCAAATTCTCAGAACTTCCAAAGACAAAACAAAATTCTTCTAAGAAAATTGTGAATACATTGCTATAACCACACGTCGTTAAAAGCGATTTGGTCGCCATAAGCGGACTCTTTTAACATTGGTTTATATGGAAATGTAAACAACTCGCTATATCGTAGTTGTTAAAACGGGTCGTTCGCATAAAGCGACGTCGCCATAAGTGACTTTTACTATAGTTGGACACAAACATTTATGTACAGAACTTTCTTCTTCCTTTCTAAAATACTTTTTTATTTTTCATTTCCTCCATGTACTTCGCTGTTAAACTTCTTTATTCTCGTGTGCCTGTTATTTTTATCTTTAATGTTTTATCGGATCATATCTACATTAACACTAATTTTTTTAGCCGTCCGAAGACCCTCCTCCCGACCTGGACCCCTACTGCCAATGCGAACCTTTCACTCCACTGAAACCAACCGAACGCGACCGAAAATTTAAGCAAAAAGAAGAAAAACTCCGTCGCAAACTCCGTAAGCAGCGCAAGAAAGATCAACTCGAAAAAGAATGCGCGTCTGAACGCATGAACTGTTTTCATCACGACAAGGAGCACTGGAAAACCGCCCCGATGTGGACAGCCGGTCCTTTCTGTTTCTGCATGAACGCCAACAACAATACCTATTCTTGTGTCCGCACCATCAACTCCACTCACAATTTCTTGTACTGCGAGTTCACCACCGGTTTGATTACTTTCTACAACCTGCGAATCGACCCCTTCGAACTGCAAAATCGCGTGGAACAGCTCAAACCAGACGAGAAATCCTTCCTGCATAATCAGCTCAAGCACTTGATGGCGTGTAAAGGAAAATCATGCACCGTAAACCATGGCATCCATCATCATCATCCGAGCTCAAAAATTCGCGCTAATTCGCTTCCGGTGCACACGGCGGGGCAGCAGAGTCGGTTTAAGAAGCGAAAAACTATGGGCGAGTATTCCAACGGTAAGTTTATCAATTTTTTATAGAGGCTACTAACACTTTTTGTTTGGTACTAATCTTGGTAGAGGGCAGAGTTTTTTCGGAGTTCGCTCCGAGAATCGGGCACGGTGATAGTTCTAAAATACACAAGTGAGTAATGGTTGGTTTTGTGCTTTTTGGATCATCATGTGAATTACGTTTACCACGAGTTTTCATTTTAGAGGGTGGCGGCGGAGGAACCCCTGGAAGTATTGGCGTCCGCACAGGTATGAAAAACCGAAACAATACAGCCATGATGAAAATTTTAAGGCAAGCCGGAATTAGAGGGCTACAGAGGAATACGTAACGTACCAAGAATAATCGACTGAATAAATATTACGTAACATGGGCGGAAAGAATTTCCGGAGGTAGAGTATTTTATGTGCGATCGTCACTGAACTTAAAGGAACAACCAAACACGGAAATGCTAAAGCAAATTTACTTTTTCTTTTTTTATTTACTGACGTCGGACGAGTTTTTCTTTTCTAGAAATTCTCTAATGTCTGTGATTTGAGCCACAAACTAGAGTTTTATCATACGCGGTCGCACAAAAAAAACTAACATGATGCATTTTTGTGATCTCTAATTTATGATTTTAACTTTTTATTAATTAGTAAATAAATATTAAGTCGGTAAGCTTATGCTTTATGTAAAAAATATGTAGAAAGATAATATTAGGTAGGTACCTGCATTTCTTCCGTTAAAAACTAGCCGTATCGTGTTTTCTGTAAAAATAAATTATTACGACGCAACGAAGGGCAATAAGTTATTTTTGTATCGTTTTGTTATTTCTGTCTATCTTTTGTCTAGTCGAGATCATTTTGTAAATAAGTCTTATTGTAATCTGCTTGATACTGTTAGTTATCAGTTATTTTAATTCTAAATAGGTACGCGATGTACGTTAAAAGGAGGTTTAATAAATTGTAATATCGACTGAGAAGGTGTTTTTATATATTTTGGATGTTTTAAGCATCTCAATTAGACAAGTATGCTTTTGTGTTAGTTTCTCTTGGACATCTTCTTTTTGTGTAGATGTTTTTGCTTACTGTGTTCACGTTGTTCTTTGTCGTCCTTTCTACTTTTGTTCGTTGTTTTGTCTGTAACTTTTGATTTTTGGGTGACAAGTAGGTGCGACATTTTTAGTAACACATGCCAAGTTTCATCAAAAGTTATTGATTTATTACGGTTTGAGAGAGTGAGTTAATGAGTGATACGAAGCTAGAAGACCGCAGTGTGATAAAGTTCTTGACAAAAGAAGGATAGTCCAAAAATCATTATGGTTGGTGTGTATGAAGAAGATACCCCAAGTTATTTTAAAGTGTCCAAACAGTTTAAATGGGGCAGGAATAAGATACGGGATGATCAAAGGTGTGTTCGACCACTCGAAGTACGAACTAAAGAAACTGTCAAAAAAGTGGAAAATCTGGTACTCGCGGATAGACGATGAATGAAGGTGTCTAATATAGCCAGAGGGCTCAAGTTATCCGAAACCACTGTTTGGAAAATTATATATGACGATTTTGCCATGAGAAAGGTCTCTTCAAGATGGATTTAAACATTGCTCATACCTAACAAAAATTGTGCAGGAAGCAAATTTCGGAGGAAAATTTAAATTCGTTAAATGAGGACAGTGACCTTTTTTCTAAGATTATAACAGGTGATGAGAGTTGGGTATTCCACTGGGACTCCCTTACAAAACAAGAGTCGACCACCCCCGAAGAAGACAAAAACTCAAGCATAGGGAAGAAAAAGTTATAGCTATAGGTCTGCAGTAAATGGCGAGGTATACCGTAACACCATTCAACAGCTCAAATTAGCTCTCGTCGAAAAACGTGCTCACTACTGGCAGAAAAATTTGTTATTCCACGACAAGTGCAAAGTTCAAAAAGCACCTAAAGTTCAAGAGATGATTGGCGATTGCGGTTTTGCTGAACTACGTCATCCACCATATGGTCCTCATTTAGCCCCTAGCGACTTCTTTTTATTCGAAAATGTGAAGAAACACTTGAGGGGAAGAATGTTTTCTTCACATGAGGAACTAAAAATTGCTGTGGATGAGTATTTTGCCGAACTTCCTAAAAAGTTATCATTCTGACGGAATGGCACAATTGAAGAAGAGATAGGATAAATGTGTTGTTGTAGAAGGAAATTATATAGAAAAATAAAATTTTATTCTAGTCTGTGATTTCTCTTTCATGGCTAGATAGATAACTTGGTGTATCGCAATAAATATTTTGGTCAGATTATAGATCTGGTGGGCTGCAACATTTGCAGTGATGTCTTCTAAGAAAGTGAGTTATTTCCCATTAAGTTTACCTGGACAAGTTTGTATTTTCACTTTAAAACATCATAGGTGGGAAAACAATGGCTGTGAACAAATCGGTCCTTTTTAGGACCAGCATAATGAAGATGAAAAATTAGAAGAAAATGCGTCTTCTAATCAAGTTATGATATTACCTGCAAATATATAATTACAATTACTGTTATTTAGGAAAAGTTGTATTTACCTGATTGTCATATCAAGATTTTCATGAACACACATTGTTACTTTCAGCATAGAATATCCACTCCATAAACTGTTTGGAGAAGTCAGACGCTCTTTCATTAAAATATGCCAAAAATACAGTTCAGTTCAGTTTGATTAACTAATATTAGCATTATTAGTTAGTTTCGTTTTGTGGTGGTAAGAAAAACGTAATGAGCAACGCGTGGGTAAATTTTCTTTTTTATCCTCTACCGCCTGACTCGAACTACCATCTTGAATAAAAAAGTTCACTTACCGCCACATGTAGCTCAAATAACTATTTAAATACTATTCAAATGTAATGCGTGAATTGAATCCAGACCTGGTAAAATGTAGGTTTCACCCAACATTTGATAATTTTTGGTAGAGGTAGCAAAAATATACCAATTGTTCGCCCATTGTCAGTTTATAGGTCATTATGAGGTACATAAAGTGTATTGAGGCTATACTTATGTGACATTTTTTCCCTTACACCATAAAAAACTTTATTTTCCTAGTTTCTAGTGTTTCATTTTGGTACACTTTTGTTTTTATTTTTGCCATCCGCTACCTCTCCTATCTTTCACATTCCTCTTGTGTCCGTGTGTCTGTTGCTTCCTTTTTACCTCTGTCCAAGACTATTGCAAAAAATAATGGATTTAGAATACATTCCTGTTTCACACTGTTCGTCTAATGTTTGTGTTCCTTTCTTATTAGTATTAACAATATTTTACCCGTCTGTCTGTCTCTTCGCCTTTATCATATACCGTTATATAATTTTTGACCTAGTACTCTTCTGTGTGTCACCGTCCTCGAGTTTCTGTTCTTCGTTAGTTTTGCTCTCCTAATAGATTTTTGACTCCTTTTTTTCTTGATTGTTCCGCTTCATATTTTTTTATCGGACGTGGTAATCTTATATTTTACACTCTAACGATTTTGATTATCAGAAAATCCAGAAAAGCTGATGATCAGTGTACCTAAAAGTCTGATAACCAATTGCTTTTGAAGCTCCGAGGGGAAAAATGTGAATCTGCGAATCAGGATGAGGAACAAAGGGAACCCGAGAATTCAGATCTACAAATCTGAGAGCTTAAAGTTTTGAATATCTAAGAATACGACAATTTTATGCTTCAAATTGTGGATCTGACGATCTAACAAATCGAAAAATGTAAACTTTACCTTTAAATTTTCAGTAGCATGCAAATTTTTCTCTTTTTATTTTCCCTCGAAAGATTTGGAAGATCTAATAAAATTGTAAAATGCCACCATTTAATCTATTCGTTTATCATCCTTTTTCTAGTGTTTTCGACTATTCGTTCAGTTTCATTTCACGCGTGTCAGAAAATGATCACTTTTGATTTCCGGTTCCTAATTGGCTTTTTCGTCCTGTGTGTTTGTTCGCAATTTTTTACTCCAATAAGTCTGAGTATCTAAGTAGTCAAGGAATTGAAGATGTGAGGATGAAGGAATCTAATAATTTGAAGATTGAAGTTGATCTAAACATTTCAGGAGTAGAGAAATAGAAATTCTAATGAAAGATAATAACGTGAGAATGTTGAGCATATCCAAATATGAATAATCTGATGGTACTATTACCATCACATGTCCCCTCGCGAACACGCCACTCGAAACCGCGGAATCAGCGGAAATTCCGCGGTTTGTGACCGACAAATGCTCCACCTCAAGGTCGCGGAAACCGGCCGACCAATCACAGTGCGTTGTCAGCCGGGTTTAGTATAAATAGAGGTTCGATTTGCGTTCATCAGTTTGAGTCCAGTCGCAATCGGAAACAGATCGTTGGTCTCGCCTTGTTAACTAACTCTTGTTTATTCGTACCCGTCACCCCATACTTTCTCAGGTTGTGGCCACGTTCCGTGGAGCCACACCCGTCGGCGATACCTTCAAGTCCTATCGGTAACTACTACAAAGCTGTCAATTTGAAGATCCGAAGTATTGTTTTTAATTCTCTTCATTTTCCAAAGGCCCATTTAAGTTCCGTTCATTTACATAATTAGATATTCAAATGAGTGTTTCTTATCGAGATCACTACGTTTTTTGCCCTGATTAGTCCTCTTATCTTTTACTTTGACGATGCTTTCGTTTTCTCTTTTTTGTTTTTCATCCCACTTAATACACATACATTAGAGCTTTTCGCTTTAGTGGCAGCTTTAGCTTCATACTTTAATGAACACGAAAAATAAAAAATTAAAAGTCGAGAGTAGTGTTTGGATCACGTTTGTAGCGACATTCCTAACCAAGTCATGCCTTTAAAAACGTAATTAGAGTAACAATAATTTAATATTTTAAGGAACACGAAGCTCAGTACATCATAATTCAGCAAAAACACAAAGGAATACTTAACACTTAAATATCTAGCAACGCCGGTTTCGTTTCTTTGGCACACTTCAAAACTGAATGCATAAACTTAATAAATCCCGTATCTTTCGGTTTTTCTAATCCTCTCAAAAGTCTGTTCTTCATGACAGCAATAAACTCTTTATTACTGAGTTGACCATCCACTGAAAAAAACACTCAAACAAAGTCCTCGAAATCTAATTCAACTTACGATTTTCATCAAAAATTGTGAAAACCACGTGAATGACGTGGTCCGTGAGATCAACATGAGCGACAGTTTTCGCGACGTGTTTCAAAGTAGCTTGATCGATCGAAGCACCGGCAATGTGGTAAAAAGTTAAAGCTGTATCGACGTCGTTGATGTTGTTCAAAAAGTGGAAGAAATTTAAGTAGTCTTGCCTGGAAATTCCTTGGCCGTGTTCTCTGAAACTGAACACACAACTGAGCTTTGGAGTTAGTTTTTTAGACGACTTACGTTTTCTTCACTCTTTTTATCATTCGAGATTTCTTCTTCTGGGGATATCCTGCGTATGCTAGTAAGAGTTCGGTAAAATCTGCTTCGCTAATGTTTCCGTTCTCGTCTGGTCTCTTCCGCCGGAACTCCAAACTTAAGATTTCTTTCTGAAGCTGTTCTTGAAACTCTAAGAACTTCTCGATGGTGAGTTTGCCTTTTAAGTTTGGGCCGAAGAAGTACGTTGTAAGGGCCGAATTTACACCCTGTAAGTTATGACGTCTTTATTCGTTGCCAATAAGATAAGTAGATTCAAAACGTATTCGATCCGTTTTTGGTCGTTCATATGTACATTTTTATTCAGAAATTACCTACACTCCGCTATAAAGACGGCAAATTACAGAAAATGCCACAGTTAAAATTGTTGGCATTTAAGTTTTCGCCCAAGCGAGAAAAAAAAACTTTCTAGACTATCGGTTTGATAATGGCTTATTAACGCATTCAAAATGAGTGATTTATTTATGACCCTCATTTTTGGTGATAATTTTTATTTATTAAACTAAACCACTATATTGTATGTAAGATAAAGACTTTTTTGAACATTTTTCTGGTAAGTACAGTGACTAGTAAAAAATTTTGGTCGTCAATGTCATTTATAAAAGTGACAGAACATTCAAAAAATAAAAAAAAACTTGTTTCATACGGGTTAATGTCATTAAAATGCCAAAAATAAATTTAGCAAAACGTCAAAAATATTTTTTTTTAATTGTGACCATGATACTAACATGTTTTTTTTTTGTATTGTTTTGTACTCGTCAAGGAATTTTGACAGAAATTAGTGCCATGTAGTTATTATAGGTTCAGAGCACTTCACAATGGAACATTTTTCATCGTGTCAAAAAATGACATTGACGAGCAAAATTTATTGCCGGCCACTGTACCTCATGAGATGCAACTCTGAGAATGTGTCCGACATTCCGTATACCTGTATGATACTTATGATATTTGTGACACACCTGTGTGTCTATGAATGTGATATTCTACATCAACGGTGGTCAAGACGCGGCAGGCGTGCCGTTTATGATGCGGGTCATAATAAAAAATAATAATAAAGATTTGTTGGTAATGAAATGAAATTTGGTATGGAATTTTATTTCTTGCTAGGAAAAAAAATCTACAGCTCAAGAAATGGTGGAATCATGTATAAATTCTTTAGCAGCTCCAAAAAGTTTTTAAATGATAGATCATATTGCCTTTTCAAGAAATACTGTTACAAGAATAATCGCTGAAATAGAAGATGGTGTTGGTAAACAAATACTTTAACCTATGACACTGCACAATTGTGTATTTATATTCGTTGCGTCGGCGAACAATTCGATATCACGGAAGCACTTCTAGATATGCGGCAGATAATTTCTAGTAAAGGAAAAAATATTTTACGTGAAATTAAAGACGAAATTCATAATCGTCCATTAAACTGGAACAAATTATGAGGAGGTAAGGGGAGGACTTAAACGTGAGTCTCAGTTTTCAGTTTCTGGTTCCGTCTTATAGCATGAGAACCAATCTCATCTTTTATATTCCCACTATCAGAACAAATTACTTGGTTCAAATGTAGCTCTTAGATTAAGCAATAACATTTGTACTGTGATCGATTTTTAAAATTTTTCCTCGTACTCGAGTTTTAGAGTAAGCCTAACAAGTATTTATTTTTCTAACGACTACATTTTTTCATTGTTGGGTTTCTTTTCCTTCTTTATTACTTAATTTCTTGCCCCTTGTAAGAGGATGTATTTAATCCGTAAACAATAGTAGATTATAAAATAAGAGAGTAAGTGCATCACTTAATCCTGCCAGTGGAGTTTAAGAGAATTAAGCACTTTAGTCTCGAAGTATATACGCTATTTTTTGCACTTCTAGAACATTACCACCAGAGAGATCAACAGTGATGAAATTGTGGACGTTATTGAAAATTTTAAATATGCGAGGGTGTCATGAAATTTATCATAGTTACGGTGTCAACAAGCCCAGCCATTTTGTAAAAAGTGTAAAAATGAGTGCACAGTGTGAAGATTTGACTTGGAAAAAGCTGCTGAAGACGCATTGGAAGAGTTACTGCCTTCAAAATCTCGTCAAATTTACGAGCAACATTATGAAACATTTTTAAACCTTTTTTGTGGAAAAAAGTGACAAACAAGTTGCTGCTTCTATGATTTGGGCTCTGTTCAATGTTACAAACCATGTTTAACGTAAAACATATTGATATAGGTAAATTTCACAAATTAACGACTCTTCTGAAAAGAAAAAATGTTGGTTATAAACCGAAAAAGTCAAAGGTACTAACTGCAGAGCAGGTAGATAGGTTTCTCATGGAAGCTTCAGATGACACATTTTTAATGGTAAAAGTGAGTATTTGCAGGAGAATTTTGCTTTCTGTTTCTAATAAAACATCCATTTCTGAAGGTAGCATTCACATTGGGTGTAGCAGGAGCTTGCAGGGGAATTGAATTAGTCGAATTGTCAATTAACGATGTAACCGACTTGGGCAACATGCTTCTTGCTAATATTAAAGTTACCAAAAACGGGATAGAGAGGAACTTCGTCGTAAAAGATTCAGATAAAACTGCAGTCAGTTATGTATGACATTAAGAAACGCCGAAATTCCCCATCCAAGAATTTTTGTTCGTTACGTTAACAAGCAGTGTATAGTGCAACCTATAGGAACACTATCTCAGAAAGTTGCAGAATTTTTAAATCTACCAGATGCTTCGTTATACACAGGACATTGCTGGCGAAGAACCTCTGCATCTCTACTAGGTGATTAGGTGCGACTGTGGATATTTTAAATCGACAGGGGGGATGAAAGTCGGCAACTGTTGCTGAAAGCTATGTGGAGAACTCCTTGAATAACAAGAAAATTATTGCCCAGAAGATTTTTGGAGTTGACCAAACATCGAGTTCACCTACATCAGCCCCAGGACCCTCTTATAGATCTGAACCGTTGCTGAATTATCTTCTGGAATTGCATCAAATATCGTTGATGAAAATAATCGACCATTATTTGTTAATTGCAGTAACATTAGCATTCATATGTATCGAAAGTTATAATAACTAATTGTCAAGTTTGGCATGTTTTGTGTGAATCTGTAAATAAATTTTCTGGGGAGTTCAATTCATATTTGTTCTGTAGGGAACAAATGACCCACTTTAGTCCCGGAAGTGCACAAACATTATTACAAAATTAAGGGCGCGAAATTTGAATGACTACAGCAATTCTAACTTACTTTGAACGTATTTCCAGTGTTGGCATGATCTCTGTGTCTCGATCCGATGCTCGTCTGTTGCCTGATCAATGTTGCCACCTTTTCAAATTCTTCACAGTCCACATCGCCATCCCCATTCAGATCAAACATGCGAAAAGCGATCTCAAAATGTCTCCTAGAAGCTTTTTCCAACTTGACTACAAATCCTTCTACTTCAATCTACTTACTAGACAAGACGGTGAGCAGAAAAATATAATCCGAAAATGTGATCAAACCCGCACTTCCCAGCTTATAGAAAATGCTGTCTTGGTCTAAAGTGAGTTCTAACTTTTGCTGGACAGTCTAAACAGGAGACTTGCTGTTAAAAACTAATAAACTAATGCGAAAATAAAGAAGAAAACGCTTTTATGTTATGATATTGATTTAACCGCTTCAAGTTCCTACTACACAAAACTCTTCTCGTACACATGCCAATTTAAACTAAGTTGATTAAATAACTGCTTTTTCTATACAACTAAAGAAATGAAGAAAAAATCGTTAGCATGCAAAAAATCATCAACTGCCATGCTAGTGTTTGCCAAAAAATTGATCCATTTAATAAATAGTTATTGATATTACCTGAAAATCGTGCTGAAAAACAGGTGAATAATTAAAGGGGGTATTTACAGATTCAAGTAAGATATGTCTGAGTTGTTTTAAAGGAAGATCACAATTTAGGAAGTGTAGTAAAAAGGAGTGACTTACTTTTGGATCGTAGCGCCGGAACTGGTCCAAACCCAAACCTGAAAACACATTTTTATCAAAAAAATGTATTTCACATATTAAATATTTTAACACTTTGCTAACGTTAGTATTAAGCTTGTTTTTTGACAAAGTTTGAAAGTGAAAATTAGAGAACTTGTTTGTTAGAAGAAAGTTATACAGGGGGTGACCCAGGGAAGCGTCATCAGTCCATAACTTTTTTGCTGTTCAATATATTAACAACCGATTTTCGACATCCAGTAGATATACTTATGATGCACATTTTAAAAATATGATTTTTTATATCATTGTAAAATTAATAGCACTTTGTATACATCATTAAATGATTAGCTTTTTCCGTTTCGCAATTATTCAACTTTTTGTTATAAAAAGGCCGACAATTTAAAAATCACTGCAAAGTCAGCTACAAATTTTGACAAAAATTTGCCAAAGAAAAATTTAGAATAGTTTGTAGTTTCAGCAAATAGATGGTACACTAACACGCAAAATGTTGAAAACCCTTTTTTTTTTATGGAACACCTGAATATGATATGCTGTCCAATGGTATGCGGTTTGTACAGTAAATTTGAAATATTTCTCGATTATAATATTAAAATAATATTACAATTAAAAAAAAAGTGTTAGCTTTTGCAAGTAAGCTGCTGCCAATGCTGACAATAAATCTGAATTAATTGAAGTCAAATGACAATTTATCAGCACAGTGCTATTCTAATTCTTAATTACTTAATTATTTGACTGTGCAAATTCATTAACAGCATTGACAGAAGCCTACTTGCAAAAGATCTCATTGTAAATCAAATAATCTTTTTTTTTTGTAAATTTTGAGAAATATGCTAGAGGCCAATGGTTCAAATGTCCACCACTAACGAGACCTATATAACTTATTAGTCCATTAAATACTGAACTGAAATACTACTTGAACTATTTTCATAGTAACATGCAGTCAGTAAAAAAAATTGCTAAATAAAGAAAATTATTCTATTTTTTAGTTCTTTAAGTGACATTTCAATAAAACGCACCTTTAGTTTACCACTCTGTATACGTCGATGGATGTCGAAAATCGCATGCTATTATATTGAATAGCAACATATGGACCGATTACGCATCTCTGGGTCAGCCTGTATAAGAGATAAATTAGCGTGAATTTTTATCACAAAAAGGGCAACTGCACCACGTTGTTTACGTTAGACTCCACTTTTTGTCGACTTTTTATTGCTTTTTTTTTGCAAATCTTCGCCGTCTTGGTAGTGCAGCTCCAATACAATTGCAGTGGAGCTTTGATACTACTGTAGTGTCTGCGAAGAAATTTTATCAAGTGATTTATTTCTAGAAATATTTTTTCTAACATTCAGACTGACGAAACGCGAGATGCCATTTAATTGCATTTCTTGCTGATTAATTATATAGAAGAGTTTATCCGAATCTATTTATTCAGAGAAATTTCAAATGTACAATTAGACATTTATTGTGGCTCAAAATTAAATGTGAACGGATTTTTGCAACGACGAAGAATATTTAGAAGATTTTTTGACTGTACGCGTTGAAGAGGTAAGCAGTAAAGAATTTAACTTAAATATGTATTTCTAGACGCCATTTTGTACTGTACGTATAAGGTCAAATATTACGAAAAATGTGTTTAAACAGTCTTTGAATTTTAAATATGTTGGTAATACTGACTGTCTATCTCAAAGCACCTCTTTGACAGTTTGAGGTTAAACAATAATTGATATGAAACAACGTCATTGTTGGCATGTGTCTCATGACCCTCATAAAATGTGAAAATCGATAGATAACAATACTATCAACATAGAAAAAAAAGTCTAGCTCGGTAGGTGTCGTTTTTCTTTAAACATATGGTGCAAACACATTCTTTATGCTGAGAGTAATTATTTCACATTTTTATTCAACAAATATATTGTTCACCCTGTTTTGTAAGAGTTTTACGACTTTTTAGTAGCACGTGTGTTTAAAAAACAGAAAATTTTAATCCTCAATACAACAAAAAAAAAACAAAGTAAATTGCAATAAGTTCAATTTTAAATTACCCGTACTTCGTTATTCAATAGAAACTTTTGTATATTTTTACGCTTTCAGTTTGTTTTTCACTCGTTTTCCGTAATAACCATTCTATGACTAAAACTGCTAAAAGTGATGGTTTTAAGACATTTAATAGTGTGACTTTTCGGGGATCATATCTCCAGAACTCCGACCAGTCGGAATATATTTTATATATTTTTTTCTAATTTGCTGATGTAATAAAGCTATTAACGCACTCTTTTTAAAGCGTTAATAAATCATTACCAAAACCCAAAATGTAAGATCTTTTTTCGGTTGGTAACACACACTAGACGAAATGTCAAATGTCAGTGTTAGTTTAAGGTTACAGTTTTAAGCCAGATACATAAAATATTAATCGAAAGCAAATTAACCGTGGTATTTTTAGCAGAATGGAGAAAATTTCTGAATTCATCTTTGAAAATTAACTTCGCAATTTCACTGGGGGACAATAATAATTATGTTTAGTCTATTTGATTCAAGTTTAAAAAGTTTACTATCAAAATTTAATAAATTAAGTTTTTTATTAATTTAATAATTTAATAAAAAACTATCAAATTTTATTTTACTTCTAAAATAAAATGTATTTAATATGCAAATTAGAAAAAATAGCATAAGAAACTCGTTTTATGAAATTTCGGGGCAACCTAGGACTCAAAAGAGCCAAATTTAAAAATGAAATTTTATGAGCAAATTTCATACTCAATTGCGACTTCAGGTTAAACTTAACTTTGCGCACGTCACTGCAAGTGCGGCCAAAACAAAATCATGAAAGAAGAATGATATATTAAAACGTAAAATAGAACTTATAGAAAAACCCCACTAACCATCAGGTTGCTTGAGCCCTGGAGTCATAGAGCGTAAAAAGTCATCTGGAGTCATATAAATTTCATGCTGGTCAGCCGTAGGTCCCTGCACTTGCAACGTTGCGAAATAGCGGAAAACTTTGTCAGGAGTTGAATAGTGCCGAATGCGATTCTCGTATTCAATAATCTGTTAAGCCATGCAAAGAAATTAGTATTAAAGTGATTACTTCAAGCGTTAGTTCCAACACCAAGCAAAAATCAAACTCATCAGCCTATTACCATCCGGCTGTCGCATCCCGGGAGTCATAGCGCGGAGAAAATCATCAGGAGTCATGAAGACGTCACTTCCTTCACTAGTCATCAACTTTACAGTGGCAAAATAGCGAAAGATTTTATCTGGTGTGGAATAGGCTCTCATTCGATTTTCATACTCTATTATCTGACAATTTCGTTAAATCGTGAATTCAAAACAGTGAAATAACTTACTTTACGGTCACGAAAGCCGATCTTTTCTTTTCGTTTCTTTTTCTTTGAATCATCCTCCGAACCTTCTTCCAACTCTTCCACGTCAGGTTTCTCGCCGATTTTCTCGCTCTCGGCTTTCACAATCGGGAATAATCTGCGTCTTACCCTAAAAATCAAACTCTTGATTCTACTGCAAGCTGAAATAACCGCATTTTTACCATCTATAATCGATCGCTGTTATCACAAAAATGGCAAAAATTAAACTGTACCAAACTTTCGTCAATTTGGGTGTTTTCTCTGGTTTATGGCCGAAATTCTTGTAATGTTGTCTCTGTTCTTGATTTGGAGGCTTGATTTGAAGAATTGGGACTGGTTTTAAATAGATTCCTCGACTGAAATTCGAAAGGCTCGAATGACAGTAAGTTTGTGGTAAAACTCTGAGAGCCCGTTGTGTGGCACGAGAAAACATGTTTTCTGAAGGCTTTTTTCGATTTAAGTTAACTTTGCGCTCCAGAAATATGGATTCATTTGAGTTAAAATTTAATTTTTATCACAATAGCAGAAATGACAGATGATCGGTTGGATTGGACGAGTCCACTGAGGATAAATGTCAAATGTGGACCGAGATAGAACTGTCAAGTCAGCGGCTCTCAAACAATAAATATGCTCACCAAATAACCCGTGACTTTTGAAATTACTCTTAAAAGCAGCCATACATTATTTAATTTCATTTATACCTTTTTTTATATACCCTGTTCCTGTTTTTGTGGTTAAAACCCCTTAACTTTTTTTGAAAGTAACATTTTTAGTAGTATTGTCGATAATATAGGTATTATTTAATAAAAGACGAGTTAGCAGTAACAGCTTTTGGTAATATTATACATTAAAAACCACAGTCTTTTTGTCATTATTATCAACATATTTTCTGACTTTTTGAAAATGTAAAATTTTAAAACTAGCAGCTGACTGGCATACTATAGAATTTAAAAATAAATTCACAGTAATTGAAATATTATTTTAGGTTTATTAACTTTTTGTACAAAAAATATTAAATAGTTATTATTTTTGCAGAAAACTGCAATGCAACGTTTAAAACTTAGAAATGTGTTTGTCATTTTGCTTTTAAATTTGTTTGTTATTTTAAGGATAAGTACATATTATATTTTGTTTATTTTCAACTTGAGCTCCAAATGTGAAAACTTGGCCATATTTTTGGACTGTATACAAGATTTGATCAAACTTATGTGTCGGGATGTATTTACAACTTATGAGTTGTATGCATTGTTTTTTGACAAAAATGTTTTAGCATACAACAATTACTATTACTAATTTATTTGCATCAAATCTGACAAAATTGTTTTTTGATAACCAGAAATTGAATATTTGTTACTGACTTGGATCTTATGCTAAAGTAAATAAATTAATTTTGACCGGTCTCTTACTCTTTAAATTTACTACCAAAATTCGCTAATAACCCTAAAAATGTACTTATATACACTGAACTCTCATAGACACTCCAAGCCACTAAAAATGGCGCCTTTTATAGGTTCTCAAGTGTAACGTGTAACTGCTGATGTTATTGGTATCATGTTTGTGCCAATAATTTCAATAATACAATAATTCTAAAAAATTGAAGATCAGAGTGGTTCTAACTTACAGAACTAAAAAGAAAATAATAAAACAAATGGAAGTTTTTATTAATTTTATCGTGTTTTACGTAACTATATTTGTATAATTAAAATAAGCATTAAAGACAGTTATTCAGACCGTTTACTTTATCTTTATAACTAATGTTTAAGGTTAATAGACATCAAAACTGTGTGTTAATTATTAACATGTGAGTGGAGACAACTGTTTCGGAAGTAAGCAAAGATTTTGGATTTTGTTTATTTGAATTCAACGAGTTTGGGTTTAATAAACTTAAATTTGAAAATGTGTGTTGGTAAGTGTATTTTTTTAATTTTTGCTAACTCAACAAGAAGAATAAAAATAAAACTTTGCTGACATTCAACGTATTATTTTTTTAAATAAATTACTGTTAATTACATTTAGTTAGGCCACAATTATTTCCCAAAACAAATGTCATTTCATAGTTCTCTAAATGAGAACACATTTTAAACGTGATAATTAATGTCTAGATCTGATGTTTTGTTCATAGCTTTAATTTCCCTGAATCAAAAAATTTAAACTGATTGTGCATTTTCGTACATCTTCAAACTTTGCGTTTATATTAGTGTGTCGCTCAGACGTCGGTGGCAGTAGTTTCGCGTAGAAATCTTCTCTATACTGAGATCAGTGTTGTTCCTGTCGCACCCTGAGGTTTGTCTAAATATCAAACGTGCCGAATACTATGCGCATGCGTGCTGTCATCACGCGGTCTATTTGAAAAAACGATACACTTTAGTTATTTGTATCACTAGGCCAGAAACTGACTTTTTGCAACTATGAGCGTAGTTTGCAGGCTAAGGCCGAAGGCCGCAGCCTGCAATAGCGAATTGTTGCAAAATAAGTTTCTGGCTGTGTGATACACACTATTTTTTGGGCCGACAATTGATTAAATTTGTTAAAAGTTAATATTTTCGTATAAATTTCAATAAAATTAAAAATCAAGTAAGTGTTAGTTTTTGACATTGACAAATAATTAGGATTTACAAAATGGAAACACCAGTGCACTTTACGGAAGCTCCGAGAAATTATTTGAAATATTCTTCTATCAACATCGATCGTATGTATCGAATATCGAACGTCGCAGACGCTGGCAGAGCATACGGCCGACGCATGTCAAACCTCAAACGATTCAAACTCTGTGTTCTGTAGATGGCCGTGCATTTTGCAGGTCTAGGCCGCGAAACGGTCGGTTTCAAGCGGATTTAGACGAATGCAATTTGTGTTATTTCAGAACGGAGGCCCAAAAAATAAATTATATAACGATTAATGAAATGTGTATAATTTCATATTTTATAATAGGCATATCTGTGACTTATATTATAAATTATTATAGCTGGTCTAAAGAGGAATTTATTTTACAAGTGACTGCACTTACTTCATTCATTCTACAAGAACTTAATAATTAATTAACAGATGCATTTCATTTCACCCGCTCTTTTCTTGGCGGGCAATTCTGTGATTTTGGTGATAGTTTGTCTTTCTGAGAAACAATATCCCGTTACAAGGGCAATTTCTGATTCCAGCTACTTACTGACTTGAGAACCTCTGTATATATTACAGTGTTATTATTAAGTGTTCATTTGTTTTTTTAGAAAAATCAAAGACATGTCTAGGTAAAGTTCACATTAATTTAATAGTGAATGTTGAATACATTTTAAATTATATATATTATATTTTAGCGCTAACAGTCAACCTTGTAGTGTTAGATGTGGCCGTTGTCAAAAAGTATTTCAAACCATTTCCAGTAGGAATAGACATTTGAGAAATATACATAAGGATGATTCACAAAATAGCAAGAAATTATTTCACATCATTTGTCCACTATGTTCAAATAGAGACAATCAAATTCCTTTCAAATCATTTGAATCCTTAATGCAACACCAAACTAATGTTCATGGCGTTAAATTTGAAAGGAAACAATTAGAATTTTCAACACAAGAGGCTTTTGAAATATGGAAGCAAAGCATTGAGAAAGAAAGCAAATCCTTTTACTATCTAAATGCAACTAGAAGTATTGAAAGTACTTTGGGAAAAATATATTATTATGAATGCCACAGAAGCAATTTAACTAATTTTAAAAGCAAATGTGTTGTGCGTGCACCAAAAGTAAGTGGCAGTATTAAAATTAGCGGAGTGTGTACATCGCGAATTAGAGCAGAAGTGCATAATGATGGAAGTAAGGTTTGTGTTGAGTATGTCTCCACACACGTCGGTCATGAGCTTGAACTTCGTTGTCAACCATTATCTGAAAACGAAAAAAGTGACATTATTGAACAAATTCGTTTAGGGGTTTCTTTTGACACAATATTAAAAAAAGCGAGAAATATTGAAGGGAATGAGTGTAGTCGATTAAATTTGTTAACACTAAAAGACATTTATTATTTGGCGGAAAAAAATCATCTTGTTGGTAAAAGACACAAATCAGACTTTGTAGCAGTTGAAATGAAAGTGGCTGAATGGAATTCTGATGGTCAAAATGTATTTATCTTCAAAAAAGTGGGGGAACACCACAACATTCTTGAAGTGGATGATTTTGCTCTGGCTTATATGAACAAAGAAATGGAATATATGCTAAAGACTTACGGACCCAGAATTATTTGTTTGGATGGAACACATGGAACCAATCCTTATGACTTTGAATTAACCACTGTCCTTGTCTTAGATGACCAACATATTGGGCATCCAGTTGTGTTTCTCATTTCAAACAGGAAGGACACCATCATACAAGAGGTCCTACTAAAAGAGCTGAAGAGCATAACTGGTGTGTTGATTCCTAAGTACTTAATGACTGATGATACTCCCATATATTGGAATGCATGGAATAATATTATGGGCACTGTTCCACAGCGTCTTTTATGCACGTGGCACATAAAAAAAAATTGGGCCATCCAGTGTAGATCCAAAATAACTGAACCAGAAAAACGGAAAAAAATTCAAAAAGATTTGGATCAGCTTTTAAAAGAAACTGAAAAGACTGAATTTATTCGATTAAAAAACAAATTAATTCAATACTTACAACATTCTAATGAAATTTCATTTCTAAATTATTTGCAAACATATTATTTTCAAAATGAAGAACGAATATCTGCATGGGCCCATTCATACAGAAGACACGCTGGCATCAACACCAACATGCATTTGGAGACGCTGCACAAAAATTTAAAATACAAATATTTTTGTGGCAAGACAGTTAGAAGATTAGAAACTTGCCTGGATGCTTTAGATAAGCTCATCATAGATAAGTCTTGGCAGAGAATTGCTTCTATTTTAAGACCTACAGCTACTCATCGGGATCTTCTTGTCAACAAGTTCCACAAGCGAGCAATGTCTATGAGTTTAGACGCAGTTGCTGAAGAAAATTGGTGTAAATTTCTTGTACACTCAGCATCCAAAATTGATTTTTACCAAGTGGATTTAGTTGATCCTGACTGCAATTGTCGTACTCTCTCTTGCAAACAGTGTAACATCTGTATCCATCGTTATAAGTGCTCTTGTTATGAAGCAGCTGTAAAAAACAATTTGTGTAAACATATTCATTTGGTCAGCATGTATATAATGCAAAAAGCCACTGAAAATACTCACGGGATACAACAAGTTCATGACGATCATTCCCCATCTGTTGTACAACAAAATTTGAATGAAGAACTCAACTTACGCATTGGTGAGAACAGTGGGAAGGAAACTGTTGAACCCTCAGTTGAACCTAAAAATACTGAAAAAATTGAAGGGCAATGTAAACATATTTTCAATTCTATTTTAAACCAATGTGATGCTAAGGCTGACTATGAGTATGTGTTAAAACATTTAATACAAATGAAATCTCATTTTGACACAACAAATTTACCAAGTCCGATAGTATCGAAACGCAAAAAAATAGAAAAACAAACTTTTTTCTCGAATAAAAAAAAGAGAGAATAGTTATATAGTCAGTTCTTGTATCATTAGGTAACTTACGCACTAGGAGTGTAAAATATTCTGTGGATTTATGCATACTGTATTCACATATACATTTAGTCCGTTTAACCATTTTTGTGTCGCTTCATTTACAGTAATTAAAAATCTCAAGATTCCCAAGGGCTCTGTACTCCTTTGACTTAACCTACAACTCCTACCTCATTGACAGTTTTGACTTTAGTTTTGTGGTCGTTTGGTGATTTACCAAAAGCAACCGAAAGAAAAATAAATTACTAAGTATATCAAATTTATTTTCGTCTGCACATGCGCGGCACGTTTGATAGTTAGACAAACCTCGCACCCTGCCATTTTTACGTTTTAAGTGACGTTACCCAATAAGCAGTGTTCAACTCCATTAGAAGAACACAAGTTGCACTTCTATTTCCAATTTAATGGTTTTAAAAACTAAATGTTCTGTTTACATACATATTGTTCGTTTTGTCTGTGATATTTGTTTTTACATCTGTCTAGTGAACTACAAACTTTAGATTATTAATATTTTAGTGTTTGTTGTGTTGTAAACTAATCATCTATACGTAAATTTATTGTGTAAACAATGGGGAAAAAAAAAGGTAAAGTATTGTCAGATTAATTATCATTGTTCGTAAAAAATTCCACTTAATATGTATGAACTGTTGTGAAATTGAGATAATGTAAAATATGGCTGCATCATCATACCGATGCAATTAGATGAAATTCAACGAAGGATCCAACAAAGAACGTAACAAAAAAGTTTATGGTAAAGAAATAAAAACTGGTTTCATGGCGTTGTAGTTAAAATAGGAAAACAATCCCGTTACAGTCGGGATTTCGGGATTTCCCCGGACTGTAACGGACATTTTGTCACGTGATCAAGACACGTATTCAATTTTGCTGCGAATGTCTTACGCTTGGGAAAACTCTCTAAACTGGAACGAATAAGTGAATCTTTAATAATTAAAAGTTACTTGATTACATATTAATAAATTAAGAAGATATTTGATATTACGATTTATCATGATTGCGGGAGTTTAGAGTGCGTTATATTTGAGGGAAACCCACAATTTATTAGATGTAGCTACCAATTTCATTGATCGCCCGAGATATATATATATATATATATATATATATATATATATATATATATATATATATATTAATATGAAGTTAGTTTTCTATTGTATGTTTTTGATTATTTTAGGAAAGGGAAAGGCGCAAGGGCAAGGACCAGGACCAGGACCAGGTCCCGCTAGCCAACAGCCAGAACAATCAGAAAGTGGTCCGTCTACTTCAGCTTCATCACCACAAAGACAACCGGAACAAACTGCTTCTCCGCCACAGCAAGGGCAGCAGCAACAGAAAAAGAAAGGACAACAACAAAAGCAACCACCGCAACAGCAGGGGCAACGGCCAGAACAGCGGGGGCAACCACCACAAAAGCAGGGGCAAAGACAGCTACCACCACAGCAAGGATCAGCATTACAACAGCAGGGGCAACCGCCACAACAACAGGGGCAAAGACAGCCACCACCACAGCAAGGACAACTACCACAGCAGTTTCCACCAGGTTTTATACAAATGGGATTTATTGCAGTTTTTTTGATAATATTTTTTGTTAGGTTTTCCACAACAGTTTCCTCCTGGTTTTCCACAACAAACACAAGCCGCTCCGTGGTAATGATCTTTTATAATTTGCAAGGAAACTCTTCTTTCCTAAAACAATATATAAAATCTTCATCTTTTGACAATTGTCAGTGATATCGCAAAGTTAGATTAACACAAAAGAGTCTTGTAGTGTGTGAAATTGTTCGTTATCCAAATAATGCTACGTCCATAAATCGTTGCTGCGTAATTGAAGGAAGTTTCTATTTTTCAGGGGGCAGCCTTTACTTTCACAACCGCCTGGTCAGTATATGGGTCCTCCAGGGCAACAAAGTTTTTCTCCGCATCAGCAATTTCGAGGACAGCCACAACAGCAACAGCAATGGCCAGGTCAACAACAGCAACAGCAACGACAAGGTCCACAACAACAACAGCAATGGCCAGGCCCACAACAACAACAGCAATGGCCAGGCCCACAACAACAGCAATGGCCAGGCCCACAACAACAGCAATGGCCAGGCCCACAACAACAACAGCAACGGCCAGGCCCACAACAACAACAGCAACGACCAGGTCCACAACAACAACAGCAGCAACGACAGCAACGGCCAGGACCACAACAACAGCAACGACAAGGTCCACAACAACAGCAACAGCAACGACAAGGTCCACAACAACAACAACAGCAAAGACCTGGCCCACAACAACAACAGCAGCGACAAGGTCCACAACAACAGCAACAGCAACAGCAAAGACCTGGCCCACAACAACAACAGCAGCAACAACGATCAGGTCCACAACAACAACACCAACGACCAGGCCCACAACAGCAACAACCAGCTCCACAACAACGACCAGGTTCGTCACAGCAAGCCGAACAGCCGTCATCGTCTCCACCGAGCCCTCCTTTTGGCGGCCAAGGCGATTGCTTAAAACAAATGGCGCTTGTGACACCTGGAAGTAAAGGCAGAAAAATTCAAGTTGAAAGTAATCATTTATCGTTAAACGTGGGAAAATTGATGGAAGCCATCCATTATGATGTAGCCATAACACCAGATACACCTAAAGGTTTATTGCGCGATGTCATGATTCGTTTTGGACAGAAGCATTATCCTGATCGACATCCAGCTTTTGATGGTCGAAAGAACTTATATTCACCTGTCAAATTGCCTTTCGGGCCTTCAGATTCACTTAGCGACACGATCAAAGTTGAAGGAGAAAACAAAACCAAGGAATTTAAGGTTGGTAATAAACGAATTTGAAAAAAATGCAGTTAAGATTGAAGAGATTGACGAATATTACACGATACTTTCAGCGGTTCTCAAACGGATTTTACAAAATTTTCGAATTCAATTTGTGACCACGCTGTGCCACTTTAAGCTACTTTTTTTTTTACGAAGTGGATTCATGTGGATCTGTTACAAGTTTGAACAAATATCAATTTTCAGAATAAACTACAATTCGTTTTGTTTTCAGTACGTTACATTATAAAATGAATTTTGTGCATAAAATTAACGCGACTTAAAACAAACATTAATTCTCAGGTTGAAGTGAAATTCGCCCGCACCGTGGATCTATCCCCACTCCACGACATGTTGAAAGCCAAACAATCCCCACAAGACGCTCTTCAGTGCCTCGACATCGTTCTGCGCAACGCTCCTTCAAACAGATGTATAATCGCAGGTCGTTGCTTTTTTACACCTCCACGAAACCAAATAATTCAGTTAGGTGAAGGAATGGAAATGTACTATGGTTTTTATCAATCAGCAATTCGTGGTTGGAAACCACTTCTGAATGTGGACGTGGCTCACAAGGCATTTCCCAGCGCTCTCGATCTTTTAGATTTAGTTTGCGAATTGGGAAGCGATTTCAGAAATACGATGGATAGGGGTGCTCTAAGTCGATCAGTGCCTGAATGGATTTTAAAAAATGTTGAAAAATTTGTTCGTCAGTTAAAAGTGAAATATGAGATACCTGGTCAGAGCGGTTCAAAGAGGATTTATAGAGTTAATGGTTTGGGGGAGACAGCAGCAAGGGCAAGGTTCAAATTGGAGGATGGAAGGATGACGACGGTGGAACAATATTATCAGGTAACGAAGCGGATAAGAACAAAGATGGGTTATTTAAAAAGTTTGCACGTTATTTTATAGGTATTTATGTTGGTTACAGTTTAATCGTTTTTTTAATCGTGCTTAATAAGTACGGATTGGTAAGCAAAAAGTTTAATTGAGCAACAGATACGAGCAGATCGAAAACTATTTTCCTACAAATAATCAGAGATCTGGAATTAATGGCATAGCTACGATTTGATTTGGAACTTTTGTTGCTTTCTGTTGCAAGTAAATAGTTCATGTATAGTATCATTGAATGATTTTTACCGCAGGAATCGATTTATAGTAAACAAAAAATGAATTTTAGACATCCAGTAGGAGAAATTAATTGAATTTAATAAAAATATTCTTGTAGAGTGCGTTCCTAACACATGAGAAGAAATGAGTAGTTTAGAGTCGGAGTGAACCCACACTGCGGTGAAAATTACAGTCAAACGTCGAAAACTTACTTCGAACATGAATTGTCAATGATCAGAACAATTATCGTCTTGCAGAAGAAGAAATTTGAAGTGGATGTGAAGGTAAATGGAGAGCTGAAGAAAAGGGTAAAAGAAAGCAGCACAGGATTCTAAGAAAATAAAAAAAGAAGAACGCGAAACCTATGAAAGGGCATCATCGTCACAGCAGCTGAAGAGACAAGTTAATACAGAGTTAAGTTGAAGAAATGAGAATTTTGAAGAATTTGTAAGAAAAAAGAAAAAAGTCGAAAAATTAGCAACTAAAACGGCGAACTGAACGAAGAAAGCCTAGTTTAGGTAACAAAAAAACGTAACGAAGAGAAACAAGACGAAAGAAAGAAAAAGTTCTATGTCGTGGAATGAGAACTTTGGACAGAATGTGAAAAAAGAAGTACAAAGAATCTGAAAACAAAGTAAAGGAACATGTTAAAAAACGCTCGGAATCGTCAGAGAAGGATAATGTTCTTTGGTGTTTGATTATGTGCAAAAGTTTTATTCCGTATTCAAATCGGCCAAGTTGCTGCTCAATCATTCTTTTTGCATATATCAACTTGTCGCTTAAAGTTGAAATTAACTTATTAAATGATGTGTCCTTCGGTACATTAAATTGTTACTTAATGTTTTAGGACGTGAAGCGCTGTAGACTGAATTATCCCCACCTGCCGACTCTCTGGGTGGGAACCAAAGACCGTGATCAGAAAATTCTTCTACCGTTCGAATTCTGCTCAATCGTGGAAGGCCAAGCAGTTAATCGCAAGATGACCGAAAACCAAACCAGCGCCATGATAAAGAAATCAGCGACTTCAACTGATATCCGCAAACAGAAGATAATGAAATCACTCGATGAAGCGAGGTACAATAACGATCCATGCATCAGAGAATTCGGTTTTTCGGTTAGTAATCAGTTCGAGCGACTGGAAGCTCGAGTTCTTCAACCTCCAACTTTGAAATATGCCAGCAATAATATTATTAGACCAGAACGTGGGGTATGGAGAGCGGACAGAGCAAAATTTTTGAACGGGGCCGTTATCAACAAGTGGACAGTTGCTTCAGCGACGAGATATCCACCTAGAGATATCCAGAATTTGAGTAACCAGGTAAGACGTTTCTTTTTGGTTATCAAGTGTAATTACGCGATAATTTTCAGATCTATCGCATGGCTCCCGGTTGTGGTATGCAGATCACTGCGCAAGCAACACAACCGTTTGGACATGTCGGAGGTCGCCAAAACCTCCAAGACTTCATCGAATTCTTCAGAAGTAAAAAAGATTTTGATCTGATTTTTGTGGTGGTTCCAAGTAGCGGACCTATTTATTCATACGTGAAACAAGCTGCTGAATTGAACGTTGGATGCTTGACACAGTGTATAAAAGATCGCACACTGGGTAAACTGAATCCTCAAACTGTTGCGAACATTCTTCTCAAAGTGAACAGTAAAATGAATGGCACTAACCATAATTTGAACGTTCTACCACAAATAATGCAGCGCCCTTGCATGATTATGGGGGCCGATGTCACTCATCCCAGCCCCGACGCCCGAGACATTCCAAGCGTTGCGGCAGTGACTGCTTCCCACGATCCAAAGGCGTTCCAATACAATATCTGCTGGCGCTTGCAGCCTCCAAAAGTCGAGATCATCGAAGATCTTTGTAATATCACAATCGAACAATTAAAGTTTTTCCATCAAAAAACCAACGGATTAAAACCAGAAAGGATTATCTTCTTCAGAGACGGTGTCTCTGAAGGACAGTTTAGAGAAGTGCAACGAGCTGAGATTGCGGCTATTCAGAGAGCCTGTAAGTCTTTACAGAAGGACGACTACGAACCTAAGATCACGTTCCTGGTGGTGCAAAAACGACATCATACTAGATTGTTCCCGACAAACCCCAGGGATTCGGAAGACAGAAACAACAACGTTCCTGCGGGAACTTGTGTGGATTCGGTAATTACGAATCCGATGATGCAAGATTTTTATTTAGTTTCACATGCGAGTATACAAGGAGTTGCTAAACCCACGAAGTATTGTACTTTATGGGATGATAATAAAATGAGTCACGATGATATTGAAGAGTTGACATATCATCTGTGTCATATGTTTACGAGATGTAACAGATCTGTAAGCTATCCAGCGCCGACGTACTATGCTCATTTAGCAGCGGCAAGAGCTAAAGTCTACATTGAAAATGATAGATTGAATATGAGCGATTTGGCCAGGACCCAGCAGAAATATCAGATCCAAGAAACTATTTGTAAAGGCAAACCGATGTTTTTTGTATAGAAAATTCATTTGTACTTTATAAACGAATTTGCTTTGCACATGATAATATTCTAAATCTTTTGTATCTTTTTTGTTGAGAGCGTTATATTTGTTTCTCATATAAATAAAATGACTTTAAAGCGTTACAGCACGTTATTTAGATGTTGTCACAATTTCCAGAATTTTATGCAGCTCTAATAAAATAAATAAATAAACTTGTTATAAAAAAAATGCAACGCCTGGAAGGAGAGCTTGTGACGACTTGACTTTGTTTCCACATCTTCACCCATCTGAAAGAAGTCAATAAGTGATCTGACGACTTTCCTATATTTCTATTGTTTTTGCTATACGATAAGGGGCAACTTTATCACCATAAAAATTCAAAATAAGCTCTCATCGAAACACGCTAAATCAGGTTCTTAAAATCGTGTGCAATTTTAAACTTTCTCGCAGCTTTCAGACTTTAAACGGGGACGAATCATTCGAATCGTCTTTCCTCTTCCTGCTGCCCAGAAGACAGCCAGACTTCAATGGTGTAGAGTTAGGCAAACTGAATCGACGAATGAGATCAGATAATTTTTAGCGATGAACTCCGTTTTTGTTTCCGACGGAATGACTGCCAAAAACTTCGTAATGCCGTTTTTCAGCATACTTGCGAGTTCTTACGTCATTGTGTACTTTTGTTACTATGGCCAGCTCGTTCACCGGACTTAAACCCAACTGAACATTTATGAGATACTATGGGTCGGCGTCCACGTTCACTGCCGCATCCACCAACGATGCTAGGAAAGAACAACCTCAGGAAGAAATGGATCACCACATTCGAAGTGTGCCTCACGAAGTAGGAAACCTACTCATAATTCTCACGATGGTTCAGCTTTATCACTTTAGATTTTGAAGGTGTTGTTTTTCTTTTTGAAAATGAGTTTAGTTTAATTGCCCCGTTCAACTTTTTTAAAAATGTTCAATTTTTGGTATAATTATAATAATATAATTATATCAGAGTGTAAACTTGTTAGATATAACTAAATTTAACTAAATAATTACCTAAACTAACCTAACTAACCAAATAACTAAATAGGAAACTTTACAGCGCACACAAAAACTTCATAAAATTTATTCGCATTGCTTTAGAACAAAAAGTAAAATACAGATGATTTATTTTTTATTATTTTCTAAAATTTACTCTGAAAAAAAGCTAAACTACTTTTTTATGAACATTTTTCTATCTTAAGAGGTTCTCTGAACAAGTATACAGGGTGTTTCATGAAAGTGTACATTCCTTCAAACCTCTAATAGATCCACATGAATCCACTTCGCACAAAAAAACGGTAGCCTGAAGTGACAAAGACCAGAGACGAAAACTGGAAAAAGTGGGAAGCATTATTGCTAGGCCAAGAGACAAAAACTTAAGACCATTTTTTGTGGTATTACTTTTCCTTGAAAATCTGCCGTGTTGTGATCTATGTAAACATGAGGCTCCTCTAAGAAGAATTGCAGGATAAAACGTACTCCGGATGATTTTCTCATCGACGTGTGCTAAACTCCCGAGTTTTTCAACGCATTGTGCAACGTCTTCGGGAGACTGCTAGTGATGTTGGCCCAACACGCAGTGATCGTAAAGTGGACGTTGAGCCCAAAGTGTTAGACCTGGTGATGGCCACTCCATGTACGAGCACAAGTCGCATGACCATGCAAACAGTTTTTTTCTCTATCGGTGGTTTGGAAGATTTTACATGATCAAAGTTTATATCTTTATCATGTCCAACGCGTCCAGACTTTGACGCCCGAAGATTTGATACGTCGGGTCACTTTCACAGTTGGAATGAAAACCATTTGGAACTAAATCACTTGATCACTTTCATCTAAATTCGGGGCTTCTACTTCATCCACTGTGTCAAAGAAACCAGGAACGAATCACTTGAAAGACTATCGGCTGGTTTGCTAAAAATATCTTCAGTTTTTTCTGGAGACCCCTGATTAATATCAGAGTTAGAAGGTACATTTTCATTGAGTTTATTGATAGAAATGGTAATAAATTTTGTTACCACTCCCACATTTTTCCCTATCATTGCAGGAGCTCCTACTTTGGTGACACCGCTTAACTTTGCCCAGTCTAGTCTAAAAGCACTAAAAACATTAACAATTTGTTCAAAAATATCTTCCCTCTTTGTAGTGTCTTTCATGGCTCAAGGGGTGACCAAATCATCTGCTCTTTTCAAATTTTGTTCAATTGCACGAATAAAAATTGCTAGTTGCGCTGTATCAGTAATATCAGTGTGCTTCAAAGCTATATATATATATCAACCACAACAATATAACAAATAAACTAACACAGCAAATGTTCAAAGTGTGCTCCATTAACTTCAAGACATACTTCAAGTCTACTTAGAAAATGATCGTCGCACATATCTTGATGTCTTGTGCTTTTTCAAAAAACCATATGACAAGACAATTAAATAGACAGAGCAATCGTGGATACAAGATTTAATATTTATATTTATATTTATATTTATATTTATATTTATATATGTATATATAAGCTTTTTCCACGACTTCGCCAACCGTTATTGTTATGTTTTCTGCCCTTGCACCTATTCCTCATATGACTGTTCTTCTGTATAAACTAAATGCTGCAAGCTTTTTACTTTTTTCTGGACACAAGATATTTGCCACTTCTATTAAACATTCTTTCACAAACTCGCCTTCTGAAAACGTCTTCAGATGTTCCGCCAGTTTCTTACTAACAACATAACTCGCCCGGACGATATCTTCAGCTTCTTCACTGCGTTTTAGTAAACGTTGCGTTGCTCTGTTAAACTTCCATATCTTTGAAAATGTTTGGTGGTATAATGTGTTTTTAAATTGTGCTCTTTTAACACGGCGACGACTTCATTACATATCAGACAAATTGGCTTGTCCTTAAAAATAACAAACAAATATTCTTGGGTCCACTTTTCCTGGAGGGTACCACGTTCTTGATCAACCTTTCTATTTACTCGTACTACCTGAAGATCCGGACCTATTTTAAGACCAGAAATTCTTTCAAATTATTCAAAACTAAATAATGATTTTAACGCCCATTGGTGGGAATTACAGCTGCTTCTCCTTACATAACCTAAGCATCTCGAATATTCCCTCGCTATAATGTATAAACCAAAAGGTGTATGGAAATATTTTTCCTCAAAACTGTTAAAAAAAGAATTGGTTAATTTTATCACATAAATATTACTAAGTAATAGTAGTGGTATTTACTTTTGCAATATTTCAATTATTAGATTGTTAAGTCAACACAAAAAACATTTAATTTAAATATTTACGAGAATCTGAGCGACGGTGGAAAAAATAACGTACAAAATTCCATCGGCTATGGATTCAGGTGCCCAAATTGACATTGTAAGGATTTAGCTGTTTTATTCATCACGCAATTTCTATTACTCACGACGACGTTTGCATTTAACTGTTTTACCTAGTCGAAGCGATATAAATATGTCACATAAAAATTGTTAATGATCTCTCCAGTAATTTGAGAAATGCAGAAAAATAGATATATTGGTCAGGAATGAAGTAGAAAGAAAATGAAAAAGCAGATGTAGCAATATTAATCGAAGAAGAAAAGGTAAAAGAAGAAAACCTAATACATAAAAAACGATAAATATAAACAAAAGAGAAGATAATGAGGAAAACACAGGATGAAGGATGTAGGAAGATGTAAAAAAATATTTTAATCAAATAAAAAAAATTGAATATAAGACAACACAACTAAATTCTGCAAACTTAGACAACAAGAAATAAAAGAAAGAAAAGTTTTTTACTATGAAATTTGCACTGAAGAAAAATGTGAAATTCAAAAAACGCAAGAGGTTAAAAATTAAAGGACGCAAACAGCAAGCAAAACGTCGGGACGAATGAAATAATAGAAAATGGAGCTTCTTCAGTCGGTTGACAGAAATGGTAGAGAATGGTAGTGTCTCCAGAAACAAAAAAACAAATGTTTGATTTATTGAGAGCTTTGATAATTGTGAGACAGCAAATCCTGTCGTAAACCGTTGTACGTTTGTATTAAATGCGACACAACTTTGTTGGATAATTTTTACACTTGGCATTTTTTCGTTAAGAGAAACAGTCCCGATGAGAAGAAATTTAAAGCATTTTTGAACAAAACAGAAAAAAATTAAAACTCTTCTAGACAATTTTAAGAGTGAACTAAGCAAGGATTTTGAGTTTACTATTCTTCTCACTGAGTGCTGATGAAGTAAAAAAAATACCAAACAATAGGAGGGTACTGAAAATTAGGAAAAAATTTATTTCAGAAACATTTAACAAAAAATTGTTAGATTTTTCGCTGACGCACGTTTCAGTGGCGAAGCTACCGTTGTCAGAGTGACGATTAAATTCAGATAGTTGGTTAGTAAAATGACATAAAAACATAAAAAAAAAAAATTTCAAATTTGCTTTGATTATTTATAGTAATTTTAAGTTATAGTGGTGCATTGGAACAAATTATAAACCGTATTAATGATTTAATTATAGTATTAGCAGCAAAAGATTTTCACAAAATGAATAGGTAAGTAGGCTCATAAGCGATATTTATGATGGTTTATTGTCTTTATTTATGATGTAACAGAAAACTGCCTTTACTCTCTGAAATGGCACGTGCTTTTTTAACATTTAGGCGCTAATTTGATTTTCACTTCTACGTATTCAAACCTTTGAAATGCAATTACATATGTTATCGGACAATTTAAAGTAGCGTTTTGCCTTTGTGTCTCATTCACACAAATTAAATATTTTTATCTATAACAGTATTAGATTATATTTTTCAAGTTGGATTTAGAAACGATAAAGTAGACACTTTTTTTTTATAAAACTTGACTAATCATTTTTATTTATAACGAACGGAATTATGAAAGGGGAAGTTCTATGTGGGACAAAAGATATTGCAGAAGCTAATAATTTAAATAAATCTTAAAACTCTGGAAAATTGTCATTTGAAATTTTTGAAGTGTGAGAAATAATAGCAACAAAACGAAAACATCATATTTACTCAACTTTTTATCAAATTTCGATATTTTGTTAGTTTGTGGTGAGCTTACAATTTTTTAAATTTTTTCAGGCAGTGGTCCTCAGTAAAAGTTTTTAATTTTAAGATTTATAAAATGTTTTAAAATCCACTTGTATTGCATATCCAACAGTTTACATTACAGTTATCTATTATTACAGAATTAATCAATTACAAATTTGTACAATTCAAAAAAGCGTTAGGTAAACTAACAAATGTCATTCTACTAAGACCTATTAAAATCCAAAACAGGAGTATTTTTGTATGTTTGTTTATCGTGCTCATCACCATTTATTGTTTTTTTTCGAGGGAAAAATTAGTGTTTATCGCTTTTCCATTTGATTTCACAGTTTTTGATGTCGAATCTTTACTTCCTTTTTTTTTCATTTTTAGCACCTTGTTTATTTTTTGCTATATTTCTGGTTCTTTTATGGTTAGATCAACACTGGTAAATTTTTTGGGTTTCTAATTTTGTTAATTTGGAACATTTCTGACAAACTTTTTAAAATTTAATTTGAAAAATATTTTCGAAATTAACTTTTTTCGGGGGAGAAAAAGGTAAATGGGCTTTTAAAAGTTTTCAGTAGTTTTTAGCTGCGATCAAACATCAACTGCGGTCGTTCGAGTTTAGTAAAAACAAATGTCTGAAGCATATTTGGCATTACTAATGGTTTGATAGACGGTTATTGTATCTCCCCACGTTCGTCTTAACCCGGGTTCAGACGACTTGCCACGTACACTTGCCAAGTACACCAACATTGGGACACTTGCCAAGTGATCCGGCTCAGGAGGACCAGTAAAAAGTTAAAGCGTTCACTGTTGGTACCCAGGATTGATAATCTAGTGACGCGACGTTAAACTTTCTCCAGAAGCTCTACATCCCGTAGGAGCATACCTTTTGCTAAATTTAAAGCATTAAAAGAGTTAAGAAAAACTAAAGAAGTTGAAAATTTTCAAAAATTCAAAAAATTGAAAGGTTTTCACGGATAGTCTAAAAGGATTTGAAAAATCTAAAGAATTTAGAAAATGTATGAGACTTGGAAGTTTACAAGTAATTCAAAGTATTCAAAATGTAAATATCAGTCTAGAGCACAAAAATAATTTAAAGGATTTTAGTAATAAAAAAAAAACTATCAAAACATCTACAGATTTTTTGCAGACCTTCGCATACTTTTGTTATGTTTGAATATGTTTATTTTAACTATTAGACTTTTATGATATTTTCTAGGTTAGTAATATTAAGTAAGATAGAATAAAACTTTTTCAAGAGCACATAAAAATCCAAACTATTAAAAAGACTAAAGACTTCAGAAAGTATAAAAAATCTTGAAAATTTGTTGAAATAAAATTTTTATGGGGTCCAAAAAGTCTAAGGTAGGTAAAGAACTTAAGTAATAGAAATGATCCAATACATTAAATAATTTACACAAATAAAAACAAATTATATATTCTAAAAAATTGATTAAAACTTTGAGTAGAATAAACAAGTAAACAGTATCAAACATTTAGAAATATAGAAGAAGACAGAAAATTTAATCTGAAAGAAAGATTCATTTTTGAAAAAATAAAAAATAGGACCTAAAAAAAATTTAGAAGCTAAAAGAGATGATGCAGTAAGAATAAGTAAATTTATAAGTTGGTAGTGGACGAACCGTACTTTAAATTGTCATTACTACAATATATAAATAAAAGAGGTTAAAAGTCAAATGAAGAGACTAAATATAAACAAAACACTCTGCAGAAATAAAAATCAAAAAGAAGAATGAGAAATGGTTAGAAGAAATGATTCGATTAGAAATTGCCAGGGAAAAAGTTTTTTAAACACAAATATAAAGATATACAGTATACTGTATAATAAAGTGTAAGTATAAATAAAATAATAGATCATGAAAAAAAGATTTCGTTGATACAAGAAGATATAGGGTGTTTTATTTAAAAAAATAAACGAAGTTATATCTATTTAAATATTGTACAAAACAAGTGTCTGTATAATAACATTAACTAATGTTAGTGCCATACGAAAGAGCAATGATTTTTTTTAACTTAGAACCAAATTTCAGTAATCAGTTGTTAATAACAATGCCCTAAAAAAGTACCTTAAATGAACAATGACATTTTCAAAATTTTTGCAAAAAAATTAAATAATTTGGCAATTTTGTACTCAAAATTTAAAAACAAAATATGCGTTTAAAGCCTTTAATTCAACAAATCAGAATATGTGAAAAATAAATAGCGTTCTATTTTAAATAATTAAGTAGAGTACGCTCCTGGACTATTGAAAAACTCTGTCATAGGTAAAATATTTTTAGAATATGCATTTCTTTGCTTTATGTATCATGACGTATTGAAACGTGATGACTGATATCGTTCTATTGACTCACCCTGTATACTATTTATTCAAAACGTTTATTTTGAATTTTTTAACTAATTTTCTTTCTTTTCTGCCTTATTTCTACAAAAACTATACAGATCTAAAGTATTACATTTTTTTGATCGATTATAGAAACTGCAACGACTCAAAAAAAATTATGCTTGAGAAAAAGTGAAAAATCGACTGTCTGTTAACAATTTATCAACGTGCGATGAATTTCGTACTGTCATTTTTATTAATAGCAAATAAATTTACGATTTTTGTCAAAATAAAATATATTTTATCTAGTCTTATTAAGTCTAAGAATAAGGCAAAATATGTTATCTTTATCTCAGTTAATCTACTTTATAATACTTCATTGCCTACATAATAAAAAAAAAAGCAGATAACAGTGATGGATATATAATATATAATTTCTTTTCCGAAGGCAAAAGGCCGCCACTACACTGTTGACGAAATTAGAAAACCAAAAATTATGTTCAGGACGGTAACATTACTGTTTTCAGCCGCAGTTCTCTGTGCTGAAGCCGTTCGAATCAACTCACAACGTGGTAAGTAAAAAATAAATAAATAAATATAAAATTATTATTTTAATGTTTGGGAGGACGCATAATTGGGGGAGAAGTCGCCAACGCCGGCCAATTTCCTTTTGTTGCATCGATTCACAAACAGACAACTTCTGGTAATTACTTTTGCGCTGGAACTCTTGTTGGCAATCAGTGGATAGTGACATCTGGACAATGCGTGGAAGAGTATTTAAACTTTTATGAGTGTACAACATAAAACTGGTTATATTTTTTTAGTGGTATTTTGTTTATTATTGGATTAGGGTCAAACAACCTAAACGATGCAAATACTCTTCGGCTATCAACTGATCTCTACGTTGTACACCCTGATTTTAATCCAGATACCTTAGAAAATGACATTGCTGTGATTACATTCAGGCAGCCTATTACATACACTGGTAACAAACTTTAAACTGTTTTTGTAATAGTTATTAACTGTTATTTTTTTCTTTAGATTACATTAGTCCCGTTAGTTTAGTATCTGCCACAGAACTTGCAGCTGGAACAAGTGTCTCGACAGTAGGTTGGGGCCAAACGAGCGATGGTAAATAATAATAATAATAAGAATAAAGTTTTTTTTAAATCATGTAATTTATTAGAACAAGCTGGTTTAACCGACGATCTTCACTACGTGTCCTTGGTGACTCTAAGTAACGAAGAATGCAGACTGACTTTTGGAAATCAGATAACCGATGGTATGGTTTGTGTGGATGGAAATTACAATGAAGGAACTTGTGCGGTGAGTTTTGTGTAAAGTGTGGATCGAACAATTTTTTTATTAAATTACATTTTAGGGAGATATTGGAGGACCGTTGTTGCAAAAAGGAATTCTTTTGACATATCTTGTGGGTGTTTCAAGTTTTATCAGTTCGCGAGGGTGCGAGAATACAGATCCATCGGGATTTACCAGAACGTCACCTTACGTTGAATGGATTATGAATGTTACTCATGGAAATAATAAATATGTTTAATTAAAAAATATATTATATTATTTAGATTATTAATTAATTTAAAACTTTTTCGAGAAAATTCTGTATTTTTTTGTTTTTTTTTTGTTTTCACAATGTACACGTTGGTATATATGTTTGTGATTAATAGACTCTGACACCGTTTGAACGATCACCATGAAAGTTGGTATATATATTTGTTTGTTGTAACTTGCCACCAGATAGCGCTGCGGCACATCAACTTTTCAACCGTTCAGCCGATCTTCATGAAAATTGATATACGAATGTATTTGGGCACGGAGAATATTTTAACGTTGTCAGTTTGGTTTTAACTGGCCATTAGATGGCGCTGCAGCGCATCAACTTCTACACCATTCAACCGATTATTATGGAAATTGGTACATACAGTATTTGAGTACGGAGAATACGACTCGCGTACTATACAGTTATGGCGCATGTATATGGTGGAAATAGTAGACTAGTTCTTGGGGTTGAAATTTTAATCAGATGTTTAGCGACTTAAGGGCTAATAAATGACAATAAAACCTACCTAAAAATTGTTATTTTAAGGTGTGGCATTTCTAATGTCATTCAGTATTTATAGTATCCCGAGTGCGCGTCAAATTACCGATAATTTAATTTTAGTTTAAAATTAGGTGGCAATTTGCGATTCACAAGAGATATTCGGAGGATTATTTTCCCAGCGAACCTCTTGGCAAACAACCCTCTTAATGTCAACCGTAAAAATTGGAAGCAAAAATAAAAAATAAATTGCTGGACACATAATATCTAACTTTAATCAAATTGTTGTGCCGTGTCGTATCAAATAGAAACAACACAAACAATAGCAATGTGTAAACAAACACTAATTTTGTGTGTACAATCAATACACAGTTAAGAAAAATTATCAAGAAATGCACTAGTGAAAATTATCGGCAATTGCTCTAGTGCAAAGCTATCGCATAATTTGACACAGATTGGTTGTTTTTTAAAAAATCAAGGCTTCTCATTGGCTTGAATAATGTAAGGGAAAACGTCATCACAATATTATGTTTTTCGATGAAGCAACTTTTTCTATCAATATTTTCGTTTCATTTCGAAGCAACATGTTCTGTATTTCTATATTTCTCATTAAACAATAGGTCCACAATTTTTTGATAAATAACTTTGCATACATACTTGGATTTGTTGAGACATTTTCTCTGTAATGGGTTAAATGATTTACCTATTATCGACACTTATTAATATATTTTTAACTAGATGTTTATTCAGCGCATTTTGCTCGTATTGTTGTTAGTTAGATGCAATTTTTCATTGGTTTTAGATAAATCACTAAGAAGAACTAAGTAAGTAAGTCACGATTTGTGGGAGAAAATGATAAATATTTTTTTCTAAATTTTCTAAAAATTAATCGAATTATAATCTTAAAAATTTGGTACTTATAGTAATTTTTTTTAAATGACTATTTTTTTCAAGCTTTCGACTACACGTACCTTCTTAAGACTATTAATATTGAAGTTACAATAGCAGATTTATCTATTCTGAATTAAGCATAAAATCTTATACTTTAGCATTTTTTTACACAATTAGAAAAAAATCTTTAGTTTATTTTGTTTTTATTTTATTTTAAAAACACAGTCTGTTAATATTAAAATTTTACTAGCAGATTTATCTATTTTCTGTTCATATTTCTTTGTCAAATTAACATTTTTTTCCCTCTTGTGAACATACTATAGATCGCATTTAGTGACAAAATCATTCAGATGAGTCAGATAACAATAAATAAATAGTTTTAGTATGATCTAAGAATCAAAAAATTCTGTTTTAGCAAACGGAACTTTAGCGGTGGATCACTAGTGATTTGAGAAATAATTTCATTTGAGCGTGGATTGGATTTGATATTTTCTACTATTTGTATAAATAGCAAAGAATTTTTAGAGAAAACATCAAAATTTAGTGGTCTTTCAACAAATTAGTTAAATAATCATCATATTATTCGATTTGAGTGACCGTCATCTTCACCTGATTCAAATCCTATAGAGAATGATTTATGTCAATAATAAGCAATACAACCAAATTGAGGATCGGAAACGTGTAATCGTTGCCGCTTAGAAAGATATACCGCAAGAATTGTTGATAAATTTATATAATTCTACGCAAAAAAAAAGTGGTTATAGTGGCCATTAAAATTGTTAACTTCGTTTAATTTAGTTTATAAGAAGCATCACTTTTGATTTTTATTAATTGTAAGGTGCACCAATCCACGTAATTTTTGATGAGTACATCTTATAGTTATAGTACTACTAATAATTTTATGCAACTTTAAAAATAATAATATTATTAATATAATAATATTACAATATGCAAATAAAACGGTAGAACAAAAATGGTGGATGCGCCGGGATATTACAAAAGCGTAATCGTTATCGCCCCTTTCGTCACAACAACTCTGAAAACAATCTATCATTAAAAATTGAATATTGAATTTTGTTTTAACCAGAAATTTCAAAAATGTAAAAATACTCAAAGAAATGATTATTATTATTACAAATTAACTAGGTCTACAACTGATAATAACGCTCTATCGAAATTTAAAATTTTATTTAAATATTTTACTTTGAAATCATAGTAAATTTTGATGACACATGTTTTACTCTTACTTGAAAAGTAAAAGTTAATACGCTTCTTATGATAAAAAATTAAAAAAAAAAAAAACGATGAAAACGAAATTTTTACAAGTATGTATGTTTAGTTGCATATAGTTTGGTCATTTTTTTCTGAATAACCCTGTATTTGGCACTTTGTCAGTCTTTGAAAAACCCTAAAATTACAGTTTTTCAATATTCTTAGCATATTGTTAGTACAATGAACAAATCAGTTAATTGGATTGAGAAGCCAAAATTTGCATTTGAGTTAACAAAATCATCACATGTTCAAACACATCAAATTTTAAATCAAAACAAATCAAAAATTAAAACCTTCACACCTTAGCTGTAAAGTTAGTAAAAAAACCTTTTAACTTGTTGTGTTATTTAGTTATTTAACTATTGTTTACTTATTTTAGCAAGCGTAAGAATATCATTCACATAACCATAATAAATAATTAAATAATTAATGAATCATGTACATATATAATTAATTTTCAATAACTTCTGAGTGGACTTTGCATTCAGAATTAGGTACGGATACGTTAAACCTTGAGATCTCATCTCTTTAAAAGCTGATAGCACAGACCACTTAAAAAAAATTGGATTAGATAAAGTATAACACCGCACAAAAATAGATTACCAAATAAAACCAGTGCAAATAAAACTTTGACTCCTTGGGTAATAAATTTATACTAATTCTCTCTTTAATCCACAGTCAAAAAGTTGCAAAAGAGGAATTTTTAGACAGTTTTTATGGCTTTTTCTGAAGCTTACGTAAAACAGTAGCAGTAAAAGTTAGGTTGTTATCAAATCCATAAAATTATTAAGATATTTTTTAAGGTTTTATCGTTAGGAGGTTTTGTCATAAAACTGGGCAATAAAATAAAATTTGATATTTTCTATTTTTTGCCCAAACGGATGAATCATCAGTGTTATAAAATGATCTGTATAAATGTAAATTTATTTATATAAATTTACAAGATTCATCACGATGTTAGGAAATCTTCTTTGTCAGAGAACATTTTTATTGCTGTCATTTTGCGATTTCACCTGTCATTTTACAATTCTTCCAATTTTTCCGCTTTTAAAAATTAACAAATAAAAGTATCGACACTTCAAACGAGCCATTGTTTCAATATTTCATTATCTCAAGTAACTTTTTTCGGTAACAAAAGATAATAATAGTTCTACATCATCGTGCAAGCAGAAAAAACTTGAAATTTATCTAATCCATCCGCGCTTGTTTGTCACCCTTAAATTCCTTTTCATTTAAGATTGTTAAACTTTCAAGCTGAAAAGCTTATAGAATTTTTCAGATAGAATTTTAAAGTAGAATAGAATAAAATTTTTAAAATTTTGTACATTTATAACTTTCCTTCATTTTTTTCTATTGACTGTGACAAATACTTAAATAAATTTAAAAAATAAATAAATAAATTAAACATTATCTTCATTTCTACTGTCGTTCTAACCAAAAAAAAAAATTTCAAAAACTTGATCACTAAAGATTTATAAATAATATTTGTAGAAATGAACAATTTCGTGTGTAAGAAAAAGATTATTGTGTCAAATTAATAAAGAAGAAGTGAACAGTAGAAACGTTAAATACTCAAAATAGATCACCATCTAAATATTTAGAAAATTTGTGGTATTCTGAAACTAGCTTTAAAATAATTAAAAATGGCATTGGCGAGTGCTATAAAAAATACTAGAGAGCTTGCAATTTTAAATATTTATTTATTTTATTCCTAAAATGACTTTGACGTTAATTTTTTTGTAGTTTTTTTTAATTGTAAAAAATTGATGATGTAACTAAAGCTACTCTATTTTGTAATAGTATACAAATAATTTTTTAGAATTCTCAGTTTTTGTAACTTTAGACTTTTCTTTTGTAGAATTTTCTAGATTCTTTGTATTATTTGTATTTTTTGGATCTTTTAGATGATTTATTCTAAATTGTTTATAGATTTTTCTAAAATGCATTATATTAGCTTTTAGTCGTCAATTTTTTATCTTTATACAAACTGCCATATCGTCGACTTAAACTACAAAGCTTCCAACTCCATTTTTGGTACAAATACGATTTTTAGAAACCTTCCAACTCCCCCAGTATTTGTTTTTCAACAAAAAAAAAATGTTCGTAGAAATATTTAACTGTTCGTGAATATATGAATTGATATCTTGATTTACTAAAAAAACGTTGAAGATTTCTTTATTTTGACCTGCATTTCATACAGTTGTTACGATAGCGACTTATTTTTAAAATTCTTTTGTTATGACTAGCCGGAAATAAAATTATTACTTAATGTCTTTACAGTATTTAATAACTTTTATATAAATTTACGTACATTAAAATACCGCATTAATGACTGCTAACAAAAAAGTAATTATTTTGTTCATCCATGAGTGGGTTCTCCTGTAAAAATAACATTTTTTTTTTTGTACCACGGTTTCAACTTATGTATCAAATTATTAGTTGTGTTTCGTTTCCGAATAGTTCACAAAGGTGCAATAATAATAATAATTGCACTTTTTCTTGTTTTATGTGTTTTTTCTTAATTATTAAAAATCGTGTAACGTTTTGATCGTGCTAAAATGAGTGACTGAAAATATGGGCAATCTCGTACCGTATTCGTACACTTCGGAAGAAGATGATGTTAATACTCATGTAAAACACCGAAAAAAATATGACGTAAACAAAATGAACCGAGTCCACGAAAAAAAATGACAATATTTTGGAAGAGAAGAAAACGGAAAATAAGTGAGATATGGTAGCAAAATCTGCTAGAAAACTGCAGGCAAGATGCAAATGTTCTAAGACCAAAAAGCAAAATTAAATGTAGTGTGCTATTCGAAACCGATAGACAAAACTTATTTGATAAAATTTGATCGACGATTTGGAAAGATAAAAAAGTATTTATAAATAGTTTAGTGACCATTGTGTGCATTCAAAGACAAGGGGAAGGTTAAATCCAGAAATATCAAAAAAGACCTGTTCCGCTATTGGAAGGAAACAATCGACTCAGGGCATGTGAAAAAATGTTCCTAAATACTTTTTGTATTAGGCAATGGCCTGTTGTCAAATGGAAGCAAGACGATGTTGTTAAACAGAAATTAGAACGCCCATGCCACCAAGGCAACGATGGACGCATCCGTCCATTTTTTGACCAAAACAAGGCTTTAGAAGAGTTTATTAATGTGTACATAATTTTTATCGAAATGCAACATCTGTGATTCATGTGTTTTTGAGATAATTTCTTTGGTATCACATTTATATCGTGTCACCTGGCCATGATGAAATGTGTAATCATTTACAATAAAGTGCTATGTAATAGAACCGTTTAGTTTTTACTCCCTAATCTACGCCGAACTGAATTGCGCCGCAATAAAGCAGGAAGTTTAATTTAACAACCATAAAAATTATCTTTCTTAATTCTTTTCTTAATATGAGAATTCAAAACATCCTTCAAGTAAAGATCTCTGATAAGAATGATTGATAGCATTATTACACAATACGATTTCTATATAATACCAAATTCATCGACAACAACTAATTCCGGTCAACATGATGAAAGCTGTAGCACTTATTTTGTGCCTCTCGGTACTTGGCAGTCAAGCAATTAGTAAGCTTTCTTATTGTCGTTTATGTTTTGGTTAATCAAAAGTATTTTCAGAGTCTCGTATTATTGGAGGCGAAATCGCAAACGCCGCTCAATTCCCATTTGCTGCAGCTATTTATAAAAGCACAAATTCAGGTACTTTCTTTTGCAGTGGTGCTCTTATCAACAGTCAATGGATTTTGACTGCTGGAACTTGCGTTGCTGAGTAAATTTTACTTTTAAGTGTCTTTAAATTACTAATTTCTTTTTTCCAGTGGTGTGCTTTTTACTATTCGTATTGGATCAAACAGTTTGAACGGCAATGATGCGAATGCTCAAAGGTTGGCAACGGACACATATTTCTTGCATCCTGACTTTGACCCACTTACTTTGGATAATGATATCGGCCTTATCAAGTTGCGTCTTCCTGTCACTTTCACTGGTAAGATCATAGAATCATTGTGATTGTAAACAAAATTGTTATTTAGATTACATCAGACCTATCAATGTCATCTCTGGTACCGCTCTTCCTTCTGGTTCCTCCGTTGTGACTTTCGGATGGGGTCAGACCAGCGACGGTACGTTAAAATGTTTTCTTCGTCTTTTAGTTTTTACTAAATTTTTAATTGCAGAAGTCGCCGGTCTTGTAGATAATCTTAACTACGTCTACTTGGTGACTCTTACCAACGAAGAGTGCAGATTGGCTTTTGGAAACCAAATTACGGACAGTATGGTTTGTGTTGACGGAAACTACAATGAAGGCATCTGCAAAGTAAGTTAATTTAATCTTTTTCTCAAAGAATTTAAATAAAATCAATTTTTTTTAGGGTGATCTTGGTGCTCCTTTGATTCAATACGGCGGTAGTTCTTTGGTCTACCATGTAGGAGTTGCAACTTTCATAAGTGGAAATGGTTGTGAAAGCCCAGATCCTTCAGGATTTACCAGAACTAGTCCTTATGTTGACTGGATCCTTAACGTAACTTCAGCCGATGGCTACTAGATGTATAATTTTCATACAAACAAAAATTTTGAATTAAATCGTAATAACATACATGCTGAATTTTAATTTAACTCGGGGATTTGACGATCGCAGATAGAAAACTGAGATAAAAAAAAAAACAAAACAAAAATTAGATCAAAGCAGAATAGTATCATTAGTAAAACTGTTATTTATCGTTTATATTTCAGAAGTATCATGAGTCATTATTTGACAAGAAAAAGAGCATATCAGTTAATTTACTACTAACACTGAAAGTTTAAATCAGACATTAATATCGAGCAATTAAGATAATGTGAAATAGAGTCATCTTTGAAACCAAAAATGAATGTCTTTTGAGTTTGATACGTTATCTAACGACGTGTTATTAAAGGAGCTAGACGAAGCAATAACAATAAGAGAACATTTTCAGTTGTTATTGTAACATTCGGATAAAATAAATGTACTTTTCTTGAAAATTTAGGTAGTTTTGACAATGAAATCTTGTTTTCTAACTGATATTTTATTTGACATCTATAAGTGTGAATGAAGTATGAACATACGGTTTCGGTTTCAAGGATGATGCAATTACAAATTATCTTTATTGTACGATAATTTAACTAGAACTTTTTTGTCTAGATACTTGGTATTAGAGAAAACAAACAACTACATAAATAACAACACAAAATTTAAAATTATTTTAATAACGCTTCAAATCAAATAATCCTTGATTTTTTATTAACAACCATAACCTTACTAATAAGTGACAGCAATGCTTGAGTAGTTACAACAAGGTTAATAACTTCTGGAAAGAACACAATTTTATAAAAAACAACAAACAATGCAAATAAACGAATATGATTATAAGAAACAATACAAATACACAAGAATAAGATTAACAGCTCAGATTGACAGTTGACAGAAAGATGAAGGACGTTACGACATGCTTCCAGACAAACAAAAATATTTCGTAGATAATACTACCAGAATATTAAATGAACACCCGATAAATCATATATACTTAATATTTTGATTTCCAATTTTATTACATAAAAATAGTTGAAATTAGATTTATTGTTAAAATTGGCACTGAGAGAAAAAATGTTTATTTTTTAAAAGATTTCTTATAATAAAATAAGTAGAAAACTAGTTTTTGTTTCTTAGAATTTATCGAAGGATAATTTATTAGCAAGGAGTAATTTATTGACAAACTAGAAGTCAAAATGCTCATGTATCTTTAAAATTTTCTCCAGTAAACTCACTATATTAATTTGTGTAAATTACTTACAATTAGAATTCGAACTTAACTGCCTGATTTAAGGTAATTGTCACAATTTGTTAGAATCTAATTAATCCCAATTAAAAAGTCAAGAGCTATTACGGTATGAAAAATGTGTGTTAAAAAATTAATATATTGTTTATATTGACACTAACAAATAGTTTTTTTTTTGAAAAATTGTTATAACAAAATACGTGTAAACTTAATTCTTGTTGCTTAAAATTTATCGAATCTTCTGTTGAATTTATCTCTGAGTTAACGTGTCTTTTGGCTGTATTTGATGTATGCCTAGAATAATTTAATTAATTAACAACGACAATTTGTCGAATATAATAAACTTTTTTGTTTCAATAATACATTTTATTACGTTAGTATTTTATATTTGTCTGTCGGTGATCTATATTTAGAAATATGGTGTTATTAATTTATAGTACAATAATTGCCCTACTTACGATCTGAAAAAAAAATCGTTGGTAATAATAAAATTATTTCAATTTACAGCAGAATTGAACAGTATTATACTTGAAGAATAAAGACAAAAGTGATAAGGTAGACAAAACAAAGGATTTAAGATTAATCCTTCTGGAAAAGAACAAAATCTCTTGGCATCCACGTCGCGACTTTATTACTTTGATGTTTATAACGCAGTCTTACGTTTTGATATCGGTTATTAAATCAAAAAATTACAAAATTGTAATAGTAACATGTTGGCTAATTCGAAAATTCTAAAACGTACAAAAAACAAAATAAACTTTTACGGTTAGTAAAAGTGATGTTTTTAAACCAACAAAACAAAGTGTCGTAAATTTTAAACATATCAATAATTTCAAGTTTTCAATGGTAGAATCTTAAACTCATATTCAATTTCTAATATGTTTTGATGACTCTTTCATAATTCTTTTTCATAAGATTCTAAAGTTCATTCAATTTAAAACCTTTCGACTCTAAAGTAGTTATATTTTTAGGTTTTCAGATCGCCAAGTTTTCGGATTAATAATTTGTTCGGTTCTCGGATCATCGGTGTTCAAAATATTTAGTTTGTCACGTTGTCAGTTTCTCAAATTTTCAAATTTTAGATTTTGAAAAGTTGAAACATATTATTTAAGGCATAAATTTAAGTCCCAATAAGAATCTAAGGTGACATTTATTTAGAAATATTAATAATGTTATGCAAAATTCAATGATGAAAATTGATATACAGGTGGCCCAAAGATGCGTAATAGGTTTATAGCTTTTTGCCATGTAATTTATTGGCATACAAATTTTGACATCCAGTAAATATACTTATAGTGCATATTTTAAAAATATTTTTATATATACAGGGTAGACGTATGCAGAGTGTAAACCAAAGTTATGATTTAATTAATAGAGCACTATATATGTGTACCTTACAATTACTATAAGTCTAGCTTTTTCATTTCAGAATTATTTTTTTGTTATAAAAAAGGCTGACATTTGAACAATTACTGCGAAGTAAATTGCAAAAGAAAAATTTAGAATTTGAAAATTTGAATCTTTTTTCAAGATTAAAAATAATCGAGTATTTCATTTACAAGAAAATTTACTAGTTTTTGCAAATAGGCCACTGTTAATGCTGTCAATGAATCTGATAAGTCAAATGACAATTTATCAGCATAGTGCTATTCTACTTCTTAATTACCACGAAAATTTTATTCTCGTGTTATTATATAAATTTGTTTTAGATTTTATTTTATTTACATTTTAAATGTTACTGACCAAATTTATTGACATCAGCTAGCTTGCAAAACTTAACGAACCTCTTTGTAACTAAAATATTTTTTGTAAGTTTTGAGAAATATGCTAAATTTATCATACAATTCGCATATTAGAAAGTTTATCAAAAACGCTATCGACACGCGTAGCGTTAGCGTTAGTTAGCACACTCTGTAAAGTGTTTGCGAGTTCAGACCAAAAATCAACTATTTGCTGAAACTATAAGTTTTTTTTTTCAATAATTCCGAAACTTAAAATCTTAAACCTATGATAATGTATACAAAGTTTTATTATTTTTTTCATCTAGAAACTAATAATGTTAAAATACATCTATTAAAAAAAAAAACATTTCACTATATGTACGGACACCCTGTATATAATTTTGTTTGAAATGTGCACTACATCAACTGAATGTTAGAAATCGCATGTTATTATGTTGCATAGTAAAAAGTTATGGACCGACTGCGCGTCCCTGGGTCACCCCGTATCTACGCTCAACAACTGTTTTTCGAGAAGTCTGCTCATTTCTGCTCATCTTCATTTACGTTTATATCTCGAGGTAAATTTTTATTTCCTTGTTTTTTCACGTTTGATTAATTAAAATAAAGTTAAAAAAATAAAAAGTAGTTTGTACACTACAGTTTTATTATTTGTGCATTTTTCTTCTGAATCATATATAATTAAAAATCTCACAAATGGTTCGTTATGAAGTAAAGTATCCACAAAAAAAAGAATTTGTATATTTGATTGTTACATTAATTTGGCGCCGTAACGTTTTGAATCCAGGCAACGTATGGGAAAATTCTCGTGTAACCGGATGGATCAGTACTTTCGCATCCTTGTCCGCTAATAAAGCTAGCAACTCCAACGATCGTTGGCATATGTCCATTGACGTATTGAATCAATGGTCCACCAGTATCACCCTTCAAACAAAGTAAGCTCCACAAAAAAAAAAATGTTTGATCAAACTTACCAAGCACGTTCCTTGGTTGTAGTTACCGTCAACACAAATCATGTTGTCAGTAATTTGGTTGCCAAAGTAAAGTTTACATTCTTCGTTGGAAAGCGCGGTGAGCGTAACAGCTTGCAGATCTTCGGTAAGACCAGCCTGTGCTACAATGTCATACGTACAATGTAAAATTTGTTATTTAAAACTTGTTTTTTACCTTCGCTTGTTTGTCCCCATCCTACAGCTGTGACCACAGCATATCCCTGGACCTCTCTCGATGGATAGCCAATGGGTTGAATATAGTCTAAAATTGAACTAAAGCATCGTGGCCGTTTTATCGAACTTTGTACCTGTGTACGAGATGGACAACCGAAGCTTGATCAGACCAATGTCGTTTTCAAAAGTGAGAGGGTTATAGTCTGGATGCACGACGAAAGAATCTGTGGCAAGTTTCACAGCAGAAGTGGATTCCAAGTTGTTGGATCCAAGGCGAAGTTGGAACAAAGTGGCACTAAAAATTATATCCAGATTAAATCAATCAAGTTTCATTTAGTTACTTGGAAACACAGCTCGCAGCACTTATGATCCAGTAAGTGTTGAGCAAAGCCCCGGCACAGAAGTAGTTGCCGTTACTCGTTTGCCTGTAAATTGCTACAGCGAAAGGAAACTCCCCAGCGTTAGCTTCGCGTCCACCGATGATACGAGCACCTGAAATTTCGAACGTTAAAAATTTATTTTAAGGATTTCAATTGGGAAACCTGGTTTAGTTGCACACGCAACTGAGATAAGGAGCACCGTCAAAGCAAGGACTTTCATGTTTGGTTCACGTTGCACCGGTTAATTGGCGTTTACTTCGTTCTAGTCCGGATTTTTGGTTTTTGTGTCGTTTTTATTAGTTTATGAAGTGCTTCCGAAGATTAAACAGATAACATTTCGAATTACGCAAGTAGAAAAAAAAAGATTATTACAACTTATCAGTTGTCAGCCAAAAAAAAAAAATCATAAGGTAAATTCAAATTTTATCTTGACATTTAGATACAATACTTGATCGTTGATAGAGTAAAAGTGCTTTTTTCCGGGACTAGTGTAATCTTATACGTGCACTCAATTTAAATATATTAATTCTATGCATGAGATCTTACAAGACAGGAAGCTGATATTGATAACTAATCAATTAATTGGGAAAACCATGATAAAGTCTTTTCTGTTGATGTTTTCTTAGAAGAAACAAGATTTAATGTTGTAGATTTAGAAACATTTTACAATTTTATCTTATTTTTTTAAAATTTAGACGTAGTAAAATAGCATGATAAAAAATAGAGATAGCAAAGCTTGAATAAATCAAATATTAACTAGAAAATTACATAAAAAATATAAAAATTGTTGAAAACCTAAAGTATCTAAATAAATTAATCGAAAAAAGTTAGAGATGTTTCTAAATTTTTAGCTAAATCTTCTAAAAGTGCTGAAAAACTTTTGCTCTGGCATTTTGTAAATCTTTTTAAGTAATCTGAGTAAAATACAATTCTTTTGTGACAACGATTAAAAAGTTATATCCAGGTAGAATAGTTGATGACCGATATGTCCAAGAAGTTTCCAACTCATTTCACGAAGAGTTAGTTATGGTTTAGGGTGGAATTTTCTTGGAGGCGGTACGGAACTCTTTGTGTGCGAAAGGAATATGTCAGCTCAAATTTATGTTAGAGACATCTGTAGACAATTATCCGAACAATTTAGAACTTCAGTTTTGGTTTTTGGATGATAAAGCACGTTCACATCATGCTACTGTGTGACTGAAAATGTTGGAAATTGAGCACTTGTCGCTTCTTGCGCTTTCGCCAGATCTCAACTCAGTTGAGCATGTATGAGCTCGGGCAGTACCGGACCACCAACCACCCGTGGCGCACCTACGAAATTTGTGTGCTATAGTACTACTATAGTATACTATATATATAGTACATATACAGTATATACAGTATAGAGTATATAATATATAATATAATATATACAATATACTATAGTACCTACTACGGCCGGTGTTATGGGACAATTTGGATCAGCTAAAAAGTTTTGCAAAATCGTGGTGGCATAACACATTATTAATTCTTATTATTCATAATTCTTATTGCTTATTACATTTTGTTTCATCTTTCTACTTAGTTACTTTCTTATTCAAAAAAAAAGTTGCTTTTTTTCACTTTAATTTTGTGGCAAATTTCAAAAATAATACAATATGTTTTTAATTAAGTCACGCGTTCACACAATTTTATTTTAGAATATGTTGAAACATCAATTTCCTTAATTTTTTTCGTTCGGTTTATTACAAAATTAAAAAAATTCTAACAGTCATAGAAATATAAAAAGTCTAAACAATATAAAGCTACATTATAAAGCTCAAGAAAGATAAATTATTTATAAAACAATAGAAAAACTCAAGATTTTAAAAATGTTTCTTAAGATTAAAGAAAAATGAAAGAATCTGAAGAATCCAAAATATAGATAAGCAATAAATTTAAGATTTTAAACACTACACTAGAACAAAAAATATTTAAATCATTTCAAAAATCTGAATGAATGCAAAATATTTAACATATCTAAAAAAAGTGTTCGTAGGTTTAAAAAAGTGTAGGTAAATAAATAACTGTTTTAGGACAAAAAAATATTTAAATTTTTAGACTTTTCGGTTCGAAATTTGTGGTTTAAAATTAAGTTTTATGCTTAATAGCCTAAAAATTTGTATATTTTAATATTATTCGTTTTTCAGTTATAATTTTTTACTTTCTAATCTTTTAGGTTAGTTTTTATTTTTTTTCTATTTTAAATTAATGTTATATTTTTTGAGTACACATTTTTAAATCTTCATACAAATTTTTAGTTTTTAGCATTTCAGACATTATTTTTGCTAGGTCTCTAGATTACCTAACAGTGTATATTATCAATTGTTGAAATATAAGTTTAGTTTTAAATTTTTAGCAAAGCTGTTAATTTTTAAAGTTTTTGAAAACATTTCCCGGCTAAGAAAATTATTATATTTGAATGATCTTTAGGTTGTTCGGTTTTTATCGCCAGTACAGTACAAAGACTACTTAAAATTTAAAAATCTCCTTTTTGCTGTGCAAAAGATGTTCCTAGAAAATTTACAATTTGTAAAATTGTTTGTTTTTACAGATATTTTGAACTTAAAAAATTAAGTTCCTAAAATTTCAAATTGTTATTCTTTTAATTAATTTGCGTATTTAATCAGCATAAAATTAAAAACTGTAAAAAAAATAAAAAACAAAAAAATCTAAATAATCAAATAAATCTAAAGATGATATATAATTTTTTAGAAGCTTTAATATCGTTTTTTTTTACCAGATAATATAGAAAATTGCCTTACGTCAATTACTGTTTACTGATTTTACAGACATCAATTAATGCATAAATTTTTAATAGCATGATATTTTTATTGTTAATTGTTTAATTTTGGAGATTATGATTGTGGTTTTTTCCTAAATATGGGCAAACAATGAGTAATAGAAATAATATAGACAGAAAATAGTCACAGGATATACTAAGTGCTCTGATGATTATAATTCGAGGCATAAACTTCGAGCTTTGCGGCAGTATATCTAGCAGTTTTAGAAGATATACGAGTTAGAATATTCTGCAGCAAGCCTCAACCTACCACTTACCAAAACAAAGAACAGATATCAACAGGAATATGAAAGTTTAAAGTTTTGGCGCGAATGAGTTATCAGAATCTTTTCCTCTTACGTCTTTATGGTCAAAAGTATCAAGGCTAACTTTGAAGGTTTCCAATATAACATGGACTCATGCTATTAGAGCAATTCCAAAAAAAGTTGCCACTTTCCTAAAATTGGAAAATCCAGAACCTTACACAGGCTGTTTGTTTCGGACATCGTCGGCTACCATGCTTGTGGAGAATGGTGGTAACCTATTGTCAGTAAAAGAATTTGGAGATTGCGATTCATCCCACATTGTTGTTGTCCCACATTGAGAATGAATATTACAAAACAACTCCTTTAAACTCAGAATACCTCAACTCACAAATGAAGAAACCGATCAACTTCAAGTTCTGCAAGTGTGGGTGGCATTTTTCCTCTTAAATCGTTGAAAATTCATGAGTAGTAATGTTAATTTTCATGTTGACTATAAGACATAAAAAAATAAATTGGTTTTAATTTGTGTATTGGGTTTTATAAACTGTAATTCTTAACGACTTAGGACGTTATATACCGATTTTTATTTGTTTTTTTAGTTCTGTTAAACCATAGTAATAGTAGGGTATTACAAAAATTATAAAACGCAACGGGTAAAATTCATCTTTCGGGCCCCAAAAAAGTACGTGAAGTAAACGTTATTAACGCTTCAAACTAACGGTATCTTATACTTATCTTATAGATTTCAAAACACGCTTTTGCATAATCTTTATAAGTTGATTGGAATGTTGGAATCTTTTTTTGTTTTTCTTATAGAATAGAAATTTACTATCTTTAACAAGGTATTTTTTAATTAAAAGTACTTGCAATTGCAATGTTAACCACATCATTTTTTCTATTCTGGAAACTTTTTTTAAACGAATAATAAAAAGACCGGTAAAACCTAATTATAAGTATTATGACACTATCATAATCAGTATTACCGAAATTCTTAATCCTTTTATATCACTTCACTTTGAGTGACACCAAAATAAAGTCATAAATTGATAAAACTGATACCTGAGTATTTACTGAGCTCTTATAAGCAATATAAGATTATAGAAATGATTGATTGCTTTTTAATTTACTTTAAACCAATTACAGATTTACATTACACAAGAAAATTATTTTCCACTTATAATACTATTTATCCAGTCCAAATACCCAAATGTTCTTTCAAATCCTGATGGTTCCAAGCTCTCACAACCATTGAAGCTTAGAAAGCTTGCAACGGCAACAAGTGTGTGAGTGCCGTTAACTACTTCGACAAGGGGACCACCCATATCACCCTAAAAGTAAAAAAAAAACTATCAACAATTACAGATTTCTTCAATTTACAATGCATGTGCCTTCGTTGTATAGTCCCATCGCGCAAACCATAGTCTCTGTAATTTGGTTTCCGTAAATATTTTTACAATGTTCGTTGGGGAGAGACACTACTTCGACTTTATGAAGAACATCAACAGGACCAGAATGTTCTACAAAAAGTTTACATTTACGTGTAATTAATCGGATAATTAATTAATTAATTAATTACGATCGTCCGTTTGACCCCACCCCATCGAAGTTAAATCTGTGTTGTCCTCCAAAGCTGCAGAGGGTAGAGCAATTGTGTTGACATAATCTAAAAATATTTTTGTTTATTTAACTTGGTACTCAGTGAAGATTACCGTTTAGTTTTAAATTCTCGTCAAGGTTGATAAGAGCGATATTATTCGTCAAAGTGTCTGGATCAAAATCAGGGTTAATTACATATTTCGTGGCCGTGGAATTCACTCTATTAATATTGGTGCTGCTTAAACTTACAGCTCCCAGTTGGATCGTAAACGAGGTCGCACTAAAACCAATTTTGAATAACAGCTTTTTTGTTTTTTAAATTTACTTGAGAACACAATCCGCTGAGGTTACAATCCACTGCCGATCAATAACCGAACCGCTGCAAAAATATCTTCCAAGTTCTGTTCTTGTCCAAATTGCAGCTACGTACGGAAATTCACTATCTTCAGCTTGACTTCCACCAATTATTCTTTGACCTACAATAATAGATTTTCTAAAACAATTAGATCATAGAGTGTGTTTGTACCTGTACTTTTTTGTAACCCATGAAGTTGTTTCTGAAAAAATAAGATGTATTTATGCGTAAACTCTGTAAAAACATACTTTTTGAATGGTTGAACTCCATACACAAGCGAAACATAGAACTAAAACGATTAGAGATTTCATTTTTATCTCAATGTTTGTCTTTTACTAGCATACTTTTGAGAACTCTCCAACATAAATTCTTTTAAACAAATGACTTTATCTTATCAACTATTAACGAGTTGAAACGATGGAGCTAAAACATGGTTTATTTTAATTTGATTACATTCAGTATTAAAATAATTAGAAGTAAATTCCAGCAAAACTAAAATTCTTACTAATTCTCAACGATTTTAAATTTTACATTTTTATTACTATTAAACCTGAAAACTGAAAAGAGATTTTTTCTATCACTTTAAAGCAAAAAGAAAAAATATCACTAAACCTCTATTCAATATATATATATATATATACAGGCTGTTCCAGAAAAGGTTTAGGAGCCGAGAATCGTAGATTCCTCTGCAAAATATAAAGAAAAAAATAATTTTGATCTCAAATAGATTTTAAGTTATTAGCATTTTAATTTGACCAATCGTGGAAGATTTCCTAATTAATTTTGCAGGTATCAGATGAAAAACAAAAAGTTAAACTTAAGTTTATTTGAATCCACTATTCAAGTGTAATTGTCACATAAATTGTCATTAAAAACGTCACACTTGTGATTTTTTTCATTCTTGTGGCCTAAATAGTGTTGACAAAGATGTTTGCTTCTGATGAATATCTTGAAATGGTAATTCTGTACGGCGAATGCAATAGAAATACTAATGAGGCAGCGAGGCAGTATGCTATCTGATTTCCCCAAAGACATCATCCTTCGACAAATTTATTTTTATTTATTTTTTATTTTATTTTTGATTGCACGTGCTGAAACATTTGGATCACTAACGCCGCAAAAAAAGTCTTGTCGAAGTGTCACGTAGAGCAAGAACACCTGAAGTGGAAGAAATGATGCTAGATGCAAAGTTCCGTACAAAGGCTACTGAAGGAAAATCAGCAACATCCATATTATTATACACGAGTACAACACTTGTAACCACAAAACTATCCTGGAAGAATAGAATTTTATCAGTGGTTATTGCGACAACATGTTGAGAATCCAAACTTTCTAGATAGAATAATGTTTACTGACGAATTATGGATTACGTGCAATGGAGTTTTCAACAGTCGTGATTATCACGTGTGAGCTGAGGAAAATCCTCATGCTACAAGACCAAGAGCTTGTCAACACAGATTTAGCATAAATTTATGGGCTGGCATCTTAGGCAATCGCTTAGTAAGGATAAGTGGCAAGAATGCTATGTGCATTATGGTAAAATAAACTGATTTCCAGATAGGACCTGTGGAACTCTCACGTATATTAAATGGGGAAAACTATGCTGAATTTATATTTCTAGTTCTAGAAGATTAGCTCGATGATGTCCTCCTGCAACGATTGCCATAGAGGTTTCAGCATGATGGTGCTCCTGCACATTTGTAAGAAATGTGAGAGACATGTAAATCTATCGATGGATAGAACAAGAAGGCTTCATTAATTGGCCAGCGAGATCTCCAGATTTAACGCCGCTTGATTTCTTTTTATGGGGCCATATGCAAAACTACATTTATTCTGAGTCAATCGCTACTTTGGAAGAATGGCGAGTGGATTTTGTTGCTTCGAAAGCGCAGGCAACTCAAGAAATTTAAGCACTTTATTCTCGAATTTTTAAAATGGTGTCGTGGAAAAAAAGTGATAAATTTCAACGAAAAAGCTTTTCTGTTTTTTTCTAATAAAAAGGCAAAAAAGGTGCTGCTTTTACGATTTGGGCTCACAATTTAATATTAAAAACCATAATTAACGTAAAACATAATATTGATTTAAGTAAATTTCACAAATTAGCGACTCTAACTGCAGAGCAGGTGGATAGGTTTCTCATGAAAGCTTCAAATGACACATTTTTAATGGTAAAAGTGAGTTTTTGCAAGAGCATTTTGCCTTTTGTTTTTAGTAAAATATATATTTCTGAAAGTAGCACTCATATTAGATGTAGCAGGAGCTTGCAGGGAAATTGAATTAGTCGAATTGTCAATTAATGATGTAGTCGATTTGGGCAACATGCTTCTTGTTAATATTAGCTACGAAAAACGAGATAGGGAGGAACTTTGTCATAAAAAATTCAGATAAAACTGCAGTCAGTTATACAAAAATTTGTAATCATTAAGATTTAAAAATTCAACAAATCCAAAGAATTCAAAAATTATTAAACTATTTTACTACTAATTCTTATTCAAAATGAGCTAAAGAATGCTGAGTATTAAAAATGTAGAAAGATCTAAAAAATCTAAAAAAAGTTTAAAAAATATAAAAGCCATGCCATGGGTACAAAAATTTATTTAAAACAATTACTGCAAAAATCTAAATAAAATGTCATGGAAACCCTAAAAATTTTGATGAAAATTTCAACAAATTACTAAAGTTTTTAATAAAACTCGTAATGCGAAGAAAACTATTTTTTTGCTGTTTTTTTTAAGAATTTTAAGAAATATTTCCAACAAGTTTCTTTTATATGGTCGCATATCTTTTCTGCGAGAGATGATATTTAAGTAATGCATACCACAAGACACATTTTGTAGCAGGTAAGTTTAAGAAGTAATTCAAAAGAAGAAATAAATGAGAAAATGCCAATTATCTTAACTTTTTGATGTAAAGAAAAAAATTACGCAGTAAAAAAATTGATATGATATTTATTATTGATATAATATGATATTTTTTTTTTTAAGAAAATACGAGTGGTCGTATAATTGTTTATATGCGATCTGAGAAAGCATAACGGAAAAAAGCTTTAAAAAAAATTTGAAAAGCAAGAAAGTGTGATAATGGCAGAGACAGAACCATAAAAATACAAAGAAAAACTAAATCGAATAAATTGCTAAATATAGAAAAAGGGTGAAACCATCTTTAAATAAAAATTAAAATTTTTCTAATGAACATAAATCACGAAAGCAAAAAAGGATAAAAAAGTTTAAAACAAAAATAACATAAAGAAAAATCAACAACAGAAAGTAATTTCAAAGACAACAAAGAGTAATGAAGATTAAGCAAGTGGAAGATTATCGATAAAGACATGAAAAAGATGAAAGCGTTTGTACAATCTGAAGATTGTAAATCAGACAATGTAAAAATGGAGAAGAATAAAAACAAAATTTTATGCAAACATAAAAAGATTTTCACAGACACACGGGCGTGCAAAGACAGTCATAGTTTCAAAAAAACAGCTCTAAAGAAAGTGGAAGAATGATTTAAAAAAGGGACAATTCAAAACGAGGAAAAAATAAGAAATTTATGAAATACAGTTAAAATAGGCATTCAGTTTCGGAAAAACTCTCGTAGAACTGAAAATTAGTACAGACTTAAATATACTCTTTCAAATGAAAGTTAAAAGTCCCCATGGATCCCATTAGATTTAAAAAATTTATTTAAGGTCAAAGATAAAATAATCCGTTGATCTTTGACCTTTTTTTTATCAGTGGATCAATGAAAATTTTTGCCACTTTATTTGTAATGGTGTATTTAAGATCTGTACCAATTTTCAGTTCTATGCGAGTTTATCCGAAGTTTCAACTTTTTCAAAAAATTACAATTTTTTTCTCTAAAAAGTTAAGCATTATACAAGTGTATTGTATTTGGTATTTTACTTAATAGTATTTGTTGCTTTAAATTATGTGAATTTAAATACGATAATAAGTATTTATGTATCAAAGGCATAATGAAGATATTTATATTCGAGAGCAACAAATTTACAAAGTCGGGAGCCTTTGGGTCGTTACATGCCCGTGATTTACAAAATATTTTATTTTTTAGTTTAAATGCGAAAATTAATTTATAAAGAGCTTTAATTAGCTTATATAAACTAAAGATACAGTTGTTTTGTCTATGTACTTTGAAGTGCGTGCGATGAAAGATTATATTCCGGAAAAAGTAATTGAACATTGTCTGCGTGGTTCATCGACAACTCTCCTAGTAAATGTCGGTGCTGATGTAAGACATTGAGGACACATGGAAAATGGAAAAGTCCAAAACAAAATTGTTGTTATTCAGAGAAACTGTAGAGTTAGCATATTACTCAATAGGTATAAAGAATATAAATTATCTCCGTATTTGGAGAACTGGTACTACGTCGAAAAATAAAACATGACATTCGAATTACATATAATAATAGATCCGAAAGTTTTGGTCTTTTGTAAATCATAAACGTAACGCTAGAGAAAATCTATCAACTCTGATTTATGGTGATAAAACATGTGAGTCCCCGAAAGATATACTTAATATTGTTGGTGAACACCGAATTTCTATGACAAACTTAAAAAAAATAAAAACATCCATTGCCAAACATCAAACTACAGAAATATTCATTTCAATAATATCAGAGGAAGATATTTTGAAAATTCATCAAAAAGCTAAAATCGACAAACTACAGGCCAGTCACAATATCTAAAGCATTTGAATGTACTTCATGAACTTATTTATAATAACGTCCGATCGTCGATAACGGTAAATCAACATGGTTTTGTGCCTGGACGCTATACAATACAACTGGATGATGGATGATGGATGATGGATGATGATTATGATGATGATGATGATGATAATTTCTTCATTTAGACGTGTTATTATATTTAGTGATTCTTTTGTAGCTTTATTTCTTATTTTTATAGATTTATCTGTATTATATCTAGAACTTTAGATACAGCGTAAGTGTAGCAATAAATAGCTATACACTTTCAATTTTAAAGTTCTAAAACAATAAAGATTGAGGTGTTGGCAACAAGATTATACGTTGACCGCATATTTTCCTAATAGTGAACGTTGTTTAAGATGAAAATATTAACGATTTTTCTTTTAGTCCTTTGTGCTCATTTTGCAAACAGTGATCGCCGCATCATTGGAGGTGGTAATGTAGGAGTAGGCCAATATGCTTTTATGGCCGCTGTGTATAAACATACACCAGATGGTGACTACTTTTGCGGTGGAGTTCTTTTAGGTTCCCAATGGATTTTAACAGCTGGGCAATGCGTCGATGGGTAACAACATTAAAGTATTTTCTTTTATTATTATTATTATTTTTTTAATACGGACTTCAGTGCCACATTGTTCACTATATATTTGGGAACCAAAAACGTGAAAAATCCAGATAGCACCAGTCTTGAGTTAGCTACCGAAGAATATGTCTTACATCCAGATTACAACCCGATGACTCTGGAAAATGACATTGGTTTGATCAAACTGCGAATGCCTGTAACATTTTCTTGTGAGCGTTTTTAAGTGTTACCATTTCTTAATTGTTACTTATCACTTTTAGCGTATATTTTGCCTATGAGTATTTCAACGATGGCACAAGAAAACATAAAACCAAATATAGCGGTACGAGCCCTTGGGTGGGGACAAACTAGCGATGGTAAAATGATCTAGCTGTGTTCAAGGTTAAGATGCCAATGTATTTTTTACAGAGCATGGGGGACTTGCAGATCATTTACAAGGCGTGTCTTTGACCACGCTATCAAATGAAGAGTGTAAAATAATCTACGGAAATCAAATTACTGATAATATGCTTTGTGCTGCTGGAAACTATAATGAAGGAGCGTGTCAAGTAAGTTTGTTTTTGGGTTATCACTATTAAAAAAAAAAAATTAAGGGTGACACTGGAGGTCCTTTGTTAACGTTTTATTATGGTTATCAAGCTATACATGAAGGAATATCTAGTTTTGTGAGTGCAAATGGCTGTGAGAGCACTGATCCATCAGGATATACGAGGACTTATCCTTATGTTGGTTGGATTCAGAATGTTACTGGATATTAATAAACATTTCTAAGGGAGAGTTTAAGCTTAGAAAATATAGCAGTGTAAATACTAAAAATACAACTTATTTTCACTGTTTAGCTTTTACTTTTAACCAACCAGTCTTTGTTTTTGTCTTTCAGTCTTGTAGTTTCTAGTTTCTTTACGTGTTGTAAATTTCATTTTTTTATATTTATGTTTTTAATTCCTAATCAGTTTTGTGACTTTGAAAATTTATTTTTACTTAAATTGCTAAATAAACTGATCGAAAAAAGTTAGGGATATTGATGATTTAATATGTTCTAAAGTAAAATTTTTGGAATGCATGAGAAATAAAAACATATTGAAATTTAATGACAAATTTCAATATGTTGTTATGAAAAAAAAACACAAACTTTTTTTAAATTAATTCCTTTTGAAAAATAAGAAAGGAACATGAATTAACAGTGTGTTACGCCACCCAGATTTTGCAACACTTCTAAATAAGTATTTGATATAAAAAACGGTCTAAACAATAACTAAAAATTTATTGATTTAAAAACTGTAAAAAATTGAAAAATCTTAAGATTCTAGATATTCATTAGAATATTTAAAAAATACAAAACTAGAAGAACTTTAAAAAATACAAAAATAAATAAGTTCAAACTACAAAAAAAAAAACATTTATAAAGTATAGAAAATCTTTAAAAAATCTTTGAGCAATAAGTTTAGAGATTTTTTAAAAGATACAAAAATTATCAACGATTATATTAAAAAAATTTGATGATTCCAAATCTATAGCACTTAGAAGATGCAAACTGTTTAAATAAATGAAATACTTGCATTTTAAAAAAGTAAAATATTTAATAGGTTTAAAGAATCGAATAAATGTAAACTATTTAGGTTAAGATAATAAACTAATCGAAAAAAGTTACGGATACTGATGTTTCAACATATTCTAAAGTACAATTTTTGGAATGTTTGACGAATATAAACATGTTGAATTTTTTTATCGAAATTTGTTATAAAATTAAAGTGAAAAAAAAAACAGCAACAAAGAAATTTTTTAATTAATTTTATTTGAAAAATAACAGGATAATAATAAGAAACATGAAACATAAATTAATAGTGTGTTACGCCACCACGATTTTGCAATACTATTTCAACATGTCTTGGTAAATTAAGAATTATCTGATCCAAAGCGTCTTGATCCAAATTGTCCTATAATATCGGCAGTATAGAACGCAAATTTTGTAGATGCGCCACTTTTGGTTGGTAGTCCCCTATTGTCCAACCAAGCATGCTCAATTGGGTTGAAATCTGTCAAGCGTGCTGGAAGCGGCAAGTGCTCAATTTCCGACATATCCAGTCTTTCTAGCACCCAGTGAGCACCATGTGGACGTGCATTATCATATAAAAACTGAAAATAAAGTCCTAAATTGTTGCCATAATTGTCCACAATATCATTAATGATGTCTCTAACATAAATTTGAGCTGTCATATTTATTTCGTACCCAAAGAGTTCCGTACGGCCTCCAAGAAAAAAATCCACCCCAAACCATAAAAGTCCTTTTGTAAGATGGGTGTACTTCTTGGACATATTGGAATAATAAATTTTCTACTTGGAGATCTTCAGATGCCAACAGTGTGACTATTAGTGTAGAGCTCAATTTTGCTCTCGTTTGAGTACATTACAGTCTTCTGCATCTTATTGTTAGTTCTGTCTTCCTAATGCGGTTAAGTATTAGTTAAGTTAAGCTTCTGCCTTAACAAATTGCAATGAGATTTTCTTTGACCACCAAAGGCTAAAAATTTAGTAATACCTATCCCTAACTTTTTTTGATCAGTTTAGTTATTAAAGTCATAAGCCGATAACTGACAAATAACAGACAAGAAGTTATTTGCCTTTCGGCGGAATATCGTTCAATACTTTTTATTATACTCACGGCAATACCAATAAAAAACTTTAATTTGTTTAGCATAATTTATAGAAAATTTATAAATCAAGTTTGTTCGCATTGCGTTTGAAAACTTTATTTTTTATAAACAACTATCTTTTATCATAAAAAAAAAGATTTTTGCAAATTTCGTGGTTTCGTGATGCAAAGTGAAAATTCAACTGATTTTAATTTAATTCGACTTCTTGACAATATATGCCAACAAGTTTTTGTAGGGAATAAGTTTCTACTATCCGAAAGAACCTTTTCTTGGTATGAAAAAGAAATATCAGGATTTTATTTCACGGAGGAGAAGCTGAAAGGCAGAAGGCGTTAATGAAGATGTTTTGTTGACGTAATTGTTATAACTGTCGATCAAGAGTTCGATCGAGAGTTCTCATATTATAGAAATGGTAAATGTACTTCACAGTTTGTTGGAATTCATAAAATAGCAAAAGTTCCAAGAAAAACTGCAGTATGTGGATTACAGTTTTAAGTGATCCTCCGTCAGTTTTTGGGTAGAAAATGGAGAAGACCTGCTCACTTCAGCTGTTGCTGAGCTACTTTTCAAAGAGTTTTTCGGAGTCTGTGGAACAACCAGATATCCAACTTTTAAAATCTCAACCTGAAAAATTTGCAGAACAAGAAAATTTACAGAAGAAACTTTGAAACTTTGATTTTTGCAATTGTTTTCATGGTTCAAAGTAATAATTTTGTTTTTTCACTACTAGTATTAGAAGATATCATTATTTATATTGGTTTCGAGTTAAGAAAATGAATTTCTCCACTAGTAGGAGATACATTTTTATTAGGCCTACTAGCATATAATAAAAACAATTGACAATTACAATTTAACGTTGATGGCAGCTGAAGAATTTAGTGATTTGGTAAAATTTGGGAATTTCAAGAAAGAATACAATTGTTTTTAAGCAAGAAAGTACGCTGGAAGTGTAGGTGCTGCACCGTAAACAAAACCTACAAAAAATAAAATGTAAACATCATAATAAAAATTTTACTACAATTTTTGTGTTATCTCACGAAAAATGTTTATTAATAAATTGAAAAACAACGTTAACATCGGAAAATTATTTAGAACTGAAATAATAATTGATGGTTCAATTATTGTATGTCATGTTAGTAGTATGAGAGGTATACCGGAGGTATGAGTTATTGATGATATTCTTTCTACCGGTATATTTATTTCAGTGTTGACACTGAAGTTGATGGCATTGCTTCGTCAAAAGTTCTATCAATTAAAATACTTGTGCTGGGTAAGTCACTTGTACAACGTATTCCCTGAAGCATACTTGCAATTCCCTTTTTGTCAGTAAGGGAGCCTTCGACATATCCTTCTTCAACTGTTGAACTTTTCCACCGCCGTGGCGTTTAGAAGATAAGATGTCACCTTCATTGTTTGCTAAAATTGTAGCCGACATCCGTCTTAATGTATGACCAGTGTAACTTTTAATATTTGGCAGTTTTAAGTATTTAGCTATTTTATTAGGTGATCACCTAATTAGTAGATCTACTTATAGTGTTGTTTCCCATGTTTTGCCGTGTTGGTTTTCCAGATTTAAACCCAATTAAAAGTCTTTCCATGTCTGGAGAGGGCCTTTTTGTGACATATCTTTTTACCACTTCGATCCACAGAGGTTCTGTAATTACAAATTTTCTAGATATTTTGGTTTTTGTGTGGGATATGTTTATTATAATTATGTCTTCTTGTACATCCACGTCTGTTATTTTCATATTACAGAGCTCATTTGTCCGACAAGCTCCTGCAATACCTAATATAACAATTACCTAAAAATCAATTGATGGTTTTTAAAACTTTATGGTTAAATGAAACAAGTTGCTTATTTTATACGAAAGAAAAACTTTATCAGGTGCTTCAGTAATAAATTCTAAAGTCTTTCAAAAAGTGCTGCCTTTTTTGGCACGTAGGAATTATTCTTCCGTTTTAAAAAGGGAATGACTTTATAATTTTTTGTTATGTCAACGTTTTCTTTTAATTTTAAAGTTTGTTTGAGCATAAAAAATGTGGCCCATAAACTAGAGGCTTGTCTGGTTTTAGTCCTTTTTTAAACAAACAAGAAAAACGTTTTCAGAAACTTTGGTAACACCTTTCGATTTACATCAATCTTTAATCTGTCGATTTTTCGAGCAGCAATTTGTTATATTGGATTTGCCCAGCTTCTTTTCGAATTTCAGGAGGAATAAAATCACCGTCTTTATCTGTATCTACCATTTTTACAATTTGCTGAATATTCTGTAAAATTAAAGTAATGTCAAATGTCAATTGTTTCTTATCGATATCTTTATACTTATTGGATCGCTTTAGTTACAAACGGAATGCAAAAATTATGATTTAAAAAATGACTAAATGTTCTAGTAGTGGAAAAAATAATATATAAACCACGGTATAGAACCTTTTTCTTAGCTTCACAACTTATTCCCCTCAATGCTGCGCATTTCGAGATCATAATACTGTTCAGCTAAGAAAAATTGCTTCTGTACCTTGGTGTATAATTACCATTAATTTAATGTTTCCGCTTTTAGATTTCAATGAAAAATAAATATTTTTTTTTTCTGACAGTTTAGATATAATGCTATAACAGGTAAATATAATGAAGAAATTATATCTGGCTTGATACATTTCTAATCCAGTCCAAGTAACGATAAGTCCTTGTATATCCAGAAGGATCTAAGCTTTCGCATCCGTTAGCGCTCACAAAACTTGCAATACCTTGATGTAACACAGTATCACCACGGTAAGGAAATAGCACCGGACTTCCAGTATCGCCCTAAAGAGAACAACTTATCTTAAATTTATCCAACGGTAATATTTACATGACATGCTCCTTCGTTGTAGCTTCCAGTCACACAAACCATGTTATCGGTAACCTGATTCCCATATGACATTTTACATTCTTGATTTGAAATCGTGACCACTTTAACCCAACGCAATTTATCGGAAAGCTCTGAAGTATCTGAAAAATTTAAAAGTTTCTAAAAAAAATATTTAAAGCTATATAACGATACCATCACTAGTTTGCCCCCATCCCACAGCTCGCAACCCAATATTGGTAGCCAAATAATTAATTGCTAAACTCACGGATCCAATATAGTCTAAAAAAAATTTAGTATCTTATTCGTTTCACAAATCAGCATTTAAAAAGTACCAGTAAATGTCAGGTTTGTTCGCAGCTTTATCAAACCGATATCGTTTTCTAGAGTTATTGGATTAAATTCGGGATGTAAAACGTATTCATCTGTTGCCAGCTTCAGTGACGTAGAATCTGGCGTTTTTATGTTGATTGTACCCAAATATACTGTAAACAATGTGGCGCTAAATCAAATGATTTGTATTATGAAAGACTACAAAAATTTTACCCATCCACACACTGTCCTGCTGTTAGAATCCATCTTCGATTAATAAGAGAACCGCTGCAAAAGTATGTTCCTCCAGGTGTGTTCTTGTAAATGGCAGCTAGAAATTTAAACTGGCCTGCTGCAGCTACTTCACCACCAATAATGCGTGAATCTAGAGATGACTGATTAAATGATTGATTGTTTTTTTTAGTTCACTTTAGTACTTTTTGGGTTGACACAAATTGTGGGATAGAAGAAAATTGTCAGAATAAGCCAAATTTTCATTTTTATATGGAACCGATCTTCGGATCTGAAATATTTTAGTTAAGTATTTATTAAACAAGACGATAAAGAACCGCTTTAACCAACAAGTAAAAATTGTTAATTAATTTCATGAGATGGATAAAGATTTTTATCGTCGTGTATAATACACTCTTTTTTTATATAGCAGATTTAAAAAAATATATATTGATTTTAATTTATTGCTTTGAAAAATAAACACATTTATCGTGATACTCAAATTTAATTAGTGTGAAAATTTTTTCAATTTTTAAAGTGCCGAAAATACAATTTGCAAGAACGAATTACAACTGCCTGTAAACGTAGAGAAAGAGACTGTAGAGAAAAAGTGTAACATTTAGCTTGTAGAAATTAATACTGTTTAAAGTTTTTTGGAGCTGTCACATTCCGAAACGTTATATACCCGTTATACGGAACATTACTTTTGCCGCTCTGCAGCTGCGATGTTGGTAAACACAGTTGCTGATCTTACTGTTAAACGAATACGCGGATAGAAATCATCCTCGGTAGCAAGCCCTTTCAAATCAAGTTCTTTGCGAAAATCTGGCCACAACAAATTCAGCTACGAGTACAATGCAGTAAACTATCAAAGCGAGTTCTATTCCTAAAGTAAATGTTCCTAGGAACGACAGTTATACTATAAATGCCACAATTAATCCAAAATAATTATGTACAACAGTTAAATAACAATTAAAGTATTTTATCTACCCTTGAGGTAAAATGCAAATTAGTCTTGCGTTTTAAGACGAATAAACCACACTTTAAAATCTTCTCTACGAAAAACTATTTTTAACTGATTCTTATTTCTTACTTTGTATAAATACGTTTGATGATATTGTGTTAGGATTACGATGGGATTAGTAGTTCTGTAAGAAACTCGATTGGTTATTATCGCTTTATCATAGTTGATCTGTACTTTAAGGTATAGAGATAACGTAAGCTCACAAATTAATCTTTATTTATTACGGTACTATATTTGTTTGTCGTAAAACATTATTTACGTTAAAAACCAAAAATGAAAATTTTACTTCTTATAACCTTCAATATCATAGTTTTCAGCAAAACAGCTCAAGGTATAACAGACAATCAACGTAATTTCTAATTTTTTTCAAATTCAGTTTTAGTTCCGCGCATTATTGGTGGTGAAACAGGTGCATTTGGATCTTTCCCTCATTTGGCGGCTATTTTCAAGAATACACAAGAAGGAACATACTTCTGCGGTGGTTGTCTAATCAACCAAAGATGGATTCTAATAGCTGGCCAGTGTGTCCACGAGTAAGTTTTTTCCTAATATTCAAAATTTGTAAACATTTTTATAGAGCCTCATTGTTTACAATCTACTTAGGCACCAATAACGTAAAAAATCTAAGTTCTTCAGTTTTAAAGTTAGCAACAGAAGAGTATGTGATACATCCAGAATTTGATCCAATCACACTAGAAAATGACATTGGTTTAATTAAACTGCGGATGGACGTCACGTATACTGGTGAAACTAAAGTACAATTCAAAAATTAAGTATATTACAATTTTTTATATTTTAGGGTACATTACTTGCGTTAATTTAGCACAATTTGATATACAGCCGTCACAGCCAAGTACTGGAAAAATTACAGTTTTTGGCTGTGGGCAAACGAGCGATGGTATGGTAGAAAACACCATATGATCGAAAAAAAATGGTGGAGTAGACTTTGGAGTTGTGTTGGTAGGATTGTCTGTCAGCTTAAAGAGTTTCTTCCGGAGTTTGATATCATTATTGATATATTAAAACTCATAACAGTGTTATCAACATCAAAATAAAGCTGGAGCTACCCGATGCCATTTCTTTCGATCAGATGATAAACATTTTTACAATGACGCTATAAACGGTAGAAAACTATTCTAAAAATAACAAACTGCTTAATTTATACCGTGATTGTAAAAACACCTCTTGGTGTAAGTAAAACGTTAGATTTGTTAGATTTGTAGATACATCAGAACTTGAAGAATTTCTTCATCATGTGGATCTGACTGTGCTTACCAACGAGGAATGTAAACTAACGTATGGAGATCAGATTAAGGAAACCATGGTTTGTATGTCTGGGAATTATAATGAAGGAATTTGTCATGTAAGTGAAATATAGTTAGGTTATAATTTTGAAATATAATAATAATAATAATAATAATTTTTATTGCCTTACAAGTATATACATGAAGTTCATCGTGTACAATTTGTTTTGGCGCGTCAAATACATTTACATATATAACATATACATTGTATAAAACACTTAAACATTCAATAACATAGTACCAACAAAGACAATATTGGAAACCATCTCATAAGGATAATGCCTTATTTGTTATAAGGATTTGAGAATGTTATTACGTTATTTGTACCTGAATTAGTACAAAAAGTGAGGAACTCTTCACAACTATAGAAACAGTGTAGTTTCAGAAAACATTTAACTGTATACTTAAATTTTACAGGGTCGAATCGTAAGATATTAGTCGGCAAAACATTCAAAAGTTTGATGGAATTAAAATTTACATCGTTCTTTTGGGTCTTGTCTAAGCGAAAAAATGGGGTACAAAAACAATTATTATTACGAGTGTTGTACTGATGGTGGTCAGAATTTTTTCTGAATTCTTTATGATGCTCGTGAAAATATACCAGTAGAGAAAAGATGTATAAACAAGGTAGTGGTAAAATCTGAAGTTGCTGAAACAGAGGTTTACAGTGTGTTTTTTGATCAGCGACAAGTATCGCTCTGATCTTCTGGATGCGAAATATTCTTTCAGCATTAATCGAGTTGCCCCACAGTATTATTCCGTAGTTAAGGATACTAGAAAAATTGGAGTGATAAAAAGTTAAGGTTGCGTTTAAAGTGCAATAGGAAGATAATTTCTTTAGCTGGTAAACTACAGAATTCAATTTTTTGCAATATAATCTATATGTGAAGACCAACTTTGCTATATAACATTATACCTAGACATTTAACGGACGTAATATCTGATTTAGATTCCTCTTTCAGTGAGAATGTAATAAGTTGAGACTTAGTTTCGTTCATAGTAAGCTTGTTGGCTCTGAACCAAGTTGTAACACGTTCAAGAGATTCATTTTCTTTGGAAATTAAATCTTCAACTTGTTTACCTCTATTTCTTAAAGTTGTATGGTCTGCGAAGAGAGTTGCTTTAGCGGAACGAACGTTACTAGGCAGATCATTGATATAAATTAAGAATAGCACGGGACCCAAAAGTGATCCCTGTGGTACTCCTAGATTAACGAGCGCTTTGTTTGACAACCGATTTTTTTCAGAGACCACTTGATATCTGTCGTTTAGATAAGACCTAACGTTGTAGAATAGAATATACCTAACGTTGCGATATTGGTGGTCCTCTAATTCATAGTACTCGCACATCTACAACGCAACATGCTGTCGCAAGTTTTATAAGTGCAAATGGATGTGAAAGTACTGATCCGTCCGGGTTTACACGAATTTATCCTTATTTAGGTTGGATTAGTAATGTAACAAGTTTACACTAAAAAATTAGAATATTGGTAATATGATTTTTGCATAAATAATACTCCTAGTAAATTATGTAAAAAATTATTCATCTTAGTATTTAAAAGCAAAAATTCAATTCGTTGTATAATAATAGACGCATCTCGATTTTTAGTTTAAAAAAATGACTAATTTAGAAGTCTAGTTTTATCACAGTCATTGTTTTACCAAAAATGCGTACAAACAAATATCTAAGTTGGCACACATTAGCAGTCTGGAGCACTAAACCACTAAAACTTTAAAATGTTTCGTATTCTTTAAAAAGTACAAACCAAATTCGCAATTTGGCAGATAATTAAAAGAAGCTTAAATTTTTGTCGACAAGAAATGGCGACTCCTTCAAGTCGTAACGACAATCTACCACTTTAAATTTTGCAAGAAACAATATGACCCGTGAATTGAACTAGGTATGCACAAATCTACATTTTGAGATGAAATCGTAAAATAAAAAATAGATGGACCAGGTGGCAAAAAATACTGTTGGTATGATATAAGAAGAAAAAACGCTAATTCAGGAAACGTAACTTTGACGATGGATCGTTAAGAATTTCGGGAGCAATTTCACCAGATGGTAGATTAAAGTTGGCAATATTAAGATAATGCTCCAATTCATAAAACTGTTTGTACAACTTGGTTAAATAATCATCACATCATCTAATGTAAGTGGCCGCCACGTTTTCATGATTTAGCACTTATAGGAAAATCTTTGGGAAGTTCTTGTTAGAAAGGTTATGCCAGTTATAAGCAATATAACCAAACTGAGGATCAGAAACGCGCCATCGTTGCTGTTTGAGAACGTCTATCGCAAGAATTATTGATGAATTTAATATATACTTCTTTTTAAAATATTTTTTTAAGATAATAGGAAAGCATGTTGGTTGAATTGGCCATTAAAATTGTTAACTCTTTAGGTTTAGAAATTTTATAAAAACAATTTTGTTTTCAGTGCATCCACGTTACTGCTAAGAGAGGATTTTTTTTTAATAATTGTAATTCAATTTTTTGTGTGCAATACAATTATTATTATAATTTGAATAATACAATTATGACAAAACTGGAATTCTAAATAATTTTATGCAAGTTCTAAAATAATAAAAAATATGGGTGCGTCTATCATTTTGCAGTAGACTGTATTTTAATTAATACATACGGACTTAAAAAAATGAATTAATATAGCATCGAGTCACATAATTTTACATGTTATATTATTTACAAATCTATTACAATTTTATCTTTACTTTTTGTGAACATTTATCGTTGTAGTTAATATTTATCGTAACGCTGTAGTTTTGTCGAAATTTTGGCGATGGTAGATTTTCTGTTTGCTGTTAGTAAAAATTGATCAATATAAGATCAATACTTAATGGGTCAAGTAAAAACCTGCTTTCTAGACTAGATGCAAACACAATACATTGCAAAAAAACATAATATCTGTAGCATAATGCTTCAATATCAAAAACAAAAAGTAAAATGAAAATAAAGTTATCAAACGTCATATAGAATAAAAGAGTACAGTACTACATTAAAATTTTGTATGAAGAGCAAATCTCAATGATATCAAAACAATTCTAAATTTTGAAACTTTCTCTTTTTCTTATTTTAGTTTTCATAATATTTTATTTTTAAAATATTTATACAGATGTTTTTTTTGACAATTTGTGGTTAAAAATATGTCACTTTTAGTACCACAACTTTAAATACTTTTTTAAGTTATTTCAAAGAATTAAAGATCTGTCATTTTTTAAAGCTGAAGACAGATTTTTACACATTGACAAGTTATAAGAAGTTGTTCTAATCCGAGATGTTTACAAAACGGCAATATTTAGTTTCTTCCAAGCGCGTTTTTAAAAATGCCATTTTTATGTTGGTAGCTCTGCTTATCATTTCAAAACCTTTTCTTGGTTTGAGGTTAAACATTAATTGATATGCAAAATGTCATTGTTATTCTGGGACTTAACAGTTCTAATATGTCAAAAACGCTAGCCAACACTAATACCAACATTTGAAAAAATTACAATGACTATAATTTAACTTTGTTATTTTATTATATGATTTAAATAAGTTATAGATTTTTTGGGCTTTGAGGTTAGAAATAAAGTTAATTTAATAATAGTAAAAGACGTTAACACTTGAGTTTCTAATTCGACACATCCATCATTTTTATAACTTTATGTTGGTAGTTCTGCTTATCACCTTATGACCCTTTGGCAGTTTGAGGTTAAACATTAGTTGATATACAAAACTGTCGTTGATCTGTCACGTAACACTTCTAATATGTCAAAATCGCTAGTCAACAGTGACACCAACATTTAAAAATATACAATGTCACAAATGCAATTTATAAAGAAGTCATAGTTTTTTTTTTTATATTTTGAGATTAGAAATCACGTCGGACGTGTAGTGGATAAGCAAAAATGTCATTGTTGTCTTGTCTCATGTCAAAATCAGTAGTCACAGTGTTACCAACATGTAACAGTACAATGACTATTCCACCCTTAGTTAGTTTCAGAGTTTAAAGTTAGAAATTACGTCTGTTAACATGACAATTCAAAACTGTCAGAATCACCAAATAACAAAAAAAAAAACTTATGATTATGATTATTAGATTATGTTTTTCTCTTCCGTCTATTTTAAATAATTAGAAATTTGCTGTCTTTTTAAAAATGAAAGTTGTTTTTACGAATTGACAGGTTACAAAAAATATGAGAGATCTTTACAAAAATGATAATATTTTGTCTTTTAACTTAATTTTAGTTTCACGCATCCACTTTTTGTTTCAATCGTTTCTTTTGTGTTGGTATTTCTGTTTGTCATCCTAAAACTTCATTTTTGATAGTCAGAGATTAAACACTAATTGATATACAAAAATGTTATTGCTGACCTGTCACAACATGTCAAAATCAATAGCCAACAGTGATACCAACATTTAAAAAACACAGTGACTATTAATAAACTCATTTGTTTTCATCATGTGACTTAAGTAAAAGTTTAAGTAAAAGTCATAGAGTGTTTGGGACTTTGACTATAGAAATCATATTATTTGAATATCAGAATCGCTAAATGCGATTTATGAATCAAGCGTTTAGTTTTTCCCATTATTATTTTATATTTTATATTTCCGAAAAGCTGCACATAATTTATAGGAGCATACAGCATGTGACGAACAACAATAAAATTAGTTTACTTTTAGATTTAATTAATACATTAAAAAAGTTACATAATACCTGTCGTATTATAAATCCAAGAAAGATAATAATAGGTCCTAGTAAATCCAGAGGGATCTGTACTTTCGCATCCTTTCGAACTCACAAAACTTGCGATACCTACATGTAGAGGACTCCCACGATATAAATACACTAATGGACCTCCCGTATCACCCTAAAGTAACCATCACTTACAACTGAGACAAAAATATGTGAAGCATACATGACATGTTCCTTCGTTGTAATTTCCAGCCACACAAACCATACCATCTGCAATCTGATTCCCAAAGAATATTTTACATTCCTCGTTTGGCATGGAAGCTATTTCAACCCAATGTACTTCGTCTGATAACTCTGAACTCTCTGTATAATTAAGTTTCAATATATTAACTAATATCGGCAATCAAAACAAAATACCATCACTTGTTTGACCCCATCCTAGAACTCGCATTCCGCCAATACTCCCTTCTAAATTAAACCAAGGCATAGAAATGGGACGAATATTATCTAGAAAAACACAGTAAACAAATTGGTTTTGTAGGAATCTCGACATTTCACCTGTGTACGTGATATTCATTCGAAGTTTGATCAAACCAACGTCGTTTTCTAAGGTTAACGGATTATATTCTGGATGTAGAAAATATTCTTCTGTTGCTAGTTTAAGTGTGGTTGAACTTAACGTTTTTATGTTGTTTGTCCCCAAATAAATCGTAAAGAGTGTTGCACTGAAAATTATAGTTAGTTTGCAGCCGGCGTACAATTTTAAAGTACTTTGCAACACATTGGCCAGCTGTAAGAATCCATAGTCTTTCAAGAATTGCACCACTACAAAAATATGTTCCGTCCGTTGTGGTTTTATAAATGGCCGCTAAAAATTCGTATTGTCCTGTTACAGCTACTTGGCCACCAATAATGCGGTTACCTAAAAAAATGACTGAAGAGTGTTTAATAGAATTCTTATTACCTTTAAGTGCATCGCATAAGGGAAAAGAAATAAACGTTAAAAAATAGGAAAATAGTCGTAGCTTCATTGTTAATATTTTTTGGATACTAGATCATTTTTAAACTTTGAGAGATAATAGGATTAAGTTTCTATATTATATCTACGTTATCAAAATTACTTAATTATGAGTGAAATAAACACTTTCACGTTTTTTTTTATAAATAAAATATCAATTCTATTGTTGTCTCTAACAGATTATTTATACTCCTGAGTAACTTTTAAGGTTATTGAATGATTAAGTTTAATACCTGTATTTATCATCATTTTTTTCTTAATAATGTTTTTTTGCTTTTTTTGTTTATATTTTTCTCATTTTCTGATACTTTGTTTTGGCTTCTAAATGAGTTTGTTTTGTTAATTAACTTTTTTTTCTTAAATTTTTTCTACATCTATTCATGCCACTTTTGTTTAGTTTTTGAAATTTTTTACTCTACAAATGGTTTATAGCTTTTTCTAAAAATTAGCTTTATTTCATTTTGTTGCTTCTATTTTTTTTTTATACAACTTGTTCTGGTAGACGCAGACGATAGAAAACATTCGGGGTAACAATTTGTATTCAGAAAACATGTTTTTTATCAAGTCTTTTTTGTTTTTTTAGAAAAGAATGTATTTTATCTTAAATAGCATAAATATCATAAAATGCAACATCAAGATAAAAAGACAACATAAAATGTCGTTTTGCAGTGAAAATGAGTGCAAAAGCAAATTAAGCTACATTACGTTTCACGATTAATTTAAAAATCTGGTAAAAAAAATTTTTACATTTAAAATGGATCAATTTGTCATCTAGTAATTTATTGCTAAATTGTGGAAAGTCTTTCGTTCCTTAGTTTTTTGCGGTTTCTTTATCTTTCAAGGTTTTTCCGCAGTCTTGGTAGTCTTTTTCTTTGTTGTTTTTTTCTTTTTATCGTTGGTTCTTGGTTCGGTGGTGTTTTTTTTCTTTCTTTGTCGGATATTTTGGTTTCGGTGTTGCATTCGTGTTAGATGTCTCTGTTTTCTTCTTCTGTTTCATATCCTTCCATCGCGAGTCTTAGCCTCTTGAATCTTCTCATTATGGTTTCTTTTGTTTGTTCTTTAATTGTTGAATTTTTATAGTCTCTAGCCTTCTCGAAGTGCCTTCTGGTGATTCTCTTGACGACTTTCTTAATAGATGGAATCTTCAGATTGTTGTAGATTTTTACCAATATTACGATTTAGTAAATATGAATTGATAAACTTACCGTAGGCCAACCAATAAGCTTCCGGACGAGTCCTTGGTGCCAGACGCTGTCGAAAGTTTTTCGATGTTCAAAAAGACTCTAGTGGTGATTTTCGACACGTTGAATCTTCTGATGATGAAGTCTGCAATCCTCGTCGTTTGATGGATGGTTCCGTGTCCTCTTCTAAACCCATGTTTTTCTTCCCGGATGATTTTTCTTTCTTCGATGACTTTCAAAATTCTTCTTTAAATGACTTTAAATGATTTTGCTCAGACTGGAGAGTAGATTGATTGGCCGGTAGGTTGTTGGATCCTTTTTCTTCTTTCCTGGTTTGTGTTTCTAGGAACTTTCAAAGACTTGAAATGATTATTTTTTGTTGAGTCTGATTCCCGTGTTGGAGATTTCGCCTTTCCCAGGTGCTTTCTTTGTGTTGAGGTTTTTAATAACTCCTTCGATTTCTTCTTTCGTTCCCTCTTCCATCCGGTACGACTTCGGAACTTTCGGAGTTCTTGTCCTTCAAGGGATTGGTTGAAAATTTTTGTTTCAGTGTTCTTGTGAATACTTCGCCTGTTTTCGTCCCCTGTTTCGGTTTCCGTTTCCAGAGAAGAAATTTCCGCTGGTTTCTTCCTCAGTGCTTTCTCCATATTTGAGGGTAGTTAGTTTTCTTCGTTGAGTTGTTTTAATTTTTCTTCACATTTTCGTTTTTTTCCGGCCTTAAAAATGTTTCTGAATTTGTTGTTCCAGTTGTTGAGTTCTGTCTTATCCTGTGGTGCTAGAAAGTTCCCTGAAATGAAACACTTTTTTCAGCTTTTCTTTTTTTATTGACCATCTCTTTGATCTCGCCACCGATTTTGGCTGATATTTCACGTTAGACTGTACTTTGTACTTACCTTTGAGTTTTTATTGCTTCTTGAATGGCTTTATCAAGTTTTTTTGTTGCTTCTTCCAAACCTTCCAAAATGCTTGTTCGAATTTATTCCAGTTTGTCTCTTCAATGATTTTTGGTTTGCGCCTTCAGCTAGCGTCAGTACGATCTGCATTTCTTAAATTTCTTTGTGACTTTGATATCCAGAATATCCGGTTGTTGATCTATTCCAGGTGGTAGTTTTTCCGTGAAAATGACAGTTAATATTCTACTTTCTACGTACTTTTGCTGTTGTTTTCCTTTGGGATTAGTAATTTTGCTGTTCCAGACGACATGTTTGGCGTTGAAGTCACTCATTGCGTCGTCGATTGAAAATTTTGTCTGTTTCTTCTTCGTTTAGTGGTTTGTTTGGTGGAGCGGAGAATTGAGTTTGTCATAGAGTGGTCAGCTCTTAAAGAATACAAATATAAAGCATCGAATGCGCAAATAACGTAATTAAAAGCAATATTGCAAGCACTTAACTTGTAATTCATCTGCTGCAGTTTTCTGTTTTGCAACAAAAAACTGCAGACTTTTTCAAGCCGATAAAAGTCATTTTGAGCTTTTGAGGTAACACTAAAATAATTAGAGTCAAAAAAACTTTCTGATGCAGAATTTAAACAATGTCGTGTAGTTTCAAATCGGTTTGTCGTATCGCAACCAGGTAAGATATGTAATCCAAATATAAAACACTACAAATATTTTCACACACACAGCTTAAAAAAGTTAGGAATTAGTGTTTGTATTCTTTGATATATATTTTTTTAATTGTACCTCAAACAGTATAAAAAATGTGACTAAAGATTTTACAGTCGCCCTACGATGGAACGAAAAAGACAAAAAGGACCTAACAGTTTTGACAAATTGGTAATCTTATGATAAATTGTTAAAAATACATACTTTTAAAATTTTATATAAAAATATTAAGTACTAATTAATCTATTATGTTTATACAACGTTGAGATTGCGGTTATTCCCATATTTTTTTGTTGAGTTTCTTTAGCATTTTTTTTCTTCATTTACTATTCTTTAGTCATTTATTAAATTCTTCTAAATACCATCTATTTTTTAAACTTTTTTCTTTCTGAATTTCAAATCTGGTTTTTGTTTTTTTTTTAAATCTTCTATTTCCTCACTATGTACATACTGTAAACATAAACCAGTTATAATTTTCTGCTTTGAGTTTTAATTTTGTCATGTTATTATATTGTTTACTTATGAGTGTTGCTTTTTGTGTTTTTGTTTGTTATAAACTTTCTGCATATTTTTGTTTTTGTTCTTTGTTTTCGTTTTTTTCAATCATGTTTTATCAATCTTACTGCTTCAAATTTTTTACTGAACTTTTTTTGCTAAATGGTCTAAAACAGTAATTCTGTGTTTTTTTTGTTATATTTTTTTTTATTCATTTAACATTTTTTTAAAAATTATTTCCTATGTCAAACAAAAATATCTGCTGCCATCAAGCTACTTCTTTTATTTCTTATTATTTTTGAAGATTTTGTTATAACAAAATCATTTATTACTTTCTTAATTTGTTTTTCTTTTGCCTCACATTTCTTAATATTCTTATTCTTTTTTTTTTCGGCAGTTTATGTTTTAAATTTTCCTACTCTATGCGCATTTACCTCTTTGAGCGTAGTTTTTAACTGAATTGTCCTGCCAAATACAAGACTTTTCTGTAATACTTCTCAAACTTTGTTTCTACGAGATTAAATTTCAACAAAACAACAGTTAATAAAGATCAATCAGTCAACAATCACAAAACTTTATTATCAAATTCACATAGTACTTGTCACAATGTTAATCCATTCTAAGTAAGGAAAAATTCTGGTGAACCCAGAAGGATCACCATTTTCACATCCACTTTTACTCACAAAGGTAATAATACCTTGAAGCACCGGACTACCATCTTCGAAAGAAATCAGTGGACCTCCACTATCACCCTATAGAAAAATTCATGCTCACCACTGTAACCACATCGTTTACAACTTACTCTACAAACTCCTTCGATAGTTTTCCCAACTGCACACACCATAGTATCTACAATTTGATCAGAAAATGATTTTTGACATTCTTCATTTGAAATTGATGTCAAAAGAACCCACTGCAGTTTGTCTGTAAGTCCTGGATAGCCTAAAAATATGATTTTGGTTCTTATATCTAGTGTTAGACAAAAACTCATTACGCCACCTTCACTAATTTGACCCCATCCAAGAGCTTGAAGTCCATAGTGATGGTCTTCTAAGTTAGATGTAGCCAGAGGTACGCTAGAAATATAGTCTAAAAACAATATCAAATTATTGCCTCTTTTTTCTAACTTTACCATTGTATTCTACGTCTTCGGACAGTTTTATTAAAGCTATATCATGCACTAAAGATGTTGGTTCAAACTCTGGATGTAGAAAAGTTTCATCCATTGAAATTGTTAAAACAAGTGCAGACGGATCTAACTTTAGTATGTTGTTTGTTCCTAGAATTATGTTCAAATTCGTAGCTCTAAAAACTATTTTATTACGTTCTAAATACAAAAACTGTCAATATTACCCATAGACACTATGACCGGCTGTTATAATCCAATTTGCATTAATTAAAGAACCAGCAGAGAAAAAAGTTCCATTTGGTGTATTTCTATAAATGGCGGCTACAAATGTGTACTCCCAGTCAACGTCGGCACCACCGATAATTCGCTCACCTAAAAAAAATCCTAGGTTATAATTCGATGCACTCTTTATATGTACGTGTTTGAATTATGCCAAAAACTGAACAACTTAACGCCACGATAAACAAAATAAATTTCATTTTTAGGCAGTTGTTTGATTCTGAAAATAATACCTTTTCGATTCGTCACTGGTTTAATATATTTAGTGTGGTTTATTGTTGGTGATTATATCTTATCTTTCCTCACCTTACATTTATTTGTCAATTTTTGTGACAGTTTTATTATAGAGTCGAAAAAAATAGTGTAGCTTAATGGGTTTGATGACTGAAATTTAATTAATTGTTCTTATTGCGCATGTAGAAAAAATAGTTATTTACATAAGAATCAGGAAAATGTACGGTTACTGCCGAAGAGATGTTGAAAGACGAGGCACTTTGTGCTATAACTTTGTGTTACTATAACTTTTTTTCTTCTAATAGATTCTATTTTTGCAAGTTAAGAGTTTTAGAAAAAATAAATAAATGAGAAAATTAAAACCAAAAGTACTAATGACACAAACACAAAAACAAAATTTTTTTACTGAAAAGCAACAATAACAGAGGGATGAAATTTTTTTTTAAATTGTTATCAAGATATATTGAGCAATGAATTCTAAATGGAAAAAAAACTGGAAATTACTAATGTTATTGGAAAGAACAAAAGTGTGAAGCAGATCATAACGGAATAATAGGTAAAAGCAGATAAACAAAGAGAATAAGAACAAACTGTTGTCAGAACTAACTATTAACAATAGAAGTATTTCAATAAAAGAATTTAAGAAAATTGATGAATAATATAACTATAGATAGATTGAAAAAGCCATTAAATTCAGCTATCATCTCGACACAATAAACATAAATGACATCTGAATTTATTTAGAAATGAAAAAAAAAATAGTTTCATGAAATTGATTAACTTTTTTAATAGAACACTCTATATCTTCTTTTAAGTTTATTTTGTACTTAACAAAAATGAAAGTTTGTAAAGAAAGTATCAGATAATACAAAAAGACATAGGGTGTTTCATTTAAAAAAAAATAATTATAGTTGTTTACGTATTGTACGAAATGGGTATTTTTAGTAAACACCCTGTATGATAACATTGATGTCATACTATAAAGGAAATTTTCTATTCTTATTATTAACTGTAATAAAATATAATTTTGTTGAACTTAGTTATATATAAACTAATTTATTTTAAAAAGTTTGCCAACACCAACGTTTGAAACGCTTGAACTTTCTTTTTCTTTTTTTCTATCGTTGACAAAACGATACGTGATACGTGATACGTATGCAAAAAATAATTTCTTTCAAAAATCAAAACAATAAAATAGGTTTATAGTATTGACTGGTAAATCACAAACCGCCACTAAAGTAATTTATCACATTTAATATTGTCACCCTTCTATTCTTCCAAGTAAAGGTAACGATATAATGAACTGAGTTGCAAAGTCTTACTATGCGTATTCGATAGTTGAGATCTAATATAGCATTAGCATAAAATATTAGCGGCCGTGGTCAAAGAGTATAAGTTATGGGACTTCAAAGTTAACATATGAGTCTTTAGTAAATTCACTTCTTTTTAAGCGTAATGCACAATTATTAGAGTGAAAAACGCCATTTTTTCAATTTTTAAGAAAAAAATAAAATAATTAATTTATGTATAATCGATATGAAGCTCAGAAAACAGAGCTTGTGCTCTGATCGCAGTGTGCCACTTCACGAAGGCAATGGTGTTGCACTTGGAACACTTGTTCACAATAGAATCAAAATAGTAATCGTGAGGACTGATCCATGCATCTGGTTCAACGTCCAAGTATCCTGCCTTATAAAAGGCAGGCTTTATCAAATTCCTGAATCTTGGAGCGTTGAACTGATACTTGGAGGACGAGAACTTTGTCCCTGTGTCAGATGTTCATGTCTTCCTCTGTAATAATTATATCGGTGACGAACCGAATAAACGAGTAGCAAGAACCGAAGAAGAATTCGTCCAGTGGTTGCATGATCGCAGTACATCCTCCTGGAATCAATCGTTTAATAAACTGGACTCCATCACATTTGAATCTGATAATGCGTCATCTTTGTTAGCAGACCACGAGTCAAGAAGGAGAAGAATCTTGTTTCTTCCTTCTACAATGTTCAGCCACATTGTCTTCTAAAACTCGACCAAATTAGATTTGTTTATGTTTGCGGATTTGCCAGCAAATGGTAGGATGTTTGGAGGAACTGATGTCCTTGATCTCGGAAACTTTCCGGACTGTTCTGCAACGAAGACATACATGAGCCGCATAATCCACTTTTTATTGAAATCAAGGGCATAATAATGTAAAAATATGTAGTCGCACTCACTGAACCGACAAAAACTGGAACTGCTCGTATTCCTTCTGGCCACAGTGTTCTGTAAAAATGCAATTTTTTTTCAAACCTGCTTGATCGGCATTCATCAGTTCTTTCCGGTTCAAAGTCTCACGAAGGATCAGCTGTTGAATTGTCTGTGACTGCAGGTTTGCTTCTTTCCGCTGCAACTCTATGAGTGATGATAATGCTGACAATGCGGTTTCGTTTCTTTAGCTTTTTCACTCATGACAGTGATGCTATAAACGGCAATGTGTTGTCAGTATCCATCATCGCCTTTACTTGCATTTCCCAGATTCGCAAAGTACGGTCGTGAATCAAAGCACATTGTGTCACTGCTTCCCGAGACTTGTCCTGTACCATCTGGTTCAGCATTAGCATTGTTGGCTTCTTCCTCTTTGTCTCTCATTTGTACAAAGGATTTATAGATTTCGGCTGCTTAAACTGATTCATCACTGTCTTATGTGGTCTCTAGAAAAATTTCCGTCTTTATCTGTTGCCCAAAATAAAAACGTTCTCTCGTTGTCGTTTTCCAGAAAGTGCTTTCGTTTTTGAGGAGACGGGACGTGATCTGATCCTGAAAAAGACGGCTGGGATTGAGATAACTGCTACGATCTTGATTACACGGCATTGTCATCTTTCGAATCGGAATCAGCAAAATCCATTTCGTTATCGCTGTCATCGTCGCCATAAAATACTACCATCATGTTCTGTTCCATCATTGAAACAAAGGATTTAAACACTGCAGTTTCCTCCACATTCAACTTCTTCTTTATGATCCTATATTTGGCTATAAGTGCACCCAAGTAGCACTAGGATTTATCTTGATGAACGAGAACCTCTTTATTTCTGTCCAGTGACCAACATAATGAGACGTAGAGAGAGAAGGATGTGAATAGAAGAAAGATAAAGAGAAAAGTGAGAGAAAGCTGAAAAAGAAAAACTGCTAAAGAGGGACGGGACATCCAGCAGAATGCATGAAATAGATGGCAAGGTTAATTAGCCCATTACTCCCTTTCTACTTGACCACTGCGGCATATTTTCAGAAAGTAGTAAAATTCGAAAAATGTGTTATTTTTCATTCTGATGGTCTTGCATCACGCTTATTCATTCAATACAGGTAATAGTATGCATCGCGTATACAAATTAGGAAGCAGTATATAGCAAAAAAAGGAAATTTACCAAAGACTTATATATTAAATTTAAAGCCTCATAACTCGCATAGCTTTTGACTATTGTCGCCAATATTTCACCGTAATGCTATATTAGATCTTATTGTCAGTTATCAAATGCGCATAGTGGCAACTCAATTCACTGTATTGTGACTTTTACTTGTTAATACCAACTGTTTGAGTACTGTAAATATCTTTCAATAATAATAGAATTAATAAATAATTCTTCATGTTCCTAAATTTTCCTATGTATTTGCACTACTTATAGATAAACGAAAAAAATTCCGAATGGTCAATAATATTGATCTACAATTTTTTTTAAATCATCTAAAATAAATTGTTGTAACAGATGTAGAACGAAGTTTTTTCTCAATATTGTTTCTTTTAATTTATTTTTTGGTTATATACCTTATGCTATCAGTAATCTATACTTCTATACGTACTTATACATTCTTTGTTTGAAAGAGTCATCAGTTCTACTGAAGTAACTCATCAGCTAGTTTAGAAAATCTAAAAATTGTTAACATGGTAGCAACAAAAGCATTAAGTAATTATACTATCGTCATTGATTGATTCTCATCCGCGAACATAAATTCCTCTAACATGATCTGTTAAATTAAACGAGGTCACACTCACTGTATAAATTTAGTCTTAAAAAACAAACCAAACCACATACTATTTGACTGAAAAATTTATAATATTTTTTAATTTTACCATTGTAGATCATGTCAATTCCTAGCTTAATTAATGCAATGCTACTGTGTAGAATCATAGAGTCCTACTTTGGATGTAAAGAGCTTCTATTCTGTGAGGCATCGTTTTGAAAAGGTTTACAATATATTTTTGAGGTATATTATGCCATTCTTGTACAAGAACTGCTTCCAGCTGTTAAGAAGTTTTAAAAACCATTCTTCGCCGTGATACATGCTGTTGAAGGGTGTACCATATATGCTCCATAGGATTTAAATCAGGGCTTCGAGCTGGCCGCTCTATAATGGGTGTCTCAGTTTCTCTAAGGTATTCTTGAACAATTCGAGCCTTGTGCGGTCAAGCATTATCGTGGGTATTCACAAAATTTGAAACAATAAAGGGACCGTATGGAATGACATGTTGGTGACACATCTAATAAATAACATGATTACAAATAAACTGGTGGAAATAAAGGTATACAGCTTTTTCAAAAATTACAAGAAAATTTGCTGAAAACATCTTATTTTGGAGTTTACAGATAAGTAAGTAAAAACAGTTTCTTTATGATATCGACTTAGAATGTTGCCTTCATGTAACCGTTTTGAAAAAACACCGATTTTTCAGGATGGTGGCGATAATTTTTGTGGGGTCTTGATTTTAATTTGTTGCTAAATTTACAGCACTTGAATTGGAAGTTTAAGTTGCACTAAAATAGTTTGGACACACTTACTGGCTGTTCGAATTAATCTTGGATTAACGAGAGCACCGCCAAAAAAGCACTGTCTGATGTGATTTTGTAAATGGCAGTCATCAATTTTATTCTCCTGCCATAGCTTCTTGACTGCCGATAATACGTTGATCTAAAATGTGTTAAGTTGTGAGTCAATCTAATAGTCATTCTTACCTTTGGATGCGACAGAGAAAAATTGTTCAGAAGGAAAAGTTGAATTTTTTTTATTTTGTACAATTTTGTTAGGTGTACAATGCGACAGAATATGCCTTTGGGAAGTGCTGCCCACTCTCGTCCCTAAAATGAATTAGATGTTTTTTTTTTGTTTTGTAACAGAGGACGCTTTTATATACCTGCCTATGCCAATAGTTTTCTTTTTTAACACAAATTTTAACCCTCCAAGGTTGAATTAAGAAATATTCCAGCTGGGGTGCAACTATAAATAAAGCCATAAACGTTTAGAGGTCTCGGCACACTATTTGCCACAGGACACTTACTATTTGCTTTAAAATGTAATTCTTTAATTTTTGTATTTTACAGATATTAAGAATTTATTAAATACAAGTTTATAAGTGATTGAAAAAAAAAATTGATTGTGTTTTAATGTTTCTAGCAATGGTATTTTTTAAGCATTTTTTTATGAGAGAAAATGTAGCATTGGTCAACCCTTTTTTTAACATTTTGATACAAACATTACCAGGTACAAACACCATTTCCAATCATTATTTTTTTCCGATAACGTGGCGCTTTACAGTTAGTACCCTAATATTGTACGCGCTTCTGTAGGTTCTTCCAAGGTAAAGAACAAAAAAATCACACAAATAAAGATAAAATCGGTTCGATCAAAATTAATTAGCAGACTAGTCTATGTAAGCAACTAATTACTCGGCGATGAAAAAATAATAATTTGATTCAGTTCAATAACAACAGTTTAAGAAATTTTTTTCAAAACTCCAAAACTGACATCAAAATAAGGTTTGCCCAAGTTTTATTATGGTAATAATTGCCTAACCAATGTGCAACTCAAAAGTCCACTCAGATTTTGACTAAGAATTCACCAATAAAATTAAATGCGATCGTTTAAGACACCATGTATAAACTTCTAGATTATTACTGTCTTTTGTGCAAGGAATGGTGTTTGTACCTAGTAATTTTTGTATCAAAATGTTAAAAAAGGATTGACCAATCCTACATTTTCTCTCAGCTTTTTTAGTCTTAGAGCTTTTTTACTCAAAGAATCATAATTGTGACAATTTTTCAAAAATTTGTTGTTATAATCTGGCGGGATTCGTCCTCGTCGTAGATGGCATCTGGAAAGGATCAAAGGAGCAGTCAGTTCATACACATTAATTAGAATACGTATTACATAATATGCATATAAATCGTATTATTTTGGCACTTTAGAAATTTGTATTCTATTGATGAGTTCTCGACAATAAAAAAAACAAGATTTATCTTACATGTGCAAATGCAACATTCAATTTCATGTCAACAACATGATCTCAAATCGGATTTAATTACTTCCACTTTGTTTTACCACAGCATTTTTATTGGCAATAAAATTATTGCAATTTGGGTAACAACTGACTGCCTAGCGTGTGTGATGGTTCCTCTAAAGTCATCAAGCGAAAAATAGGCCATCCCAAAACGTGTTTAAATGGGCATTTTTGATGTGTTTGGTTGTAGTCAATTAAAATTCAAATTATAATTATAATTGGATGGTTGCAGAATTAAAATTTGAATTTCTTTGTTTTTTGGTGTCCAACATTTATGTTTTTACAAGTAATGCCAGTACATGGTCGCCCGCATTGAATTTAATAATCAATTGATAATAATTAATTTTTACTTATCTAATACTTCGAAATTACAGACTAAAGACCCAACAAAACAGCAGTACCACCATCAGTAAAAAGCAGATCAAAATCAGTGTTTACTTAGATGAATGAATTATTTATGAAAGCCTTGTATTGTTACTGTCACTTATTTTAAGATGGTGGCACTGATTTGTGTCTAATTAAAACATTTCAGAACTGATATGTCAACAATGACATCACTTCATATGAATTTATATTTAACCTCAAATTGTTAGAGATGTTAAGAAGCAGACTTAATTTCGAATACAAAAGATAGCTTAGAATACTTACTAATAATTAGTTTCAGCCCCAAATACATCGCGTACTTGAAAAACATATAATGTCCATTGGCTGCCGGAAACCTCTCCAAATTCACAAGCTTGGAAATTATCACTAATTGGTACACAGTCATAATACCATCGGCCAATCCTTTACAACTAAAATACACAAAAATCGTCGCCTTTGAGGAGTGAAAAATCGTCATTACTGTAAACCCAGCATAAGTAGACTCAAACAGACAAGTTTTTTTAACATACCGGTCCTACCAATTGTTGAAGTGATTAAAGAAGTCGCAAACATTTTTTTGGGGGAAACACCGAAATAATGAGCTGCAATCGGTACCACCAGCTTCCCGATAGTGTTAGCTATTAGGTTCACCCATATAGCAAGTTTTACAGACTTTGCATCAAAATAAGAATCGATGACGTTGGAAGATGAAGCGAAAGAGATGGACATGCCGACGATGGCAACTACGTAGGGTCGATCAACGAGCAACTCTAAATTGAATAAGTCGCATATTTTTGTGAGAATACTTTTGGTTCGGACGAAAGGCGCTATGGTGTTGTCTACTTGGTCTTCGATAAACAGTTGGCTTTGTTTTTGTTCGTTGTTTTGAGTTTCGGGACTTTTGATTGGTTTGAGAAGAAAACAACCGACGATTCCAACTGTTGAGTAACCGGCTATCACCAAAACCGTCAACAGCTTGCTTTGGAAGAAGTCCAACGATATGAAGTTAGTTATAGACACGAAAATTAACCAAATATTAGGTATGGTTTCTGAGATTGATACCGCAGGCGTCAGTCTTTTCTTGAAATAAGTATTTATGGCTAAGTCAGATGCCGATTGCACAATTCGTAGTCCAAGACCTACAATACAAGTTGTATTGATTGCTGCCTTCAAGGTAACACTCGCCTGTTATAATAGAAAAAGTGCAGATATGAAAAACAAAACGTATTGTAAAACTGCTCAAGAATATTCCCTTGCACATCAAAATGATTCCTAGGAGTGCCACTTTGCGAAAATCGAATTGTTTCAGCAGAGGAATTCCCAACAAACCTACAATTGAAATGAAATTTTTTAAGCTAGAGTAGTAGAGTTACCTGAGAAGCAATAGGTGACATACTGTACATTTTCGAGAAGCACACTTTCGGAGAAAGTTTTGTTTTCGAATGTTGATTCTTTGAAGTAAATAATCCAGAAAAAAAAATTCAAAGAAAAAGATATCTGGAAACAAGACGAAGTTTTTAACATGTTGCAGAGGTTGCAGAATACTCACCTTCAAGAAGGAAGTTGCAAGAACAATGACCCAGCCATTGCGGTGATCAGGTGGTGTATAGTCCATTGTTGCTTATCTTTTCTCTTTAAAAGAACTTATTTAGTGGCAACTGAATTTTTACAAGTTCCCTATAGACAACTTTAATTTTATATTTACACGTAACGATTAACCTGTTGTTGTTTTTGATAATGTTTTTGTTAATTTGCGTTAAATTAAATTTAATTACAAAACTACATGTTGTAATGTTTAAATATTTTAAGTATGTGTATCTTAACTTTATTTAGTGACAGTGACAGTAGTCGTTTGCAGCATCTTTTCTGCATAGTCTACAACAAAGAATTTATTTTTTTAGATGTTTATTGTAAACTACATAAACTGCCGTTAGTACGACCGAGTGTCTTTGATGTTCAAACAATTTGACAACATTGTGAAACGTTCTGGCCAAACCGTTGCAAGTTTGCGTATGCGCATCTTTTAGGGTGCTCAACTGCAAAATTACTGACTTATGCTGTTGCATTATTTCTATAGTTTTACCGCACTTATTTCAATGAAATACAGTATTACAGTAAAACCTCGTCAACACGAATTCTAAGAGAAAATTTTCTTACGTAGAAATACGAAAAGCATCCACTTGTGCAAAAAATTACTATCTATTTTTTTTGCACAAATGTAAATCTAAATTTTATCAGTTCGAAGCAGGCCTTAAACTATATAAGGAATGACCAAGCCCGCAGTTTTTGTTTATTTTATCCGAGTAACTGTTTATAGGATTTATTGTTACTTAAAAAATATTTAATTATAGTTACATTTTACTTTAGATGCAAACACACGTGGAACTGAACAACACACACCGTAAAATAGACTGTTATTTTGACATATGCCCTTACAGCTTATCACTATTAAAATATAGATAAAATCAAATTACAAATAACATTATATTTAGGTTTACTTATCATATTTACATTACGTGGAGTTTTAATTCTGGAGGATACTTGTAGTGATTTTAATCACTGGGCCAACGATAGATATATCGTATTAAAACTCTTTTTTCCCGGAACGATAAAAAATTAATTAACATTATAATTTTTATTTAATTTCTAAATTTTAAGTTTCATTTTAACCTCAAAATAATTACCAATTTTTTTATAGTTATTTATAATTTTATCTCTGTTGTTTTCTCGTTTTATTATTTGTAAAAATGGACAAACATTAATTTCTGTGCTTTGATATTTTTTTACATTTCAAAATTATCTTTCTTTTTTTATTTTCTGCATCATTTCTAAACTAGCCTATCGTTATTAAAAGCTAATAAAAAGCCAGCACCGGTTTATATCAACTATAGTTCAAAAATAAAGAAATTAATTTTATGCAAGTTAAAAAAATTTGGTTCGTTGTTTGAATTTTATTTTGAATCCTTTCTCCTATATGTCCTTCAGTAGATAATGTTAAAGTTCATCCTCTAAGCCTCCATTATCAACCAACATGGTATCTGAGTTCCTTTGCATACAATGGCTTGTGTAGCTACTGGAATCAGGAAGCTTCAAATATTCAACAACCCAATTCCGTTACCTTTCGAATATTACGACAACAACTGATTCATTCCCTTCTATACCGTTAAGTGTTAGTGATCAAAGTTCTTCCACTCGCATTGCTCCGTTTAAAGCAAAAATTAATATCACTTTCATAAATAGATACGATTCATACAAAGCGTCATTTAGAAACTTCCTAATTTGTTCAAATGTCAACTCTTTTGATTGTTTGGGTTCCTATCCTCCATTTTGTTTTTTCAGAAATACTATTAATTGCTTGTATTTTGAAACGTCACTGTCTCTATATATTTGCAACGTACTTTTCAGCATCGAATATGTTGATCACAGTGACTATGTCTTCACATTTTTAGACTAAAAATTGAAGAAAAATTTAGGAATTTATTTTTAAAAAGCGTTTGCTTCTTACCTTCCCCAGAAAAAAGGCCAACATAACATTTTCATTTCAAAATTGTGCAAAAGCTTTATTATATTTTTCTTTTGACTTAGATGAAAGCAGATTTAGAGTCGCTTCTCTCGCGGCTTCCAAAATAGTCTCATTTTCTTGAACGTTCATATTCTGAGATAATTCTGTTTTGTTTAATTTCTCCTCATGCGTTGCTACGGTTTACTTTTAATAATCAACAATGTTTAAGATTGTAGAAAAACGAGTTTTGTTAAAATATTCTTAGGTTTTCCATGTTTTCCATTAAGGATACAAAAAAATTACATGTTCAGCTCGTAAGAAAAGTGGCGGTTTACTATCTCGTGAAAACTTAACTTTACCTGCTCGAAAATCAAACTGTTTTCAGTCGATAGTAAACCGCCACTTTTCTTTGCTTGTTAAACAATTTGCTATTATTACTGCACGAAACTCGTTTTTTTTCCACGTTTACGACCATTACGGACGTGATCAATTTAAATGATTTTTAACTGTCAACCATAGGAGCATCCTTGATAACAATTTACCACACTTATCAAACCATCCTCGCATCTACCCTTGAGATTAAAGTGCGAGTTGGCCTTGTATTTTGAGATGAATACAGCACACTTCAAAATTTCCTATAGAAAATGATTACATAAATTAATTTAGATAAAGTCTCAAATTTTTTTTACCAAAGTCCATTCGCAGCTTAAATTACCTAATGTCGTTTTTTGGAGTCAATGTGTTATGTTTTGGACGTAAAGTTAGTTAGCTAGCTAGTTTCTTTCACTTGAATTTGAATTCTTTAGACCAGAAATTCCCAAATGGATTGTAAATAAGGTCGCTTTAAAAAAATTGCCGATTTACATAATAAAACAAGTAAATTTAATGTGGAGGAACAAACAAGTGCTGGAAGAGCTTTCTGAACGCGTGTTTTATACTATTTTTTCTATTTTGCACCACTTGATTTCTTTTTATATAAAGGAAATAAAATTTTGAACTTTAGAGAATTTTATCAAGGTTGGGTACAATGATTTAATATTACCTATTTCACAACAGTTGAGGTTAGGTTATTAAACACATTCATATTTTGACATTTGACGTTGACGTTTTACGACCATGCCGCCAACGCGACAAAACTAAAATACAACAGCCGTAACGAACCCAAACGGGTGCTTTACTGGCCCTAATAACGACGCAAAATAGAAAAAATATAATTTAGCTTGAGTAATTTTGTAGATTGCTATCAGAAATGAAATGGAAGAATTTTCTTTGTTTGTCGGAATCTCAGGAAACCACCAATGTACCACAAATGTTCCATGCAAGACGATTAACGTTTGATCTTAGCAATACTGTGCAGCTGACTATAACACAATTTACGTCCTCAGATTATGCTGTGGGTTTTCGTATTTTTCCTTGGTTATTTTTGAAGTTCCAAATTTGGTCTTTTGATTTATGACCTTTCTAAAAGAAACCGGGGACGGAGAGCTCGAGCCACGACTCGGCCTTGCAAGGAATTCCAGCAACTAATGAGGCTCCAGTCCAATTCGAGACCCGATTTTCTAATCGAATTTGGAGTCCATGATCCGGCCGTTTTTTAACACTTACATTCCTTTCACATGCATTCATACATTCACCACCGTCAAAACACAAAACCAAACCATTCTACGATCTGTTTCCTTTAGTAACAACAAGATTAAATTCAGAGGCCATCTCTAATTAATTTTGAACCCACGTGCACACGAGCTGAAAACACATAAAATACAACAAAAACAAAATGTCGAGGTTCCTTTTTTCTTTTCATCTCCCTAGAACAGCCCGACTACAACTACTACTACATTTTTTTATCTTTAGCCGAATAACGCAATATATCGCAGCCTTTGGTGTTTCCAATTTTTTTGAACAAACTTCTCGTATGGAAGAATTAGACAAAAAGAATGCGCATCAAAATTTGGTGTCCCTTTCCCACAAAATGAAAGAAATTCCCTAAATCTTAGCCTACAACGGACACCAGAATAACAGATGCCTAAAGAAGGGGTCTCGTGGTTTTGAAATTTGCAATTTCGCTGGTTGCGATTCCTCTAAAGAAAACATTACTTCTTTAGAAAATTACAATTCTGAAATTATACTACTATATAATTTTTGGTAGAAACGGTTACAACAAACAAATTCTTTCAATAATTGGTTGACTGCTATCGCCGTCGTCCCCACGGGAAAAGACACAGGTCCACACAAGGAACAAAACTTACACCAAACACAAAAGAGCAAACCGAAAAAAATCTGAAAATTTTATTTTAAAATTTTAAAAAATTATTAATTAATTCTGCAGGTAATTAGAAAATTCTAAAAACCTAACAAAGGTAGAAAGTCTATAGGAGCAGCATAGAAGAGAGTAATAAAGTAATAAAAAAATACATAAATAATAAACAATCTAAAGCAACCAAAGTATCTAAAAGTCAGCATCTTGCAAAACTATTATCTTCTTAGTCAACTACCAAACTGCTATATAGTCACTTAAAGCAGGGGATAAGTAAAATTCAGAAAATTATAGACCCGGAAGCCTTACGTCGCTATGCTGCAAAATTATGGAGAGAATTATAGATAAACAAATTTTGGTATATTTTCAAGCCAACGATTTGATACTCGAATATCAGTATGAGTTTTTACATGGAAGATCAGTTGTAACAAACATTTTGTACTGCACAAACGAATCAACAAAATGTATCAACACAGGTCAAACTACTTGATACAATATACTCAAACTTCAGCAAAGTTGGAATTGTATGAAATAAAGGAAAGCTTACTAAGCACGATTAAAACATTTTTAAATAACCCTACATTTTGTTTTAAAGCTGATGATCAGTTTCCCATCAGGTTCAGGTAAAAAAAGGCGTCCCACAAGGCTCTGTGCTAGCCCCAATTTATCCTGTATACGAGTACAAGTGATCTTTTGGTGCTGTGTTTTGCATTGTGATTCAAACAACACGCAAAAAGTATACCCAATAAATAAAATTTTACTACTCAAGAAAAATGCGCATAAAGATTTAAGAATATTAATAACCGACAATTTATCGTGGTCTGAATATTGTATGAGCAAAGTCAAGTAAAATATTTTAGGTCCTTAGACACATTTTTAAAGAACCAAGTCCTAAATTAGTTAATAGGTTGTATACCACGTACATTAGGCCCCCAACTATAATTTGCTGCGCCAGTTTGGAAACCACAACTTAGAAAACACATTAATCTAATTGACAAGGTCCTGATGGACACGTTTTTTAAAATCCCAAGTTACGAAATGCGATTAAATTTATTAAAGCTTTCACCAACCGACATAGGATTTGATTTAAATTCTCAATCCTCATCAATTATTATTATTATTATTGTTGTTGTTGTTGTTATTATTATTATTATTATTAAAATCTAGAAAATTAATTTGTATAATTAATAAAAAATGTATTTAAAATTAAGTGAGTAGTTAAAAATCTAAAAAGTTGCATCTTTTTAAGACAAAATTTAAAAGTAAATTTTTCACAAATCTAAATCTGTCTTAGGTTAAAATCTAATGTTGAATTAATACTAAATTTCAGTATTCCAGTTATTTCAAATTTATATTTACTTTATTTTTAAGAGCAAATATTTTTATTTTTTCATATTATCTCACAGGAGATGTGAATCTATATTTGTCTAGAAATAAGATACGTCTTATCTTATTACCTAAACGGTCGTAAATTCCTTGGCAAATACTTTTTACAAATTGCAATATAATATACACACATTACAAAAGTAGTTTTTAAGACAAAATAAAATTATTGAAGAAATTTGTTTTGTTTTTATAACTGTAAAAATTTTGAAAATAAACCGACCAAATATCTATATTTATATTAAAATTTTAAGAAAATATTCCAAAACCATTTGTGAGTGTAAAAGTATCCAGATTATATCTTCTATAATAAAGGCCCTTTTTCTAATTCAGTTTCCGTTGTAATAAACTTTTATTGGCAATATATTGTGATTAAGATAATACGATTAAAATAGTAGCGGGTATTAAAGTAAAAGCCTACTTTGTAATCTTCATACATCTTTTATAAAATTATTGTTAAAGTTACAAACATGAGAACCATCTTTAGTATTAGTATACTCTTCGTTTATTTAAATCTCTGTGACTGTAAACCAAGTAATAATTTTATTTTGATATTAACAAAACGAATTACATTTAACTTTTTCAGGTCAACGCATTATTGGAGGTAGTAATGCTTTTTCAGGACAATATCCGTTTCTAGCTGCTGTTTATAAGAGTACCGGTGATGGTACCTATTTCTGTGGTGGTTCCCTTATTACTGATAGATGGATCCTAACGGCGGGGCAATGCGTAGAAAGGTGAAATTTTAAATATTCTTTTTCGAAAAATCTGTTACATTTTTATAGAGCCACGGCGTTTACTATATACGTCGGTACTAATAATATTAAAACGCCAGATCCATCAGCTCTAAAATTAGCAGCCCAGGAATATGTTTTGCATCCAGAGTATAATTCAGAGACTCTCCAAAATGATATTGCTTTGATTAAATTACGAATGGTCATACAATTTAACGGTAAATTCACTTAACGTGTGAGTTGACGTAATTATTTTTTTTCTGTAGATTATGTTCAGAGTGCTTATTTGGCTTACTTTGATATAAATCCTTCAACAAATTATGGAGAAATTGCTGCTGTTGGATGGGGACAGACCAGTGATGGTATTAATATTTATATCTTTGGTGGATTTATTACCCAAAAATTTTGTAGCTACATCTGGGCTTGCCGATGAGCTTCATTGGGTTGCTATGACTGTGCTTGAAAACGATGAGTGTAGATTAGTATACGGAGATCAGGTCACTGATAAAATGATTTGTGTGGGTGGAAATTATAATGAAGGAATTTGTCACGTAAGTGGTGTTTTATGAATTTAAATTTTTTAATAGGTATATTTTTTGCAAATAAAATCAAATTTAATAATTTAGGGAATTTTGTGACAGTTGTCATTTTAAATTTAAATCAAGTAAACTTAACATTAATGTCATTTAAAGTAAGGGTTTCAAAATGAACTCAAAATTACCTGCACGGTAAATTGCTGAAAATGTTACGGTTTCCTTCCTGTCGCTGAAAATTTACTGTATCTGGAGAGAAGCTGTAACTTTAGACTTACATTGACATTTGACATTTTGTAAAATGTGTGTCACCAACCGAAAAAAAGTTTCTAAATTTAGGGTTTCGTAATGACTTATTAAAGCATTCAAAATGAGTGCTGTAATAGCTTCGTTAATCTAATCTAATCTATTTAATTTGAGAAATTGTTTCAGGGTGACACTGGAGGTCCACTAGTATTTTCTTATCGTTTATCCAAGACGATACATGGAGTTGCAAGCTTCATAAGTGGAAACGGGTGTGAAACCAGTGATCCTTCTGGATTCACAAGAATTTATCCGTATCTTTCTTGGATTTCAAATATAACAGGCTATGAACTTGATTAAAAACCGTACTGTGACTTTTTCAAATAAATTCTGACTCATTTATTGTTGAAATCACAATTTTACTATTTTACATATGTTTCAGCAGTTTCTCACAAAGTAGTAAAAATTATTTGTGAGTTTTCCAATATGTTTCTTTACACAACTTTTTACACTTCTATACGAAGTGGTTTTTGTAGAACTTTTTTATCTATTAAAATAGAACTGATTGGGTAAACTGCACTTTTCTCATAACTGAACTGGTTGTGGCCAGATTTTCGTAAAGCATCTGATCTGAAACGGCAATTTTTCTTGGTAAAAAATCTTCAAGACAGTTTTCTGCTATCGAGGATGATCTCCATTTGCCTATTGGTTTAACAGTAATAGATCAGCACCGTGTTTGCCAACATCGTAGCTGCAGAGCCGCAAAAGTAATGTCGCCCACTATACGTTTCGAGATGTGCTAGCTTCAAAAAAAAGATCTTCGGAACTTTGTACTATGTATTGATTCATACAGACTAAATGGGACACTTTTTTTGTCTGTAGTTAACGAAAAATTTGCTGCGAGAAACGTTTTTAGGAAACAAGCCTAAATATTTTTGTACATATTCCAAACAACTCCATAATCTTTATCGGTAACACAATGCTATGTAATTTACTGCTCGGCACTAGTCGATATGACTGCTCCGGACATAATCAGTGAAGACGGGAGTGGGATAAAAGATGTAATATTTTGAGGACACCAAGTAAATTTATTTAAATTGAGTCTATCGACTGCAAAACGAGAAGCTGTAGTCGAAATTTACTGAAAGGTTTGCAGTTTAAGAAAATAACGAGATTTTAATCGATCATACCAAGCTTGGGAAGACCTTACAAAAAAAAAAACCTACGTTATAACTTTAAATGTTTGGGTGAATACTAAAGTATATTTAGAAATTACCAAAACTATGTGGGGACAAGGTCGGTTATGTCATATTACTAAATTATTGTACAAATTCAAGACTATGAAAAAGGTTCAATTCCATCGGCTTCCTCGAGCTACGGGCAATAGTGAAGACAAACAAAAAAATTAGATAACCGAAAGATCTGACCTTCATGTAAGCAATGACAGGTGACTTCTTGAAACCTTGAGTCGCAGAGGGTGTTCACCATAAGAATGGCACCTTCAGGAGCAGTGAACAGTACCCGAAAGAAAAACCCTGGAAAAGAATTCTCGAAGTTGCTTGCTATCGTGCTTCAAACGCACCTCAGCTGTCGTGAGGGTTACCCAAAGATCTGGCTGTACCTCTGTACTTGTCGCTTCCGAGTACGAGACTTTAAATTGGTAGAGGCTGGTTCTCACATCTTCCTAAGTGAGCAAGGGTTGAATTGGTGCGACTTTCTGAGTCAAAATGAGGTACAACTCGAATCACTAATGAATGATCAACCAGCCAGAGATAATGAAGTGTCTTTTCACAAGTACTAGAATCGTAAAGAAAGGGTGGTACCGGCGCAGTATGAGTTGTAGGAGAGGTACCTACTTAAATCTTATCGTGGCCTAAAGATGTTAGAGGAATTAGGTATTTCCGAAAAAATAGAGAATATTCCAAAAAATTAGTACTGCCGAAATTTTAATAATCGCACCGTACTTTCTTTAGAAAATAGAAAGTCAAACTTTATTGTTTGTGTGTTCAAGTCATTGGAACAAAATGACATCCGACTGTTTTTGGTTAAAATGTTTTTATATTTATTGCTACTTTATTCAAACATCTCCAGTTTACAAGAACTTTATTTTAAGCATTAATAATATTGCATATGTGAAAATATACAAAAACACAAACAGCCTGTAGAAATATGAAATATTCTTGCTTTCAGAATCACATATTTTCCTAATACGAACAAAATAATTTAAGCAAAAAGTATTGTAGGCATGAGCAAAACGCACTATTACTGCAACAACGTTTCAAAAATACAAAAAATTATATGCAACTATAACTTTCTCCCGAGAAAACCCGAATAATTCACCCAATGAAAAATAATGATGATCTTTAAAGATAAATTATTATTTGTGATTTGTTAAATTACCAAATGCTGTCTCATATATCCAATCCCTGTATGTAAGAGTTCTTGTAAATCCCGAGAGATCGTTACCTTCACACCCATTTCCACTTATAAAGCTTGCAACACCTTGGTGAATAGAAGCTCCACCCCTGGAATACCATATAACAGGACTTTCTGTATCGCTCTGTACGCAAAGATACTGTTTTAATCCTGTAAAGAATAGTACGCAGAAAACTCACACGACAAGTTCCTTCGTTGTTTTCTCCAACCACACAAAGCATCGAATCGACAATTTGATTTCCGTATGTTACTTTACATTCTTCGTTTGAAATTGCGGTTAAATGAACCACTGGAGCTCGTCCAGAGCACCTACAGTTTCTGTTAAAAATGTCAGAAACAATAATGACGTAGTTAAAAAGTAGTACAGTACCATTGTTGATTTCGCCTCTAAAGCTTTAACTGTGGAGTTTTCTTTTAATATACTGTCAGGTACTAATACAGACCAAATATAATCTACAACAAGTATATAATTTTACTAGACTGCCACCTAATTCAATTCGAAATCTTACTGGTGTATTGTATGTCCGGTATTTTAATCATAACAAAGTCGTTCTCTAAGGTTGCTGGGTTATATTCTGGATGTATAACGTACTCTTCTGAAGTCAAGTTAAGAGAGTTGGAACTTGGTTCTTTTATATTATTAGTACCCAAGTATATTGTGAATGATATTGCACTGAAAACAAAGATTAATAAAATTTTAAAAACAAATTAAAAAATTAGCCATCCACACATTGAGCAGCTGTTAGAATTCATCTTACTATAATAAGAGTACCACCACAAAAGTACGTACCATCAGTTGCTGTTTTGTAAACCGCAGTTAGATATGGAAACTGTCCTTCTGTAGCTACATCGCCACCAATAATTCGATCTGAAAAATTATTGATTATTTGTTTTTGAAACAGTATTTGTATATTCTTTTCTGAGCGTTACACAAAAATAAATATATGGAAGTAAGAAACGAAAGCAATGATTTCATTTTAGACAGCTTTAAAAGCTATATACATATGACGTTTGTTGGTTTAGTTTGTTACGTTTATTGCATTTTTATTATTTTATGACAAAAAAAACTACAATAAAATTTTATTGTATTAAATGGGATTAAATACATAATAGATATGCGAATGAAATTTTTGCCATTTTTAACACCAACAAGTCGATTAATGACGACTTTATAATTAATACTTGTTTTTCAATGATTAAATTCATTCGTGAAAACATAAAAAAAAAACAAAAAAAAAGACGGTTAACTACCATTTTTAGATATAATTGTGATTTTAAGACATGAGAGATGGAGTGGAGTTTCACGTATATAGTACAAGTACACTTTGCTACATCATCTCAGACTTCTGTCATTATCGAGTTTAGCGGGTTTGCCTCATAGGCTTTTACTTTTTCAATTAAACAAATTCTGATTCAATAACGAATTGAAATCAATTAAAGATGCAGCGAGATGCAACGCTTTGACACTCTTTTAATTGATAAGATAATTAGGACATTTAGCTTTAAAAAACACAATCTCAATAGAAGTGTCCAAGACATGATCTGAAAGTAGTTTTTACTTCCGGACCAATAAGAAGAACACCAAAAATGTATGACCAACCAAATTTTGTATGTGAGGCATGAGTGACCAAAATAAAGATCGATTAAAATTTTATTTTTATTTCTTCAGTGCTTCTAGCAATTTTTGTTTTTGCTGAAGAAACACTCACAGTATGATATGTGGAGGCTAGTTGATGATTCTTGTCCCTTTGACGTGTTTGACATATTGCTTAAAATGCTTAGAATTCGTGAGCGCTCCAATTTTAGTCAATTAAGTGATTTTGGGCGAGGTCTAATAGTGGGTTTTCGAGAAGAGGGTTTATCTTTTAGTCAGATTGAAGCTCATTTAAAAATAATGGTGTGAGCTGTGGCCAACTGTTATCATGCTTGGTCCGAAGAAGAACGAGAACAAGGAGCCAGATGTTCAGGCCGTTCTTGACAGACAACAGCACGTGAAGACCTTTGTCTAACACTGTTGACTACGAGGGGCCGTTTTCCGACCACAAAAGGTTTAGAGGAGTAACCACTAGAACTACCTACAGGCGAATAAAATCTTTTGGACTCATGTCTCACCGGCCGCACTTTGTGTTACCACTCACCGTTGCTCACAAAAGACAACGGAAAGAAAGGTTTCAGTAGAATGAAAAATGGCATTAGGTGGTCTTTAACGACAAATACTGATTTTGCTTGGGTATGAGCGATGGTCGGATAATAGTTAGAAGCCGATTTTGGGAAGGGTGACATCGACAGTTTTTCATGGAATGGCATGTAAACCAAAATGGTTGAAGTTATGGTATGTGGAGCAATTAAGTATTGTAGTAGATCATCCATGGTGTTTGGTAGAGGTACATAACAGTAGATATAATTGAGCTTCATCTTCTTCCGCACTTCACACCCTACCAAACCCTATTGAAATGTAATTTCTTATACTGTACATAATAAAACGATTGTTGAATTTGTTGTTTGGTTTTGGGTGAAAAAAATATGGTAATGCATAACACAAACACAAATAAATTTATTAATATTTTAAGATCACCGCATCATTGGTGGTAGCACAGCTTATGCAGCTCAATATCCGTTCATGGCAGCCATTTATAAAAGCACCTCCGATGGTCAGTACTTTTGTGGTGGAACTCTTCTTAACCAAACATGGATTTCAACAGCTGATCAATGTGCCGCTGAGTATTTATTTTAAATGTGTATTTCTAAGAAATTGATTTTGAAAGATGTAATATTGTTTTAGTGCTGTGCTATCCACAGCATTTTTGGGAACTAAAAATATCAAAGATTAGGGTGCCATTGGAATTAAACTTGCAACTAATGAGTACGTTTTACATCCAGATTTTGATCCTATGACTACGACTCTAGACAACGACATTGGTTTGATTAAATTGAGACTTGATGTAACATATCAAAGCTTCTTTAAGTTAGCTTGTGATTTATAAATTATTATTGCAGGTTACATTGAACCTGTAACTCTATCTGGAGCTGATTTAACACCTATTCATAATTTTTGGGCAGAAAACAGCTGTTGGGTGGGGACAAATCAGCGATGATATTTATTCGAAAATATAATTATATATTCGCTAGTGTTATTTTTATAAAAAGTTAGGAAATTGCTGACGAGCTTCATTATGTTTCAGTAAAGATTCTTAAAAATGAAGAGTGTAAATTGATTCTGAAGGTAATAAGTTCTGTATAAAAATTAATTTTAACAAAAAAATACCATAATAAACTAGTAAATTAATTCTAAAGAAAATGAAAAATTTATGAAATGATTTTAAATTTCCTTTAATAGTTAATTTTTTAACATTCTTTGAGCTTTTTTACGGTCTTTTTAAGCTTTGCTCTCTTATTTATTGTGGGTTTTAAAAATTTTCAAAAATTTAAATTCTATCTTTATTATTTAGTTATTTTAAGTTTTTTCAAAAATTCTTAGAATTTAAAAACATCTAAATCGCCTTTACAGTAGAATTTTTACATTTTGCAGCTTTTTATGACTTTAAATTTTTTCATTTTGTCGGCATAAAATACAAAGCTTCTATTTTTAGATGATTTTAGATTTTAAATGAAAGAGAACAAACGGCAATATTTCTACAATAATGAGTTTTTTATGAAAATAAATGTCTATATTGTATGTAGGTACATAATTGTGCATTACATCATTAGGTATACTTAGGTTATAATAAAGCTACATCATTAAAATTTTACTTAAAACATTTGGAGTTAAGGTTTGCTTCAAAAATAAAACTTATGTGAGGTTCCCTATTATGCACAACGAGATCAATTATTTAACTAATATATCAATTCACCAGATATTCCACAAAAATAGAAATAGAAAACTACCTAATCATGTTATAGAATTCGTGGTAGTCGGTGGGTAAAGTTCTAAATCTGCAAATTTTTGTTTAGGTATTTGACGACGTTTGTTATACAATTTGTTTAAAATTATCGAATGCTTAAACTGACGCATTCGTGTCTCGTTTTTGGAATAGATGGTTTCGTGTTTCTGAATGCTTCAACTTGAAAAAAATGTTGCCTGTCGGGGTGTATTTGTTACCTCGAATGTCGGTTACCTGGTACAAAAAAAAGGAAAAAAAAACAGTTAGTAAAATAGAATATTATTCAATGAGCAGGTAAAATTATTATTATTATTTACATTATTATTATTTATTATTGTTATTTTTACTAAAAGGTACGAAATTGATGACGAGCTTCATTATGTTTCAGTAAAGATTCTTAAAAATGAAAGATGGTAAATTGACATATGGAAACAAATTAAAGACATTGTGCGGTTGGAAATTACAATGAAGAAATTTGTCATGTATTTTTTTATCATTCTAATTTTTTTCTAATGCTTATTGTGTTTAGGGCGAAACTGATCCTTTTGGTTACACAAGAATCTATTCGTATCTTACTTGGATTAGGAATGTAACACGTTGTGTATAAAAATTAATTTTAACAAAAAAATACCATAATAACCTGGTAAATAGTTAAATTTTTTAAAATTCTTTGAACATTTTTATGTTTTTTTTTAAGTCTTCATTCTACAGATATTTTAAGTTTTTTCAAATATTCTTAGAATTTTAAAAACATCTAATTCGTTTTTATAGTTGAATTTTTACTCCTTGCAGCTTTTTATGACTTTAAATTTTACATTTTGTCAGCTTAAAACATAAAGCTTCTAACTCCAAATGTAATGATTTTAAAAGAAAAAGAAAAAACGGCAATATTTCTACCATAATGAGTTTTTCATGAAAATAAAAGTCCATAATGTCATAATTGTGCATTACATCATTAGGTATGGCTAGATTATAAAAAAGCTATATCATTAAAGTTATACTGAAGACATTTGGAGTTAGGAGGTTTGCATTCGTTTAAAAATGAAACATGTGTAGTTTCCTATTATGCACAACGAGATTAATTATTTAACTAATATATCAATTAGAAATAGAAATAGAAAACTACCTAATCATGTTATAGAATTCGTGGTAGTCGGTGGGTAAAGTTCTAAATCTTCAAATTTTTGTTTAGATATTTGTCGACGTTTGTTATACAATTTGTTTAAAATTGTCGAATTCCTAAACTGACGCACTCGTGTCTTGTTTTTGGAATAGATGTTTTCGTGCTTCTGAATGTTTCAACTTGAAAAAAATGTTGTCTGTCGGGCTGTATTTGATTGCTCGAATGTCGGTTACCTGGTACAAAATACGAAAAAAAAAACAGTTGGTAAAATAGAATATTATTCAATGAGCTGGTAAAAATATAAAAATGATAATGTAATAATTCGAGTGAGGAACAGCCATTACATTCTCTTTGAATACTGTGTTTGATCCACGACTACTCAATAAGATGCGAATAAATGTCTCAGTTTTGACATTTCAGAATAAAATATTGTCGTTTTCGAATAGTTATAACATAAAAAATTGCACTGTATAGAATTAGTAGCTTCTCTTTTGCACAAAGTATTTGATCCTTTTTAATCACTTTGTGCAAAGAAAACTACTTATTAACGTCAGGTCAGGAAAAATACATTCCAAAGTCTACGAAGTGCTAAATGAGCAATAGTTTACAGATAACTAAAATCTAAAAAGTTACTGGCAAAAAATCATACCTACCTAATATTATTAGAGACATTTTTTTTATCAGTTTATTGGTTTATTAAAACCCATTAACAAAATTAAAAATAAAAAATAAACAAAATATCTTATCTTTGGTTTTCCCGTTTTTGACAGGTTTGATGGATTCGTAGAGGCAAACAAGATCAAAAGATATGATAAAACATGTGTGAGATATTCCATATTATATAATTGTTTTTAGCTCGAAGTCAAACATTTATACAGTTGGACTATTTTGTAATGTAAACTGGAAACGTTCGGCCGCGGTGCCAAAAGGACAGCTTGTAGGTCCATTGTAAAGACAATTTTTTTGTTATGTTTATTGTTATCATTTTAGATATTTTAGAATAGAGATTACCAAACTTTTTTCCATATATTTTTGCATATGTTTTGTGTCAGGTGGGTCCATAAGCACATATAGCATCCGGAACTATTATTTCCAAATATCTGTTTAGAGCCCACTGATGGGCGGTTGAAACCACTTTGAGAATCAATTCTTTAAATTTTATAAGTATTTTAGAATTTGGATTTGTTTGTAATTGATTTATAATGTGCTTCTTGTAGTTTTCAACTACTTGCTGGATTTTTTGTATTAAAATTGTGGTTTGTCCCAGGATGTCCCAGAAAAAGTATAGGAGCCGTTGACCACAGTTTCTGCTACGTTTGTTAATACTAATATTTAAACGATCAATGTTTAGGGTTCAATAACAAGTGAGTTTTGAAGGTTTGAAACTGACCGATTACGAACTTACTTAGATTACGAATGTAACAAGTTCTGTATGAAGAAATCTTAACCAATACATGAAACACTAATAAACAATAATTATTTTTATCTAACATTATTATTATGGTGATTTGAAATATATACTGTTCCCTATTATACACGGAGTAAGAGAATAATTTGCAAGTTACGGAAATCTCATTACTTACATAATATTGAACAAAAAAATGTTTGAACAAGGTTAGAATGTTTACAAATTAAATTTTAACAAAGGCCACAAAATACGAAGTTATTCGTTCAAATTAATATTAATATTTATTTTAAAAAATAATATATTATTGTTACCATTTTCTATATTCAATGAGCTAAGGGAATAATTAGTCGAAGATAAAGTGGAAGCCAATGTGACTTTATTCCTTTATTCGTTTGCATGTCAGTTCCTGAAGATGAAGTCGAAGGTTTCTCTTGAAACATTAGTTCTTGCATGTATTTGAGTATTTCGAGTTTATTAGTAACACAATCCTTAATATAATCCTCGGCTGTAGTAGATGATTTCTAGTCACCCAATCTCTTCAAACTTAAGAGATCACCTCCACAGTTTATCAATAAAGTCGCGGATGATCTCCGGTAAAGCGTCCTGGTACTGGCAATCCAAAGAATGATGCAATTTGTGTAGGAATTTTTGACAAGATGTTGATGTCCACAGGCTGTTTTGTACACCTTTCTCCCGAATATTTTACAAACAATTTAGCATGGCCAGCATTCACAGAATAACTCCTTAGAATGGATTGTAACATGTAGGTATCCCTCTTGTCTTCGATTTTGGTAATGCTTAAATTCACAAACTCGTTGCTTCTACATGAACCTGCAATGCCCATTAAAATGTTGCAACCTGCAACAATGCAAATTAAATAGGTACTCAAGTTACCAAAAATGTATAAAACACTTTCATCATTAAATAATAGCAGTCAGAAGGTTGCTTCAAAAATTGTTCAATGTGTTCTTGCTCCAATACTTGCACCATTTTTGCATTGTAAGCACGTGATTCGCTTTTCAAAAAGGCGATTAGTTTACCATACGTTGAAGTATCAATATTTTTATATACATTTAGCGTTTGAATTTACCAACATTGAAGATTTCTTCCATAACAAAGACGATGCAGATTTTTTTCGGGTATTTAAGAAGTAGGAAAGTAGCACATCCTAATTTATGATCTCCACCCCTTTTGAAGCTCTTCATTTATTGAAATCGCCAAATTATTTATTGTATACACCTTTTGATGGTACAGCAAGCATTGAATAAACACATTATCAAATGATATTTTAAGATCATCGTATTATTGGTGGCTGGACAGCTTATGCAGGCCAATATCCATTTATCGCAGCTATTTACAAAAGTATTTCTGATGGTCAATACTTTTGTGGTGGAACTCTTCTCAACCAAAGGTGGATTTTGACAGCAGGCCAATGTGTTGATAAGTATCTTCAATGGATTTTTATTAATCGTTAATAGAATTATTTCAGTGCTGTATTATTTACAGTATATTTGGGTACAAATAACATAAACAATTTGGGTGAGACTGGAATAAAACTTGCAACTGACGAATACGTTTTGCATCCAAATTTTAACTCTTTAACTCTAGAGAACGATATTGGTTTGATTAAATTGAGAATGGATGTAACATATACTAGTAAAAAAATATTTGTTTATATTATCTTATCTTTTTTTCTATGTTTATAGATTATATTCAACCTGTAACTTTAACTGTCAATGATATTACACCTGCCGTAAATTATGGACAGAATACGGCGGTTGGTTGGGGACAAATAAGTGATGGTTTTTATCCAAAACGATAAAAAAACAATAATTTGAATACTTTAATTTTTCCAGAAAGTTCCCAAATTGCCGAACAGCTTCAATATGTTTCAGTAAAAATACTAGAAAACGAAGAGTGTAAATTAACATATGGAAGTCAAATTAAAGAAACCATGCTTTGTGCGGCTGGAAATTACAATGAAGGAACATGTCATGTAAACTTTTGAAACAGTTTTTGCTTTTTTTTTACAAGAATGGTTATGTTTAGGGCGACACTGGAACTCCTATTATATTTGCCTACAAAACCGCTAGAATTCAACATGGAATTGCAAGTTTTGTGAGTGCTAATGGATGTGAAAATACTGATCCTTCTGGTTATACAAGAATTGCTCCTTATCGTCCATGGATTGACAACGTAACAAGTGCTGAATAAATTTGTTGGTAAAAACAAAGTGTGAACAATAAATCTTAAACTGGTGTGCAACATTTGTTTGTTTATTAAGAGAATAAACCCAAATACTAAGTTAAAGCCAAGTGGTTTTAGACAAACAGGAAAATTTAAGTCAAAGAATTAAAAAAATAAAGAACAGAAATTTAGAGAGCTTTGAGAGACTGTAGTCAAAATTTTTTCCTTTTGGTTTTTATTATTAGTTCAGCTGGAATTGTATAGGGTCCTCCAACACTAATGGCTACCCCCAAAATAATTTTTGTTTTAGAAGATACAAATCTAAAAATTTGGAAACACACCTGATGAAGCATTATAACCTGACAGAAATAAACATTCATCACCAATAGAGCACTTTTACTCATTTTTATTTATGTATTTATGTGAAAATTAGTGTTCATTTTTTTTTATACAAAAGTATTCAAAATATACTAGTTTTTTGTTAAAATTTTATGTAAATTTTGTTTAAAATTGGGGAAAAATGCAGTTTTATAGTTATGGTACTAAGTTAATATAATATAAAATCATTTCATTCAAATTCAGTTATTCAATTTACCAAAAATATTTAAAATACCTTCATCGTTAAATAACCGCAATCAGGAGCTTCCTTCAAACATTGTTCGATGTGTTTTTTCTCCAATGTTTTGCGTCTTTTTTGGTTTGTGAGCACGTGATTCGGTTTTGAAAAGGAGATTAGTTCACCATACTTTGATATATCAATATTTTTGTATACATTTAACGTTGATTTTAACATTGAATATTTATTCCATAACGAAGACGATGCAGATTTTTTTCGGGCATGTAAGAAGTAGAAAAGTAGCAGTAAAAAGTAGTAGTATCTTCATTGATGATCTCCACCCATTTTTAAGCCCTCTCTTTATTGAAATCGGCAAATTTCTTTGTTGTACACATCTTTTAATTTTGCCGGTAGGAAATTTAAACATGCCTCTTGAGCATCAAGAGCAATAGAGGGCGGAACCACAAAACTACTAGCCAGAACTTCCATGAAACTAGAATGCTTTTGAAAAAAAAAACAAAAATTATTAAAACAATTTAACATAGCAAGGCTTAGCAACCATTCAGTTTTTTTTCTATGAGTTTTTAGAAAATCTATATGATCGTGTTAATTAATAATTTGTGAATTGAAAAAATGAAACTATTTAACGTGCAGATCGCGATATTGCTTAAAATTTAATATTAAACCAACGTGAAATACTTTTTACCCATTGAGAAAATTAAGTAAACCTTTTTCATTGGTGGATAATAACGTACATTTCACACTAGTTTAATAAATAACCGTTCGTATATACAGCGTCGTTGGTCTACCACATTACAGTAAAAATATTTTTTCTGGCTAATATAACATTTTCCTGTTTTTTAACATTTTACGACGTTTGACTTTGATTTTTCAATAACATTTTGTTTACATTAATATGAACAAGTTAAATAAATATGTTGAATTTTTTATAAGCAAGTATTTCTCTTGGAACCTGTAAATTTTCGATCTTCTGATAAAATATTCGGATTGCACTAACAAATTCGACTAATCATTTATTACTTAAGCTTGTTTATAGTTCATGGTTAAATAAACAAAACAAACATATTAAATGTGCTGGAAAAAAATAGGTTAGAATTTTGATAGTTATTTGTGTCACTAGGTTAGAAATTGCATTTGTGAGAATGTGGGTAAAGTCTGTTCACCAGAAATATGTTTATCGTTTAAATTTGATTTGTAACAGCAATCTTATTCAACTTGTTATATTATCAATCCAAGGACGATAAGTAGAAATTCTTGTAAAACCAGAAGGATCAGTACTTTCGCATCCATTTGCACTTACAAAACTTGCTATCCCGTGTTGGTTTTTTGCCGTTTAGTAATTAAATATCACAGGAGTTCCAGTGTCACCCTAAAAATAATCATTAAAAAAATTAAAAATGTTTAAAGAATTTACATAACAAGTTTCTTCGTTGTAATTTCCAGCTGCACAAAGCATGTTATCCGTAATTTGGTTTCCATATGTCATTTTGCATTCTTCGTTTTCAATTATTATTACTGGAACATAATGAAGCTCGTCAGCGATTTCGGAACTTTCTGTAAAATTTATACTTTTAATATCACTTACATTTTCTAATTCCCGACAAATACCATCACTGGTTTGTCCCCATCCACAAGATAACCTAAATTAGTGGTGCAGAATCACGGGTTAAAGTTACAGATTGGATGTAATATGCAGGTATAATTAAAAAGTGTGAGGGTGGTTTAAAAAAGTTATTGTTACCAATGTATGTTACATCTAGTCGCAATTTAATTAAACCAATATCGTTTTCTAGAGTCAAAGAATCGAAGTCTGGATGTAATAATTATTCATCGGTTGCAAGTCCAATTCCAGTTGTGCCTAAATCCTTAATGTTATTAGTACCCAAGTATACTGTAAATAATACAGCACTAAAATAAGATTATCGAAAATGAATAACCTAAAGATAATTTTGAATATACTTATCGACACATTGACCAGCTCTCAAAACGCATCTTTGGTATTATTATTATTATTATTGTTATTATTAAGTTAATACTATTACAAGTAATGTAACAAAAGTTAATACTATTGTTGATTAGATATCTGAAAAAATGCTGAAAGGAGCTTAAAAATTTCACGTTTTTTATTCTTCCCACATCGCGTTTAAAATTTAACTTTAAGAGCTATTCGAGAAGCCACAATCACCGTAAAAACAATCAAGAAATTATAATATAAAACCCACACACCAAAATGTCAATTTATTAGCTTACGCACGTTTCGGAAGCAAAGCTACCACCATCAGAACAATAATTTTTTGTTTATTTTTGGGAACACTAAGTTTTGATATAATAAATTTTCATGATTATTCTCGTTTCAATTGTCTTTGAGAGTAACCTCTTAACATTTAGAGAAATTTTTTGTAGCTAAATCGAAAAATTAAATTGCATCCTTTTTTTATAGTTTTGATTTATTGATTATTTTGTATTGAATTATCAGCGATTCATCAGTTTATTATATTACACCATAACTTAATGATTTTCATAATTATGGTCAAACAAAAAAACAATGTTTTTTATCGGAAGCTGTATTTGCAAGATATGCAACTGGGTTATTTAATTTCTTCAAATTATTAGTACCTTTGACAATTTAGAAATCTTTGATGTTTTGGATCTTTTAGATTCTTTGCATTGTTTGTATTTATCTAGATTCGTTCAATTTTTTTAATTACTTTTAAAATAGTAACATGTGTTTCAGGCACTCCAAAGAACTGACTGCTGTCGGTATTTTTCTAAGTAGAAGCCACAATTGAGAAATATTATGGATCTGATAAACTTCAATAATGATAAATACCTGAAATTACTTGTAAATTATTGTAACAAAGCAAATTTTCGAGTAGGTAACTAATAAAATAAGAATCTACCGACAAGGTAGGCAACAAGTAATGTCGCATGTTGTGCTCGCATCAATCGGGCACCTATATTGTGATGGTTCCCAGGCCCCAATTTTTAGCTCCAGCAAAATTTTGTTATGTTGATAATGTCATCAACACCATTTATTACTACAAATTTACGCCAGGTACTGGCCACCGCAATTAGAACACCACTGCCGAAAATGGCCATCTTTAACAGTATGACAAATTTAAATTAATTATTTGGTCCGACAAAGAAGTGGCAATGCATATTGGATCCTTTAACCAAACATTCGCCTATGCCTCCTAACGTGCCCATCTTTCCGTGTGATTTGAGCTTGGCATATTTTGCACCAGTGCTCTCCCACGGCGGTAGTAAACCGAGTCTCAGACTGGCGATCAGCCCACCGAACAATATATTTTTCTCGTGTCGCCGTCGCGAGGGTCTATCGTACCAAATATCAAAACCTTAGTGTTATCAGTGAAAGGGGTAACTCCTATGCGAACCGCCAAATATGCAACCCTTCTGGCTGCTCTATTGTAGAATACCATTCCGCAAAGAAAATTTATCGTAAACAGATTTTATAGTTTCTGTCATTGAAATTTTCTTAGAAAGAAAAATTAGAACATTTTCTTCTCGACTGCACAAACACCAAATATCTAAAATATTTCCAAACAATTCTAAAGTTTCGCTCTCATTCGTTTGATCCGCGCTTAGTCTACATTTTTCTTTCTTCGTCCGGATCAAACACAAGTCGTGAATTCACGGTTGACATCCACCAACACCAGACTCCGGTAACGTTAGCCATTGACAAAATTTGAGTCACGAATTTCTTCCAAAGTGACCATTCGCTACAAAATGAGTCGTTGACAGTCATAATCTTGCAGCAATCACATTCTTTCCGACTCATAATTAATATCTGTGAAAATAACACTCAGCAAATCTCGTACGAATAGAACACCGGAAATCACACAATGCTCGGAGAAAATGCCAACTAATCCACAATTTAGAAGCAAAAGCTTTGATCAAAATCTTAGAAATCACAAAATTTAAGGGGATAAATTTTGAATCTTATTAGAGAACAAGAAACGCATTTTAAATTAATCAAAATCAGTTAGGGACTTTGACGGTCGTACCCATAATCAATGATTGAAAATTTGTTAATAAAGTATAAGTGAAATGTGCCCATCTGTTTCTTTACACATTCCTTTCACAAGACGGCCTCACTAGAATTTGGAGACTATGATGAGTTTTTTTTCTTTAACACAACAAAACACAACGTAGAAATTTGGGTCCATAATCTTTTATAAAATTCTTCATTTTCCAGATGAAGTTAAGTTAAGACAGTTTCAGTGCCATAAGGTCACTGCTAAGTTACACCGAATATTAATTAGCGATATTTCGCGTGTGTTATAACAGGGTTAGTAAATTTTGGTGGCGGCGCCAATAGTAAGTATTAAACGCCAATCTCAAACGAACGCCGTCTCCAAAGGACCAAAGGATTCCTTTCTTCGATCAGGACAATCGAGAAAATCGAACCCTTTACATTTGGTGCCGTGACCAGGATAACCAGGATTTCCAAACCATCACATTTGGTGCAGCGCGACCAGGATTATACAAACCTTTACAATATCTACGCTGGCGTTTTGCGAAGGAGTTACGGGTGCGATCTTGGGCTAAAAGAGGTGGGAAAAAGTCCATATAAACGGGGAGTGGCATCAAGATTTTGCATGACTATTTTTCAGAGCCACACATGGGCAAGATATTTGATAAAATGACAAAAGTTGGGTACTGTTGGAACGGTAAGGAATGTATGTAGGGCGTGTGCTATTTTTTATTGCAAAATAATAAGTCTAATGGTAAAAAAAACACTGAGACATTTTGGTTAGTCTTGAGGTTTAAATTGTGAACATTTCAATGTTTTTATTAGCGCATAAAATAGAAGTAAATCAAAAAACTGAGATATACAAGATCTTTTCCCAAGTTTCTACAACATTTTGCTGTAACGTTTTAAGTGATTAATGTAACCGTTTTGACATGTTTGGCTCTGAAAAATTCTCTTACATTTTTTTTTTTGATAGAATTGCTTATAGTGGCGTTCGTGGTCGAATATGGTACTACAATTGTTGAGCTACTGTCAAAAAGAGGGCGCGCAAGCATAGGGTGCCACATTTTGAATTTTCGCTTCTCTTGACTGAATTTAGTTCAAATAGATACATATTTTATTAGCCAAATAATATTTGGTACGAGAACTTTACCCGGTTTTTTTGAGACCTTTCAGAAGATTTTGTGGTACTTGAAGCGAATAAAGTACCAAACATTCGTTTCTTTCTGTTACAGTTAAGTATTGTTTCAACGTTTTGATTACTGAATTAAAATATGAATAAATTGTTCAATTTTTATGATTTTTTTGTCGAGATGGATTTTCAAATCATACGTTTCATTAGAAAAATAAATTATGTAGTAATAAAAAACAAATTTGATGTATTTGTAGATTTATAATAAAATAGCTGGCAGGTTTAAGGTTATCGTTCCTATCGCAATAAAAGTTAAATAATTCATTTTTTTTGAAAGCTGATTGATTTGTTGTGGTAATTCCCAGTTGTTTCTGAATTTTTAGTTAGCCTATATATAAAAATAAAATATCTTTTTTCGAAGCAATTTTAATGTTATAAACAAAATCATAAATAACAACAAAAAAAGCTTTGTAAATTTTTTTTAAACATAATAGTTTACATTTTGAAGTGTAGCTTGGAGGAGATTCAAATAAGAGGTTAAACATATAAATTTGATAATTGTTTTGTTACAATTTTTATTCTAATTTCCTATTTCTAAGACCTTTATCTATCATTGTTAGTATTTATGGACCCAAATGGATTAGTGTATATATTTTCTAATTTTATTTTCCCTTAAATTTTATAAAGGAGCTTTTCTTCACAGTAGTTTTTTTAGAACATTTACACAGGTTGTTATAGAAATGTATGTGAAACTCTGACTACTAAGAGAACTTAAAAAGAATCATCATTTTTTTCCGATAATGTGTCGTTTTAGAGTTAAAATAAATGGTACTCTAAATATTGTGTACACGGTTGTGGTTGCGGTTCTTTCAAGGTAAAGAACAAAAAAAGCCACTCAAATACACATAAAATTAATCAATAGAGTAATCTATTGTTGATTTTGTTTGATTCAGTTAAATCAAAACAGCTTAAGAAAATTTTCCCGAAACTCCAACACCGACATCCAAATAAGATTTGCTCAAGTTTCATTATGGTAATAAGAATAAGTGTCTAACCAATGTGCAGCTCAAAAGTCCCCTAAGAGTTTGACTAGGAATTCACCATGTATACACCTTTAGATTATTACTTTCTTTTGCTTAAAAATACCACAAGTAGAACCATTAAAACAAATAATACATTATTTTTTTCAATCATTTATAAACTTGGATTTAATAAATTCATAATATCTGTAAAATACAAAAGTTAAAGAATTACATTTTAAAGCAGGTAGTGTGCCGAGACCTCTAAACGTTTATGGGTTTATTTATAGCTGCACCCCAACTAAAACGCGCATCACCTAATAAAATGACATTTTAATGTGTGGGTTTCATATAATAACATTTTGTTTGTATACCAAGTTTTGATCCAATGAATTTTCATAGATAACATTGGTAATACATTATCTTTAACGATAAATGCTAATATAAACTTGAGCGAATAACTTTGTAACTTGTGGTCCTTGCTAAAATTAAATTTATAAACATTCAAAACTTGTTCATTAATTTATTTCCAATATTATGTAAGTAACAAGATTTCCGTAATTTGCAAATTTTTCTCTCAATTCGTATGTAATAGGGAACATATTTTAAATACTCTATTCTATAATAATATTAGATTAAAATAATTATTGTTTATTAGTGTTTAATAAATCTTAACTAAATACATAAATTTCTTCGGAAATTGTTACATTCTTAATCCAAGTAAGATACGGATAGATTCTTGTATAACCAGAAGGATCAGTGCTTTCACATCCTTTGGCACTAACAAAACTCGCAATTCCATGTTGATATGTGCCATCTTTGTAGGTATACATAATTGGAGTTCCAGTGTCGCCCTAAGCATTATTAATATTGTAAAAAATTAAAATATATGTTAAAAATTTACATGACAAGTTCCTTGATTGTAATTTCCCGCTGCACAAAGCATAGTGTCTTTAATTTGGTTTCCATATGTAAATTTGCACTCGTCGTTTGTTAGTATTATTACTCCAACATACTGAAGTTCGTCAGCTAGTTCGGAACTTTCTGTGAAAATTGCAACAATATTGTTATTCATACTAGTTTTAAATAAATACCATCGCTGATTTGTCCCCAACCAATAGCTGTCATTTGTGCATAATTTTGACCAGCTGTTACATCATAAGTGGTTAAAGTTACAGGTTTGATATTATCTGCAACCACACCAGAAATTCTAAACTAATTAAAAAAAGATATCTTTACCAGTGTATGTTATTTCTTGTCTAAACTTAATTAAACCAATATCGTTCTCTAGAGTTAAAGGGTTAAAATCTCCATGTAATACGTAGTAGTCAGTTGCAAGTTTAATTCCAGTTGTGCTTATATTCTTAATGTTGTTAGTACCCAAGTATATTGTAAATAATACAGCACTAAAATAAAATTATTAGAAATAAATAAGATGAATTTTACTTTTTAATATACTTATCGACACATTGACCTGCTGTCAAAACCCATCTTTGGTTGAGCAAAGTTCCTCCACAAAAGTATTGACCATCAGAAGTGGTTTTGTAAATAGCTGCCATAAAAGGATAATCGGCTACGCGAGCTATGCTTCCACCAATAATGCGGTCATCTTAAAATAACATTGAAAAATTATCTTGTGTTTCTTGCTATACTGTCATACTTTTTTCGCTTGAGGTTTGATAGGTAGAAAACAAAAGCAAAAATAATTGTATTTTCATTCTGAAGCACTCGTAAAACGTTCACAAGTAATGCACCATCAAAATTGTTATGATTTTGTAAGCTTATGTGACTCTTTAGCACGGTCTTTATAACATAAATTTACTATCAAATATATCACTCATCTTAAACCACTTAATACATTAATACTGTTATTGATTAGAAACATAAAATGTAATCATAAAACGTCAAAAATGTTCACGTTTCTTAATGTAACGTTACGATATTTAAAATCAATTTATTATTAATTATTATTACTATTTTTATTTTGCTTATTGTGCAGCAATTTTTACAAAAAAAAAAAACAATAAGCAGTTGAAAATTAATAAGCACACTGTAAATCAATTAAAAACAATTCCAAATTCTAAAACACTTAATTTAGAGAGTCAAGATTATTGGTTCTCAAAGTGGTTTCTACCGCCTATCAGCGAGCTCTGAACAGATAATTGGAAATAATAGATTCGGACGGTAAATGTGCTTATGGACCTACCTCATACAAAACATATGCATCAACCATTTTTAGTCTTCTCTCTCTCGGAATGATGGAGCCAATCAATACACGTTACGTGCATCTTTGCTTGAATTAAGGCCAAATTAAATTGTCATTGTCAATGTCGATAAGTCTTTTCATTGTCAAATTGAGAGAATTTAAAATTTTTCGCTGTTATTGTGTTTGTATATCATTCGTTATCATCTGTGCTTTCTTTATTAGTTCGTCTTCGTTGTGTATGATTAAGGTTCTAGTTACAAATCAAAGTTTTCCGTTAGAAAATTAGTAAGAGTTAAGTATGTTGTTTGCATCGTTTGTCATGCGACTTTACAAAAACTCTCGCTAAACTTTCACAAATAGAAAATTTGTAAAATGTCCAAGTTCTGATTTTTGAACCTTGTAGATTTGCAAGGGATAATCTTAGAAAATAATGATGGAATGACGCTTGTAAAATAAATCAGAAAATATTAAAAGAGTCTTCTTATATTTGTTTACAACATTTTAGATAGAGATTAGAATTTAAATATTTCGGTCAAAAAAAAATTGTCAAAAACTGCAATTCCTCAAGTTGATTTAATTGAATCTTCAAAATCTAAAATGTCTACTCTTAGCCTTCTTTCTACAACAGGTAGATTGAAAATGCAACAGGTAGATTCAAAATGTATTAATGTTAAGCATAACATTTTTTTAAATATTTTTCTTTCATTACAAGCATTTGAAGCAAACTATTTGTGACATCAACAACTCCGGCGTCCATCATCTATCACATTAATAATTTGATATTTTTATTAGTATTTTTGATAAAGACAACGCTTGTAATAATAGGTATACTTTATGGTGCTGTAATTTTTACAAAAGAGTTTATATATCTATATCTAAAATGATAACGGTAAACAGAATAAAAAAATTGTCTTGACAATAGTCCTACAAGCTGTACTTTTGGCACCACGGTGTAATGTTTCCAGTTTACATAACAAAATAAAATTCTCCGTTTACAAATTATGTATTTTTAATGTTACAACAAAGGAAGGATTTTGCTTCCCTTGGAATGAAGCTGAAGGCGGGTTATCGTCTGAGAAATATGCCGCAATTCTTGTTAACTTTATTTTGAAATATGTTGGACCCCGTAAAAAAATCAATGACAAATTAATAATGTTTTGTTAAATGCATAAATATCAAAAAAAATTGCAATTGAACATAAAATTCTGGAAGTGAGCCATACGCAAATGGAAGCAGATGCTATGCACTCACAGATTAAAAAACAATTTAAAAATAAAATTATTAATAGTCCAGCTGAATACATAAATGTGTGTCTTCGAGCTATAAAGAAACACACATACAATGTGGAATATCTCACACACGTTTTTTCATATCTTTTGTTCTTGTTTGCCTCCATCAAAGCTGTCAAAAAACGGGAAATCCAACGATAAGATATTTTGTTTATTTTTTATTTTTAATATTGTTAATGGGTTTTAATAAACCAATAAACTGATAAAAAATATTTCTAATAATATTAGGTAGGTATGATTTTTTGCCAGTAACTGACTTATTTTAGTTATCTGTAAACCTGGACGTTAACAAGTAGTTTCCTTTGCACACACATTAAATCACTTTATTCGCTTTCATTACTTTTTATCCAATAAGAAAATAGAAAATATTGTGTTGCTAGACACCAAACTGAAGTGATTAAAAAGTATCAAATACTTCGTGCAAAAGGGAAGCTACCAATTCTATACAGTGCAATTTTTTATGTTATAACTATTCGAAAACGGCAACATTTTATTTGGAAATGTCAAAACTGACAGATTTATTCGCATCTTATTGAGTAGTCGTGGATCAAACACAGTATTCAAAGAAAATGTAATGGCCTTCTCACTCGAATGACTACATCATCATTTTTATGATTTTACCTACTCATTGAATAATATTCTATTTTACCAACTGTTTTTTTTTTTCGTATTTTGTACCAGGTAACCGACATTCGAGCAATCAAATACAGCCCGACAGGCAACATTTTTTTCAAGTTGAAATATTCAGAAGCACGAAAACATCTATTCCAAAAACGAGACACGAATGCGTCAGTTTAGGAATTCGACAATTTTAAACAAATTGTATAGCAAACGTCGTCAAATATCTAAACAAAAATTTGAAGATTTAGAACTTTACCCACCGACTACCACGAATTCTATGATAACATGATTAGGTAGTTTTCTATTTCTATTTCTATTTGATATATTAGTTAAATAATTAATCTCGTTGTGCATAATAGGAAACTACACATGTTTCATTTTTAAACGAATGCAAACCTCCTAACTCCAAATGTCTTCAGTATAACTTTAATGATATAGCTTTTTTATAATCTAGCCATACCTAATGATGTAATGCACAATTATGACATTATGGACTTTTATTTTCATGAAAAACTCATTATGGTAGAAATATTGCCGTTTTTTCTTTTTCTTTTAAAATCATTACATTTGGAGTTAGAAGCTTTATGTTTTAAGCTGACAAAATGTAAAATTTAAAGTCATAAAAAGCTGCAAGGAGTAAAAATTCAACTATAAAAACGAATTAGATGTTTTTAAAATTCTAAGAATATTTGAAAAAACTTAAAATATCTGTAGAATGAAGACTTAAAAAAAAACATAAAAATGTTCAAAGAATTTTAAAAAATTTAACTATTTACCAGGTTATTATGGTATTTTTTTGTTAAAATTAATTTTTATACACAACGTGTTACATTCCTAATCCAAGTAAGATACGAATAGATTCTTGTGTAACCAAAAGGATCAGTTTCGCCCTAAACACAATAAGCATTAGAAAAAAATTAGAATGATAAAAAAATACATGACAAATTTCTTCATTGTAATTTCCAACCGCACAGTGTCTTTAATTTGTTTCCATATGTCAATTTACCATCTTTCATTTTTAAGAATCTTTACTGAAACATAATGAAGCTCGTCACCAATTTCGTACCTTTTTGTAAAAATAACACGCGAATATATAATTGTATTTTTGAAAAAATACCACCGCCGATTTGTCCCCACCCAACAGCTATGTCCTGCCCAAAATTATGAATTAGATGTTAAATCAGCTCCGGATAGAGCTACAGGTTTAATGTAATCTGCAATAATTTATAAATCACAAACTAACTTAAAGAAGCTTTGATACGTTACATCAAGTCTCAATTTAATCAAATCAATGTCGTTGTCAGAGTCATAGGATCAAAATCTGGATGTAAAACGTACTCATTAGTTTCGAGTTTAATTTCAGTGGCATCCAAATCTTTGATATTTTTAGTTCCCAAAAATACTGTGAATAGCACAGCACGAAAACAATATTACCTCTTTCAAAATCAATTTCTTAGAAATAAACATTTAAAATTCATACTCAGCGACACATTGACCAGCTGTTAAAATCCATCTTGGGTTAAGAAGAGTTCCACAACAAAAGTATTGACCATCGGAGATGCTTTTTTAAATGGCTGATTGGGCTGCATAAGCTGTGATCCGAAGTTCCGAGCTCCGGGTGTCTTGTGGAGACTCTGACGATCCTGTGGAATTCTGGTTTGACGTCAGTTGTTATTGTGTTATATCCGGTTGGTCAAGTTCGGGATTGACAAATTCCGTCTGTAGCAGAAATTCACGCAAATTATCTATTCCAATTGATTAGATAAGTATACGCGTGGAACTTGTGAGTTCACGCTGGGTGCCTCATTAATTGTTCCAATAATGAAACATGTTTTATTTGTTATTTGTAAAAATTGGTGCTGATTTGTTTTATGTTGGTCTCTATTTTTGGTATGTTTGTCTTTTAAAGCACGATTCTGACTGGTGTGTAACGTGAGGCTTTAAGCACGAGTCTCAGACATTTGTTTTGAAATCTCTCTAATGGTAATATAGTTGTTTTTGGTTTATGTCTTAGTATTGGAGATGCCTATGTTATTATTGGTCTTAGCATGGATTTATATATTAATAATTTGTTGTTTATATCCAAAAAATTGTTTTTGACAAGCAAAAAATAAGGTTGTTTGAGAGCAGCTTCTTTTTGTGACGTGTCCTTGTAAATTAAGTCTTTTATCGAGTGTTAGATATTGTATTGAGTTTTTGATTTTGACGTCGTCATTTCCGACTTTCAGGTTGTTAAATACCTTTAGTCTCGTAAATCTTTCGGTGAGCAGCATAATTTCCGTCTTTTTTGGTTAAGTGTTGCTTTCCATTTTTTATAAAATTTCTCTAGCATGTTGATATGTATTTGTACTTGTTTTATTGCAAATTGAGCCGCGTGTGGTTTATTATAAATGACGGTATCGTCGGTATACAAAGCTAGTTTTGTTTGTGTAAATTTTGTCAAGTCATGGATCTATGTGATAAAAAGAATTGGGCCAAGTACTGAACCTTGTGGTACCCCGGCATTGATGAGTTTTAGTTCTGATCTTTCGTTTTCAATCTTGATTCGGAACTTCATACCGGTTAGGTAGGTGTTGATCGACTTTATTAAATGTTTTGGAAATTTATTTTTTATTTGTTTGTAAATTAACCTTATGGTTCATACTTTATCAAATGCTTTTTTTACATCCAGGCATGCCAGTGCTGTGGTTGTTTTCATGTTAAAATGATATGTTGTGTTATTAATGATTCTTAAGACTTGTTGTGTTGCGTTGCGTTTAGGTCGAAAACCAAACTGTTCCGGTGGAATAATTTGATTGACCTTGATGTGTTTGTTGATTTGTGTCAGCATTGTTCTTTCTACAACTTTTGATATAGTTGGCAAGAGGCTAATTGGTCTCTAGGAACTTGACTCGGTAGGGTTTTTGCCACTTTTTAAAATTGTTGTGGGAAGATACTTCATTTAATTATTGAGTTTATGTTCGTGAGTTGTTTGATGGCTGTTTCATTTTTGTGTATTTTATTCTTTGTAGAGTCAGGAGCTTTATTACATGGAATTTTGTGTATGATCTTATAGAGTTGAGTACTCCTAATTATCCTGTCGTTAGTGCTTAATTCATTTTCTAGAAGTGCTTCTACTGTTTCAATAATTTCTGCTTGTCCTGGTGTATAGTTATTATCACAAGTATAGATTTTTTCGTAGTAATTTGCCAAAGTGACATTTTCCAGAGAGAATTGTCGAAAAGGTTTAATTTTTTGAGTTTATTGTTCCATTTGTGTTGTCTAATTGGTTGATCTCTTTTTTAATTTCTTTAGCCAGATCATTTGCTTGTTCTTTGAAAGTATGTTCTTTAATTTTATTTTGAAGTGTCTCTTTCAGTATTTCTTCTTTAAATTGATCCATTATTTTGTTGTCGTAATTTTTGATTTGGCGCATTGGATGGTCTCGATGAACAGTTTTGTCTATTTATTGAGTTCACCTTCTGTGCCGATATCATCTAAGATGAATTTGATCCAATTGTTTTTTGATATGAATTAATTTTGATTGTTTTGCTTGTGACATCAAAGTTCGGTATTTCAAAAATGACTGGATTCTGGTTCGAGTTAAGCTCAGCCACGGATCCTGGCTCTGTTATTACAAAGTTATTGGTTATTATCAAGTCACTAAGGGATGGCGTCAGTTCATTTGTTGGATAATGTGTCGGGTCTTTTGTTTTATTTAGAATAAGACTGGAGATTTCTAAGTAATTAAAGAGCCTATGCACATTACTGTTATTTGAATGACATCCCCAGGTCGTGTGTAGTGAGTTTAGATCTACTATAATGATTTGTTTTCTTCCTAAATTATTGATAGTCTAAATCTGAATCTTTAATCTGGTTTAGCGATCAATTGTAGGTTGCCGTTAAAAAAAACATTGTTTTCAAATTTAATTGTCAAGCTTTCAAGAAAAGTGGTGGTAACTCTTATTACCTGGAACGGGATGTGCTACCACCAATGATGCGGTGAACTTAAAATATTATTCAATTTGTTTATATTTGGGAGATGCATTACCATACTTTTCTCACTCAAAACGAAACAGGTGAAAGAGATAAGTAGAAGTAGATGTATTTTCATTTTGAACTACCTCCATAACGTGAACAAGTATATCAAAAACGAGAATCCAAATTTATTTTAATTTTGTAAGCTTATATAAATTACAAATACATCGTTATCTTAATAACAGAAAAGTAGTCAATTGTATTATTTCAGACGATTAATAAGTTAATCTTGTTGTCTATTAGATACATGACAAAAAAATACGTCACAAAACATTCGATTTCACCCTGAATTCTTCTTTCGGCTAATGAAACATTTGCTTTTTAACGTTATACATTCTTGAACAGTAAAAAGAAGATTTCAATGAAAAAAAAAACACACCAAAACCCAACTTTTTAAAAGAACTAAAGAAACACATGTAATTAAGATAGAAAGCTTAACTTTGCTTTAAGATATAGCTAAACAATCCTAAAAACTAAAAAATCATTTATTAATTACATGATGCAAGAAACTCTAGAATAATAAAGAGGAATGTGTTTATAATATGAAATGGAATAGATATTTATTATCTGTATTTTTTTAAAGTTTAATCTTTAGAATGCTTAGAAAGAATTTAGGTGATTCTTTATATCCTTCATATTGTCTTATCTTCCAAATATTTTAAAACTTTTAAACCATTTCCGCGATATGACGCACTAGTTATTAGCTTATTACATCTGTAAATTAAACCAAATAATGATAGCCGATATTGACACCCATATAATAATAAAATTCTCCTTGAGCTCTGATTGGTTGCAACCCGTTGAATAATAATAATCATTATTGTCGGCTAGTAGGAATTGATCCATGCGCTCTGTGAAAACAAGCGTTGCATTTATTTTGATAATTACAAAAAATTGAAAAAAGGAGATTCTGTAGAAACAAAATTTATGAAGTGGAAAGCAGAACTACACATAGACTCGCTCGAAAACTCGCTCGTCATCCTCGTGAATAAGTGCCATCATGCTCGTATAATAATGTACTATTATAAATGTGTGTCATCGTCAAACAATGATAACGATGCAAATTGCTATAATTTCAACATTCCAATTTCATGCAGTATAATTTCTTACTCGCTAGTGTTTTGAAACCACGAGTTGTCGGCACCTACGAATTTCAAGTTTTTGTTCAAGAAAATTTCGGTATGACGTATAGTCGCACAAATTCATTAGTGATTAGCGCCTCATGTTAGATACCATACAATAAATATAAATTATATACATAGTGGATTATATACATGTTTTTTAAATTTAAATTTGGATGTGGCCTATTAAATTTTGCAGTATAAATTTGTGCTTCGAAGAAACTTGATGATGGTTTCCAAATGTTCGTCTGTGCCCAGTACTGTCTCTAGTGATGAAGACATTAATGTTTGTTGCCGGTGAAACTGAATTTGAGGACATTCTAGCAGGATATGCCCTACCGTAAGAGAGATTTGATACTTAGAGGATTTTGGTGGCGACTCTTTTCTGAAGATATGATCATGCGTGATTCTTGTGGGTCCCACTCTGAGTCTATTGATGCAAGTTTGATCGGAAGGGAGCAGCGTCTTTTTCCATGGCGTGGCCGTTGTTCGGATCTTGCGTAACTGGCTATTATTTGTTTGCCATTCCATATTCCAATGGGATTGAAGAAGACGATTGAAGTGTTGCTTTAAATCTAGTGAGATTGTCCATGTTTCTGATACAGATGCTTGTGAGTCTGTGGCGGCTGCGGACGCTTCTTTAACGGCCTTTTCATTTCTCCTTATGCCAATGTGCGACGGTACCCACATAAAATCGATTTTTTTTGGCTTGGTCGATATGGAGGCACTCTCTTATGGCCAGCACTAGTGGAGGAGGCTTGTTTGACTGGCATAGCTTTGAGAGAGCACTAATAATTACTGTCGACTGGTATTTTTCTTGACGACGAATCAATATTGCTGCTCTGAGGTGACAACCGCAGCTCCGACCCCACTTTCGGATTTGAAAGCATCCGTGTATACTTGGGTATGTTGAGAGTACTTAGATGCAATCTGACGGTTGAACTGGGTGAGAATGATGTCTGGAGAGGTGTCATTTTTGGGATAGGCTGAGAGCGTCATGTTACAGTAAACTAGTTTAAACTTCCAATATGAAGTGATGTTAGGTAGTAGGTTTAACGGGGAGATAAGATAGATGCCCAGTTTCCTGAGAAGGTTGTTTATGCGAATATGGAGTAGTGGTTTCACGTGGGGCTTAGTTTGGAATATGGTCAGAAAACGCTTTGCAAAGGCTAATGAAACATTGGGGTGTCCTGTTTGTTCATGAAGTTTGGCAAAAGTGAGAGGCGTTTCACCTGCCAAAATATGTAGACTCGTGATGGTGTTGTGTGATGTACTCCAGGAGCAAGGCGTAGTGCTGTATTCTGAATTGTTTGGAGAGGTTTTAGGGTTCTTTTGTGTTGCAGTGCTGTAGACGATAGAACCATAATCTATTCTTGAACGAATGAAGCCTCTATATATTTGCAACATTATTGTACAGTTTGCCCCCCTTTTTTGGCTAGAAAGAGTTCTGAGTAGGTTAATGCCTTGATAGCACACTTGTCTTACTTACTTACTTGTCTTACATATGCAACGTGGTTAGTTAATTTAAACTCACATCGAAAATTAGACCAAGATATTTAAACTGGCTAACTTGTTCAATGCGGCCGCCTTTTAATTCTAGAAGAATATCGATAATTCTCGGCTTTCTTAAAAACAACATCGTTTTTGTCTTTTCGGCTGAAAATTTGGACCCTGTATCTGCCGATCACTGCTCGAGACGTGCTAGAGTAGACTGCATATTTTCTTACATGGATTTTAAATTTTTCCCCGTGATGTATAATACCAAATCATCTGCATTGAGCATGCCTTTTACTGGTAACATTAGTGGCTTTTGACTAAAGCTATAAATCTTTCGAAGAATTTCAATTGACTGGCATATATCTGTAGTTGCAATAAAATACCGCCTCGCTACCTGGCAGCCCGGTCAGTATGGTAGATTCGCTTAGAGTGTGTTATCCAGTTTAACTGTTTTAACTGTAAATTTTTAATTTTATTTGTGTTTATTTTCCAAAAACAATGTCTTTGTGGCGTAGTGTGTTAAACAAGTAACTGATATTGATAACAATTACTTAAGTAATGAGCCATTTCCAGAAATTATAATAAATGTTAACGACGAAGATGACGGAAGTTATTATGATAGTGATATCGAATAATTATTATATACATTTTTGTAATTATTTTTTTTTAGAAATTTAGAAATAATCACGATAAATATCTTCTTAAAATATTGTTTTCTGCTTGAATGTTTAATTTTCCCTAATAGCAAAGAAATTCTAAAGGTTCTCTACCTGGCAATATCTGCATAGAACTCAGTAGTGGAACGAGTTTTATTAGTCCTAGGGATAATTGCTTGCCGACTGACATTTATTCTTTGAAAGATTCATAGCTTTAGTTGAAAACCACTAGAGAATTTGTGCGACTATACTTCAAAATTTACAACGCCTGCACTCACTCATAAACCAGCAATACGTACTAAATATAAGAGATGAAGTAAAACATTTTTATAAGTTGTAAATTTGATCTTGTAATGATTTTTTAATTCTATTTATTTAATTTAATTTAAGTTAACTTGAAATGAGGATCATCTAGAAGCAACAAAAAATAGAGTTACGTATGTGAAAGACAACATTACAAAATACAGATGATTTTATATCAAGCGTGCCATCTCAGTGTAAATAGCTTATTAAAAAAAATTGCCGATTAAGAATAATTGCAAAATGTGCTAGCTAACAATGTGACAGCAGCATAAAATTGTAGTTGCAACATTAGTATAGTATAATTTCAAACGAATTAATTAGCTAATTACCGCTTGGTTTTTGGTTTGTAATTTGCTTGACTATTAAATAAATAGTAAGTTAAAGTTAAGATATATTTTGATCAGAATAACAGTATTAATTTTTAGCACTCTACATGTAAAACTAGGACATAAATAACATAGTTTATTTAGAATGAAAAACGATTAAAAAATTGGGAGTTTTATAGACAAATATTTTGTATGATTGCATTAAAAACATAAATAATAGAATAGTTTCTTTGTCATGTCAGGGTTTTTATTTCAAATATCTGTAATTTTTTTTTAAAAAGGGGGACGATATTTAGAGATTACTTTATTTATATGTAAAATACATTTATACTTTTAAATGGCTTAAATGAATTGCAGAATCCATTAGGTGCATAGAAAAATAATTTTGCAATAGATTTGACATTTCGCTGTAACGCCAAAAATTATTGAAATTAATTAAAAAAAAATTCGAGGTGTTGAATAGTTGCTATGTAGATTCTATTGTTTGTCGACTCCATTTGTGAAAATTTGTGAAGTTGGTGAAAAAGGTAAGAAAGTAATTTTGTTCTCGAGATAATCCTTCAGGAATCTGAAGAAGCAACTCTTCAATTATTGCCCAATTAAGCCCAGGGAACATTATGAAAAAGTATTTTCCGAATTTAATGACTGGAAAGAAAAACAAAGGGTAATGACAATAAATCGTATCGTATTTCTTATATGAAGAAGAAATATGCAATTTCATCAATGTGGTCAAAATACTCGATGCTGAAGGCCGTTATAAAGATCCACAAAAACATAAACATTAAAAAAAATAGTAAGCTCACTGCGTATCTGAAGAGTGAGTCGAGAGGGTACAAGGCGAAGAAAGCTGCGGTATTGGAAAGAGCACACGTGAAAGAATTTTTGACAAGGATATTTGATGATTAAGGTAATATCTCTTAACCTTTTAGACATTGTAGACAATAAACCTTGAAATCTTTTAGGTTGCACTAATAATGGTTGCTGTGAACTGACGAATTTATAAATCAGTGAAGTAGAAGACAGGGGCGCATATCTGCTTGTCTCAATACCAGATATCAAAACCAGCATTTCACCAAAATTCACAATTATAGAAGAAGCATTCTCTATCAATTCTGTGGAGACGTGTAGAAAATACATGTCCTTACGTCCGAAGAAGTTATCCAACCACAGATTCTTTTTACGATACACTAATCAAAAATGTATTTCACAACCTATTGGAATCAACACTTTGAAGTTCCTTCAAAAGTTGCTTCATTTTTGAATTTGGCAAACGCAGAAGTTTATAGCGGCCATTGCATGAGGCGTACTTCGATAACTATACTGACTAATGAACTGCTGACCTCACAACAATAAGACGACATGGTGGGTGGAGAAGCTCCGCTGTAGCAGGAAGTTATATTGAGGATTCTATATCTAAGGGACGATCCAAGGTACTCCTGGTACTAGTCGTTCCTTACAAGAGGAGACATCCATTGTTTCTACAGATTTATCAAAAACTTCGACAAGCACTATGCGTTCTGAAACTAATGAAAACTACACGCTTGTTGTTAATGGAAACGATGAAACTAAAATGGAAATATCTATTAATATAAATATTAATGAATATTAATAATAAATAAATAAATAACTATGATTTAAGATTGTAATTTTCATTATTCCACTAGTGGATAAAGTTGTACTTTATATGCTTCACAAGTGTGGATAAAATTTCAATTATAATGTGATTGTGGATAAATATTATTTACCTACAAGATCTAAAAATTTAAATAATTACGTTCTAAAATTGAAAACTTTCATTACGCAAAAATGATAAAAAAGCCTGCAATTTTACTATTTGAGACTTTTGCACTGCTCGATTCGAAATGCTATTTTTAACAAGATGTAATCTACAAGCAAACAATAAATACAGTTATGGTGGTACTGAATACGAGTAAAGCTCTTTAAGTGCGTGAAGAGCAAATTTCTATATTTTTCTAATTTTATTGCTCGAAGAAAGAGGTGTGGTTTACACTTATCAATGAACTCCTCTAATCACACATATAGCGTCCGGATCTATTATTTCCAATTATCCGTTTAGAGCTCGTTGGTGGGCGGTAGAAACCACTTTGAGAACCAATAATTTTGATTCTCTAAATTTTAAGTGTTTTAGGATTTGGAATTGGTTTTAATTGATTTACAGTGTGCTTATTAATTTTTAACCGCTTGTTGATTTTTTTTTATAAAAATTGCTGCAAAATAAGTAATATAAAAAATAGTAATAATAATTAATAATAAATTAGTTTTAAATATCGTAACGTTAAATTAAGAAACGTGAACATTTTTGACGTTTTATGGTTACATTTTATGTTTTTAATCAATAGCATTATTAATGTATTAAGTGGTTTAAGATAATTGATATATTTGACAGTGAATCCAGGTTATAAAGACCGTGATAAAGAGTCACACAAGCTTACAAAATCATAACAACTTTGATCCACATTTAATGGTGAATTAATTATCAACCTTTCACGAGTGCTTCAGAATGAAAATACAATTACTTTTGCTTTTGTTTTTTACCTACCAAACCTCAAGCAAAGAAAGTATGACCATGTATGCAGGAAACACAATATAATTTTTCAATGTTATTTTAAGATGGCCGCATTATTGGTGGAAGCATAGCTCATGTAGCCGATTTTCCTTTTATGGCAGCTATTTACAAAACCACTTCTGATGGTCAATACTTTTGTGGAGGAACTTTGCTCAACCAAAGATGGGTTTTGACAGCAGGCCAATGTGTCGATAAGTATATTAAAAAGTGAAAATCATCTTATTTATTTTTAATAATTTTATTTTAGTGTTGTATTATTTACAATATACTTGGGTACTAACAACATTAAGAATATAAGCACAACTGGAATTAAACTTGCAACTGATTACTACGTATTACATCCAGATTTTAACTCTTTAACTCTAGAGAACGATATTGGTTTAATTAAGTTTCGACAAGAAATAATATACACTTGTAAAGATATCTTTTTTCAATTACTTTATAATTTCTGGTGTGGTTGCAGATAATATCGAACCTGTAACTTTAACCACTTATGATGTAACAGCTGGTCAAAATTATGCACAAATGACAGCTGTTGGTTGGGGACAAATCAGCGACGGTATTTATTTGAAACGAGTATGAATAACATTGTTGTTGCAATTTTCACAGAAAGTTCCGAACTAGCTGACAAACTTCAGTATGTTGGAGTAAAAATACTTACAAACGAAGAGTGCAAGCTGACATATGGAAATCAAATTAAGGACACTATGCTTTGTGCAGCGGGAAGTTACAATGAAGGGACTTGTCATGTAAATTTTTAACATTTATTTTGATTTTTTGCAATATTGATTATGCTTAGGGCGACACCGGAACTCCAATTATGTATGCATACAAAAATGGCAGATTCCAGCATGGAATTGCGAGTTTTGTCAGTGCCAATGGATGTGAAAGCACTGATCCTTCTGGGTATACAAGAATCTATCCGTATCTTAATTGGATTAAGAATGTAACAAGTTCCGAAGAAATTTATGTATTTGGTTAAAGTTTCTTAAACACTAATAAACAATAATTATTTTGATCTAATATTGTTATAGAATTAGAGTATTTGAAATATGTTCCCTATTACATACGAACTGAGAGAAAAATTTGCAAGTTACGGAAATATTATTACTTACATAATATTGAAAAAAAATTAATGAACAAGTTCAGAATGTTTATAAATTTAATGTTAACAAGGACTACAAGTTAACAAAATTATTCACTCAAATTAATGTTAGCATTTGTCGTTAAAGATAATGTACCGATGTTGTCTATGAAAATTTATTAGATCAAAACTTGTTGTTGATGCAAAACAAACAAAATATTATTATATGAAATCCACACTAAAATATCAGTTGATTAGCTGACGCGCGTTCTGATAGCAAAGCTACCATCATCAGAGCGATGATTAAGACTGCGATCTCGAGATAAACTGCGACTCACCGAATATACCTTTGGAAACTGCTGCCCAAAAATGTTTTTTTTCTATTTTGTAACAGAGGACTCTTTTATATACCTGCCTATGCCAATAGTTCTTTTTTAACACAAATTTTAACCCTTCAAGTAAGGTCGAATCGAGAAATATCCCAGCTGGAGTGCAACTATAAATAATAATCAAACCGTTGAGATAGTACTTAACTGTTACAGAAAGAAACGAATGTTTGGTACTTCATTCGCTTCAAGTACCACCTCAATCTTCTGAAAAGTGTCAAAAAACCGGGTAAGGTTTTCGTACCAAATATAAATTGGCTCATAAAATATGTATCTAAATTACTAAACTAAATTCAGTCAAAAGAAGCGAAGTAAAGTAAAGTATAAGTATTAAAGTAATAACTAAAGTATTAACTTTTATTACATTATTTGTGATAGTATTAAGTTAATTAATAATAATAATAACAATAACAACAACAATAACAATAACAATAACAATATTAATAATAATAATAAAACTGACAACCAACTCTTATCATAATAATTTAAATTTACTTCGAGTGTTTCACAATGAACGTACATCTACTTCTGCTTTTCTCTTTTACCTATTTGACTTTGGCATGAAAAAAGTATGATAAAACAAAGTATGATAATGCACCTACGAAACAAGGAAGTTTTAGAATTTCTACTTATCGTTCTTGGATTGATAATATAACAAGTTCTGAATAAGATTGATGTAACAAATCAAATTTAAATGATAAATATATTTCTGGTGAACAGACTTAACTCACATTTTCACAAATACAATTTCTAACCTAGTGATACAAATAACTATCAAAATTCTAACCAATTTTTTTCCAGCGCATTTAATGTATGTTTTGTTTATTTAATAATGAAGTATAAACAAGATTAAGTAATAAATGATTACTCGAATTTGTTAGTGGGATCGGACTATTTTATCAAAAGATTGAAAATTTACAGGTTTCACGAGAAAAACTTGCTTATAAAAAATTCAACATATTTATTTAACTTGTTCATCTTAAAGTAAACAAAATTTTATTGACAAATCTGAAGTTGTAAAATGTTGAAAAATAGGAAAATGTTATGTTGCTAGAGACAATATTTTTTCTTTAATGCTGTAGGCTAAAAACGCTTCATTTTAGAGCATAATATCATTAAACAATTTTTTTTTCGCTAGCTAATGGTTATTTGTTAAACTAGTGTGAAATGTACGCTATTATCCACGAAAGAAAAAGTTTGGCTTAATTTTCTTAATGGGTATGAAGTATTCCACACTAGTTTAAAATTAAATTTTATACATCACGATCTGCACCTTAAATAGTTTAATTTTTTCAATTTACAAATTATTATTTACCACGATCATATAGATTTTCTAAGAATCATAGAACAAAATATAATGGTTACTATGCGTTACTATGTTAAATTGTTTCTATAAATGTTTTCAAAAACGTTCCCATCGTTAAACTGTGTGCGCGTATGTATTTTTTTATGGAAGTTCCGGCTAGTTGTTTTGTGGTTCCGCCTTCTGTTGCTCTTGATGCCTAAGAGACATGTTTGAACTTAACTACGGGCAAAATCAAAAAATGTGTAGAACAAAGAATTTGCCGAATTCAATAAAAAGAGAGCTTCAAAAAGAGTGGAGATCATAAATGAAAATGTGCTACATTTCTACTTCTTAAATGCCTGAAATCAATCTGCAGCGTCTTCGTTATGTAAGAAATATTCGAGTTTGATATGGTGAACTAATCACCTTTTTGAAAAACGAATCACGTGCTCGAACACATCGAAAAATTTTTGAAGGAAGCTGACTGCGATTATTTAATCGTGAAGGTAATTATATATTTTTCGTATTTTAAACACCTATTTAATTTTTATTGTTGCAGGTTGCACTATTAATGAGTATTGCAGATGCATATAGATACAACACGCTCGTGAATTTAAGCATTACCAATTTTGAAGACAAGGGAGGATGCCTATATGTTACAATCTCGGACACTGAAATGTACGTCCCACCCAAGTTTAGTGTGATTCAAGAGGGTTATCCTGTGAATTCAGTCGAGTTGTACTAAAAATATGTGTTCTTACGTCCCTTTAACGTCTGTGCAGATCTTCCGCGACTTTATTGGCAAACTGTGGAGGTGATCTCTTAAGTTTGAAGAGATTGGGTGGATGGAAAGCATCTATCACCCCCGAGGGCTATATTGAGGATTGTGTGACTAATATCCTCGAAATAGTCAAAGGGATCCAAGGAATAATGTTTTAAGAGGAACTTTCGACATCATCTGGAACTGACATGCAAACGGGAAGAAATAAAGTCACATCAGCTCCCACTTTATCTTCAAATAATTATTGACTTAATTCATTGAATGTAGAAAATGATAACAATGATACATTATCTTTAACGATAAATCTTAATATTAATTTGAACAAATAATTTTCCATACTTCAATATCATAATTTAGCTGCAATTTACAAAACTATCACTGAAAGTCAATATTTTTGTGGAGAAAGTCTGATGCACCACAGGTGGATTTTGGCACATTGTAAATGTTGTAACATCTTTTTAGTAGTATAAATTTTGACTACATTTTTTCTAGTGCCACGTCATTTACAAGATGTTTGGGAACAAGTAATATAAAATCTTTAGATAAATCAGAACTTAAATTGACAACTAATCAATATAATCAATACGTGCGTGTATCGAAAGTACAATGAAGGGACTTGTCATGTAAATTATAAAATCACTAGATAAATTGTAAACTTGACCAATTTTTTTGTGTTCGAGGCGATACTGGAATTCCTGTGATTCATTCATATATAGAATAAAGTCCATATGGAATTGCAAGTTTTGTTAGCCCAAATAGATGTGAAAGCACCGATCCTTCTGGTTATACAAGAAGGTATCTTTATTAAGAGTGGATTTTCAATTAATCCGTCCTCATAACGGAAACTTTAAATACTACATACAAGAACAAAATAGAGAAAAATATTTTAATAATTATCGTATTAAAACTTAGAAAAAAAAACTTTTAGTTATTTTTATTTATTTTTTAGGTACCTATTAAAACAATTTTTTTTTACATTTTGATCGTCTGAATGACTCCTAAATGTTTTTAATACATTTATTACATAAACCAATAATAAATCAATCTAATAGAAATGAGTAATCTTCAGCCTCATTTTAGTTATCAAAATAACTGCCAAAGATAAGAGAAACTAAGACAAAATCTTGAAAACAAACATTCATTTCGCAAACCGTCAAAATTTTATAAGCAGCAAAAAATGAAAATAAAACTATTTTTATTTCTGTCTTGCATCTATTTCGTTTTTTGTGATGCTGCAAAAGGTAGAATAACGTTTTCTGACACCACATTTTTATTTTATTTTTTTAGTTCAGCGCATAATTGGCGGTAACCCAGCTTATGCAGCCCAATATCCGTTCATGGCAGCTATTTACACAACTACTCTCGATGGTCAGTATTTTTGTGGTGGAAGCCTTCTTAACCAAAGATGGATTTTAACTGCAGGGCAATGTGTCGATAAGTATTTGCAAATTTTTTTTCGTAAATGTGAATTTTTATTGCATATATTTTAGGGCTAGGCTGTTTACAATATTCTTAGGGACGAATAACATAAAAAATCTAGGTGTTGGTGCAGTCAAACTGGCAACTGATGAATACGTACTTCATCCAGATTTTAATCCTCTGACTCTAGAAAACGATCTTGGATTAATCAGGTTGCGAATGGATGTAACTTTTACTAGTAACTAAAATTCTACAGGTTACTTTATAATTTCTAATTCTTTGTAGTTTATGTGCAGGCTGTGTATTTACCGTCTGCTGATATATCACCTCCAATACAATATGGAATAGTTTCCTCTCTTGGCTGGGGTCAAACAAGTGATAGTACTATTTATTTAAGAGTCAATAATAATTTAATTCCAAAAAATTATGTTGTAGCAACTTCTGAACTTGCTGAAGAGCTTCAAACTGTTCGTGTAGATGTGCTTGAAAATTCTGAGTGTAGAATAACATATGGAAATCAAATTACGAATGAGATGGTTTGTGTAGCTGGAAATTACAATGAAGGAACTTGTCATGTAAATTGTTAAATTGGCTTTTCGTTTTAATTGAATTTTGGTTGTTTTTAGGGTGATACCGGAACTCCATTGATATTTACGTACAAAATTCATACTCAGTATGGTATTGCAAGTTTTGTGAGTACAAACGGATGCGAAAGCACTGATCCTTCTGGTTATACGAGAGTGTATCCTTACGTTTCTTGGATTCGAAATATAACAGAGGCTTGATTTATACTTGTCAAGCCATCAAATATTAAATGCAACTTTTTGATTACTGTTTTTTTTTTGTTGTACTTACCTGTTTTTGCATCATATCAAAACTGTCAGTTTGACTGAAAAGTAACAGCAGGTATAGAAATTAACATTATGGAAACAATTATATACTCAGTGACATTAGAAGTGTTACACCCAGAAAGAATAATTTCTTGGAATTGATTTCTTGGCGTTATGGTAGGCTTACATCAAGAATGAAACGATAAAACTTTCAAGAAAATTAAATGATATGTAATGCAAAATAAAATATAATGTGTTTAGCAGCTCCGTAGCTGCGTACACTCCTGGACACGGCTAGGCATTGATAAAATGAGATGGTGCCATCTCGTTCCAAGAAACTTGAATTTCGTGGATTAACCGTCGCAGAGTCTGTGGAAGATGGTGCAAAGAAGACAGTCTTCTCCCCATCATATCCCACACATGTTCGATGGGATTTAAATCCGGTGAACGGGGTGGCTACGGGAAAACATTGACACAAGCTTCTTGGAGAAAGTCTATAGTTCGACGAGCAATATGTGGACGAGCATTGTCTTGTTGAAAAAAGACGTTTGGCCGGCCATCTACATGAGGCAGTAAAGTGGATCGTAGGACGTCATCAACATAACGCCCAGCTGTCATACTGTCTCGAATAATTAGAAGAGGTGATCGACTACCATAGGTAATAGCCTCCCAAACCATTATTCCAATAGTCCTATGCACATGTCTCTCAACAGAAAATCCAATATCACGTCGCTTTCCACGGCGTCGTCTTACCCTTCGACGACATTATGCCATTCTGCTTCTCAATGTTGCCGATGAGAGAACTGATTGAGAACTGAATTGAGCTCTACACTGATAGTCGCACTATTTGCATCTGGAGGCCTCCAGGTAGAAGAGTTGATGACCGATATGTTCAAGAAGTATTTCCAATCCATTTGGGTCGGTTATGGTTTAGGGTGGAATTTTTCTTGGAAACCGTACGGAACTATTCGTATGCGAAAGAAATATGACAACTTAATTTTTTGTTAAAAACATCATTAATGATGCGTTCATCAGATCTCAACTCACAACTCGCTGGACTCAAAATCAGGACTATATGGTAGATGACGTAGTTCAGCAAAACCGCAATCGCCAATTATCTCTCGAACTTTATCTGCTTTATAAACTTTGCAATTGTCGTGGAGCAACAAATTTTTCTGCCGGTAGTTGTGGGGACGCTTTTTGACAAGAGCTAATTTGAGCTGTTGGATATTTTTATGGTATACCTCTCCATTTATTGCAGACGCTCTACACATATATTCAATCAATAATATCCCTCCATTTACCTAGAAAATGGTTGCCATATTTTTTTTACGATGCTTGGGTTTTTTCTTTCTTCGAGCGAGGATGGTGATCCCTTGTAAACCCATTGCATCGACTCTTGTTCTGTCTTGTTCTGTAGGAGGATCCATTGGTATATCCAAGTCCCAACACCTGTTATAATATTAAAAAAAAGTTTAATGTTTTCTTTTAATGAATTTAAATTTTCCTCCGAAATTTGCTTCCTGCACACAAGGTGTGAGGAATATCAGAATCTATCTTAAAGAGACCTTTCTCATGGTCAAATCGTCATGTAGAATTTTCTAAACGGTATTTTCGGATAACATGAGCTCTCTGGCTATAACAGACACCTTAATTCGTCTACCGGTGAATACCAAATTTTCTTTGACAGTTTCTTTGAGTGGTTTACACTGTTTGGACCAGTACTTCACTTGAAAACAACTGGAGCCATCTTCTCCATACACAGCAAGCATTCGTTCAAGAATGGTTTTTAGATTATTGCCTTATTTTGTCACTAGTGCTCTAACGTCGTAGACTTATTTTTAGTATTTAATTATGTTTCAAACGGCAAATTTTGATGAAAATTGCCATGTGTTACCAAAAATGTCGTACCCAAAAATCAAAATTCTTGGTCTTTTGTTTCATGGCTAGATAGATAATACAGTGAATTGCCCTTGTATGTTTACAAGCAAGATGGTTTTTTGTATCAAGTATTTTATTCGTTAGTGGCTTAAAATTTATTACTTCCGTTTTCAATAAAATATATTAAAAAACCCCTACACCAAACACACACTTCCGTTTTCAAGTTTTTGCTTCTTAGGAAGCTTGTACCGAATTTTCTGTTATAGTTACCACTTTTTAGGACCACGTAACATGAAATTTTTTGTATCCTTAAAACTTGACTTTATGATCTAGAGCGAAACACAGCATTGGAACTAGAATTTTGGTTTTATCACATTAATCATTTAATAACGTATCATTTGTAACAGACAATTAAATTTGGATTATCAAAATAATTAAGCTAAGAGATACTAAAACAACAAAATTTGTAAAAACACATTTATTTATCGATGTGTAAAAGTTTTACAAGTGTCTAAAAATGAAAACACTAACATTTTTAGTAATATTTTATAACTATTTAGTATTTTCTGATACTGCAAAAAGTACACATATTTCTATGAGAAAAAAAACACATGTAATTAATTTTTTTTAGTTCAGCGTATAATTGGCGGTCACCCAGCTTTTGCAGGTCAATATCCATTCATAGCTGCTATTTACAAAACCACTCTCGATGGTCAGTATTTTTGCGGTGGAAGTCTTGTTAACCAAAGATGGATTTTAACGGCGGGTCAGTGTGTCGATAAGTATTTGCAAAATTTTCTTCATTAAAAATTAATTGTTTTTTATTAACTTTATTTTAGAGCTACGTTGTTTACAATATACTTAGGTACTAACAATATAAAAACTTTAGGTTCAACTGCAGTTAAGTTGGCAAGTGACGAATTTGTAATACACCCAGAATACAACGCTCTGACTCTTGAAAACGATCTTGGCTTAATCAAGTTACGAATGGACGTAACTTACTCTAGTAACTATCACGTTACAGCTTGGCTTATAATTTTTATTATCTCGTAGCTTATATACAACCTGCACGTTTAGCTCCTATAGAGTTAACACCTGAATTAGATTATGGAAGAATTACGGCCATTGGTTGGGGACAAATAAGTGATGGTAACAACCAATAGGTATCTTAAATAAAATGTTGACAGAAACAAATGTTTGTAGACACTTCAGAACTTGCTGAAGAACTTCAAGATGTTACAGTTCAAGTGCTTGAAAACAAGGAATGTAGAATAACGTATGGAAATCAAATTACAGATGAAATGGTTTGTGTGGTTGGAAATTACAATGAGGGAACTTGTCATGTAAATTGTCAAATTATTCTATGATTTTTACTAGAATATTTTATGTTTAGGGCGATACCGGAAGTCCGTTGATATTTTCATACAAACTTAGAACTCAATATGGTATTGCAAGTTTTGTAAGTACAAATGGATGTGAAAGCACTGATCCTTCCGGGTATATAAGAGTGTATCCCTACGTTTCTTGGATCCAAAATATAACAGGCGCTTGATTTATGTTTAAACCCCTGGAACTTCAATTATTTATCTAACTAAAGTTCTTAGATAATTTTAGCTCCTAATCCAAAATAATAAAGCAGTCACTCGTAACTAATATTTTTTATACATATGTGTATGGATATATTGCAGTCCTACAGAACGAAGACTTCTCTGACCATCATGTATTTCATTTATCCTTTTTAAATCATTTAAAATGCTCAAAATTTTAAGATAACTTGGTGTTGTGTTTTTTTGGAGTTTCTAGTTGGTCATTGGTTTGTTTTTAGGTAACGACATACAATTACCGTTTAAGGCAGGTGAAGTCTTTGTTGTCAGAGGCAATTCAATTTCCGTTTTTGACAATGAGCAAAAAAAATTATTGATTTTTTTAAACAATTTTGTAATAAGCTAGTCAAAAAGGGCAATACATGCTACAGCTTATTTTTAGCATAAATAGTTACAGAGTGGTATATTGAAAACGTTTAGGGAACATTTCCCCAAAAGGTAATTTCAGTCATAATCTTGAACTAGATTATTCAATAAAATAAGCAAAAGGCCAAGGTACACAGGGGGCCGCTGATGATTATCCAGTGCACGGGAAAGCGTGTCCCATGCATGTTCGATGGGGTTGGAAGTGATAGGTGATCACTTTTCAACGTTTGCAATCGATTAATCACACGTCCAGCTCTATGGGGTCCTGCATTGTCATCCAGAAAACGAAATTTTGACTCCAAGGCTCCAATTTGCAGCGATAAATTGAGAGAATGTCATCTATGATATCTGTGACATAAATGTGAAATGAAATGTCATATTCTTCTCACAAGCGTCAGTTCTGTGCGGCGTCCGTGAAAAATTCCTACTCACATTATGATTGTCCCTCCATGGAACGGAGGCACTTCTTAGGCATTTTTATCATCTATACGCGTACCAGGAGGCCTTCATATATGCAAGAGGGTTATCCCGTGAATGCAGTCGAATTGTACCTAAAATATGTGTCCTTACGTCCTGTTACCGCTGGCCATGCTAGATTGTTTGTAAAATATTTGGCAGGACCGTGTACAAAACAGGCTTTGAGAATCAACACCTTGTCAAAGATTCCTAGACCAATTGCATCATACTTGGAATTACTAGAGTATAAATTCTGACTACTTTTTTTCTAGTGCCACGTCATTTACAAGATATTTGGGAGCCAGTAATATAAAAACTTTAGATAAATCACAACTTAAATTGACAAATAAATCAATACAATAAATACGTGCGTTTTTGGAAAGTACAATGAAGGAAACTCTCGTGTAAATTATAAAATCACTAGATAAATTGTAACCTTGGCTTAGTTTTTTACGTTTGGGGCGATACTGGAACTCCTTTGATTCATTCATATATAGAATAAAGTCTATATGAAACTGCAAGTTTTGTTAGCGCAAATGGATGTGAAAATACCGATCTTTCTGGTTATACAAGAACGTTTCCTTATTCAGAGCGGATTCTTAATTAATCCGTCATCATAATTGTTATAACGGAAAATACTACATACAAGAACAAAACAGAGAATAATATTTTTTTGTGGTAATATTTAAGTACTTCCAATATTACGGCTATTATTAAAGTACAATTCAAAAATTTTAGTAATTGTAAAAAATTCCATGAAAACAGCTTTAAATTTATCTGTGAATTTATAGTATTAAAAAATAGAATTTTAGAATTTTTATTTATTTTTTAAGTAATTATTAAAACAAAAAATCTTTTACATTTCGGTCATCTGAGTGACTTTCATTTATAAAATTAATTTTTCTAAATATTTTTAATACTTTTATTACACAAACCCACAATAAATCAATCTAATAGAAACGGGTAATCTCCAGCCTCATTTTTGTTATCAAGATAACTGCCAACGATAAGAGAACCTAAGACAAAATCTTGAAAACAAACATTCATTTCGCAAACTGTCAAGATTTTATAAGCAGCTAAAAATGAAAATAAAATTATTTTTATTCTTGTTTTGCATCTATTTTGTTTTTTGTGATGCTGCAAAAGGTAGAGTAACTCTTCCTGACATAACATTTAAATAATTTTTTTTAGTTCAGCGTATAATTGGCGGTCACCCAGCTTTTGCAGGTCAATATCCATTTATGGCCGCTATTTACAAAACCACTCTCGATGGTCAGTATTTTTGCGGTGGAAGTCTTGTTAACCAAAGATGGATTTTAACGGCGGGTCAGTGTGTCGATAAGTATTTGCAAAATTTTCTTCATTAAATATTAATTGTTTTGTATTAACTTTATTTTAGAGCTACGTTGTTTACAATATACTTAGGTACCAATAACATAAAAACATTAGATTCAACTGCAGTTAAGTTGGCAACTGACGAATTCGTAATACACCCAGAATACAACCCTCTTACTCTAGAAAATGATATTGGCTTAATCAAGTTGCGAATGGACGTAACTTACTCTAGTAACTATCACATTACAGCTTGGCTTATACTTTTTATTATCTCGTAGGTTATGTACAACCTGTGTATTTAGCCTCCACAGAGATAACACCTGCATTAAATCATGGAGTCATTACGGCAATTGGTTGGGGACAAATAAGTGATGGTGACACTTAATAGGTAATTTAAATAAAATGTTGACAAAAACAAATGTTTGTAGACACTTCGGAACTTGCTGAACAACTTCAAAATATTGCAGTTCAAGTGCTTGAAAACAATGAATGTAGAATAACGTATGGAAATCAAATTACAGATGAAATGGTTTGTGTGGTTGGAAATTACAATGAGGGGACTTGTCATGTAAATTGTCAAGTTATTCTATGATTTTTACTAGAATATTTTATGTTTAGGGAGATACCGGCACCCCGTTGATACTTTCATACAAAATTAGAACTCAGTATGGCATTGCAAGTTTTGTGAGTACAAACGGATGTGAAAGCACTGATCCTTCTGGGTATTTAAGAGTGTTTCCCTACGTTTCTTGGATCCGAAATATGACAGGCGCTTGATTTGATTAAACCCCTGGAACTTCAATTACTTATGTAACTTAAGTTCTTCGATAGTTTCAGCTCAAACTAATAATAAAAGAGTTGCTGGCAGCAAATAGTTTTTTACATATGTAGTAAAGTCTTACAGAACAAAAACTTTTCTGACCATCATGTATATATATTTTTTTAATTATTTAAAGCGCTCAAATTTTTAAAATAATTTGTTTTTGTATATGTATATACTTTGTTTTTAAGTAACGACATACAATTATCGTTTAAGACACATAAAAACTTTGTTGTTCAAGACAATTCAATTTCCGGTCATTTTTAAACGTTTGCAATAGGTTAATTACACGTCCAGGACAATGGGGTTTATTTATTGTTTAGGTTATAAAAATTTAGTGTTTTTATTTTGTTCCTTTTCTGATAACTTTTGTTTTTTTTCCCATATTTTAATAATCTTATCATCCTCGGTGCTTGTATTGCTTGCTTTCTTCGTCTTTGATAATTTTGCTCATTGTGTAAACTTTTCTAATCCTTTTAACTTTTTGATTTTATCTATAATTTTTCTCACTTTATATCTGTTTTTTCCTTAACTAAAGTTAAGTTAAGCTATACTTAAGTCACTTTTGAAACTTTGTATGTACCTTTAAAAATTACTATAAATTTGTTTCTAAAGACGTAAAGACATCGTAAATACTGTTCTTGTTTTTACAAACTTTATACTATGTTGATATGTGTAGTCTTCTTAACAAATTATAAAAGCATTTATTTAAGCTTTGAAATAAAAACTGGGATTACATTTTACGTCAACTTATGCTTATTATCGTTTTACAATTTTTTTATGTACATTGTCAAACAATTATATTTTTAATTAAGCCACTGATTTTTGCAATGTCTATAAAAATAAACAAAGTTAAAATTTTCAAATAGATTAACTAATATAAAATATTTTGAAAATAAATTTACTAAATGCTGGTTATATTTGTAATCCAGTTAAGATAAGGATAAGTTCTTATATAGCCAGATGGATCAGTACTTTCACATCCATTTGCACTGACAAAACTGGCAATACCATACTGCAACTGAATCTTGTATGAAAGTAGCAACGGAGTTCCGGTGTCTCCCTAAACCGAAAAGTAATAACAAATCAAAATTTACACAGATATGTTCAGGTTACATGACAAGTCCCTTCATTATAATTTCCAGCCACACAAACCATCTCGTCAGTAATTTGACTTCCATATGTTATTTTGCACTCATTGTTTTCAAGAACGCTTACTTCAACCCTTTGAAGTTCGTCAGCAAGATCAGCAACCTCTGCAAAATTTCGTTTATAAAAAAAAAAATATTTGAGACATACCATCACTAGTCTGTCCCCAACCAACAGCCCAAACTGTCCCATATCCGACTGAAGGTGTTATATCAGAGGTTGCTCGATAAACGTTCCGGATATAAGCTGCAAACAAGTTGGTTAAATTAAAATCCAATTTGAACACAGCTTGTTATTGTTACAAGTGATTGTTACTTCCATCCGCAACTTGATTAAACCAAGATCATTTTCTAAAGTTAATGGGTTATAATCTGGATGGAGAACATATTCTTCAGTTGCTAATTTAATTCCAGTTGAATCTAAAGTTTTTATGTTAGCAGTGCCCAAGTATATTGTAAATGAAATTGCACTAAAACAAAATTGAGTAATACAGATTCTGAGAAATACTAAAATACTTATCGACACATTGACCCGCCGTTAAAATCCATCTTTGGTTAACAAGACTTCCACCGCAAAAATACTGACCATCTGGAGTGGTTTTGTAAATGGCAGCCAAAAATGGATATTGAGCTATGTAAGTTGGATCACCTCCAATTATGCGCTGATCTAAAAAAACACGTTTACTAATGTTAGTATTTTAAAGAAATAATTTTACCTTTCCCCCTAACAGTTAAAAACATACACAGAACTACAAGTAACGTGATTTTCATTTTGTGGCACTCTGAAAACGATACCGATTGCCAATGTATGTGTTATCAATATTTTATTTTAGTAGCATCTATGTTAAATAGTTATCTTTATAAGCCCTATTTGGTCGACGATTATTGGTGTCAATTATGTGATCAAAATTACTGTACTTAAATGAATACCAATAAACTGTAAGTATAGAATAAGTTGACGTGTTTTGTTTATGTGCTCTAAGATCAGTAATGTTTCTATGCAACATTATCAAGTATTATTATTAGTATTATTATTCGTAATTCGAAATAACAAAATTCTATAACGTTAAATTTTTAGAATTATTCATTTATCTTATACGTTTTCACATCTTTACCAATTTTTTTTAATTAGTTATCTTAAATTTTTTTAACAAATGAGCTTATAAATAATCCCTGACTGAATAAATTTCTTATTATAAAAAAAATAAATATTTGTATCATATGTTATATTTTATACTGGGTGTATCAAAAATGTCGTTCTAACTATACACGATGCATTAGAGTAGATCATACCGAACATAAGAAAATTATCAAAAAAAAAATAAATAAACGTACCTTTTAATTTGTGAAAATCTTTATTTTAGAAATGTGTCATCGCTGCTAGCAAATTTAAAACAATGAAAAACATTTACACAAAGTAAATGGTAAATGTTTCCATCGTAATGTTCAGAAGTGCTCAAAATGTCTTTAATCATCAAATAAAATAATGCAAAAGAAATTACAAGTGGACATATTGGAGTTATAACAAATGTTCAAAAGGTCGACCGTAGGCGTTTTTACAGGAGGTACACCTTCTTTGAATACTCTGCTGTCCATTTTCCATCATTTCCTGAGTAACATTTGTTACAGCCGCAGTAATTCTTTTTTGTAGAACGTCTTCGTTTTCCGGTAAAGTACGATATACTTTATTCTTCATCACGCCCTAGAAAAAAAAGTCAAGTGGATTTAAATCTGGGGAATGAGCCGACCAATGCTGTAGTCCATCGCGACCGATCCAACGATTAGTAAAATTTCGGTTTAACCTGAATCTACATGTTATGTTCTCTGGCTAATGGTATGTCTTCTACTAATACTTAAAATTTGTTATTTCAAAAATACCGGAAAGTTTCACTAGTCATGCGATTGGATAGTACGTGCAGTCCTATTAATTGATTATTATCAATTATTATTGTCCAAATATTTAAAACAAGTTTATGTTAAGGATTGTGGTGAAAAATGTTGGGGATGGAAATTTCTTTCTTCAAAATTTTTGTACTAAATTAAAATGAATTCCTACATCACGTGCCACTCCGTCGAGGTTGATTTTCAAAAATATGAATAACTTCCTTCTCTACTCTTACAGTCCTTGTCGTTCGCGGACGGCCAATGTTGTAGTTAGGAATCACATGTCCAATAATCTCTGAGAGGGTAACGTAAAGCATATTCTCTTGCCGCCGCCTAAGAATTCCGTTGCAAATTTCTAAACTGAAATCATTTTATTATCGTTTAAAGAATATATTCTTTAAAATAATAACGACAATTCAAGAAAATTCCATTATTACTAGGACAATATTCCGAAATTAACGAGATTTAATACAAAAACTTTTTTATCTTATAATTAACAGTAATAATCAAATAAACAGTAAGTACTCAAAACTGTCAACCAAATTTCACTTGTAAAGATAACTGGTTGAAGTAGATGCCACTAAAATAAAATTTAGATGACAAATATTCATTTAGCATTTAGTAACATTTTTAGGGAGTCTAAAAATAAAATTCATATTACTTGTATTTTTGTGTATACTTTTAACTGTTAGCTCCAAAGGTAATAAAACATGTTTTAAATACTAACATTATTAAATGTGTCTTTTTAGATCAGCGCATAGTTGGAGGTGATCCAACTACTTAGTCCAGTATCTATTTTTGGCTGCAGTTTAAGAAACAACTCCGGATGTATGAAGATGTGGTGGAAGAAGATGGACTTTAACGGCGGACCAAGGTATCGATAAATATTTTAGCATTTCCCGGAAATTGTACTACTCAATTTTGTTTTAGTATTACGTTTGCGTACGTATTGAAATCGTACTCCAACGGACAACCGCTGTTCCTATCCATTTCCGTGTTAAAATAGTATATTAAAATACAAGTTTGAGAAAGCATTCATTCCAGCACGCGTTTGCTCTTCCAGCACTTGTTTGTTTCGATAAGAACCGCGTAGTTTTCTAAACGCGTGTTTTATACTATTTTTTCTATTTTGCACCACTTAATTTCTTTTTATATAAAAAAATAAAATTTTGAAATTTAGGGAATTTTATCAAGGTTGGGTACAATGATTTAATATTATTTATTTCATAACAATTGAGGTTAAGTTATTAAACACATTGTTCACATTCACGTTTTGACATTTGATGTTGATGTTTTACGACCATGCCGCCAACGCCAGAAACTAAAAGACACCAGCCGTAGTAAAGCATCTAAATTCTAACCCAAACGGGTGCTTTACAGGCTCTAGTAACGACGCAAAATAGAAAAATATAATTTTAAGTTTCTATTAGACACGTATTTTGATTTGTCAGTTTGGTTAAACTCAATACCTGTATAACTTTGTAGTTTTACTTAAAATATTATTTTAAAAATCACACAATTAATGTAGCTATATCCCGGCGCATCCACCATTGTTACTTTAGTTATTTATGAAACAATATTGCATATTTTAGGTATTTAGTAGTATTTCTCTTATAATACAGTCTGTTATTTATTATTTAAAACTGGCCTAAATTTCTTTGAAATTTTAGATTTGCTATAGTTATTGCATTATTTAAGAACAAACACGCATCAAGGACAAGATGGTTTTTATAAGCTTTAATACAAGAAGTAAACAATTTTAATAGCCACTGTGACCATGGAACTTTCTATTATTTTAAAAATTCTCTTCTGGATAAAATTATATAAATTTTTCAACAGTTCTTGTAGTAAATATTCCCAAGCTATAGCGATTACGCACTCCTCAGTTTGGTTGTATTGCTTTTTATAGGCATTAACCTTTTTAATGGGAATTTCCCAAACACTTTAAAGTTTAAATTATGCGAAGTGGCAACCACTTAATTCAAATGATTATATAATTAATTTTAATGTTGGCACTTTTATGAGTAGGAGCATTATTTTGTTGAAATTTCACCCTTGTTTTCTCTTAAAGGTAAAGTTTTAATTTTATTTATCATACGAGTTTATCTTGACATTTAGATTTAAGCAGACCTAATCCCCAAACACCCAATATATTACTGCGACAATAACTTACAGCTGTTAGAATTCAGGACAAATGATAACTTAATTCACATTGTTTATGAGTATTTTTATTTATTAATTTATTAAACTTTTTATCACTTAATTGACAATAATAATTGATTCAACAGTTTAATTGTGGCCCAAATTTCAGTTGTAAAGATAACCAGCTAACGTAGATGCTACTAACATTCAATCTTGATAACTGAATATTTCTTTAGAAATCTGTTATCGTGCTTTAAAATGAAAATAACTTCACTTTTGTTTAACTATCTAGTTTTAGCTGTTTCTGCCCAAGGTATAAAATTATCTTCTCTAAAACAGAAAATTGATTTTGAAAATGATTTTTTTCTAGATAAGCGCATAATTGGAGGTGATCCAACTTACATAGCCCAATATCCATTTATAGCTGCCGTATACAAAACCACTCCGGATGGTCAGTATTTTTGTGGTGGCAGTCTTGTTAACGAAAGGTGGATCTTAACGGCGGGCCAGTGTGTTGATAAGTATTTTACTATTTTTTGGAAATTGTACTACAAAGTTTTGTTTTAGTGCAATATTATTTACAATATATTTAGGAACCGCTAATATAAAAACTTTAGATTCAACTGGAGTTAAATTAGCAACTGAAGAATATGTTCTCCATCCATATTACAATCCATTAACTTTTGAAAATGATCTTGGTTTAATCAAGTTGCGGATGGACATAACCACCACTCGTAATAAAAATAAGCTCCATCTAAATTAGTCTGAAATTTTACTAACTTTTTTGCAGCTTATATCCGGAGTGTGATTTTAGCAAACTCTGATATAACATCTTCAGAAATGTATGGAACAATTTGGGCTGTTGGTTGGGGCCATACTAGTGATGGTATTGACTGATGTCATCAATATATAATTTTTTTATTAACAAACTGTTGCAGAAATTGCTGAAGTTGCTGACGAACTTCAACAGGTTCAAGTAAACGTTCTTGAAAACAATGAGTGCAAAATAACATATGGAAGTCAAATTACAGACGAGATGGTTTGTGTGGCTGGAAATTATAATCAAGGAACTTGTCACGTAAAGTGAAAATTACTGTGTGATTTTTGATTTGAGTTTTCGGTTTAGGGTGACACTGGAACTCCGTTGATACTTTCATACAGAGCTCAGTTGCAGTATGGTGTTGCAAGTTTCGTCAGTGCAAATGGATGCGAAAGTACCGATCCATCCGGTTATATAAGAACTTATCCCTATCTTAACTGGATTGAGAACATTACCAGTACCTAAAAACAATCAATAGTTTTAATTTAAAAATCAGTAGCTTAATTATAATAGATGTTTATGTATCAAGGTCATAATGAAGATGTTCATATTCTAAAGCAACCAATTTACGAAGGGAAACCAGACAGTTTTATTTATACAGGCAAACTGTGCAGTTGTAGCCTGTATATATTTCCTTGAGAAAAAGTGCTGCAAACCTTCAACAATTATGTTCACCCCTAAAACCTTTTTTTATTATTAAGTTATAAATATGTTTGTTTTTACATATACTTACCTGGTTTAGTATCAAACTCAAGCCAGTCTACATAAGCATAAAAATGGTATTTAAACATGATTTAAAAACCTGTTAAACATGTTGCAACAATAAATGAAATGGTCTATGTTGTTTGATATTGTATACTCAGTTTGCCTGTGCAGGTAAAACTGTCGGGTTTGCCATAACCTGTATGCCCGGCTTAAAACGCATGGGTGTTGGAAAACATGGATAGTAAAAGATATTTTGGAAGAAATAATTTAATGAATGTTGAAAACTAATGAGGAGATACTTTCAAAAAAAAAAAACACGAAAACTGCACGAGAAAGAACTACGTAACATTGAAGATTAAAACACAAAAAAAAATCAACTAAAGAACTATTTTCAGGAATTGGTACTTATTGTTTGTAATACTATAATGTATAGTTTTATAATACCGAGTAAATTTTTGTCATTTTAGGGTACGTCAATTGTTGTTTATCACTGTGGTCAAAAAATTTTCTATGATTAAGTCCACAGTTCACAAAAAAATAGAATATCATCGACTGGAAACAGACAGAAAGATTTTAACACATAAAAACAGCTTAAAATTTTTCAAGGATGCTTTAAATAAAACGTATCTTTTGGAAAAAGTATAAAGATCATTGAGGGTATTATCTTTACACTAAAATACAAAATTTAATTACTTTAGATTTTTGTGGTGATCGACGTTTTTGGAGGATTAAGAAGAGACGAAATGGTTAAGTTAACATTAGAACTTTTTTTATTTTTTTAGTATTAAATTTGGACTAAATCCTTTTTTTTCATTTTTAATAGTGTTAGTAAAAATTTGCGGGGGTTCTTGTTATGTCTGTTTATTCTGTTCTCTAGACCATAATTGATCAGCTTATATAACATAGTATTAACGAATAATAAAATAAAAATAAATAAATGCATGGATTAAAAATGTGACTTCAGTTGTAGCTTAATTAATTTAGTGATTAAGCAAAAGTAATATTCTCAAGTGATCAGATCATTTAAACACAAATATAAATTTGAACTGATAAAATTATTGTCAGATAAGTGCTTTTTCTAAACCAAAGAAAATGTTTAAAATATTTTGCGATAACAACGCAAGCAAAAGGACGAAACTAGAAGAACCACTGCACTTTAATTCATTATCATCGTTTAACCTCTTATTTGAATCTCCTCCAAGCTACACCCCGAAATCGAAACTATTGTATTTAAAAAAAGTTACAAAGCTTTTCTTGTTGTAATTTATGATTTTGTTTATGAAATTAAAATGCTTCGAAATTTAAAAATATTTTATTTTTATAGAGTCCAACTAAAAAATCATAAAAATTTGATGATTACCACAACAAAACAACTTTCAAAAAAAACTATAAATACTTATTCAGGGTTTATTTACCTAAACTTTTATTGCGATAGGAACGGCATCCCTAAACATGCCAGCTGTTTTATTATAAATCTAAAAATACATAAAATATTATTTTTTTCATCACTACATAATTTATTTTTCTGATACGACGTATAATTTGAAAACCCATTTCGACAAAAATTTAGTAAAAATTAAACAATTTATTCATATTTTAATTTAGTAATCAAACCGTTGAGACAATACTTAACTGTAACAAAAAAAAAGAATGTTTGATACTTTATTCGCTTCAAGTACCACAATTAATCTTCTGAAAAGTCTCAAAAAAACCGGGTAAGGTTTTCCTACCAAATATTCTTTGGCTAATAAAATATTATTATATTTGGACTAAATTCAGTCAAGAGAAACGTAAATTCAAAATTTGGCACCCTATGCTTGCGCGCCCTCTTTTTGATAGTAGCCGAACAATTGTAGTACCATCTCGACTACGGACGCCACTCCAAGCCATTCTATCCTAAAACAATGTTAGAGAATTTTTCAGAGTCAAACATGGCAAAACCGTTACATTAATCACTTAAAACGTTACAGCAAAATGTTGCAGAAACTTGGGAAAAGGGCTTGAATATCTCAGTTTTTTGATTTACTTCTATTTTATGCGTTAAAAAAAACATTGAAATGTACACAATTTAAACCTTAAGACTAACCAAAATGTCACAGTGTTTTTTTTACCATCAAACTCATTAATTTGCAATAAAAAATAGCACACGCCCTGCACACATTTTTTAGCTTTCCAACAGTACCCAACTTTTGTCATTTTATCAAATATCTTGCCCATGTTTGGCTCTGAAAAACAGTCATGCAAAATCTGCACTTTTTCCCGCCTCTTTTAGCCCAAGATCGCACCCTTAACTCTTTGGCAAAACGCCAGCGTAGATATTGATGCGTGCACAACATGCGACATTACTAGTTGCTTACCTTGTCGGTAGATTCTTAATTACTTACTCGAAAATTTGCTTTGTTACAATAATTTACAGGTAATTTCAGGTATTTATTATTATTGACGTTTAGCAGATCCTTGATATTTCTCAATTGTGGCTTCTACTTAGAAAAATACCGACAGCAGTCAGTTCTTTGGAGTGCCTGAAACACATGTGACTATTTTAAAAGTAATTAAAAAAATTGAACGAATCTAGATAAATACAAACAATGCAAAGAATCTAAAAGATCCAAAACATCAAAGATTTCTAAATTGTCAAAGGTACTAATAATTTGAAGAAATTAAATAATCCAGTTGCATATCTTGCAAATACAGCTTTCGATAAAAAAACATTGATTTTTTGTTTGACCATAATTATGGAAATCATTAAATTATGGTGTAATATAATAGACTGATGAATCGCTGATAATTCAATACAAAATAATCAATGAATCAAAACTATAAAAAAGGGTGCAATTTAATTTTTCGATTTAGCCACATAACCACATTTAGCCACATAACAATAAATCAATCATAGATTTAAGATAACTCCAAAGGTAATTCCTCATTAAGGTTATAAAGTGATAACAAAATGTCATTCAGCAAAAAATTATTAACTCACCAGTACTGCTTAAAAATGAAAACATCTTTGCTGTTACTATTGTCGTGGAACTGTTTAGTATCCTCTCATGCTGCAAAAAGTATAAAAATGTGTACTTCTGTCTACAAAAATTAATGTTTCTAAATGTGAGTATATTTTAGATGAGCGTATTATTGGAGGCAGCTTAGCTAAAGCTAACCAATTTCCCTTCATTGCTGCTATTTACAAAACAACCGCTGATGGTCAGTACTTTTGCGGTGGAAGTCTTATTAATCAACGGTGGATTTTGACAGCAGGTCAATGTGTCGTCAAGTATTATCAGTATTTTTTCATTGCTACATATATTTTTAAATTTTATTTTAGTGCTACATTATTCACAATATATTTGGATACTAATAATATAAAGGCATTAGATTCAGATGGAGTTAAACTGGCAACTGAAAAATGTTCTCAAATTACTGTTTAAAACTGTTTAAAATAAGAGACTCAAAATGGATGCTCATACTTATATACAGTCTGCGTCACTAAAATCAACATTCCTTCAAACTTGTAAAAGCACGTATTCATTGTGGGGGCGCGACAAACAGTATTTGGTTGTGCGAGGCACGTTCCGAGGCAGTTTGGATGCCGATGGGGTGTCCTCGGCACAACATCAAAGAAAAATATGCCTCCATGTGGACAGTATTTATGGTTTTTAGCTGCCTCGCTTCAGTTCTCCGTATAGAACCATTTCGCCGATTTTACTGTTGAGTGTTTCGAGTATTACCTCAGTTTTTTTAAACCGATAATATGACTGTACTAATCCGACTCAAATGGTTGTGGATTCCAGGGAACGATTACGCCGCTCTTCTAATTCACTGAAGCCTTTTTAAAATGTAGGTGGTATTAATGAGGGAATAAAAATAATTATGAAAACCAAACCATTATTTTGTAATATTTATAAAATAGTCTAAAATATTTAAAACATAGTCCACCAGTCAAGGAAGACATCGAGAGGCTTGGGTTCAGTGTGGGTAAGATTGCCCACATGAAAGCGAACCAAAAGCCACTGGATATGGTCGCAGTGGAGTTCCCCGAGATCAACGCCACCTATACGACCTAACAGAGGTAAACGGCTTGATGGTAACAACAAAGACATTAAGGAAGCGACGGTCTAACGGCCATTGTTTCCGCTGCCAGCTGTAGGGTCACTCACAGCGAGGTTGTCGCGCTGTCCCACGGTGCATCAAATGTGCAGGTTCCCACGCAGTCAGAGAATGCGATGGGAAAAGCCCAAAAGAGTGTGCGAATTGCGGAGGGTCGCACCCATCAAACTTCGAGGGGCGTCCAAAGCATCCCAATGCGGTATCTCAAGCCCAAGTTGCCACCACCACCGAGGCGGCGAAGCAAGTGCTGCAAAGACCAACAAAAGCGGCGATAAAAAGATAAAAAAAGCCCAGAAAACGAGTGGAGCCCCAAAGATCATCAATAGCTAGAAGACTAAAACCATCGTCACTGCAGATAGTCGTTTGGAACGCAAACGGCTTGAAACATAAGCGGAACGACCTAGAACGTTTTGGTTGAGGTACAAGCAGACATTCTTCTCATCTCGGAGATCTCGAACTTGAGGAATTACACCGTGTACCAAAACGACAGGGGTGAATGGCAGAGGTGGGGGTGCAGCCATTTACATCAAAAGTTCCATCGACCACAATTCGATTGCGACACCGCAATTGGAGCGTCTCGATGTGACAGGTATAGCCGTACGCAACAGCAAATGCTGGAACGCTGAAAGTGCATGAGGCCTACTCATCCCCGATGCGGCTTTTGGAGTCAGACCTGGAGAACATTCTCGGCGACGAGGGCATTGCTGTCTTTGCTGGAGACCTAAATGTCAAGCATCAAGCATCAACGCTGTCAGCGTGGGTGGAGTGCCGCGAATAGATGTCCCAGGGGATGTCGACCTTGCTGTCGACAATCTCGAGGACAGAATTCGTGCTGGCAAAACCAACGAAACGGCTGCGGTGCCTCTTAGGCAGCGTCGAGACGGATTGCCGCCGGATATCCGAGATCTTGTGCGAGAACAAAACCGAACTAGAAGGCTTTACCGCTGAACTCTAGTACCGGTCGATCGAGCCAGTGTCGAGATAGGCCAAGATTTTTTGAAATTAGCGCAAACCACTACCTCTCATTCACGGTGAAGACGGCGTCGTCTACACTGAGAAGGAAAAGTTAGAGGCTTTCGCGTTAAACCTTAAACGACAGTGTTCGCCCAACTGAGCAAACACTGATTTAGACTTTGTCAAGAGATCGAACGAAGCGTCAGAAGACGTATCAGGCTGGAACGAATTGGGATTATTCAACTGACCTCTCTAGCCGAGGTTCGTGCGATAATCAAAATACTGAAAGCCAGAAAGACTCCAGGATCCGAAGACATCAACAACAAGATGATCAGACACCTGCCCGATAGCGCCGTCATGCATATCGTCATCATAATCAACGAAATCCTCAGAACGCGGTATTTCCCATAAAAATGGAAAAACGCCGAAGTGATGTTCCTCTCAAAAGGAGGACCGGACCAGCAGTTTCCGCAATATTATCTCCCCGATCAGCCTGCTTTTCGCTTTAGGGAAAATAGCTGAAAGTGTGGTGCAGCAGATAACGAAGTCCCAAAGTACAACCGGAAAGTCAGGCTTGAGGTCCGCTTCCTGTGTCGTTGCGAAATATCATATAATCTAAACCGTTTCGACCCCGCAGCCGCTGCGAAATAATACTGGTGACCCCTCCGAAGAGTTTTAGATATTTGTATATAGGATAGTAAATAAGTTTTAGTTTATTTTGGACAATACATTTTATTTTAATCAAACACGTTTTAATTAATACGACTTTTTCTTAAGTCCTCGAAAAGAAAACCATTTCAATTCCAATTAGGCTACTGCTGAGACTCAATATCGGCCACTTACAATTTTTGTTTTAAAGAATTTCTAGTATATTTTTTCGCCACAGTGGAACTCCTCCTTGAAAATAAAAAACGTGCAACATTCTAGACAAGAATTTGCTATCTAATATGTCACATAAGAATGTTAAAAGTAACAACTGGTGAATAGCCAAATAACCAAATAATAAAAAAATACTATTTCTACACTAATCTTTAAAATAAATAAAGCTTTTTACAAATTTATCGATATCCTTTTCTAATATATTAAATTGTTAAGTACATAACCGTCAAACCTTTAGACACACGTTTTCATCAGTTTTGTTTTCCAAAGCCTACCCTAAATAAAAATTTTGCGGATCATGCGGTATATAAACAGTGAAAGATTATTTATATAAAGTCTATAAACCGCCACTTAATTTTAATCTAAGTATAAAAAGATATAAGGATATAGAAGATTTTTACAGGCATTATAACACATCCTGTGTAATAACATACAAACGAAACGTATAAACTAATAAAATGATTCATAAACTTCAGATATCAAGATAAACGATAAACTTTAAAACGGTAAGTTATAGCTTAACAAAGTTCATTTATCAGATTATGTTTGAACGCTCAAAACCTTAACATGAAAATAAGTTTTTTTCTACTTTTCTGTTGTAGCTATGTGGCTTTCTCTGAATCTACAAGCAGTATAGTTTTATAGAGAATAAATTATATATTTTGTTAAATTTACATTTTTAGGTCAACGCATCATTGGAGGGAATCCAGCCTATGCTGCCCAATATCCGTTTATGGCTGCCATTTACAAATCCACCGTGGATGGCCAGTATTTTTGTGGTGGGACTCTCATTAATCAAAGGTGGATTTTGACAGCAGGTCAATGCGTTGAAGGGTATTTCTAAGACTAGCTTCACCGACAAATATTTTTGATAATTATACTGTTTTAGTGGTATTTTATTTACAGTCTATTTGGGTACCTCAAATATAAAAGTTCCTGGTGAAACTTCTGTTAAACTAGCAACAGATGAATATGTGCTACACCCGGAGTATAACCCGTTGACTCTAGAAAACGATATCGGCTTAATCAAGCTGCGAATGGACATTACCTATACTAGTAAAATAATCAACACTCTGCATATTAATTTGAGGTTATTATTGTTTTTTTCAGCTTATATTCAGCGTGTTCTAGTTGGCAACACAGATATAACACCTTCGTCAAGCGTTGGACCACTTTACGCCGTTGGTTGGGGACAAACGAGTGATGGTATTCGCCTATATCAAAGTTTTCGTTTTCTAAGACTATAACTTACAGAATCGTCCAAACTATCTGATGAGCTCAATTATGTTCTAATAAACGTACTTGAAAACGATGAGTGTAAATTAACATATGGGAGTCAAATTACTGATAACATGGTGTGCGTGGCTGGAAGTTATAATCAAGGAACTTGTCATGTAAAGTGTACAATTTTTTCTTAATTTTTTGGTTTATCTGTGGTGTTTAGGGCGACACTGGAACTCCGTTGGTACTTACTTACAAATTTACGCACACCCAGTATGGTATTGCCAGTTTTGTGAGTGGAAACGGATGCGAAAGCACTGATCCTTCTGGGTATACAAGGGTTTATCCTTATCTCAGTTGGATTAATAATATTACAAGTGTTTTATAAATGCAGTTAATAAAAATTAAAATAATCGTTAGTGTCTGTTTTTATCATTATAATAGCGTTACTAAATTTTTTTGTTGACACTTTTTAGTTTCGGCTTTGTCGGATTCTGGAATTCGGCAGACTTATTCCTAATTGTGAATAAGCAATAGTTGTACTCATAAATCAACACAGCTTGGGCTGCAGATCTAGATGACAATTTTTAATGCAGAGGTGTGGGTTTAATTCTGACTGTTTTTAAAAAAAAAGAGAAATCTTACTTTTCAATCTGTGATAGACAAATAACCAAATAACCCTAATAAAATTAAAGTTTTTACGTTTTTAACATAAAATCTAATATGAAACCACATCATAAAAGAATAGGAGCAATAATTTTCTCCTGTTACTTGGTAGAAATAGTTATGATTTCTTTTCAATTTGATAGGTCTCTTCTTCAAAATTAGGTCAAGCGTTCAGCAGAATAGCGCTACAGTCACCGCTCGCCGCTGTATTTTCGCATCTCACAATCAGGATGCGAGATGTTTCACCGAGGCTCACCAAAGTAGCACTGCTATCGCGCTCCCTCACCCTACTATGCTTTTCGAAAAACTTATTGCCCTGCGAAAATGTTTCTTCGAGCGACCATTGCGATTGGTTTTTGATGTTTAGGAAGTTTGTTGACTCCTAACAACGGTCTCCTTGACAACCCTAGCTCTATAAAAGCACTCGGTCTACGAGTGGAACGCCAGTCAAACAACATGTTTTATAAAGTGCGCTCCATAGTACCCTAGTAGACATACTATAGAGATCTGTTGGGACACCTACTGGCACGGTAATTTCTAAGACCCCTTGTGAGGTCTGCGTGGACCAGCACTAGAGTAACATATCGATGAAAACGCTTCTTCTTAAAAAGCGTAGTGGACTGTACTAGTTAGTGTAAATATTGTTACTGTTTGAATAAAGCTCCCGCTTAGGGGACATATGTTCTCGTGTTGAAATCTCTTCGTAAAGGTATATTTGATTCAAGGATTTTCTTCTTCTATAATTATAGAGCAACCATTTGTTTCAGACGTAAAAGAAATAAATAGAAAGTTGTAAATTTAAGTTACGAAGTCAGTTAAATTCCAAATTTCAATTCCAAAAAATTTCCAACAAACATAATGCTGGAAAAATAGTTGGTGAAAACTTGTGAAATTACAAAATTTCCCATCCAATCTTTGTATTTGACCTTCATAACATAATTCAACAGTAGAGATATCAAACTGAGCATACTCTCTACTAGTTGAGATTCTGGGCAATATTTTAATTTGGTTTTCGGCTCATAGAAACTAGACTTTTATCAGAAATACTGTTCTTTCAAGATAAAAATTTGTAAACGAAATAGTGACACACTAAACAAAAATAAATTAATCGTGAGCATAATAATAAAAGATCTGATAAGAAATTCATTGTATCAAAACATTTCAAGTGTGTAAAATGAAGCTTCACTTATTTGTGTTTTTCGTTTTCAAATATTTCTTTCTAACAGGCGCTATAAAAAGTAAGTAGTAAAACACTACTGAAAGAGCCAAATGTGTGTTTTTAGACCAGCGTATTATTGGAGGTGGCCCTGCTTATACAGCGCAATTTCCATTTATAGCTGCCATTTACAAAATCACCTCTGATGGTCAATATTTCTGTGGTGGAACTATTGTTAATCAGCGATGGATTTTAACGGCGGGGCAATGTGTCGATAAGTTATTTAAACATTTTTTTCTATGACATAAACATTTTATTTCAGTGCCACGTTGTTCACAATTTATTTGGGTACTAATGATATAAAAAATGTAGATTCCACAGGAATTAAAGTAGCAACTGACGAGTATGTGCTCCATCCAGACTATAACCCGCTAACTCTCCAAAACGATGTTGGTTTGATTAAACTGCGAATGAATTTAACTTACACCTGTAAATTTCACAACGTAGAAATTAATTGAGATTATTAGTTATGTCTTTGTAGCATATATTAAACCTGCTACTTTTGAAGAAATGGATTTAACTCCTTCATCAAATTATGGAACGCTTTCAGCGGTTGGTTGGGGACAAACCACTGATGGTAATTTTGTAAGTAGCATTGCTAAACCTAAAAAATCGCTTTTTAGAATCCTCTGAGCTTACCGACAAACTACAGTTTGTTCGAGTGGAAGTCCTTGAAAATGATGAATGTAGAATAACATATGGAAGCCAACTCACTGATAAGATGCTTTGTGCGGTTGGAAACTACAATCAAGGAACTTGTCACGTGAGCTGTCAAAAGTAGTTTGATTTTTTTTTAATTATAAAGTTTGTGTTTAGGGTGATACTGGAACTCCATTGGTTCTTAGTTATCGAATTACTCAAACCGTAAATGGTATTGCGAGTTTTGTTAGTGCAAATGGATGTGAAAGCAGTGATTCTTCTGGTTATACGAGGACCTATCCATATCTTTCTTGGATTAGAAATGTGACAAGTTCTTTGTAGGTTCAGTTAGTTGTTAACGAGTAAAATTATTCTACTTATTGTTAATTGCAAAAATTCTTGACCTTTCCTAAAACTTATTCTTGGAGTAAACTATTAGAATTATTTTAATTTTCTTAATAGGCCAATTGAAAAAAATACAACGAAGATACATTTCTAGAATCACAAGATCTTAATTTAACAAAAAAAATTAGCTAATAAACAGAAATCAGGTGTGAAAAATCTTTTTAGTTTTATTTGGATTGCAATTGCTAATTTGTAACTCCATAAAATATTTTATAGATTTATTTATAAGAAAGGTAAGGATACTCGAAATTAACAATTTTTTTTCTAAATTTCACTCCACAACGGTACAGAAAAAATTGCTGCTGTTCAATCAATTTGGGCGTTTAACAAAAAGACAAAGCCCAAAATCCTCAAGAAAAAAATATTTTATTCGTCTAAAAATGGAAAGCTAACTGGAACTTTAACCTCAACGGTAGATGAAATACTTTAACTTTTAGTTAGCTTTAGTGTATTATTATTTTGGATCAATTGTAACATTGATGATACAATTTACGTTATTATAAATATTTATTTTGAGAATAGAACGCGCAATCATAGTTTCATGTGTTAACTGCACTATACCCGCAGTTGAGCTTGTTGTGGCCAACTTTTTACAAAAAATCAAAAAATTTCTAGATGCAGAATTTTCAATACAGTTTTCTGCTAGCGAAAATGAGTTCCATCCTCCTATTCATTTAGCGCTGACAAGACTAGCAACCGTGTTTTGCAATAGTGTACCTGCAGAGCGGTGAAAGCAATATCCAGTTGACGATTTGGAAAACGGTAGCTTTAAAGAATTGACTATCATTATACAATGTATTGATTTCTATAAGATGAATGGTACACTTTTTCTGCTTGTAATTGACAAAGGATTAGCTTGTAAGGAGCGCTTTTAAGAAGCGAGTCTAAACATTTTCGTACAATTTCCAAAAAACCAACTTCACAAATTTTTATCGGTTACGTAAAACGACCGATTAACTAATATTACCGATTTTCCTCTGTCAATGTTGAAAACATCTAATTTGAATAATTTGTCTGTTTTGCAAGCCCCGTGCAAAGCCATTACAGCAACAACTTGTAAATTAAAGACTTCATTTTATATAGAAGAATTTTTTTCAAGCTTTGCCATTTTTTAAATATCTAATCTCCACACAAAGATACTCATCATTCAAGCGCCTAACAAAAATTTAATAGTTTCATTCTTCTTTTAATTTATAGTTTTCACTTAGTGTCTCCAACATTGTAATTATTTTCCAGTATCTAAAAGTTAATATAACATTTACTTTGACAATATCTAAAAAAATAATACTTTGAAATGGTTTGAATACTTTTGATATTTTCAAAAATAAAAAATTTGTTTGTAACAAAATTTTACAACCCATTTTAGGTATAACGCTGAATGAGTGTTTACTTTTTAAATTAATAAATTAAAATCAATATGTTTTTTTAAAATCTACTATAGAAAAATAATGTATATTATACACGAGGATAAAGGCTTTTTAACCGTGAAATTAATCGAAAGTTTTTACTTGATGATGAGTTGATTAGAGTGGTTCTTTCTAGTATAGTAAATTAACTTTTATCGAGCATCAGACCGAATTTAGTTTATTTAGCAATATTTGTTCTAAAGAATCGAAAAATTATCTATGCAGAACAAAAAGAATTGACAACAAACAAAAAGAAAAAGATGCCGAAGACGCATTGGAAGACTTTCTGCCTTCAAAATCTCGTCAAATTTACGAGCAACATTAAGAAACACTTTTAAAACGGTGTCGTGGGAAGAAAGTGACAAATTTCAACGAAGACGCTTTTCTGGTATTTTTAATGAAAAAGCAAAGAAAAGTTGTTGCTTCTACGACTTGGGCCCACTATTCAATGTTAAAAACGACTCTTCTGAAAAGGAAAAATGTTGGTTGCGAGCAGAAAAAGTCAAAGGTAATTAACTGCAGAGCAGGTGAATAAGTTTCTCATGGAAGCTTCAGATGACACATTTTTAATGGTAAAAGTGAATATTTGCAAGAGCATTTTGCTTTTTGTTTTTAGTAAAATATTTATTTCTGAAGGTAGCACTCATATTGGATGTAGCAGGAGCTTGCAGGAAAATTTAATTAGTCGAATTGTCAATTAATGATGTAACCGACTTTGGTAACATGTTGCATGTTAATATTAAAGCTACTAAAAACGGATCGAAAGGAACTTCGTCCGATAAAACTGAGTTTCAGAGTTTTAAATATACCAAATGTTTCGTTATATACAAGACATTGCTGGCAAAGAACCTCTGCATCACTACTAGCTCAGAAGGCCTTTTGGAGTTGACCAAAAATCGAGCCTTCCTACCTAAAACCCTTTTATAGATCTGAACCGCTTGCTGAATTATCTTCTCGAATTGCATCAAACATAGTCGATAAAGATAATCGACCTTTATTTGTTAATTGCAATAACATTAGTATTAATATATTTCAAAAGTTATAAAAATTTGACAACTTTAACAGGTTATGTGCGAATCTGTCAATAAATTGTCAAGGAACTTGGTTTTGTATTTGTTACCTAGGAAACAAATGACGAACTTTAGTCCTGGAAGTGCAAAAAACCATTTTGACAGGTGATGCTTATCTTTTTAACAATAGCAAAAAAATAGTATGAAATTGGTGTCTTAGATGTCTATAAACGAACATTCATACTCAAAATTCTTGTTTTTCGTAGAAAGCTTTACGACTCAAGTATACTATTTCAGAAATTTTTGAAACAGGTTTTTTTTTCTTTCTATTGTGTTATTTTTACAGAAAGGTACAAAATTCATAAAAAAAATACAGTTTAATAACAAAACTCTCTCAATTTTATTAAATGCAATTTTATTACTACTATTTGTTGTCTTATAATAAATATCACCTGGATATAAAGTATTTAGGCAACAATAAAACTGCCAGTCATTTCCAGTAATTAAGCTAACTAATCAAAAAAATGATCTCAATTTATGATAACAAATCCTCATTTGTCAAAACTTTTCTCAACCTATCAAGAGTGTGTAAAAATGAGGATACATTTATTTTTTTTTTCTTTTGTAACTATTTTTTTATTACGTATCCTTCAACGTGTACTACAGCTTTACAAGAATCTGACGTTTTCAAGTTTGAAGTTTTAGATCAACGGATTATTGGAGGCCGGCCGGCTTATACCGCTCAATATCCTTTCATAGCTGCAATTTATAAACGCACTTCCAATGGTCAATATTTCTGTGGCGGAACAATTGTGAATCAGAGATGGATTTTAACGGCAGGACAATGTGTCGATAAGTTCTTCATACACTTTTTTTCTAAAATAACAATATAATTATATTGTAGTGCTACTCTATTTACAATATATTTGGGTACCAATGACGTTAAAAATCCAGATTCAAATGCAGTCAAAATCGCGACTGATGAATATGTGCTTCATCCAGACTATAACCCTCAAACCCTAGAAAACGATATTGGTTTGATTAAACTGCGAATGGACATAACTTACACTAGTAAAATATACGAAAAATTTAATTAGTTTAGATTGTTTATGACGATTTTTTTTCAGCTTATGTCAGATCTGTTATTCTAGAAGATAAGAATTTAACACCTTCTACAAATTATGGAACACTTTCAGCGGTTGGTTGGGGACAAACCAGCGACGGTAATTATAAGTATTTAAAGTGTATTAGGTTAAAAGCACAATTTTTCTAGAATCTTCCGAACTTACCGACAAGCTTCATTTTGTGCAAGTGCAAGTACTTGAAAACGACGAATGTAAAATAACATTTGGAAACCAAATTACTGATGGGATGATTTGTGCGATTGGGTCTTATAACGAAGGGACTTGTCACGTGAGTTCAATTTTTTTTTGTAGATTTTGTAACCAGGCTGTATTTAGGGTGATACTGGAACTCCATTAGTGCTTAGTTATCGAGGTTCCCAAACTCAGCACGGTATTGCAAGTTTTGTTAGTGCAAATGGATGCGAAAGTACTGATCCTTCTGGTTATACGAGGATCTATACTTACCTTACATGGATACGAAATGTAACAAGTTTTTAACAGATTTATTGTCATAGTCAACGCTTTTAGTTATAAAATGTAATTGTGGCAAGTCTTTAGAAATTTTTCTATTATATCTATATATCGTTATAAGCGTCTTTTTCTGTAAGTGTTACACCGGGTCGTCTTGTTTATAGGTGACAAATACGAGTTGACAGTACAACAAAATTGTATACAGAGTGTTATTGAAAGTTGTGCAAATATTTTAACCGACGATAGTGGTTGTCCAATAGATACTAAAAAAATATTTTTGAGAAAAAACTGTTGGAAGCTCGCGGAGACGCTGCCATGGCACAAAAGTTGTTTTGTGAACGTTGGCCTCATCGAAGACTGTCCGATGAACGTACATTTGACAGTATAGTTGGTCATTTGAGAGAATTTGGCAGACATAAAATAAACACCACTGATATTTGGTCGTCAACGGGAAAATTATGCGTTAGAGGCAGAAGAAGCGTACTTCAAGAAATTGAAAATCGGATGAAGATAAGCACACGAGTCCTTGCCGCTGAGGTCGGAGTACCTCATTTTTGGCGTGGCAAATGTTGGAATAACTTGGTTTGAATCCCTTCCATGTCCAAAAAATTCTACCCTTCTTACCAACTGATTTTCCTCGTCGAGTACAGTTTTGTGAATGGGTTGGTAATCAGCACTTTGAACATTTTGATTTCATTACTCGCGTCTTGACCACTGATGAAGCTACTTTTACCATAAATAGCATTTTTAATAGCTGGAACACTCATATTTGGAGTAATAAAAATCCACATTCCACTCGTGAAAATCATTTCCAGAAAACATTTTCTATTAATTTGTGGATAGGCACTGTTGGAGGTCATCTTGTTGGTTCTCATATTTTTCCAAAACCAACAACTGAGGCCATTTGTCTAGATTTTTTGGAAAATGTGTTGCTCGGACGTCTTGAAAGTATTCCCCTAGTTGAGCGACGAGAATTGTGGTATTTGCATGATGGCGCTCCTACACATTGTGCATGCCAAGTCACCATCTGGATAAATAAGAGATTTCTATATTGTTGGATAAAGCAAAAAAGTAGTTATTCTAAAAAGATTTTACCTTACACAGAGTGTTTCAATAGTCCAGGACCGTACTTTACTTAATTATTTTAAATTAGACGTTATATGTTTTTTTATATCTTTTGTTTTGTTGCATTAAATGCTCTAAATGCATATTTTGTTTAAATTTTGAATGTAAGATTATCAAGTTATTTAATTTTTTTTTTACAAAATTTTGGAAATACATATATTTCATTAAGGAAGGTACATTTTAAGCATTATTACTAGTAATTAGATAGTGAGATTTAGTACAAACCTAAAAAAAATATTTATCTTTCGTATAGTACTATTACTACTACTAGTTGATGCTATCATACAAGGTGTTCACTAGAAACATTTGTTTTGTACAACATTATTAGGTGGAAAATTCCTATATAAATTCGGTTGGTCAAATAATTTTGTAAAAGGTTTTTCGGAAACGTATCATTTCGGAATAAGTCTTATATAACTTTTTGCCTGGAGTCTATAAATGTTTCAGAATTAATAAAATTATGACTTGAAATTTATGTTTTTTGTCATTGTTTTTTTTTATGTTTATTTAATTCATATGATAAGTTTTTGACATTTCAAAAAATTATTGCAATTTTTGAATTACTCGATTTATTTTTATGGAGTTCGATTTTTTCAATGTTCTAGGTTTTTGTACTTTTTGCATTTTTAGAGATTTTTTAGTTCTTTAGATTATAGAAGTATTTGTTTCTTAAATTATTAAGCCAACTTGATGAATGTAGAAATACTCCGCTTAACACATTTTTTAGCGTAGGTATATGATCGTTATTGTCCCTACATTGTAAACAGAGCTTACTTTTCAACATTTAAGATTTGTTTCGGTAGACCTCAGATGAAAGCCACAACAGTATCAATAAGTACCCAATGAAACGAAGAGACACCAGGTAAACACGTGTTCACGTCAGTCGTAAAAATCGGTAAACTTTAAAATCCTTAATTCTTAGAAAAAAAAATTAAGTCTCAGAGTAACTAGAATCAATCGATCGAATGATGGATGTACTAGAACTTGGAGGAAAAGAAACATGAGTTTCTTTCGAGTTGTAGAGGTTTTCAACTTATTTTCTACTTACCGAAGTTCTACTGTAATTCTGCACAAATTAAGCTAATAGAAAAGCATGGTGGTCATACTAACTATTAAAATTATTATCTTCTTTTATTAAAATTTAGATAAATCACTTTGTTATCAGTGTGTCTATGTTTTTGCAACAAGTGAAAATCAACTTTTGATTTTTGTTAATCCAATTCACGTAGTTTTTGGTGACCAAAAACTTGTAATAATACGTACACAATTATGGCAAAACTAAAATTCCAAATAATTTGATTCCAGTTTTAAAATAATAAAAAATGTGGATTAGTTATGGTCTTTGTGGGAGTATAGAAAAATTGAAACCATTTTTCATAAAAAAAAATTCTACTACATTTATTCAACTAAATTTTTATTAACTTCGTGGCCTAACCATCATTCTTACAGCTTTCAAGCTGTATCTATTTCCATGCCACCCAACCCAATAAATTCCTTGTAGATAAGACGTACCCGTGTTATTGTTTTCAAAATATATCCCAGTTAAATGCGTATGTTTACAATCACGATACCACCATCCAGCATTCGAGAAGACAGCGCAGTTTTCATTTGCAGAAACATCCAAATCTTTATCTTTCGTGGTAAATCTCATTCCAGCTTCATTACTAAAAGAATTTCCAGCGGTACCATTGTAACCGGATAGAATCTTCAAAATATAACCCTCTTCTTCATTCCCCACACCAAACGAGCTATAAAAAGCATATTTTTCTTCACCGTCCCAGTCTTCAAGTTCGATTAACAATTCGTTGTGTTCGAACCCTAAGAAAAAAAATTCACCAAGAGTAATAAAATTTTAAACTTACCTGTTAGCAGATGTATTTTTTCAAGACCTAACCAAAACTCATTTGCCATGTTGCCAAAACCATGTTTATACCATTTCCAGTCTAAATAAAAATCTTGAGAACCGTCAAATCGGTTCAAAATGTAAGTCCAACCACCGCCTCTGCTTTCCATGTTACATAAAACCGGAAACGGTTCCGGTGCTCGTTTAGGTTGAATGTAATAAATACCAGACTCTTCGTTACCTCGTAGTTGGACTTCTTTGCAATGTCTTGGAAATTCACTTCTTAGTTCTGCAACTGCTCCTGATTTATTTGTCAGCACGTCTTCCACATGTGAAGTTTTAAGTTCAATGTGCTCTATTTTTAACAAGATTTGGTGTAGCTTGTCACTTTCACTGCACTGGATTCGGTAGCCACAGCAATTTTTTAATAAAAAACTACACAATATTAATAACTTGAAGCAGAACTGATGTTTCGCGGTCATGGTGTAATGAATGAGTTATGTTTACAAAGAATAAGACAAATTTATTCAGTTTCTCAATACTGTTTCGATAAGAAGCATACATTTTAGATTTGCTTTTGACCTCCATTGATAATTTTGATAGATATTTATTAAAAACAAATAATTGTGAGACACTTTTACCCAGTGTGCAGTAAAATTTTCCCATTATTTTTGGTTCATGTGTGTATATTTATTATGACTAATATTTTATTAAAATTTATTTTATATTTTATTGCAAATTTTTCTCAAGTAATTATTCGCACATATTAATAAATATTTTAGTTCGATATAAAATCACTAAATATTTATTAATATAACAATAATAATAATAATAATAATAAAGCTCTTATTAGAACAAAAAGAAAGAAAAGACTATAAATATGTGATTTCAATACAAAAATTCCAGTAGAATGAATACTCAGAGTGAGTTAATAGTGCGATATCGGCTGATCCTGCTAATATTCACATCGATGGCATGATAAATATTTTACTTTAGACAGGGTGTTCCATCAGTCCAGGACCGTTAATAACTTATTATTTTAAATGAAATTCTATTTATTTTTTACATAATGTACTGATTTGTTAAATGCTTTAAATGCATATCACGATTTTAAATTTAGAATGCAAGATTGATTGATATTCAACGTTTTTTTACAAAATTTTGAATACTAAAATTTCATATAGCGCTAAAATAATCATTATTTTTTTTAATGCCACCAATATTCGTTATTGCGGTAACGGTGTTCACTGAAAACACTTATTTTGTATAATATTTAAACAGTTATAACTTTATTTATTTAAATAGAACATCCTATATCTTTTTGTATAATATAATATATTATATAATAATAAATGTAGAATCTAAAGAATCTGAAGAATCTGAAGAATCTGAAGAATCTGAAGAATCTGAAGAATCTGAAGAATCTGAAGAATCTGAAGAATCTGAAGAATCTGAAGAATCTGAAGAATCTGAAGAATCTGAAGAACCTGAAGAACCTGAAGAACCTGAAGAACCTGAAGAACCTGAAGAACCTGAAGAACCTGAAGAACCTGAAGAACCTGAAGAATCTGAAGAATCTGAAGAATCTGAAGAATCTGAAGAATCTGAAGAATCTGAAGAATCTGAAAAATCTGAAGAACCTGAAGAACCTGAAGAACCTGAAGAACCTGAAGAACCTGAAGAACCTGAAGAACCTGAAGAACCTGAAGAACCTGAAGAACCTGAAGAACCTGAAGAACCTGAAGAACCTGAAGAAGCTGAAGAACCTGAAGAACCTGAAGAAGCTGAAGAACCTGAAGAACCTGAAGAACCTGAAGAACCTGAAGAACCTGAAGAACCTGAAGAATCTGAAGAATCTGAAGAATCTGAAGAATCTGAAGAATCTGAAGAATCTGAAGAATCTGAAGAATCTGAAGAATCTGAAGAATCTGAAGAATCTGAAGAATCTAAAGAATCTGAAAAATCTTAAGTATCCGAAGAATCCGAAGACTCACCCTGTACATTTATACAGCTCATTAAACAGCAATTGTTGATGAATAGGAAATATATTTAATTATATTTCATTCTTATGTTCAATAAATATATTCCGTACTTTTTAAACGTTTAAAAAATATGTATGTAAGAATATGGCTTTAACGGATGCGCAAAAACCAGAAAATTGAGAGAGAAAGGGCAGTTGTTCATCGATTTTTCAAGCGAAAAATCGTTGTTTTGTTATTGTTATTATTTGTTTTTCTCGTCTCTTTGATATAGAGCAAAAGAGCAAAACAAAAAAAATTAAATAAATAACAAAATAAATTATTGGAGGAACAGAAAAAAAAACATAATAGTTAAATTAGATTCATTCGAAATTTAATTAGTTAGAACAAACATATCTTGGAATATGAGAAGGGGACCTCAAATTACAGTTCTGAGTGAAAAATATTTACAAAACCTGGATCGGAGATCTGACACCAATCGTAGAGTAATCCTCGTCCCCGTTTTGCTTTCTTTTTTTCGCCAAGAGATTGAAGATTCAAGAAATGAAGAGGATTTTTACCCTCAGTTTCCTAAAATACACTGGTCATTGTTTGCAACTAAGCAAAATATTTTAAGTGCGTTTGTGTTTGATCGGTCAATTTTGCTGCGAGTTGTTTCTAGACTTTGTCCGCAAATTTTGGATTCCTTAGCCACCCTTAGACCTAGCTTTGAACCGGCTGGCTAGAAAGTAAAATAAAAACGCGATTTAAACTAATTAGTTAACCTAATAAACTTAGACAAACTTCCGCACCGAACCTGTTCTCAGTTATGGTACTCGTATAAGTGCGAAAATTGTCATTTCCCAGTCTGGTAAACAAAGCGCATCAAAATGTGCGAAACTCCAGAGAAGTTAGAGAAGTTCGGTTTCGTAAATTCTTTGTTTTTTTTTGTTGCATAAAAATAAAAATAAAACTCTTTATAAGGCATCTACGTTAAATAAACCTCCACCGCTCTTATTGGCCACCATTGTTGTTTACCTACAATTAAATTGGTTGGCTCCTTTTCTTATGTGAATAAAGAAATGTCTTTACCGAAAATAATGGTCTTAACAACCTCTGGTGTGGGACGCTACTGATAACTAGATGCCATTAAGTTGTCCGTGACGTAATTAGTAACTTTTCAAAACGAGGTAATTAGCTACCCATGTAAATAAAACTACGGCTCTAAAACACAATGTAGGGTAAGTAAAAATTTGATTTAATTTTCTTACTTTTTCTTTGAAAAAGAAAAAAATTGGCGATCAAGGCAACGCAACTCTTTATCCGACTTCACCCATACCAAACGGGTGACTTTAATTATAGCTTAAAATAAATCCCTTCAGGGAAACAAACTTCGAATGCTCAGTTTCGGTAGCAGCAGCACGCAAGATTACGTTTAACATATTATCATCATCATCATCTTCTTCTTACAAAACATTCTACATGCTCTCTCTTCTAGCGACTCGAAGATCTGATACGATTGATCACCTTTAATTAATTTATTATCCACGCGGATACGGGCTGAAAAACGTTTTTTGGGCCTCCGTTCTGAAATAACACAAATTGCAGTCGTCTAAATCCGCTTGAAACCGACCGTTTCCCGGCCTAGACCTGCAAAATGCACGGCCAACTACAGAACACAGAGTTTGAATCGTTTGAGGTTTGACATGCGTCGGCCGTATGCTCTGCCAGCGTCTGCGACGTTCGATATTCGATACATACGATCGATGTTGATAGAAGAATATATCAAATAATTTCTCGGCAGCTTCCGTAATGTGCACTGGTGTTTCCATTTTGTAAATTGTCATTATTTGTCAATGTCAAAAACTAACACTTACTTGATTCTTAATTTTTTTGAAATTTATACGAAAATATTACTTTTAACAAATTTAATCAATTGTCGGCCCAAAAAATAGTGTGTATCACACAGCCAGAAACTTATTTTGCAACAATTCGCTATTGCAGGCTGCGGCCTTCGGCCTTAGCCTGCAAACTACGCTCATAGTTGCAAAAGGTCAGTTTCTGGCCTAGTGATACAAATAACTATTACGCGACTCATCACGAACTTTGGTGTTTCCATAAATTTGAAAGAACATTATTGTTATTATTTAAAATAATCTTTGTTAGCTTAGCAAAATTGTCTATTTGTGGATGTCAATCTTTTATAAATTTGATATGATTTCTTGTAAAAATTAACTGGGAGATTGTTCACCAAATTTAAAATTTAATATTACTAAAAAAAATTAAAATCGATATTGTTAAATTTTATTATTTGTTTTTGATTAAAAATGTACGTAATAAACTAATCATGTTTTGGGCACAGAAACGATCTTTTTGAAAAGTTTTTATTTTTCATCCATAGTATTTGCTACCCAAAGGTAATACGGAGCATATCTTGTATACCCAGAAGGATCAGTACTTTCACACCCATTTCCACTAATAAAACTAGCAATGCCTACAATCAAGAAAAATGGTCCTGATCTTTGAAGAAGTGGACTACCATTGTCACCCTAAAATTATTCTGTGAGATTGTTCAAATAAAATTATTATTACTTCTTACAGTGCACGTTCCTTCGTTGTAATTTCCTTCAATACAAACCATGCTATCGATTATCTGATTTCCGTAGTATAATTTACATTCTTCGTTAGTTAAAGCTGTCGCTTCAAGGTACTGAAGATGCTCTGAAAGTCCAGCTTCGGCTAGAATATCTCGTTATAATTAAAAGAAATAAAAATGTAAAAAACTTACAATCGCTGGTTTGGCCCCATCCTAAAACTACAACTTCTGTTCCATTTTTTACCTCGTCTATAAGAAAATTAGCATGATTCAGATAATCTAAAATAGAATTATTCTCTATATTATCAAGCATAAAATAACTAAAACAACAAACCATTAAAAGTAACACTGATTCTTAATTTTATTAGTCCAATATCAGCTTCGAGTGTTACCGGATCAAAGTCTGGATGAACAAAATACTCGGAGGAAGCAACGGTGACTCTGTTAGAATCAGTCGTCGTTAAAGTTGTCGATCCTAGTTGAATTGTGAAAAGCGTCGCACTGAAATAAAATGTTACTGCACATGTCGTATCTTTCAAAACTTACTTGTAGACACAAGTTGCTGCAGTAATCACCCACTGAGCACGTGCAAGAGCGCCTCCACAGAAAAACCTGCTGTTTCCTGTTTGGACGGTGATAGCAGCGGCGAATGGAAATTGCCCTGCCAGAGCATCTTGACCACCGATAACTCTCAAACCTTGAATTCATAATATGAGTGGTATTTTTGTATTAGTGGGTTAGTATACCGTGGTCAGCTCTTACTCCAAGTAAGACAAATGCTAAAACAAATAGAGTTACGTGAGTTCTCATTATTGCGTAACGGACAGAGTACAAATAGAAGTTCAAATAGAATATATAGTACAATAAAAATTTATTGGTTAATAAGGCTACATTACAAGTGATTATGTTCTACTCTATGATGAATTGATATATGGTATGTGTTATCTGAAAGTAATGGATTGTTTTCGAACGGAAGTAATGAGAAATTGAATCAGATAAGCAGGTTTTTTAGAGCAGGGAGCACGCATTATATTACATTCCTGTGGGAACTTCAGAAAGATTGTTACCTATGCACTAAAACGGATACTAACCAAACATAGTCACAATATAATACATGGTTAGCCAACAGCGAATTTTTAATGTTTTTAAAATTAGCGAAAGCATTCGCAATGAAAGAGTCAAAATGACATCGTGCCTACCCACCTAGCAGTTTCTCATTTTTTTTTATTTTTAATTATTTTATATATATTTTTTTAAATTTAGATTTTTAAACCTTGGATTTTGAATTCTAAAATTACTAAATCCAGCAATATTTAAAGTGTTGGTTTGTTCCTTCTGTGTTTCCAAGGAACAAACTTTTAAATCTACAGTGGCTAAAATGCTCAAGTACAAAGTCTCCTTGATCTTATTTCTAGGGCAATTTGCTTTATTGTCAGTACCATGAAACGAAAGACGAACTTTGATTTTTGGGTGACTAATTTGGTACGACATTTTTAGTAACATATGGCAAATTTCATCAAAATTTGTCGATTTAATACTGTGTGAGAGGTAATTAAATACTGAAAAATGAGTGATACGAAGGCGGAGTACCTAAGTGTGATAAAGTTCTTGACAAAAAAAAGGCAATACTCCAAAAACCATTCATGAAAAAATAGTTGCTGTGTATGGAAAAGATGCTCCAAATTACTTTAAAGTGAAGTTTTGGTCCAAATAGTTTAAATGAGGCAGGAATTCGATACAGGATGTCAAAAGTGTGATCGACCACTTGAAGTGCGAACTGAAGAAACTGTCAAAAAAGTGGCAAATTTGGTACTCACGGATAGACGAATGAAGGTGTCTGATCGTCAAAGAGTGAGAGCAGTCAAGTTGTCCGAAACCACCGTTTGGGAAATTCTACATGACGGATTTGGCCATGAGAAAGGTTTCTTCAAGATAGACTCTGAATTTGTTCACACCTGAACAAAAATTGTGCAGAAAAACCATTTCGGAGGAAAATTTAAATTAATTAAATGAGGACAATAAACTTTTTTCTACCATTATAACCAGATTTAACCCTAGAGACTTCTTTTTATTCAAAAATATAAAGAAACACTTGAGGGAAAGAATGTTTTTTGCGGATAAACCAAAATGGCTATGAATGAGTCGAACTTGTCGAACTTCCAAAAAGTTATTATTCTGATGAAATGGCGCAACTGAAGAAGAGATGGGATAAATGAGTTTTAGAAAAGAATTATATAGAAAAATAAAATGTTAATTTAAGTCTATGATTTCTCTTTCACGACTAGTTAATTAATTTCTTTCACCTTATATTTTTGTAATTTTAGATTATGTTATTTATAGGGTTGATAAACAACTGAACAAATTTCAAGAAAATTAAATCGTGTTATTTTCAAAGATTAATAAAATTCAATAATTTCAGTATTTTCACGAACGGTAACTTTTTGAAATTTTCAGAACTTAACTACATTAAATGTGTTATAAATAATTATTTTAATTTTCTTAAATTATTTAAATATTTTTATATCACATCAAAATATTGAAGAATAGATGTTTTAGTTGTTTGATGCTCCATATTTTTTATATTTTTTTCATTTAGAAGAGTTGTTGGATTTTTCACAAATTCTAGAATTTATTTTGTTTGTTTTAATTTCTTCCACCGTTTTAAATCTTTTAATGGTTTAAATCTTTAAAAATATTTTATATCTTTTCAATACTTTTGAATTAAGATTTTCTAATTTTTTGTTATCTCTTAGACTCTAAATATTCTTGGATTTTTGTAATTTTTATATATTTTTTTTTTGTTTTTAATAGCTGTCGAGAATCTTTAGGTCTTTTAGTTATTCATAACCTGTTAATAAGTTTTAGATTAAATATTTTTTTCTCGTCCAATTTTGACTTTGAGTACTTTTATTACTTTTATTTGTTATATTTTTGTCTCTTTCTGGATCTTTTAATTGTTTAAATTTTTTATAGCGTTTTTACGTTTTCCGGAAGAACTGCATACCTTCTAATTCGTGGCCTAGATACTTTGATTTCTCATTTTTTTTTTATATTTTATGTAAAATTTATTATTGCATCATTTAGGTTGATATCATTATATTAGTTAACTTTTCGGAGTTTTTCTAGATATTCTTCAATTGTTCCAAAATATTTTAAGTTTTATGTACTTTGAATTTTTAAAAAGTTTGTATTCTTTTTTTAGATTCTCAAAATTATTTAAAGAGAATAATTTTTTTTCCAAATATTTTAAATAAATGTTTCTAATTATTTTTAGTTTGCAATGTATACGACAACAATGTAAAAATATTATAATAAAATTTATTTATAGAATATAAAAGCACCATAGACAACATGCAAATGTAGAAAATAATAAATAAGCTTTTCTTCTAAAGGGTGCCATAGAAGTCCATGTAGATAGTGCAAATAAACGTGCCCATCAAACGTTTTTTGAACAAAAAGTGTAAGGATTCTTTAAGCAAAAACTTTAAAGTAAAATTCATGTGCGAAATTTGAAATAGAAGAACATCAAAATTGAAAAAGGAAAGAAAGTACTGGTGGTAAATGATTCTACATGGTTTTCCATAACACCCTGTATATTCACCAGAAAAATTAGCACTTAATTTGAAGAAATTTGGAAAGTCAAATAAATAATAATCAATCAATTTTTTTGTAATTTTTTCTAATTGCGATTAATTAAAAACAATGTTTAACGAATTTTTCAATTTTACAGTTTTTAAGTTATTTTCAATCGACCTAATAATTAAAAATTGGGTGTATCAAATGTGACGATAAAAATTTTCAGAATCAATTTAATACATTATAACTGAAAAAAAAAATCTTTCCAAAATTTCAGCTAAAAGATTTTATTGTACAAATTCATTTTAAGAAAAAAATGCATAAGATGGCAATCTTAATTTTTCTTATTTTTGCAGTCGCATTTGTTTTTTAAGATGATGTTACATTTATAAGCCAATCATTGTAAGGCCACGTCCTTGTGTACCCTGAAGGATCAGTGCTTTCGCATCCATTTCCACTCACAAAACTTGCAACTCCAGAAACTCTAGCCGAGCGTCCTACATACTCTATCAAAGGACCTCCAGTATCGCCCTTGAAAAAAAAAAAAAACAGAAAAATGTACACTCCCTTAGGTTTTCACCATACCGTGCAAGCCCCTTGATTATAATTTCCAGAAACACAGACCATGTTGTCACTAAGTTGACTTCCATAATACATTTTACATTCCGCATTAGATAAAGCCGTGGTGTACACGTATTGTAGAGTGTTCGACAAATCTGCCTCATCTTGATAAATTAGAAGGAGTTAATAAAAGTGTTCTTTTGATTTTTACTTACTTACAGTCGCTCGTTTGTCCCCAGCCGACCACAGTGACGCCGGTGTTATTATATAGTTGAAAGGAAGGAAAACCAATTACGTTGATGTAAGCTAGAAATAGATGTATTGGTATGGTTACAAAAATTCTACTTTTTTTACTGACTGTTTAAACTAACAGGTAGTCTTAATTTAATCAGACCAATGTCGTTTTCTATTCTATCGGAATTGAAATCAGGATGAAGTATATATTCAGAAGAAGCCACGGTCACCCGATTTGGATCATCTTCTGTTAGATGATTCGATCCTAAGTGAATTGTAAAGAGAGTGGCGCTGAAAAGTAGAGTTTTATGGTGATATCATAGTTATTTATTAAACAAGACAATAAAGAACCACTTTAACCATCAAGTGAAAATTGTTAATTCACGAGATGGTTAAAGGTCCTTTATCATCGTGTACAGTACACTATTTTTGTCTAAAAACTGCTATAGAAAAAAATACACTTTTACTTACTTGTTGACACAATGTCCAGACGTTAAAACATAAGAACTTGTTACTAGAGACCCTCCACAGAAGAATCTGCTATTTTCAGTTTGAACATAGATAGCTGCTACCCATGGGAACTGGCCGGCGGTTGCGTTTTGTCCTCCGATGACTCTCTGTTCTGAAGATATAAAATCATTTTATAATTATATAACTTTTAGAATAATTTTACCAAAGGAAGAAGGTGGAAGAATCAAAATAAAAAACGGTAAAAACATAACACTAGCGTCCATTTTAGACATAATGATGTTTTTCCATTTTATTGCTGGGATTTGATAGTGTCTATAAATAACGAGATGATATTTGTGTTACCTTAAAATTTATTGATAGAGAATTAAATTATCAATTTATTTAACTTATCACTGTGTTTACAAGTTTACAGGCACATAAAATCATCAAGGTCCATATGTTGTAAGCAGCATTACTATTTTTACCTACTTTTCAAAGGCTCTTTATCAAAACCTCGTAATTAATGCAGTGATGGTCAAAATCGACTGATTTAACAGTTTGCTGTTGCTGAGCAGTTCTGCTTTGCTGCCCTCATCCAAACTCTAGATAGCAGATTTTTCTGTGGTGGTTCGTTGGTTGGAACTAGATAGATTATAACAGCTGGACACTGTCTTACCCAATAACACGCCTTTATCCAAATACCTATCTCGTACATCCGGATTTAATCCAAAGACTTTTGCAAACAACGTCAGACTGATTAAACTAAGAATGAAAGTTACATGGACTGATCAGTTTCTAACAACATACGAGGGCAATTTACTAAGTTATCTACCTGGCCATGAAAAAGAAATCATAAACTTAGAAAAAAAATTCTATATAATTCTCTTCTACAACACATTTATCCCATCTCTTCTTTAGCAGCGCCATTCTGTCAAAATAACATCCACAGCTATTTTTAGTTTCTCATCTGAAGAAACCATTCTTCCCTTCAAATGTTTCTTCATAGTTTTGAATAACAAGTAGTTGCCAGGGGCTAAATCATTACTGTATGGTGGAATAAAACCGCAATCGCCAATCATTTTATGTGTTTTATAAATTTTGCAATTGTGCATCAACAAATTTTTCTGCTAGTAATTGTGGAGATGCTTATCGACGAAGGTTAATTTGAGCTGTGGGGTAGTATTACGATGTACCTCGCCATTTACTGTAGACCTTCTAGACATATATTCAATGGATAATATCCCTTCGTTGTCCCAAAAAATGGTTGCCATAATTTTTTTCCCGATGCTTGGGTTTTTTCCTTCTTCGAGGGTGGTGATCCCTTGTGAACTGATAGCATCGACTTTTGTTTTGTGACTGGGTTCCAGTGGTTTACCCAAGTGTCATCACCTGTTATAATCTTAGAAAAAAAGTTCACTGTCCTCATTTAATGAATTTAAATCTTCCGAAATTTGCTTCGTTCACAATTTTTGTTCTAGTGTGAGCAATTTTGGAATCCATCTTGAATAGACTTTTCTCATAGCCAAATTGCCATGGAAAATTTTCCAAACTGTGGTTTGCAACATGTTTTATGGAAATCAAATTATTGATAGCATGATTAGCGTTAAAGATAATTTTAATGGATAAGCTTGCACGGTTAGTATTAAAAGTACTGACATTATTAGTATGTTTAAAAACAATGGTGGCGCTTTCATAGCTTATGTCGGCAAGACTGCGACATTTGTGAGAAGTGGAAGTTTTGGATTTGTGTGGATTTATGTGGTCCCACACAAAAAAATCGCAAGGATTTAAGTCCACAGAACGAGGAGGCCACAACACTGGTATTTGTTCATTTGCATTTGGAAGAGTTTTTTGAATGAAGCGAGCATCGTCGTGTTGGTACAGTAACCAATGGCAAAATTGCACCCGAAATCAAATCTTTTTTTTAGGCATGGATGCGTTGAACATGATAAAGATGTAAATTTTGATTGCGGAAAAACCTCCAAACTATCGATAAAAAAAGAATTGTTTGCATGGTCAAGCATCTTGTGCTACCAACTTTGGGCTCGACATCCACTTTATAGTCACTGTGTATTGGACCAATATCGCGGGTGTCCATCTTTAAACTAGGGGGTTAATAAATTTTTCTGTAAATAATAATATTAGAATTGCCATTAGGAGGATTATGGAAGCTATGGCCAGGTTTAATTAAAAGTTATTTTTTAATTTAAATAATCATTTTTTAGGTCCCGAACAATGCGTTGAAAAACACAAGCGTTTAGCACATGTTGATGAGGAAATCGTTTGAAGTACACGTTACCTTGCTTTTCTCCGTAGAGCAGCTCCATGTTTATGTAGATCACGACACGGCCGACTTACAGAGAAAACTGTCGAATGGTCTAAAGTTTTTCTGCTTTCACCTAACGATGATTTTTCGACTTTTTTAGTTTTCGTCTTTGGTACTTTTAATATTAGAAAATATTACAATTATTTTTCAGATTACGAAATTAACTTACGAATATGTTTTTAAATTTGTACTACATACAGAACAAAAATTACGTTAAAATGAAAAAGAAACAAAACTAGAAAGATGTATCTATTATACTGCGAATCCATTGGGCATAAGGATGAACTCTTGTATATCCTGAAGGATCAGTACTTTCGCAACCATTTGCACTGACGAAACTTGAAACTCCAACCAGCCAATTATATCTACCCAGATACTCAACAACACCACTACCGTTGTCTCCCTGCAAAAAAATTCTAACTACTACGTTTATTTTTTATACAAGAAGTCACTGTGCAAGTTCCCTCGTTGTAATTTCCTTCAGCACAAACCATGTTATCAAAAATTTGATCGCCATAAACCAACTTACATTCATGGTTAGGAATAATCCTAACTTGCGTAGTTCTAAGAACTTCAGACAGATCTGGCTTCGCTACAACACAATTAATATTTCAAATTGATTATTTTTCGCACTCACTGTCGCTAGTTTGACCCCATCCAAATACTGTAACAGTTGTATAATTAGCTGGTTCATACATAGTAATGTTGATTGGCTGGATGTAATCTAAAAACATATTTTATAAAATATATATATTTCTCCAAATTTTATACTCACTATTGTAGGTTATCGGCATTCTTAAAACAATAACGCCGATATCATTTTCTGTAGTTATTGAATTAAAATCTGGATGCAGAATGTACTCAGAAGAAGAAAGAATTATTCGATTTGGATCGCTTTCAGTTAATTTTACTGAACCCAGTTGTATGGAAAAGAGAGTCGCACTAAAAATACGAGGTATGGTTGTTTTTGTAAAAAAGCTTGATTTTACTTGTAGATGCAATGTCCAGCTGTTAGTATCCACTTTTGACCGATTAGAGTACCACCACAGAAATACCTGCCATTATCAGTTTGAACATGAATGGCTGCTGAAAAAGGAAACTGGCTAACAAAAGCTTCGGTACCTCCGATTATGCGTTGATCTAAAATTAGAAAGTTAAAAAAGTACTAAGTTATGTGTTTCCATTCAGAATTACAACTTTTCACGACTGGAGAAGTAGCATATATACGACCTGGTAATGTCAAGCAAATTAATGCAACTAATTGCATTGTGTACCACATCTTCAGTGTTAAAACAGTTAATTAATATCTAAGAAAGATTAAACTCGGGTAGTTTGAGAAGCGTATATTTTTGTTATTGTGTAAATTGTCTGATCTAATCTTGGTGATTTATGTACTATAAGTAAAAATTTTGACACAATAAGGAATGACTAGGCTTCTAATCAACAGTTTTTTTATTGCTGTATTATTGAAACAAAACAGCAAAATATATAGTGTTTGTTGATCAAAATAAGTTTTATTTTTTTTAAACATTATCATATGTTTGGTTATTAATACACAAAATATGCTTGATAAATCATTTTCTGCTCATGACATATTTTGATATATTGCAATTTTAAGTTTTAAGCGCCAGTAATGTAATAAGTAGTAGAAGAAGTGAAAAGTGTGGCTAAAATAGTTTTTTTCCGGAAACGTCTTGGGAACAACATTTTGCTGCTTATTTAAGAGCAGGAAAATCGAATTTTCCTGACTAGTACTGGAAAGACTGTACAAGACTCAAAATAAAAAAAAAAACTACTTTAAAGAAGAACAATTTATTTAAAACTGTTAATTGGAAATGTTAATATGAATTGTGAAACTTGTTATGTTTGAATATTGATTCCCTATAGTGATTGATCACCGAACTTCACATTTTCGGTAAAAGTCCCAGTCGAAATCACATTCTCGGGGAGATCGTAGCAGATCGTGGATAAATCATTACTTGTAAAAGGATCATTGTTTTTGCTGGCCCTGATTGTGATTTTCTTGCTATATATAGCTTATTTTGGATCGAATTCTCGATATAGCTCTCAGCCACCTTTGTACTTTCCCATCTTCCATGTCTTCTTAAATTGGTAATGTCGCCCTGAGCGTCTACTAATAAAGTCGCTGAACTGCGGCGCATATAATGCCCCGTGTATTCCAAAGGTGTAGATAACTCAAGATACGTTGCAATTATAGAAAGGAATTTTCCGAATGAATGGAATTTCCCTTGCTTGTTATTTACAAATAGGCGCCGGTGTGGAGTACGAACCGGGCGTAATGCCATATAACACCTGTACAAAGCAAGATTTCCTTCATCAAAAATTACAAAGCGACGAGGTTTTTTATTCTAGAATCGTGAATGTGTACTATTAAAATGTTATCTTGATCCTCAATGTCATCCAGTAACATCTTTGATAATTCGTTGCATCGACAAGCTCCCGAAAATTAGCGCGACTTGTAAATACATAGGAAAAATAAATTAATTTGAAGTACTTACTTACTTACTTTCACCAATATAAATTCCTTGTGGGGAGCTTCAAGCAAAAATTTATCAATCTGGTCCCGGGACAAACATTTCGATTTTTTTGGTTGGTAACCAGTCGATGTTCCCTTCAAGTATGCAATAAGCTTATAAAACTTGCTAATGTCCAAATTTCGCTTCAATAAAAACACGAATTTTAACATAGAATACATGCTCCAAAGACTTGAGGGTTTCTGCAAACTTGCTTTTTCCGCAAAATACGCAAGAAATACTTCTTCGGTAAGTGAAGTAATTTTTTTTCTTGACGCCAATCTTCAAAAATTTGAAAAGCCCTTTCATACCGATCTTTTGATTTAGACGGTAAAAGACCGTTAATAACAGCAGCCGCAGCTTCACTCACATGAAATGGAATGCCCTCATGATGATTATCGTCTTTTTTCATCATTATTTTATGAATTAACACTGTTTTCACAACATAAACACTAAATTGATGAAATTTTTCGATGTTGTTTACTTTGTAACTATAGTTGCCAACAAAATTGACTAACTTGATTTTTGTGGAATTAAAAAATTAGAAAAAAATTCTAAAATTAGTAAATTTCGTATTTTTTACGATTCCTTAAAAAATTTAATACAAAACAAATCAGTAAAATCTCTTACTTGACTGGGAGCTTTAAAATACTCGGCACAAAATGCCTCGTCTTTCAATTTAGCTCCTCTTCAGTAATGTGAGATTTTCCTAACTTTTATGTAAATAACTATTACCAAAATTCTTACATTTTTTGTTTGCAGACGTATTTTTTAACAGTATCAATCTCAAGTCAAAACTACAAAAGTGTCAATGTGTTTGCTGACAATTTTGACACGGATTTTACAATTTAATAATCTCAAAAAGGTAAATATTACATATATGTTTGAAAATTTGTGTTTTTTGCATTTTTTTTACTTTAGATGAATTTTTTAAATTTCTTAGATTTTTGGTTTTAACTTTCAAACTTTCGCATTCGTGTTAAAAAAATTCGTTTTTTTACATGGGTTTTTGGGATTTTTTGGGACTTTTTGGATGCGTTAATAGTACTCTTTATGTTCTTCAATTTGGTTAGACTTTTTATTGTACACATCGTTTTTAATTTCCAGAATCTTAGTATTAGTTATTAGTAGTATTAGCATTAAACTTTGAATGATTTGATTCCTTAGATGTTTTGAGTTTTTCCAGCTCTTATTTTCTATACTTTTCAAATTGTATAGAAAAGTTTTTGAATTGCTGTCGTAGTCTTATAATGTTTGAGTTTCCAATTTTTTTGTGTTTTTTCTACTCTTTATGTACTCTAGATTTATTGGATTTTTTATTTTATTTATTATTTATTTATTTTATTTTTGGTTCGCGTTTTAAATTTTTTTCTGATATACTTGTTTTTCCATTTTAAAACTTTTTTTTGGAATTTTAGCATAATATTTATTTTTAATCTCTTAAATAAAACTTGATTGTTTTTACGCTAGATTGCAAATTTTCAAAAAAAAAAATTCAATTTTTTTGGTCCTCAATTTTTCTTGAATTCTTGGAGATTTTACACTTTTTTTAACATTTTTGAAGCTAAATATAATTCTAAAGAATTATTTTTCTATAAATTTCTTGGATAATCTATATTCTACTTGACTTACACTTTTTGAACGTTTTAAACAAACTTTCTAAATGTTTAAAAATTTTTAGATTCCTTAAAATTTTCATTTCCATTCTAATGCTTTGATTTTTGAGTATCTCAAATTTAATTTTTTTAAGTGGTATCTTTAGTATCTTAAATCCTATAAATTTTATGTTTGTTTCATTTAAAATTTCAATAATTTTCTGTTTCAATTGTTAGGTTTTGAAAAAAATTTCATACTTTTTTTTTAATTTTAAATTTTAGAATGTATCACTTTTTTCAGTATCTCTTTATGTATTGCTTAACCTTTATGATTTGCACACATTTTGCCTCAAAATTTTCTCTTAAATTTACGTGAAATCCTCTTTCAAACTCTGAGACACTTTTCTACAGATTTATTAGATGATTTTGATTTCTAAAATTTCTACTTTTTGAGGCTTTTAAACCTTTTAAAAAAATATTATTAAGTTTAGTATATATTTTTTAATTTTCAATTTTTAATTTTTGTTTCTGATGCATTATCTTTCTTTGAATGCTGTTTTCTAGATTTTATAGTTATTTTAGATTTTTTTCGAGATTGTTTTTTGAACTTTCGTATTTGTGAGGATTTTTCAATTTTTTGTAAAGTTGCGGTTCATTGAAAAAACTCGAATTGCTCGATTTGGTTAGATTTTTCTCACACTTTCACTACTACAAATTCTGAATCGGATTCATTACATTTTCACTGACTTTTTAGATTAATTTAAAAACTGTAAAAAAATAGTATATTGTATAACAAGAGATAAAAATATGTTATTTCGTAAAGTAGAATTTTGCACAAGATATCGAAATGTGAATACAATTTTTTTCACTAAATTAGTTATGTAATTTATGTTAAAAATGAAAAACAAATTTTTGTGCTCTAAAACAACGAAAATGTGTCTCTAAAATAACAATATTATAATTACATTATAATAGCTCTATCTATACTCAATCGTTTTTATAAGATGAATAAATTGTTGTTAAATTTCACTCATTAGCTTGTACACATCTGCGAAATCCAATGTCATTTGATTTTTTTGACTTTTCTGACTTTTCTCCTGTGATAACATCTGATCAATTAAAAACGTGAAATATTGCAAAAAATTCTTAATTTCTAAACAGTCAATATCAATAATTTATTTCCTAAATCTTCTTTTTAATTTTACTGCTACAATTAGTTCAACAAAATTTAAATTTAAGTAGGCATACTACTGCTACGTCCCGTCATCATAGTGGAAACAGAATATCCAACGCGTTGTATCTAAAAAATACAAAGCAGCAATTATAGATCAAATCATGCTTTTACTAAATTTTAGTATTTTTTCAAATCAATTTGATATTAAAAAAATCTTACCCGTAACATCATAACTCTGTTCACTTGAACCATTCCCGCTCCCGACAATTGAAGCGGTTTTTGAGCTCTTGCCAACCAAAACACAATCAACTTTAAAAATTTCAGATCACGACTGTTATACCAGTCAATATCATAAATCTCGTCTGCTAACAATTCCGCCTGAATTTATTTGAATTACAATATCTGTACATTATTTTTGACTTCGTACTTACTGCAGCACTTAATTCATCAGCTGGCAGCATTGCCAACATAAAGGCATAATTCATTATGAAAAGGAAAAACACACCTTCTATGATTTGGGTAAGCCCTGAAGATCTACGAGTAAATTACACAAAAAAAATGTAGAAATCGGCTTACTCATTGACGATGACAAAAATCGGGACGCAAATTCCACCAATGGTCAACAGAAACAAGATGACAAAATATTCAGAAAAACACGTGTTAAATTGTTTGTGGACACTGAAAATCACAACTAAAAAATCACTCAGTTCAGCTTCAAATCTCACTCTAGTAAAAGTCGATGGTACGTCGTGCATGTTATAAATTTCCTCCAACACTCTTCATTTCCATCGTTCTCGAATCTAATTGCACGGACAGCTTTACATAAAAGCTCAAATTGGATTTTAAGCTCCGTACACATCAATAAATAGTAACCATCGAAAGCTGCAGCTAACATCAGAGTTTCTAGAAAAACCATCATTTGTGTTATGTGTATCATTAGGCGAATTGTGTCGTTGTTTCCAGGAATCCAACAGGGCATCGGTAAAATTAGCTCCTCGATAAAAAAAGGCACAATAGAATGAAAAAACATAGAAATTCCTCCAATTATAAGTAAGCATTTGATGAAGGAAACGGCAAATGACATACTTTTATGAAACTTCTTTGCGAATTCATCGTCAAAAAGATTGTGTTTCCAGAATAACCGACGCTGTTGGTCGATTTTGTCAAACTTTTCTTTGTACATAATGAGTGTGAATTTCCGAAATATGACCTTAAATAAAAGCTGATGCGATTTTCATAAAGTAGCAGTGATACTTACGTGACCAAACGATGCCAGCGAGCTGAAAACTTCTGAAATTTCTGCGATGTTGTGGTGTTTATCGTAGAAGTTAATTATCATCATTAGGTACATCGTTAACAACAACGGAAACAAAAAATAAAAAGAGATGATTTTAAATAAGAAATGACCACCTGATTTTAGTCCGAGTAAGTGTTTGGCGATTTCACACATTCGAAAGTAATTTTCTTTTTGGGTAGATGCCATCTGCAGAAATTGAACAATTTTATATCTGTTATTACTTCTCACCACGAGATGTTTTAAAAGACTAACTTCAAATGGATGTCGAAACTCACAGTACACAATTTTATTCGTTAATTCCGCTTTAATAATTAATAACTAAAAGGGCGCGTGTGATTGATTTTTCTTCTATTCTTTTAAAATTCCTTTTGTAGTGGTCTAAGATAAGACGTAAAGGGTAAACTTCTGGACAATAATTAGTAGGTTCGGATTTTACGCAGGTTTTTAATTATTCATGGCAAATTTCATAGTACGATTTAGGTAAGGATGGAATTTTAATAAGCTCTCATTTTTTAAATTTTATTTTGAAGAGTTTGCATCATTTTATAATTGATATGTTAATGGAAAGAGAAAAGTCGAGTTAGTTTAGTTTCAAGTGTTCATCTCTCACCATGTAAGTTTTGTTAGTATTTAATTCGTGATTGTGGAAAAAAAGTTAAACGTTTTTTGATTCACTAATTATTACCATTATTAATAATAAATTCTAAATTTGTAACTAAAATCTTGAAGACCGCTGGTGTGTAGATATTCTAAAAAATTAAATAATTTAAAACTGACAACAATAGGACTACTTACCTTAAAAGTTTGGCAAATGATAGCGATAATTTTCTGATCTGTGAACATAATAAAAAATTCTATTACTATAATGATTTTAGAAAATTTAATTATTAAACTGATCGACATAATTTTTAAATGCTCGAAAAGATCAATACACAAAATGTTTTTATTTAGCAATTTGTGAAATTCTAAAACTTTAAATTTGAACCTTGTCTACTTCTTTAGTTTTGAAGTTTATATTTTTTAAGTTTGGAAGAATTTATTTGTTTTTTACTCTTGGAACTTTTACAATTTGGGATTTGTAGAACTGTCATTATTTTATCATTACCATTCAACACAAAGTTTTAGTCAATCGAATGACGAATAAGTTGAATTTTGTTCAATAGAATTTGTTCTTTAGCTGCAAAAACAAAGCGATGACATTTTCTCTTAATTTTTTAAGATTTTTTTTAAGTTTTTGTGAAAATATTCAACAGCTTTTTAAGTTTTTGTAAAAGTTATAGACTAACTTTTATTTTATATATGAATATTTTTCCAATAGTTTTTTATTTTTTTTTGCAGGCTTTCTGTATGTTGAAGGGCTTGTTATGATTTACAGTTATGATTTACCAATGTTGCAACTAAAAATATATTTTTGAGGGAGATGTTCATTTGAAATCAAAATTAAGGTCTGAATTGAGAGTCTTACAACAACCAGTTTTCCAACAACGCGAAAAGTGACAAAAAAATGCCAAAAATGTAAGTATTGAAACTTGAAATTTTAAGAAATTTAAATATAATTTTTGAATCTTGACTTCGAAAATCTGAAAACTGTAAAACGGTTAAAATTATTTCTAGGTAAGTGGTAATTAATGTTACAAAATACATGTCATAATTTAGAATTTTGATTTTCAGTTACGGAAGTATCTTTACCTGCGGAAGTCGGAAAATTGCAATAAAAAAAGGCTGCAGTTCTAACAGGGGAAGAAATATCAAGATTTTTGTTGAAGGCACCAAATATTCAATTTTTGTTTGAAAAAGTTATCTTGTTGTTTGAAGAGATTGCTAAACAAAAAATTTACTGAAAATTTTATGGTATCTGGCAACTATTTTTTTTAATTTTTACAGTTGTTATAATTTTCTTATAAATTAAGATTTTTACATTTAGATTTCAATAGAAGATACATAAAATTGTAGTTGCGATGTGGTCAAATATTAAATGAAAATTTTCTTCTGTATTGTTAATTTTTGTAACAGCTGTCACTGTTAAAGATAACTTTTCAGTCAAGCCGACAGCTTTGATATAATCCAATAACAGTTAGGTATTTTTATGTCTTTACAGTTTTCCCATAAATGCTCATAAAACATATCATGGTATGCTATGCGTGAAAAGTGCCTAAAGTATCAGTTTTTTTTAAGAACGCAAAACTTTGAAAACTATTTCTACATATTTATTTATTTCATCAATAATTTTTTGTAAGTCTACACGAGTATAGAGGGCGCCACACCGTATACATAGAGATCCAATGTGCTGAATGCATCTTTGCTCTGAACGAACCATTTCCGTCCGGAATTCAAATGTCTGAAATAAAGTTTACTCGAAATTAATTTTTTTCTCTTAGTACTTATAATTGATCCGTGGAAGGCCGATTGAGGCGTGTAGCTCCCTCTGTAATCGTGTAGATTAGCAACAGTTCATTGGAGAAATAAATACAGAAAAATGTTTATGGAAAAGTGTATGTATCATGTGAACCACAAAATACCGAGTGATTAATTGAATTTAAAATTAAAGTGATTTATTGAGTAATTTAAAATAATTAAATTGAACTTATGTATTTGTCTAATATTCTATCGGTCATTTAAAATGTTTGAATTACAAAAAAAAATTAAGTTGCACTGAGATTGAAAAAGTGATCATCTGGCATTTTCTACGTAAGTCACATGATATGTACGTATGCATAGACAAATTCACGATTTTTTTTTATGTTTTTGTTCATCGCGTTAATTTTATTTCATAATTTTGTTTTAAAGACCAAAGCGTAACTTAACTTTGGCTGAAAAGTAACAAAAAAAAAATGGAAAAACATTTCATTTTGTTTTTTGTTTTAAAATTTTAAACATGTGACATTGTTATCAATAATTATCAAGGTTAGATCAGCCTGTGGTTGAACGCACATTAACTAAACTAGATGAAACACAAAATGTCTACAATTATCAAAAAAAATTCTTAAAAAAAAATTATGTATTATTATGTATGTAAAATTATATATTTTTGTTAGTATTTAAATGCAATACTTTTACAATCAAGGTTTTTTGTCTCTTGGAAAAAAACTTCGGAAAAATTAACATCGCATCGTTTTTCTCGAAATGGCTTAGATTAACTCAAATGTTTCTATTAATTTTAGCAAAAAGTTGCAATTAAATTCATATACAGATTTACGTGTTTTGCATCTCAATATGTTAATTTTTATACCTGTTTTTATTTTTAATTTCTACTTAAAGATTTTAAAATAAATATGTATTTTAGGCTATTTTTTAGTTTAAAATTTTAATAGTAAAAAATTGTAAACTTTAATATTTCTTTTTGTTAAAAGCACAATTGACTAATATGAAGCTCACAGTAACTAAATTAAAAAAAAAAGCAAACGTATCCACAATAGTTTTTTGAAAAAAAAATACCAACCACCGAATAAAGATTATTTTTGTTTTCATTAAAATAACTATCTAATAATACCTAACATATCGTCGCTCGTCTTTTGTAAATTTACAAATTTACCATGCAAAACATCAAGAATTTTACAAATTGTATAAATCTGTCTCCAACAGTTCGAAGGGTTTAAAAATTGTTAAAATTACATATGTAAGAAAATAAAAAAAAAGAATGAAAAATAAAAAGTATTGGAAGAATTTTGTTAATTCCAAATATTCTACCGATGTTTTTAAATTAAAAGAAAATTTAAATACCTATTGTAGAAAGAAACGTTTTAAATTTCATTTTTAATATACAGAGTGAGTCAGTGCGATATCGGTCGATCCTTGCATTTATAATGTGAGACTTTCAATAAAATACAGGATGTTTCAATAGTCCAGGACCGTACTCAATTTCATAATTTTGTATGGAACGCTATTAATTTTTTTACATATTCTGATTTGTTAGATTAAATGCTTTAAATGCATATTTTGTTTTTAAATTTTGAAGGCAAAATTGCCAAGTTACACATTTTGAAAGTAAATACTACGCTACGTTTTTAGCATTATCATTAACAAATTTGGTAAGATTTAAGCACTTTAATCTCGAGAAATATACGCTATTTTTTGCACTTTTGGAACATTGCCACCAGAGATATCAGCAGTGATGAAATTGTAAACGTTACTGAAAATTTTAAATACGCGACAGTGTGAAGAATTTGACTTATAAAAAGCTGCTGTTGATGTATTGGAAGACTTACTGCCTTCAAAATCTCGTAAAATTTACGAGCAACATTAAGAAACATTTTTAAAACGTAGAAAAAAATGACAAATTTCAACGAAAACACTATTTTGGTATTTTGTAACGAAAAGATGCTGCTTCTACGATTTGGGCCCACTATTCAAAGTTAAAATGTTTAATGTAAAATTAATAATGATATAAGTAAATTTCTGAAATTAACGACTCTTCAAGTCGTTAATATACAAGATATTGTAAATAAATATACAAGACATTGTTGGTGAAGAACCTCTGCACCTCTACTAACTGATTCGGATGCGACTATAGATATTTTAAAACGACATGGGGGATGGAAGTCGACATTTCTTGCTGCAGGCTATGTGGGAAACTTTCTGAATAACAAGAAATTTATTAGCAAGAAGATTTTTGGAGTTGACCAAAAATCGAGCACTCCTATGTCAGCCCCAAACATCGTTGATGAAAATAATCGACCTTTATTTGTTTAATTGCAGTAAAATTAGTACTAATATGTTTCAAAAATTATTATAAAAATTTGCCAAATTTGCCATGTTTTATGTGAATCTGTCAATAAATTTTCTAGAAAGTTCAATTTATATTTGTTTCCCAAGGAACAAATGACCCACTTTATTTCCTGTAAACAGTGTGCAAATAAAGGTATTCATTACATTAAAACTTTATTTCTTAATTAAATTAATTACGCGGATTTGTAAATGTTTTAATTTTTTTTTAAATATTTAATAGAGAATCATTTTTTGCTTCAGGCAGCAAGCAATAATTTTGAAGTTAATTTTTTTTATTATTATATTTTCATAAAAATTAGCTAATATAGAAAAAAAATCTTTTCAAACAATATATTATTGCGATTTTGTTAATTGTTAATTTTTTAGCCGTTCTAAATTTTTATGATTAGATTGAGATTTTTCCAAAGGATTTAGTATTTTTACTAAAAAGTCAAGTTTAAAGTTTAAATTAGGATTAATGTTCGCAGTAAGTACTTAGCCAACTTAAAAAGGCGAAAGTAAAACTGAGGCAGAGTTAAAAAACAGTGAATTTTGTTATACGAACTCAAATCCTAAATATCTAATATCACATTTGTAATCAGTGCAAATCAGACCCACTATGACATCATTTTTGTAATAAAAAAAAATATCGACTGATAATGTAATTAAACCAGTTCAGAATGAAAAAAAAAAGAAATCTTTACTTACATTGATTCGAGAAATCTTTCACAGACTGAAAGTCTATAAAAACTTTACTGTCTCACACTACGCTTAAAATTAAATAGTAATACAAAATAGCGTCGTGACTTCTGGCGCGTCATTAAAAATAAATTAAAAAAACTACGTAAATCCGTATCTACCTACTAATTATCCTCTAAAAGTTTACCCTTTATATTTTATCCCAACGATCTCAAAAGGAATTTTAAAAGAACAAAAGTTAACTTAAAAGATCAATCACAAGCACCCTTTCATTCATTAAAAATTAAAACACAATCAAAGAGTACATAGTTTTCGATTGGGATTCTTTCCTGCGTAATTTAGTTTAACAGAAAGTTTGGTGCACACTAAGTGTTGCGTTGATTATATGATGGCATCCGATACAAACAACGATTACTTTAAAATGTGCAACAAAGCTAGAAACATACTTGGTCTCAAACGAGGCGGTAGTTTTCTGATTTTTTTTTTATTTCATTATATTTTGTATCCTCTGTTGATAATTTTGTACATAATGATGGTAGTAAATTTATTTTACAAGCACAGCAACATCCGTGAAGTCGCAGAGGTTTTTAATGCTCTATCAGGATTTGGACATGTGAGTATTTTTTGTCTTTCCAACTTTTTCCAACCATTCTATTTTAGATAGTACTTAGAAAAACCGTGTTAATTTTTTATAGCGCAGAGTTTGAACAGCTGGACCGACAACGCCAGTTTTTCTGGAAGCATAATATTTTTGATGAAGAAACCACAAAGAAGTTTCATAAAAACATGTCGTTTGCGGTTAATTTTATGAAATGCTTGTTGATGAGTTCTAGCCTTTCTATAACATTGCATGTTAGTGCCCCGTTTTTTGTGGAAGGATTAGATTTACCAATGGCTTGTTGGATCCCTGGCAACAATAATATAATTCTCCGAATTGTTCACGTTTTAGAAGGATTATATTTCGCGGAAGCTCTTGTCATAGCTGCAGCTTTTGATGCATTTTATTTACTGTTGTGTACAGAATTGAAAATACAGTTTGAGCTTTTGGTCAAAACCGTCCGTTTGATCAACATTGAGAACGACGGAACGGAAAATTGTTGGAAACAAATTGTAATATGTACCATTTATCACCGATTTTTGTTAGAGTAATATGAGTAAGAGATTTTAGATTTGTTCTTAATTGATTTTTTAGTGTCCACAAAAAGATAAACACGTGTTTTTCGGAATATTTTGTTTGTCTTTATCTTTTAACGGTGGCAGGGATTTGTATCCCGATTTTCGTCATAGGCGATAAGTAAGCTTATCGTTTTAAAATACATCGTTTATATATTTCTTCCAGATCGTCAGGAGTGACACAAGTGGTGGAAAGCGCATTTTTTGTCGTTATTATCAATTACGTTTTCATGATGACTATGTTTCCGGCTGATGAGCTGAATATTTCTGTAAGTGCACATACGTTATTCAAAAATTCTGTTTATATTTTTTTAGGCTGAATCATTAGTAGAAGCAATTTATGATATTGACTGGTATAACACTCATGATTTGAAAATCTTAAAGTTTATACTTTTCTGGTTAGCTAAAGCTCAAAAACCTCTTCAGCTGTCTGGAGCTAACATGGTGGAAGTGAACAGAGTTATGATGTTAAGAGTATGAAATTTTGATAAAATAGGAACTATCTACTTTTTACATGTTTCTTTTTAGATACAACGCATCGGTTATTCTATTTCAACTATAATGACAGGAACCAAAGGAAGTATATCATTGTAATTCTATTCACCGAAATAATAAACTTCTTTTGCTCGACAATTGTTTAAATATTTATGCGCTAAAGAGAATAACTCGAATTTTATACAAAAACGAAATTTCAGTTTTCATGAAAAATAGTAAAGAACCTAAAATTTGAATATCTTATATTTTTTTGTTTCATTATGTTTGAATAGTTTTTAATGTCTATACATTTAAAATATTTGAGCCCGAAATTATTTGAATTATTTATTGATCTCAAATTTTTAAATTTTTCGTTTATAAAACTTTACTTTGCATATTTTATATAAAGTTTTTTTTTATGTTTTTATCTTTTATCTTTTTCCAATTAATTGGTTTTTCCAGATCGAAAAGTTTTTAAGGATTAAAAATTTAAGGTATCTAGAATTTGTAGCAATTTTTTGTCGTGTAAAACAGTCCCAATATCTAATATAAAATATTTATATGTTTACAGGTAACATTAAAATGATTTTATCAAAAAACCGACCAAAGATAAGAAATAAGTTGAAGACTCTATGGAAATACAAAAAGACAATTAAACCTGCTCTTCACTGAAATCACCAAGATTTTCTGCAATTTGGTCTAAATGAGAATGCAAATACATATAATAAAGTTTGAAGCTCCTGTTACAACCCAGATCTTTCGAATTGGTCAGCACGCTTTTAACTAACTCAAAATAGTTATCAGACTTATTGTTTCCAAGAAATTTTTTTATTACTAGAACAAACGATTTCCAATCTTTAGACTTGACTTTATTTATTGATTTTATACAGTTTGAGTCTTTCGCAAGTGCTCTAATTTGTGTTCCATCAAGAATTCCTGATTTACTTAATTCTGGAAACTTGCTAGAAAGAAAAGCAAAACGTTCACCATTTTTATCAATTGTTTCATAATGCCAAATTTAACATGAAAGGGTAGCAGTATAATGCGATTGCGATTAACTAATTAGCAACACCGAGAATAAAGAAAAAAAACTTACCCACGCATTGCTCATTACGTTTTTCTGACTACCACAAAACAAAACTAACCAATAATGCTAATACTAATTATTCAAAATTTTGATTTTGTATTTGCGACAGTTTAAATTTAGCGTCAAGGCAGTGCTGTTAATATGGTGCTTGAAAATCAAATAACCGCAACCAACACAAAAATTATGATTTGCAATCAGTAATTTAGAACAAATTGAAGGTTTTTCTAAAATTTAAGTCAGTGCTAATGCAGCTCGAGGATGTCTTCTTCGAGAAAAGTCGAGGGTTCGATATGGACGAACTTTTGGGTGGTTTCAAAAAGTGGTGCTATTTCCAAAAATGTTAAGGAACTGAAACGAAATAGTATTTTTGATATATTTTAATGAAGGAGCGTCGGCTCTGAAGTCTCCCACACAGTTTATGGAGTGATTTTTCTCTGTTGGAATTAACAATGTGTGTTAAAGGAAATCTTAAAATGACAAAATTCAAGCAAGTAAATCCTACTTTTTCCAGATGAGAGTAATTGTAATAATATATGGCAAATTAGAAACATTATTTGTACCAACCATCAATTTCTTCCTTACTGACCAGGCGCGTTTTGTGTATCCATTCTGTTGTCTGAGAAGAAAGTTAACTATTTTTAAATCTACAGAAATTATCCAGTTATGACCTCGATATTTAACTTTGTCCTTTAATAAAATAGTCAAGTGTGCAATAGGTTTGAGCCATAATTGTTGCCGTTATAAAGTAGAACACCCTTTAAACTTGTTTTGCTGCTGGCTATATAAAGGCGCTAATTATTCGGTTGGTACTGTTGTAAATTGATTTTCTGCAACAGTTCTTTGATATCATTATAAAAAAAAACTGAACCATTTTCATCGGAAAAATAACGTAACGAATTTTTTTCTCGGTTGCGAAATAGTTATTTGAGCTACATGTGGCGATAAGTGAACTCAGCTCCGCCTGGGTTTACAAACTACCACCTTGGATAAAAAAGAAACTTACCCACGCGTTGCTTATTATGTTTTTCTCACCACCATAAAACGAAACGAACTAATAATGATAATACTAATTAATCAAAATTCTGGTTTTGTATTTGCGACTGTTTAAATCTTGCGTCAGGACGGTGCTGTTAATATAGTGCTTGCTAAACAAATAATCGCAACCAAAACAAATTGATATGCAATGAGTGATTTTGATTTAGAAGAAATTCAATGTTTTTCTGAAATTTAAGTTACTGCTAATGCAGCTCGAGCATATGTTCTTCCAGAAAAGTCGAGGACTCAATATGAGCGAACTTATGTTAATTTCAGAGAGTGTTTTTCCAAAAATGTTAAGGAACTGAAAGAAACTGTATTTTTGGCATATCGTCGGTTCTATGTTGGAATTAACAACGTGTATTTATGAAAATCTTGATATGACAAAATCCAAGCAAGTAAATACTACTTTTCCTGAATAACAATAATTGTAATAATATATTTGCATGTAATATCATTTTTTAAGAAAAAAAAACCATGGTTATATTTTCAATTAAACTAACATATTTACAACGGACAACATAGCAAGTTTTCTTAGCGACGCTCTAGACGATATGTCTCTTATGATGAAAGTTGCATTGGTATTGAGCATTGCTGGTGCGTGTCGGACAAATGAGCCCTACAACTGGAAATTTGAGGATTTTGAAATTAAACCTGAGGTGGGAATTTTCACAGTTCTACAAACAAAGAACAAAATCAAAGAAACTCAACTTTTTTTCCTTTATAAAAATGGTATAAAAAAAAAAATCTTCCAACAGAAAATTGGCCCCCATGACTTCTGACTCTGTAAGAGGAAGTGATAAAACTGGTTATTTTATAAAATAAATAAATAAAATATACATCATATATTTAAACAAACAATTAATTAATATTTCCGGCATATCTTCGTTTCTTAAAAAAATATTTGCAATTTTTATAATGTGGTCGACACAATTTTTCCACATGTTCCATCAATTTGTTCTGCTTCGCGCCGAATCAAATCTACAACAGATTTTGTTAAGTTAGGGGTGAAATTTGATCATCTTACTCTATGTTTTAATTGACTCCATATAAGCTCGATGGGGTTTGAAGCACAGTGGTATGGTGGAAGCCTTAGCACCTTATGACCAAATTCACCTACCAGCTTATCGATTGCGTACGATTTGGTCTTGTCAACCGTACTTTCGGCTATTAATGCGAGCAAAATTATGTGGTTTTTCTTAGGTTTTCTGGAATTACTATGCCCTTGGTTTTAATGAATACCAAAATATCGGCTTTTTTTGTCGATATACTGAGGTTTTTTTGATCTAACCTGGAATGATACGAAGCATTATCTAAAACAATGACAGTTTGAGGACGAAGCTGTGGGATCAAACACCATTTAAACCAAGCTTCAAACACTCCGTTGTTCACGTCATCGTGGTAGTCAGCACTACTGTCTCCAATATTCTTCGTAGATATAACAAGACTATTACTCACAAAACCATTTTTATTTCCAGTCGCTAAAATGATAATTCTTTTACCTCTTGAAACAGAAGTTTGCAAAGAACATTTGGAAGTGTCGTCTATCCAACTACGACGCACCACATCATGGCTATCATACCACGTTTCTATCCAAATATACCACGTTCATCCAAAAAAACGATGTTTCGTTGCATTGATCTATAATGTCAAATTTTGCTTATATATTCTGTTTTCCATGTCACTAGCCGATGAGTATTCATTACAGACAGATCTTCTAAAAGCATTACAATAAACACTTTATTTCTGAAATAACTTTTTTCTATTTATTAAGGTTCGAATTGAATATTCAAAAGCTTTTGCACAAGAAAAAAATATTTTTAGTAGCGACGAGATGTGTTATTTTTTGTTTTTTTTTTGCTATAAATGAACGCGTAAACCATAAGCATGTATGAATTTTGGAACTCACTCTATTTTAAGTTTTAATTCCTAAATGACATATAATTCGAAAAATTATAAATAAAAATGTTGATTCTTTTGATAAATTTTTTATGTGGTTAAATTTTCTACATAGACTTCCATATCATCTTGTATTTTAGTTATGTTACACTACCGTCCATTAGTTTCAATATACCCAAAGAAATTTAACAATTTAGCAATTATTAAACTTAACGTAGTAGAACCGGTATAACAGCTAACAGCTACTTAAAAAATTATACTATGACTATGCTACTGGAGAAATAGATTTAAAATTAAAAAGCTTTTAATTCAAACAATTTGCTATAGAAACGTTTGAGAACATCAACGCATGAAGACATTGATGTTGCACTTTTGCGGTTTTTAACTGCCCAAAGAGCGAAAAGAATTCTAATTAGTGACCCAATTTTGCAAAAGAAAGCTAAACAATTTGGGATACTCTGTGAAAAAGGACTACCAGTATTTAGAAAGTTGGATAAAGCGTTTTCGTCCCCGTCATGATATTGTTTTTGGGAAAGTTCCAAATGGAGTTAGAAAAAACGAGCTAAAATTTGTTTGATCACAGTTTTGTAAAAAATACTAATAAGAGGAAATTTATATGCCAGACGAAACAGATTTTTTTTACAGAATGCCAAATAAGATCTTGCAATTTAAGGGCGAAAAATGTATTGGAGGCAAAATATCCAAAGAAAGAATAATACTTTTAGTCGCTTGTATTGTGAATGGCTCAGACAAACCAAAACTGCTCATTAATGCGAAATCTGAAGAATATTGCTGTTTTGAAAAATGTGACCTTTTTTACTAGTAAAATACGACAGCAACAAGAAATCGTGGATGACATCGAAAATATTTATTGAAATCTTGGCCGAATGGGGTGAAGAATTAGTAATCAGGTTTAAGATTTTATTTCTTGTCGACAAGAGTTTCGCAATTCAAATGTAGAGAACGTAAAAAAATCCAGCTGGTATTCCTAGCGCCGAACACTACGTTCGTTCTTTTACCAGAGAATCAGGATATTATTGAAGCCTACAGGAAACTTCACATTTAAAATTTAGCATCTAGAGGAAAATAACACCTTGGACACCTACAATCTTATTCTCTTAAATGTTATAATGATAATAACTAAAGCATGGAACAGGGTGTCGTCAAAAACAATAGCAACTTGTCTTAAACATGCTGGATTTGTTCAACGGAAAACATAGGGTGGTTTTAATGATAAAGATGATAACATCCCATTGCCGGAATGGATAAAAAATATGCTTTTGGCAATGATGATAAAGTTCTGTTAGAATAAATCCATAATGTTAGAGCTCTTCCATTGCTTTCAAATGAAAATTTTATAGACTTTGTGAATATTGATGATAAATTGATAAATAAATATTTAGATAAGTATTTAAATGTAAATGATGACGTACGTCCAGAAGATGACTATTTTGAAATCACGAGCTCAAGTCAGAGGTTTATTTTCCTGCAAGGCCAGTGAACAAAATAAACCATATTTGTCCCACGTGTCCTTATTAAAGAAAAAAAATTGAAGTAATGTATTATAAAATTCACATTTAATTTGAAAAAAAATTGGTACATTGAAACTAATGAACGGTAATGTATGTATAATTAATAATAATAAAATGTGTTTTTTTCTATCTTTAGCATGCATAATTCCAAACTTTTTTCCACATTGAAAATAGTTCTAAACATAAAACCTTTGGGTTTATTTCTAAACATAGAACACCCATGCTAGATTATTATTTTTACTTACATTGATTCAAAAAATCTTGCACAGAACTAAAAGCCTATGAAAAACTTTACCGCCCCACCCTACGTTTAAATTTAAATAGTAATACAAAATATCGTCGTTACTTCTGTCAGGTCATTAAAAATAAATTTGAAAATTAACGGAAATCGTGCCTACCTACTAATTATTCTCTAAAAGTTTACCCTTTGTATTTTATCCCAAAGCGTCTCAAAAGGAATTTTAAAAGAAGAAAAGTTAGTTTAAAAGATCAATCACAAGCACCCGTTCATTCATTAAATATTAAAACACAATTAAAAACCTCATAATTTTCGATAAAAAAATTTCCTGAGCAGTTCAGTTTTTCAGGAGCTTCGGTGTGCACAATAAGTGTTGCATGTACAAACCTGTACATTATATGATGGCGTCTAATAATGTGGGCGATTATTTTAAATTGTGCTATAAAACTAACAACCTACTTGGTCTCAAACGAGACAGTAGTTTTCTCACAAAATTTTTATCTTTTTACGTTGTGTATCCTTTGCTGATAACAATGTACTCAATGATGATAATAAACTTCTTTTTCAAGCACAGCAACATCCGCGAAATTGCAGAAGTTTTTAATGCACTTGCAGGATTCGGACACGTGAGTATTTTTTGCTTCACCAACTTTTATTTAATCATTTTATTTTAGTTTGTAGTTCGAAAAACTGTGTTAATTTGGTATAAAACAGAGTTCGAACACCTTGATCGACAACGCCAATTTTTCTGGAAGCACGATATTTTTGACGAAGATAGCGCACAGAAGTTCCACAATAGCATGTCATTTGCTGTTAATTTTATTAAATACTTGTGGAAATCTTTTATCGTTTCAATGACACTGCATCTCAGTGCTCCATTTTTTGTCGAAGGATTGGATTTGCCAATGGCTTGTTGGATTCCTGGTAGCAATAATATAATTCGTATAATTATTCACATCTTGCAAGCGGTTTTCTGTGCGGAATATATTCTGATGGCTGGAGCTTTTGATGGATTTTATTTACTCATGTGTACAGAATTAAAAATACAGTTCGAGCTTTTGAATAAAGCAATCTGTTTGATCAGCATTGAGAAAGAAGGAACGGAAAATTGTTGGAAAAAAATGGTTCTGTGTACCAATTATCACAGATTTTTGCTTGAGTAAAATGAACGACAGATTTTCGATTCGTTTTAATATTAAAATTTTTAGTGTCCACAAAAAGATGAACTTGTGTTTTTCGGAATATTTTGTTTGTCTTTATCTTTTAACGGTGGGAGGAATTTGTATTTCGATTTTTGTGATGGTCGATAAGTAAGCTCATCATTTTAAATTATATCTTGTAATATATTTTTTTTCAGATCTTCAGGAGTAACTCAAGTGGCAGAGAGCGCAATATTTGTCGTTGTCATCAATTACGTTTTCATGATAACTATGTTTCCCGCTGATGAACTGAATATTTCTGTAAGAATCAAGTGCACTTAATTATATCCAAAATTCTGTTTATATTAATTTTAGGCTGAATTATTAGTAAATGCAATTTACGATATTGACTGGTATAACACTCATGATTTGAAAATCTTAAAGTTTATACTTTTCTGGTTAGCTAAAGCTCAAAAACCTCTTCAGATGTCAGGAGCTAACGTGGTGGAAGTGAACAGAGCTATGATGTTAAGAGTATGAAATTTTGATCAAATTAGAACTACTTTTTACATGTTTCTTTTAGATACAACGCATCGGTTATTCAATTTCAACTATAATGACAGGAACCAAAGGAAGCACATCATTATAATTCTATTCACTGAAATAATAGACGTTTTTTACTCTACTATTGTATAAATATTTATACGCTAAAGAGAATAACTCGAATTTTACGCAAAAACGAAATTTCAGTTTTCATGGAATATAGTAAAGCGCCTAAAATTTGAGTATCTAATATTTTTTAGATTTATTATTATGTTTCAATGGTCTTTAATGTTCATACATTCCAAATATTTAGTGCTTGAAATTATTAAAACTAAAAGTTTTTGAATAAATTATTGATCTCAAATTTTTGAAATTTTCGTTTATAAAACTTTACTTTATATAATTTACATAAAGTTTCTTTTATGTTTCCATCTGTTTTTCTCTTTACAATTAAGTGGTTTTTCCAGATCGAAAAGTTTTTAAGGATTAATAATTTCAAGTATCTAGAATTTGTTACAAATCTTCGTCGTGTAAAACCGCTTCAAATCTAAAATAAAATATTGTAATATGTACACAGGTAGTATTAAAATAATTTCATCAAAAAAACTGACTACAGATAAGCGATGGATAGAAAAATGAGTGGAAAATTCCTTAAAAATACTTCGAAAAGACAGTTAAATTAAAGAAGTAGTAATTTGGATTTAGGAAAAATTAAATACAAGAAATCAAAATAGCTGGTGTAATAAAACAAAAAACAATAACGTAAACAAGTCATTCTGAAAAATCTATCAAAAAAAAAGAAAAGCCTAATAAGATTTTAGAAAAAAAATGGGAAACCATAATAATAATAATAATAATAATAATAATAATAATAATAATAATAACAGTGGTCAACATTGCAATTTTTTCTTAAAATCTAATACCGTTTTAGGCTATATATGAGTAACTGATTACAAGAAAATTACTAGTTTTATTCCATCAGCTATCCTTTTTTGTTTATATAAAATTAGAATTTTATTCAAAATACATTTTTTTTAACTTGAGCTTGACTTCTCTTTTTAACCTCTAGCAATAATCTGCTATCTGCTCTTAACTGAAATCACCAAGATTTTCTGAGAATCGATTTAAACGAGAATACAAATAATAAAACTTGAGGCTCTCGTTATAGCCCAGATTTTTCAAATTGGTCAGCACGCATTTAACTAACTCGCAATAGTTATCAGACTTTTTGTTCCAAGACAGTTTTTAATTACTAGAACAAACTGTTTCCAAGCTATAGACTCGACTTTATTCATTGATTTCGTACAGTTTGAGTTTTTCACAAGTGCTCTAATTCGTGTTTCATCAAAAATTCTTGATTTACTTAATTCTGGAAACTTGCTAGAAAGAAAAGCAAAACGTTCACCATTTTTATCAATTGTTTCATAATGCCAAATTTAACATGAAAGGGTAGCAGTATAATGCGATTGCGATTAACTAATTAGCAACACCGAGAATAAACAAAAAAAAGCTTACCCACGCATTGCTCATTACGTTTTTTTGACTACCACAAAACAAAACTAACCAATAATGCTAATACTAATTAATCATTAATACTAATTAATGAAGTCTCCCACACAGTTTATGGAGTGATTTTTCTCTGTTGGAATTAACAATATGTGTTGATGAAAATCATAATCTGACAAAATTCAACCAAGTAAATCTTACTTTTTCCACATGAGAAGAATTGTAATAATATATTCGCAGGTAATATCATTTTTTAGGAGGAACAACAATGGTAATATTTCTAAAAAGGCTAACATATCTCCAAAGGAAAAGGTAGCAAGGTTTCTTAACGATGCTCTAGACGATATGTTTCTTATGATGAAAGTTGCAATGGTATTGAGCATTGCTGGTGCGTGTCGGACAAATGAGCTCTACAACTGGAAATTTGAGGATTTTGAAATGAAGACTGACGTGGGAATTAACAAAACTCTATAAACAAAGAACAAGATTCCCCGAAGAATTTGTAGTTACGTGTTGTAATGAAACCGTTGATTGGTTGAAGATACTTGAAAAATACATGAAGTTACGGCCCAATAATATTAAAGAAACTTGATTCTTTTTGCGTTATAGCAACGATCAGTACCAGTCAAGCATACTTTGTTCACCATAATAAAAATTGCAAGATTATTGAATGTGAAAGATTTTAGAAATTACACTGGTCACAACTTTTGGCGAACCTCGAGTACTTTGTTAGCCAGCAGTGGATCAGACGTCCTTGCTCTTAAAAGACATGGAGGCTGGAAATCGTGAGCAGTTGCAGAGGGTGACGTGGGAGAGTTTTTAAATAATAAAGTAGAAACGGCGAGGAGAATTTCATACGGAATCACTACAAAATCGACTCGAGAGGCCGACGATAACAATACAGCAAACGACAATGATATTGACATAGTGAATAATTTAATTTCTGCTTCCAACAGTAAAAATAATGAAATAGGACGTGTAAATTTGCAGGTAGATTAACTTTTTTTAACAATAAAAATTGTTTAGTTAAAATTATTGTTGATAATAAAAATTAAAATATCAAATTTTTTATTGTAGCTATTTAATTTTTGTACCCGTTATAATGTAGTGAGAGATAGAGGTACCTGCAACGGAAATTAACCTCGCGCGATAAATCGTCTTTTTGGTCTTTAGATACAATTTGTTTGAAAGTGTTACTTTCTATTATCGTCGCCTTTTTGATAATATACTGGCAATTACCGAAGATGGTAGTGAAAAAAAAATTGGTTTCCGGTGTAAAACTCTATTAAACGAGATGCCAAAATTTCAGCTTTTTTCACAAATTTAGGTCTCTTACCAAATCATTCTGCTCCTTTTGATTAAAAAGTTGAAGGTCTGACTACATGTAAAATCCCAAACTATATCATCCGTTTTATTGCCTTTGGTTTCCATAAGATCCAGTACTTCCAACAGTTTAGACAATGTTGATCAAGCTTGAGTCACGCGATTGTATTTGTATAAAAAAGATTGTTAAGTAAAGAGCAAATTGCGATATAATTGCTTATTTCAATTTCCAGTAATATTTGCGACGCAAAAATATACATTTTTTTTGAAAATCTTGAAGTTTGTACTTTTCTGGTTAACAAAGGCTCAAAAACCTCTTCAGATGTCAAGAGCTAAAGTAGTTGAAGTGAACAGAGTTATGATGTTAATAGTATGAAATTTTCATCAAATAGGAACTATCTACTTTTTATGTTTCTTTTTAGATACGACGCATCGGTTATTCTATTTCAAATAAAATGACAGGAACCAAAGGAAGTATATCATTGTAATTTAAGTCAATCACTGTGCTAAAATTGTTATACATATTTATACGCCAAAACAAACATATTATTATTATTATTATTATTATTATTATTATTATTATTATTATTATTATTATTATTATTATTATTATTATTATTTAAACTTTAAAGAGTTAGATTATTCTTTGATTTTTGATTTCAAAATTTTTAAATCGTGATTTTTTTGTTTATGAGGAGCTCAAGAGCTGATTGTCACTTAAAAAACTTATTTACAGTGTACACAATATACAAGTGTTTTTTATATTTTACTGATCTTTTTCAAATTAGGTTATTGGTTTTTAAAGATCAAGATTTTTGAGAACCAGTGGTTCCATATATAGCTAAGTTTTAAAATTTTTGAGTTTAACATTTTACAGAAGAGAAAGCAAAAAATGTATTGAAGTGATATTACCAAAAAACTGATCGCAAACAAACAAAACTGGAGAATCTATCTAGACAATAAAAAAAAAATTTACAAGTTATTCTATTAAATTTAAAAGCAGCACTTAGTTGTCACACTTAATTGAAAATAATTTTTGCAAATTTTGAAAATGCATAAAAAATACATTAAAAATTTAAAACTACCAGAAATCTATTTTAAAATTGTCATAAGCAATTTGTGGTGTAATTTAAATAAACTATAAAATTTGTCGATACCATCTAAACCTAATGTAAATGAAAAGCAATAAATTTGTCATTATAACTGCCTAACAAACAATATTGTCTATGTAACCTAAAACAAAATTTTTCTTAAAATATAAAGTTTCTATTTGTATTATATTTTTATTATATTTTGTATTATTATTTTATTATTTTTAAAAGTTTAATTTAGTTTTAAGTTGGACATCTTATGTGCTTTACGAAGCAAAACTTGATAATGTAAAAAAAAGAAAATATTCATATAGGTGTAGTCTGGAAAACGTGTTGCGCATTCCATTAGTCGTCTACGGCCAATCCAACGATTAGGATAATTGATATTTAAAAAATTGCGAACAGTTACAATAAAATGTGCTGGAACTTCGTCATGCGTCAACTACAACTGTCGGCGTGTCTCCAACGGGTATATCTTAAAGAAGTACAGCTTTTTCCAAATATTGTCTGTAAATTTAGTCCATTTAATGTAAGTGGAAGAAAAAATGTTCCAATTAAGTAATCTCCAACAATACCTTCCACACGTTGCAAGAAAATTGTTGTTGATGTCGAGATTGAATAATAGAATGAATATTTTCATTTGACCAGCGATGGTTGTTGTGAAAATTAACTATGCGCTGGCGTATAAAGTTTGCTTTGTACAGTGCCAGGTAAGCTGGAGATACTGACGCAGAAACAATTCACAAAACATATAAATGGAACTGTGAGAATAGAAAAATTTTGCAATTTATTCTCAGTAAAATTTTTAAGTTTTAAAGTTTGATAATTATAGCTAGTAGTGCTAATAAAACTAGTATCATAATATGCTATTACAATTTTCAAAATTTAAAAAATTACGTCACTTTCAATTTAACTACAAGCATATATCAATAATGGATTTATAATTTTAACAATAATAATTTTGTTAAAAGAAGTGAATAATTTTTTTACAAACTATTTATTAAATTAACATTTTGTCTATTTATGAAAAAAAAAAAATAAATAAATAAAACCATTAACAGTGCTTAGGCAAAATAAAAGAAAATAAAATCGGATGTATACTTTTCTGTTAAATATCGTTTAACTTTTAAACTATCACTGATGATAATAATTCAAGAAATCCATAAAAAAATGAAAAATATCTTCAGTTTGCTGTGAACTTTTTGAAAGATCAGGTTACATCAATAGCGATTGTGTTTAATTAAACTGGTCATATTTTTTCGACGGTTTAGTTTTATATTTCTAAAATAAATCAATAATAAAAAATACCAAAAATTTTACAATAACAAAGTTTATTCATATACTGTTAAACAACGAAAAGTGCGTAGATATAACTATGTATCTTATTTGGTTCCTGTCATTACAGTAGAAATAGAATAACCGATGCGTTGTATCTAAAAAAAAAAAAAAACGTAAAAAATAATTCTAGTTTCATAGAAAACTTTATACTCTTAACATCATAACTCTGTTCACTTCTATAATATTAGCTCCCGTCATTTGAAGTGGTTTTTGAGCCCTAGCCAACCAAAAAAGAATAAACTTTAAGGTTTTTAAATCTCGAGCGTTGTACCAATCAATGCCATAGATTGCATTTCCCAACGATTCAGCCTGAAAGTCATACAAATCACATTAATGTCAAATATTTATACATTATTCTTACAGAAATATTCACTTCATCAGCCGGAAACATAGCCATCATAAAAACGTAATTTATTAAAACGATAACAATTAAGCTTTGCATTACTTGAGTGATTCCTGAAGTTCTACGAAAAAAAGATTAAAAATTTCAGACGAAACAACTCACTCATTAAGCATCACAAAAACGGGAACACAAATTCCTCCTACTGTTAAAAAATACAAACAAACAAAATATTCAGAAAAGCACGAGTTAAATTGTTTGTGGTAACTAAAAATTACAATGACACATTAGAGCAAAACGTGTTGTAATTATCTTACTTTAACAAAAATCTGTGGTAATTAATACACGTTATAAATTTCTTCCAATACTTTTCCGTTTCTTCTTCTTCAATTCGAATCAAGCTGACAGTCTTAACCAACAACTCAAACTGTATTTTCAGTTCCGTGCACATTAGTAAATAAAATCCATCAAAAGTCCCGGTTAACACTACAGCTTCTGCAAGAAATATCCCTTCTAAAACGTGAATAATTCGACGAATTATCTCATTATCTCCAGGAATCCAACAACTGAATGGCAAACGCAATCCTTCGACAAAAAAAGGAGCAAAAGTGTGCAAGCTTGTGGAAACGGCTCCCGCAAACCATAAGAATTTGATAAAAGTAACAGCAAATGACATATTTTTGTGAAATTTTAATGTGTTTTTTTCACCAAAAATATTGTGCTCCCAAAAACGTTGCCGTTTCTGGTTAAGATGTTCAAACTGTGTTCTGTGCACAATTAACATTGTTTTTCGAACAACAAACTGAAACGAAGAAGTTGGAAAATTGGTCAAAGAAGTAAAATACTCACATGTCCATATGACGTAAGTGAATTAAAAACTTCTGCAATTTCAGCAATGTTGCTGTGTTTGTAAAAGAAGTTGACGGCCATCAGAAAATATAAAGTGATTAACAAAGGATACAAAACGTAGAAAGAGACGAATTTTATTAGCAAATTTCCTCCTGATGTCAAACCTACGATATTTCTGGTTACGTGACACACATTAAAATAATCTTTGTTGGTAGAGGCCATCGCTTCAAAATGTTTTCAAATTAATGTGCACCTCTCGAAGGCTCGAAAATTTCTGAGACTAAACGTATTAAGAAATAGTAATTAAAAGACCATCAATTATTCCATTTTTTTCTTAAACTATATTTTAATTTTTAATAAACAAAAGGGTGCCGGTTTGATCTTTTAGACCGGCTACAGTTCCTTTAGAATTCCTTTTGTGGTACACCAAAATTAACGATAAAGGGTAAATTTTAGAGAATAATTAGTAGCCTTGAAATGTATCTACTTAATTATTCATTATTAATGAACTTCATGATAAGTTCTTTTTCATTTTTGTTGAATTCTTTATGGTAGGTGCGACATTTAAATTTAAATTTGAATCTGTCGTCAGCGCTCAGTTGTTACCGAATCCTTTAGTTGATCGTAGGGTTCTGGTGCAAGAATTTCTGGATTAAAGTATGTTTTTTTTCACTTTTAACTTCAGTAAGTGTAGTTTAATAATATTGTGACTGTAATTATCTGTACATTAAAAGTGTGTTTTTATTCTTCTTTATTTTTATACTCTTGAACTTGCACTATTTTAAATGAGTACATGGTCATCATAATTGAATGTTTTTATTTTATAATTATAGTAATGTAATAATGGTACCTAATATTATTAAATATAATTTTATGATAAAAATCAATTTAAGATTAAATCACTTAATAATTATTGTAATGATTACGCTGCAATACCAACTTAATAGGTAAGTTTAAAGAACAGAATTATTAGGTTTGAATATTAAAGAAAAAAATTTAATTCAACAATAATTTACTTGTGGAAGAAAAAAAATCCGAGGAAAACAAAAATCTCAATAAATGAATGAATGAAAAGCTGAAAAAGATGATACAACTAATAAATAAATTCCTAATGAGAAAAAACGATGACAGATGGCGCCAATCCGCGTTTACGTTTTCTCAAATCCATGGTAAACACAAGTGCAACAAACCCTTTTAAAATAATATCGTAATAAAATACGATATACAATATTAAACAACGATGAAACTACCACCAGACATGAACAGAAATTGTAAGAAATTGAATCATCTAATCTTCTAATCTGTAAAAGGTAATGTAATAATACAATTGAAAACAGAAACCTCTTAAAATTAAAATGATCTGTAACGACTATAGCAGGTCTGTTCTTGTAGGCCTAGTTTGTTTGCGTGGTTTACGTTTCTTATAATTTCCTCTCAATGTCTTCATTTTTTTTCCAAAATTTTTGCAAATTCTTGTTTCTTCTTTCTTCCAATTTTCTCGAACTCGACTGTATCTGTTGTTTCGTAGTCATAATCACGTTTCAAAAATTCTTCTTTAATTTCCCTCCAAACGCTGTGTACAGTCTTCGTCAGTCTCATTGACTCGACAATCATGTATGTAGTTTATTTGCGCCGACCGATATTTCGACGCCTCACTGGTGACAATTTTTGGCAAAAATAAACCGCAAATTAAAATCAAATGATTGTTGGCAACATACCAAATTGATCAGTTTTACGGTTTTGAATGCACCAAAGATATAATCACCAGCAACAACACGTTTATAATAATATAAATAATATAATAATATAAATATGTAAACATATGACAAGCGGCTGAACAGAGATTGTTGCTATTATTTAATTAGGACTTTGAATTCCACATAGCTCCTGGACGATATTTCTCAAAAATTTCTAACTATGTGAAAGTAAGAACACGTTTTCAAAAAGAGGACATAAAGTGGATAATGGTAAGTTTATATTTTAACAAGTTTACATTTTTTGCCATGGGAAACTACCAAAGAAGTACTTTTGTATCGTTCTTTTTTTATGTAGTTTTTAATCTACTTTTTCTTTTTTTTTCTAGTGTGCATACTTCTCTTTTTAATATAATTTATAATTAGAAAAAGAATTAAATAATAGAATTAATAATAATTTTAAAAAAATTAAATAATTAAACAAATAAAGAAAAAGTGTAAATAACTGTAAATTTTTAGACATTTTGATAGTTTATAAATAAGAAAAAACAATCATAAACACTAACAATGGCCCTTTCCTTCTTGTTCCTCCTTCTAAAAACATCTCTGAAAATTAGAGGCGACAACAATTTTAATATATAAGGTATTCATATAATCATTATTATTTTTAGTTTGATCTTTCTTCTGTCGAAGCGCGCGTCAAGAAGTTTCTGAGGAATTTTTAGATGTGTTTTTGTAGTGTTGTAGACACCAAATAAGATATAAGAAGATTCAAGTTTTTCAAGTTTTTAATTTTAGATTTTGAAATGTCGGATATAATTTTCCATCAAGTAGGTTTTGGGATATACAGGCTAAGTCAATCTTCTATTTTCTCTTGCATATTCTAAAAATGTTACTTTAGAGAGGATGTTCCAATAGTCCAGGACCGTACTCCAATCAATTATTTTAAATACACCGTTATTTATTTTTTGCATATTCTGCTTTGTTGGATCAAAAGCCTTAAATGCATATGCAACTCATGTAACTAAAATAATTGCTCTTTCGTATGCTATCATGCTATCATACAGGGTGTTTATTAGAAACACTATATTTAAACAGTTATAACTTTGTTTTTTTTAATGGAACACTATATCTCAAGTATCATCAGATTCTTCTTTTTATAGTCTTTTGATTATGCTAAATAATTAACAGTCTGTTAAAATTGTAAATACGATCATTTGATTGGTTCATGGTTGTTAGGGAATGGAATCGTATGGGCACAGCAGCTGTTTATTGCTGGCATAACCACCCAACCACCCCCGAGCACAAACAACAAAAGGGGCATAAATGTACAGATTCCATGAAAGACGCCCTACTTCGTACGCGTCAATTTGCATACTGCCCTCCTCCCGCTCGTCTGCCTCCATCCAGCATCCACCTGCATGCTATGCGCACGTGGTGCGACGTGCGCGCCAATGACTAAATGCAGTTGCACCTAAGCAACCCTAACACGGCCTTCCTGCAAGCTATGAGTCCCATCATACCATATTTCAAAGCACATGCTGCAACATAATTAGACAAGACAAAACAAATTGTTAAATTATAAAACTAGCAAGGGCAAACAAAAATCCAAGTAGAGGGTCCACACTCTCGTAAGTGATCGTCAAACGGACAGTGCGTTTGCATCAGAGGGTCACCCACACAAAACAAACCTTAATCCAAGTAGAGTGTCCACACTCTCGTAGGTGATCGTCAAACGGACAGTACGTTTGCATCAGAGGATCATCCACACAAAACAAACCTTAATCCAATTAGAGGGTCCACACTCTCGTAGGTGATCGTCAAACGGACAGTACGTTTGCATCAGAGGATCACCCACATAAAACAAACCTTCAAAAACAAAACAGCAAATGTAATCATAAGTAAACAATATAAACATGTGAGCGTCAAATCACGTTTATATCAGAAGCTCTTTTAACAAGTAGGTACTCGGTTACACAAACCGAAAATACAAAAACAAAAACAAAACAACAATTCAAATTGAACAGATTTTTGTAAGTTAAGCAACGGTCGCAAATTGCACATCACTTAGACAGTCTCTTAGACGGTTTTTTTATCAGCATCTGGCCACCTCCTCAGCTGATCTCGAGCGGCCACTGTTGATCGCTTATTCCGTCCCGTTGAAAACTGGTACCGATCGTTCGATAGCACATCGATGACTTTATATGGTCCCTTAAATTTCAAACCAAGTTTTCCTTTACCCGCCAACTGTGTATCTTGGATGACTACCTTGTCACCAACAGCAAATGGGACAGCTGCCTTGCGTTTTTTATTCATTATTGCAATGTTACGATGCTGTTGTTTTAATAATTTCTGCCTCACAGTTGTTTCAATTTTATTGGGGTCAATAGCGGTTTTTTCGATACCTGCCAATAAGGTAGTTGTTAACGAAAGGGGGGAATGTCTTCATCCAACATTAACAAGTTCGGAGTAACGCCTGTTACTGAAGACATTGTTGCATTAATGTCATTTTGAACTTTTGGCAATATTTTAGTCCATTTCTTTTCTTTTTCGGCGGTCAAAACCGAGCGCATGAGATTGAATAGCGTTGTCATCACCCTCTCAACTTGACCATTACCACGAGGTACCCCTGTGGTGATTAAATGAAAATCAACCTGATGCGTTAATAAAAATTCTCGAAACTCGGCCGAACTAAAAGCGGTTCCCCGATCTGCTATAATTGTTTTTGGTTTAAACTCCTGAAAAATTTCAGCAAGAGCCTTCACGGAATGTTTGATTGTCTTTTGGGCAATAGGCTTAAACCAACAATATTTTGTAAATCCGATCGTACCAATAGTCCTGCATGGTCAATATGTCACACTTCAGACTTTCTTGTAGCTTTAGCACTAAACTGACCAAGACCTTCTTTCTTTCCTGTATGCGATTTACTTAAAACACAAGCGCGACAATTATTCACATATCGCTTTACACTATGCTTCATTTGTGACCAGTATAACAATTGACTCATTTTAGTGTACATTTTAGTGACACCAATACGAGACGAGTCGTCATGAAAACATTTCATGATGAACAATCTGCCCGACTGCGGAACATAACATTTTAAGCCTGTAGGTAAACGTCGGAACACCAAGTCGTCTTTTACACAAAACTGTTTTAATTCACTGGGATCAAGCGTAGAATTCTTGACACCTTGGCATATCTTATCCCTATTTTGTAATTCTTTGAGGATCTTTGGAGTATTACCATCACTACGAATTAATCTAACTACACTCGGTTGTGGGTTGGGACTAAGGTAGTCAACGTGGGCCATGTTGACACCTGGATGATACTCAATGTCAAATTCATAGTTTTGAAGACGTACCCACCAGCGGGCAACTCGAGGATTGAGTGTCTTTTTTAACGCCGTAGCACGCATAGAGTTACAGTCCGTAAACACTGTAAATTTACGTCCATATAAGTACACATGGAAATATTCAACAGCTTCAACAATTGCCAATGTTTCTAAATAGTATGAATAGTATCTAGATTCACAAGGATTAGTTTATCGACTAAAATATGCTATTGGATGTTTCAACTTAGCTTCTACTTGAAATAAAACTGCACCAAGTCCTTTGGCACTTGCATCCGTATGAAACTGAAGTGGCAAATCGGTGCTGTAAATACTTAGCACGGGACGGCTACTTAAGTCCTGTCTCAGGGCTTCTAGCTCAGACGTCTACGAAGCATATATATATATATATATATATATATATATATATATATCCTTTATATATACATCCTTTTTTAAGAGATTTGTCAACGGAGCAATTTTTGTGGCATAATTAGATATAAATCGTCGAAAATAGCCTGATAACCCCAAAAATTGACGTACACCGTGAACATCGGTAGGTACGGGTGAATTTACCAATGCTTGTATTTTACGGTCAGTAGGTTTAATCTGGCCGTTTTCTTTTACAAAACCGAGGTACTGCACTGCATTTTCAAAGAAACGACATTTCTCGTAGTTCAACTTGAAACCGGCCTTGGCCAACGCAGCTAGAACTAATTCAAGTTTAGCCATACCTTCTTCTATGTCTTTAGCTGGACAAAGAACGTCATCAAGATAAACGATGCGGCGTCTTCTTTAAGATGATGCAAAGCCTTATCAATAGTTCGTTGATAGATAGAAGGAGAATTTACAAAACCAAAAGGCATTCGGTTGAACTCAAATTGTCTATCTGAAGTAACGAAGGCAGTAATGTGTCTATCGGGTTCGTTAATTTCAACCTGATGAAATCCAGCTTTTATATCAAGTGTCGTAAAACATCGGTAAGTACACAAACCGTCAATTTGGTCTTGAATGCGCGGTAGCGGGTAACGATCTTTAACGACCCGCTTATTAAGTTCTCGATAATCAATACATAATCTCAAATCACCATGGCGTTTAGTAACAAGTACTATTGGGCTAGCATAGGAGGAACTACTTTCTCTGATGATTCCTGTGCTCAACATTTCGGATATTTGTTCTTTTACTCGTATACGTTCGATATAGTAAGTAACAGTAAGTAACACGTACCTTTGGGACGTAACATGATGATGGAATAAGATCTACAGCCTTGTCGTCTTTGATCAGCTGCAAGCTGGGTCGTCGAATTACATCAAGTCCAATCAAAGCGTCGACATCACCACCGATAATGTCATCTTCCACTACGAGAAACTCAATCTCGAAATTCACATGTCGAAGCACAACGTAAACATAACAAGTACCGAGTGTTTTAATTGGTGTACTTGATCCGAATCCCTGAATTATGTTGTAAAAGTGGTATGTCTAACTCACGCACAAGTCGATGACTAATAACCGACACGTCCGCACCGATATCAATAATGCAATTAACACCAAGAGTACGTGCATTTTGAACAACCGATGCAATAGGTAGTCAGCTATAATCATTCCTTCCCTGCCTTATAATTTTAACTAAACGGGGCCTGTCTACTATTTTTGCGAAACAGGTAGATTCGATATGTCCAGTTTTGTGACAGTAGTTACACTCAAGCCGTCCTTTCTTTTGCGGTTGAACCGAATCCTCTTTAGTTGATTCGGTTGCTTTTGGACAATTACGACGGAAGTGTCTCATAACATGAAAAACATTTTTGCTCGAGACGAGCACGATCAAATTGGTCAAGGGTAATTGAGATGAGACCTAGGAACAGCTGGTGGCGGCTGATAACGTCGTCTTTTGTCCTCGACGGAAAACTTGACGCTGCAATTTGTAATAGGTTTGACACTAGATTTACTTTTATTTCGGGCTTCATGTTAACTTAGCACATTCAAAAGGGATCGCTGATCTGTGGGTGGTTGAAAGCGGAGGAGATCTTGGAGTGACTCATCAAGCAGACCATATTTCACACAACTGAGAAGAACGTTCCAAGGCATCTCTCTCCAGTGTGTCTTTAGGGCGCGAATTTTGTCGAGTATTCGAGTACTTTCGATTTAAGGACACTTTTTAGACGCGTCGCTTCAGCTAACCAATCATCGATAGAGTACACTGATTTGTCAGGGTCAAACATAGGAAGATGCAGTGCTTTGTCAAGACCGAATGGAGTGGTGACATCATCTTTGTTATGACTAGCAGATTCTGCCTATGCCAACATCGTAGCTACAGTTTGTCCAACGGCAACGGATATCAATTCAGTTAACTCTCCTACGGGAAGTCCTGGCGCACTATGTGAAGATGAGCTTTCACTATTCTCAGGCATTTTAGTGGTCTTTCTTCTATGGGCCATCTTTGTTACACTTAAGTGGTTAAACGTGAGTCACAGAAAAAAAACACTGTGTTTTGGAAATGGAATCGTATGGGCACATCAGCTGTTTAAATCTTTTAAATTTAACTTTAGTTTTTTTAGGTCTGTGCTTAAATTTACCTCTTATCTGTAAATATCTTTAGACACTGAACGAATAAAAGATAATAAAAAACAGATTAAATAAATAAAAAACATAAAATAAAAAAACAATAAATTAAAAATAAAAAAAAATAACAAAATAAAAATAAAAACAATTAAACAAAAAAAAAACTAAAAAATCAAATCCTTGTTTTTGCATTTTGTTAGTGTAATTTGCAAAATTAAGATAAATCAACTGTTATACCCGAGACTTCTTATCATAAAAATGTTGCGAGATTTTAGTAATTACCAGAATTGTAAAAGTTACTCAGCGTTTTTACGACCTCGTGATGGCTTTAATGCGTCCTAAAGTTTATTTGCAATAAAAACGTACCTACTTTTAACAACTGAATATACTTTAAAAACTTAATCTTTAGAAGCATTCAAAAAGAGAACGTGCTGCCACGATAAATGAAGTGTTTAAATTTCTGTCACAAATTTTTAGATTTTTTGTGAAATTAGGTATGGAACTGTAGGAAAAAATACTATATGAATGACCAAAATGATTTTTTCAAATACACTTTTTAAAATACATTGAAGCATAAATGTGAAAAAGTAGAAGCGAACGTTGGAAAAAAACTGTAGTGACTGACCTGACATTGTTTATTTGCTTCCTGTCATTAAAGTTGAAATGGAGTAAGCAATGCGTTGTATCTGAAAATAATAATAATAATAATAATAATAATACTCAATAATACATGAAGAATTAAAATTTTGTCTAAATATTTCTTACTCGTAGCAGCAAAGCTCTGTTAACTTCAATCATATTAGCTCCAGACATCTGAAGTGGTTTTTGCGCTCTAGCCAACCAAAAAATTACAAACTTCGATATTTTCAAATCATGAGCGTTATACCAGTCAATGTCATAAATCGCAATGACCAACGATTCGGCCTTAAATTAATACATATTAGGTGTATTACAGTCAAATTTTATTCGTTTTTCCTACAGAAATATTCACTTCTTCTGCGGGAAACAAAGTCATCGTAAACAAATAATTGACAATAATGATCAAAAAAGCGCTTTCGACCACTTGAGTTAGACCTGAAGATCTACAAAAAAAGTTAAATACGTCAATTTTACAAAGAAATTCATACTGGTTGAGCATCACAAAGAGTGGAACACAAATTCCTCCCACCGTAAGAAGATAAAGACAAACAAAGTATTCCGAAAAACACGCGTTGAATTGTTTGTGAACACTAAAAGTTTACAATAAAGACAAAAATAAAATGAAACAGGCTTACTTTAATAAAAAACTATGATAATTGGTGCACACTATACATTTTTCCCAACTCTTTTCTGTTCCATCTTTCTCAATGCATATCAAACGCACAGCTGTTACTAAAAGCTCAAATTGAATTTTTAGCTCCGTGCACATAAGTAAATAATATCCATCGAAAGCTCCAAATAACACGATAAGTTCCACACAAAAAATTGCTTCCAGGGTGTGGATAATTATACGAAGAACATCATTGTCACCAGGAATCCAGCATGCCAGTGGTAAAACCAGTCCTTCGACAAATAATGGAGCAGAAATGTGCAAAATCATGGAAATAAAAGTAGATATCCACAAACATTTAATAAAAGAAACAGCAAAAGACATGCTTTTGTGAAATTTTTGTGCGATTCCTTTATCAAAGGTATCATATTTCCAGAAAAGCTGCCGTTGTTGATCGAGTTGCTGAAACTTTCTTTTATATAAAATCAACGCAGTTTTTCGAACGAGGAACTGAAATAAAGCTGTTAGAAGAAACAGTTGGCAGGAAATCTACCTACGTGTCCGAATCCTGCGAGCGAGTTAAAAACTTCCGCAATTTCACCAATGTTGGAATGTTTGAAATAGAAGTTAACTGCCATCATTAAGTATAACAGTATTAATACAGGATATAAAACATACAGAGATAAAAATTTCATAAGAAAATTTCCCCCTTGTTTAAGACCGAGAAGTTTTCTGCTTATGTGACACAGTTTGAAATAGATTTCGTTGGTGTTATGTGCCATCTTTACTTCTAGTTTACACCAAGTCTTTTGTAAAACTGAAACTGAACTGAGACGAATATTCAACCGGAGAAAGTATTCGTTGAGAGCATTTAAATTTTTAATAAATAAAAGGGCGCTTTTATTTAATTTTTTAGGTTGCTTTTTGTTCTTTTAAAATTCCTTTTGTGTGGAATATAAAAGGTAAACCTTTAGAAAAGCTTAATTAGAAGCCACAGTTTTGAGGTAGTTTCTCATAATTTATTATTAATGGAATTTATAATACGTTTTATGTAAAATTAGAGCATTTTTGATTAACTATTTCGATTAATTAAGACTATTCTCAGTTGACGCTTAAAGTTTTATTCGTTCAGAATAATTTTAAATTCATGTAAGTAAATTTGGTTTCTCTATGTGTGGATTTCTGCAGCTTAAAACAATTAAAATTATGACAAGTATTAGATATCACATAATAAAATGTGAATGAAGTGTTCTACGTATTCCAGACACATAAAATTTAATTTCACTTCCCGAATTTGGAAAAGACAATTCTTCACAATTTAGTTTTTGTAAAACAATTTAAAAAGCAACGTTTTCTTTACACTGCGGGAAATTCCTATTTTTAAATCATAGCATAGATAAAAACTTCCAATCGAATAACTTTGAAATTATTAAAAATAATTATAAAAAATAGAAAAATAGACTTGCATAATTCTGTAACATTTGATAACAAGAAAAAAATTTCTAAAACATGTTTCTGTTGTACAAAATTTTAATAAAAAAATGTAAAAGTTACTTTCATATAAATTGATTGAAGTTTAGGTGAAATTAGATATAAATTTTTAATGTAAAATATATCACATAAAAAATAGTATGGGGCACCTTTCAAAAATGTGCTGCTAAATTGCTGAAACAATAACAACAAAACGTATTTAGCAGATTAATGTACAGATAACAGATGTTCAAAAAAGTTGTCAAGTAAATTATTACTGTTTTGTTATATCTCGTAGACAAATTGCTCATGATGTAACACACTTTTATTGAAAAATCTAAAAATTTTTCTAACTTTTAGAAAATGAATAAACAAAAATTAAATGAAAATATATGAAACCTAAAAAGTTATAAACCTAAAATATTATAGAAAACTAATGTCTTTGGAAATAAAGATTTTTAATTTATTATCAAAAAATCTGAGAATATCAAAAGCCCAAGAATAATTTAAGTAATAAAGAGCTAAGAAACTTATAATGTAAAAATTTTGAAAACTAAAAAATTTAAAATCTGAAGAAATGAGAAACTGTAAATCCAAAAATCAACAGTTTTCAGGTTTTGATAAACTGCACGCAGATCAGCAAGATTCTAGGTTTTTTGGTTTTAAATTCTGCAAATTATTTTTCCACATTATTTTTTTTGTCTTGGGGTTTTTTAGTATGCTGATTTTTCAGGTTTGCAGGTGTTCGAAAAGTTAGTCTTCAGAAGCTGACATCAGATTTGTCGCAATACCGTACCGTTAGTATGTTTTAACAGAACTAAATAAGCAAATGAAAATTGGCATATAACGTCCTAGGCCGTTAAGAATTACAGTTTAAAAAATCAAGAAACAAACTAAAAACCACCATCCACACTTGAAATTGATTGGTGTCTTAATTCGTGAGTTGTGGTATTCTGAGTTTGAAGGAGTTGTTTTGTAATTTTCATTCTTTTTGAGGCGGAATTCTTAATGTCAAACTCTAAGTTCTTTCACGGAGAGTATGTCAGCATCATTCTCCACAAGCATGGTAGCTGACGAACTTCGAAACAAATGGTCTGGGTAAAGTTCTGGATTTACCAAGTTCTGAAATGTGGCATCTTTTTTGGAATTCTTCCAATAGTATGAATACCTAAAACTTTTTTTACACATTTTCCGTTTCTGTAACCAATAAAACGTCTAATTTGCATGTTGGAAGGACACATACTATAATATTTTTTATATAAGTTGAATGCATAAAAAAGAGGCTCTTCTTGAAAATCCTACTTTTCTTATTTTTAGTAAACTTTAGTGTAACCAAAACGCTTTTTTTAGAGTGCCCAAAGTCATCAATAATTAAAGATAAAAATTGCGCACATTAATATAATTTTATTAAGCATAAACGTATCATCATCTGCTTCCACTCAAAAATTTCGTTACTTGTTTCTCAGACAAAATTTTTGCTTTCTTCGGTTTGTATCTATCGGACTTTCTTCTCAAAACCATAAATAATTTACAAAAATGTACAAAAACGAAAATGTGTTCTTAAATATAAATAACAAGTTGACAAATACCAACTGTGAGATATTTTAGCATTGATACTTTTGTCCACAAAGACGAAGAAGAAAAAGATTCTGATAACTCTTTTGCATACGCCAGCATACAGTTTCGTTTCCTACTTTTACGTTCTTTGTTTCGCATCACAACTTGAAATTTTCATATTCCTGTGGATATTTTTTCTTTGTTTTGGTAGATACTGAGTTGAGGCTTGCAGAAGCTTGTTCTAATATTCTTTCTTTCTACTTTCAAAAACTTCTGAATTTGAATTACTTTTCACATCCAACATGTTGTGTCAAACACAACTTATTTTTAGTTTGTTTTAGATTGTAATCCCGTTAGCAACCGTTCTCATGTGATATGATTGTAGGTACTCATCAGCATTTATTAAAAAAAAAAACATTTTATTCCATGCTATAATTATTATATTATTACGAAAACTGTTGAACGCCACACGGCCAATATGCCAAATAACGGCTTCAGCTGATTATCCTTCTTAAACTTCGGCCGCGGCCGTTATGCGCTTCATGTCGGCATAATAACGTTAATAACTATTTAGGTTTCCGGTTTCTCATATTTTAAGGTTTTCACTAAAAGGGGTCTATAATATGGTTCTGATTTCGGATAATAAGTTTTTTTTTCAAGGAAATTTGAATTTTTATAAACTTTATTACCAAAAGTATTTTTAAAATCTCAGAAAGCATTGAGAATTATCTTACACACTAGCAATATTACTATTTTTAAAAACAGAAAACTGGAATCAAAATCTCTCAATTTTTTAACTTGAAGTAACCCTAATATTTTTAGCCTATTCTGTATTTTTAGGATTTTTTAATTATATTTTTTCAAAAGTCAAATAATTGACACATTGTGTATATCCATTGTCAAGGTAAAAGTGTCACTTTATGTGATAAAATGGAAATAGAAATCAATCTCAAAAACTCAGTTCATTTATTAACAGTTATATTATTATACAATTATTTAAGGTGGCATTAACAACATCGTTTAAATTGGATTTGGAATTATTAACAAAATTTCCTAATTGCAACTAGTCTACAGCACATTTGTTCGTATCAAATTCGACGTTAACATTGTTGTCATCTTGATGTTTCGGTCTTAAAATTTTGTTGGCTACGTTTTTCTTGGCTTCCACGGAGTGTTCTAAATGCCCTTCAGCAACGGTAGTCGATCGCCAACCTCCATGACGCTTTAAAGTTGTTATGCCCGCCCCTTTGTCTACAAGTAACGTCGCAGACGTTCGTCTCAGACAATGATCAATGTATTCATTCAAATTTGGTAAATTTTAAAATCTGGCAACCTCTTTTGGAGCGTCACCAAGTTTATGTTTTTCTATGACCATTCCATTTTGATATTTCACGAAAAAGCTTTGTTCATCGAAACTATTTGAGCGTAGAGATACATATTGCCGAAATTTTGTTGGGTACTCATCTCCAACGACGGTAAAAGTTCTAGGTTTATTTGTTTTGGGTTCAGGAATTTTTACGAGCAGCGAGGATCCCAAATCTTCAATACCGTGAACTTTCATTTTGGATAATTCATGACAGCGACATGCCCCCGCAACACCAAATATTAGCACAACCTGAGATATCAATCATTTTATAAAAAGCTGCAATGTTTAAATACCGGTTACATTTGTGGCTAAGTCACATAAAAATTGATCGAATTGTTCCTTCGATAATACTTTTGCCTTTTTTTGTTGATAATTTTCACTTTTTTTCTTCAAAAATGCGCGTAGTTTTAAGTATTTGAATATGTCAACGTTTTTCTTGAGACTCAATAATGATTTCACCATTGAATAGTGAGACCATAAAATTGAGCTCTTCATTGTCATCTTTCAGCAGTGACTGACTTAAAGAAAGAGACGCCCGAAATGTGCGAGGTCTGTACCCGTATTATGTTAAGCCCTTTCAAAAAATTTTCCTCGGCGAGTTAGGTTTTGTGAATGGTTAGTTGATAAAAATAAAAAAAAGCCAACTTTGTAAGTTAGATGATATCGATTGATAGAGTTAAGTTTACAAGAGACGCTGTCAATGCACACAATACGCATATCTGCTCGGATGAAGACCCTCATGCCATCCAAGAACGACACGTGCAAGAAAGGTTTACTGTTATGAAGGCTCACTGAATGATGGGAAATAAGTTGATAGAGTCACACATTTTACCCCTGCGTTTAACTTCTAAAGCTTATTTAAGGTTTTTGAATTAAAATTTAGAAAATTTGTTAAAAAATGTACCTCTAGCTATTTGACGAGAAATATGGTACTTCCACGATAGAGCTCCTGCACTTAACGCGTTAGTAATACGCACTTGGTTAAACAGAAACTTTCCACAGAAGTTGATAGGAAGGAATGATCCTGTGCTCTGCCCTCCTCGCTGTCCGGACCTTTATCCATGTGATTTCTTTTTGTGGGGAAGCAGCTAGTTTATTCTACGCCCATAATACTATGAAGCAGCTAATAGACAGAATTCAGAAGTCTGCCGCAAACTTTTGCAATTAAATTAAAAGTTTTTTCAAAGATTCCAAAAATCAAAATGAAGGCTTAAAAACTTCAAGATATTCTTAACAAAAATTCACATTTTTTTTATTTATTTTACTGCCCCATAATGCTAGTTAACCACACATAATAAGGAGCAATTCTTGTAAATCCAGAAGGATTAATACTTTCACATCCGGTAGAACTAATAAAACTAGCAACGCCTACAACGTAATATCTCTCAACAGTTTCTGACTTCCGGAGAAGTGGACCACCGGTGTCCCCCTAAAGCCATTCAAGAATCAATCTAATCTAGAAAAATTTAATTCCTTACAATGCACGTTCCTTGGTTGTAACTCCCTTCAGCACATACCATGCTGTCGGTAATTTGATCTCCATAAACTTTTTGGCATTCTTCATTAGACAAGGTCACAATTTCCACATACTGAACATGCTCGGATAGCTCCGCGTCGACTGCAAATATCAATTAAATTTAAACAAATTTTGTTGGTTGCAAAGTTAATAAACGTATTGAAACTTACTTACATTCGTTAGTTTGACCCCATCCTAAGACGATCACTTTAGTGTCTTCGGGAACTTGAGGTACGTAAAAATTTGCGTTCTGAATATAATCTAAAATCATAATTGAGACAGTGATTTCAGTGTGTTTCTAATTCTAAACGTACTAGTCTCAGTTATACTCATTCTTAATTTAATGAGGCCAATATCTGCATGCATTGTTGCTATATCAAAGTCTGGATGGAGAAAATATTCAGAACTTGCGACAGTTTCTCTGTTGGGATCTTCCTGCGTCAGAGTTGCAGATCCCAACTGGATTGTGAAAAGAGTGCCACTAAAATACTCTTTTACTTTTATTATTTAAATAATTACGAGAACTTACTTATAAACGCAATTTCCCGAAGTGAACACCCATTGTGAGCGCATTAACACACCACCACAGAAGAACCTACTGTCTGCTGGTTGGACGTATATGGCAGCAGCATATGGAAACTCTCCAGCTCGAGCATCTGTGCCTCCAATAATGCGCGAATCTGAAATTTAAACTTTATTTTTTAGTATTAAAATGTTTGTTATCGTACTTGAAAAAGAAGCGGTTTCATTAAAAAGCACCAGCGCTGCTACATTCAGTAGAAAAAAATTGATTCTCATTATGAGACAGATTATTTCAAAAATACACTTTTTCAAATATTTATTGATTTGTAAACGACGCAATTTATTGATTTATGACGGTGATTAAGAAACTTGGCTGCATATTGTTTTTAAACCGAAATAGAACTGTGTTGATAAAGCCATAAATTTTTCTTACAATAATAATTCGTTACATTTTTGTTCGTTTTTACGTCAGTTCATTTCACGCTCACGTGAGTTTTTTTTTGCGACGTGCGTCTCTTCTAATGTCGTTTTTTTTTTCGTATTAACTAACACGTTTTGTAATTAATTCATTTTTCTTACTTTACACTGTTTCATAATTGCGGATTCAGAATTTTTCCTTCGAATAATGGGACACATGTATACTTAAGAAACCGAACAATCCTAAAATGAGTCATGAATGTAAAACGTGTCGTTTAATACCACCATAAATAATAAAAAGACCGACTAAACAAGGTTAAATTATCAAAATATTAACAAAATCAATTAATCAGCCGACATACGTTTTGACCTTCACGAGTCACTTCATAGCAACATTTTTGGCTTGCACGGTACAAAGATTAATTTTGCTTTAAGGTATACCTAGCTAATAGTAATATCTAAAAAATCATTTAATAGTATTATGATAAATTTTCAAATAATAAATCAATATACAAAATGGAATATGAAAAAATTTTAGTAATACGTCAGACAAAATTATTTTAAAAACTCTATTTTTGGATTAATTTAATATTTTTTTCTTAAGTTTTGATTTTGACAGATAACATTCAACTTTTGTTTTTTTCATTCATATTTACACAGTTAACAAGAATAAAAGTACATTTTGCGAGCTGAATTTATGGCACTTTGCATAATTTGGTATTTTGTACTTTTTCAATTGTTTGAATATAGAGAGTGATCAAAAAGAAAACAATTCGAGAGTACTTTGGAGTAATTTGTTTTATCAAAAGGTATGTGTTTTCTTGTTCATTTGACACACAAATGTTAAATTAAAATCAATAATGTTGAAAAATGCCTCTCCATTACTCCTTTCAATCTCCATTTTCACTAGTTTATACCAGTAAGTATTAATAAGTATTAGTAAGTACTAGTACTAGTAGTATTAAAAATTCTGATTATTAAAAAGAAAATGGGAAAAATTATGCAACTCAAAAATTCAAATTTAATCAAAACTGAAATATCATAAGCTGTCAAAATTTTAAATGTTTTGTCTATTTTCATAACTGAAAAGTGAAGTTTTTGAAATCTATCATATTTCATCTTTAGTTTTGTTATTATCACAGTTACAATATCCTAAAAGTACATTATCCCCTAAGGTTGAGATGACTACAATTATGATCCGAGCGTCACGATTATCAAACCGAGGTGCAAAGCATCGAGCTTTATACGACGCGAGTTTTATAACTGTCACCTCAACCAAGGTCGATATACATTTTTTTTTAACTAGTAGACGTTTTTATTGGATTCAGAGGTGCTACGCGCTATCAACAAGATGCCTAAAGTAATAACTTTATTCCTCAAATTTCCCCACCCTGAAAGTTACACTGGCCATTCGTTCCGCCGCAGTTCGGCCACAATTTTAGCATAAAGTGGTGGAGATCTGCTATTCTTGAGGAGTCACGGAGGATGGAAGTCGGCGATGAAGGCATATACTGAGACATCCATCTCCGACAAAAAAATTGCAGCAATGGTTAAAAAAGTTTACCAGTTGCTGCCTCCAATGATAATTCTGTTACATCAATATCTTTTTGTCGTCCTATACCCAAAATAATGAAAATGGCAAAAAGTATTCATGAAGGAAATATTAAAAGTCCAATCAGCACGAATTTGTTGAACATAGAAAAGTCAACCTCTTTAAATACTCGAATTAATATCATCTGCCAGAACTGCACTATCAACTTTTATCTAAATAAATTTAAAACTGTTGTGTATTAGATGTTATGTTATGTTACTAGAAATGTCAAAGTCTGAGCATGTGCTGTTGAAAGTTTAGTGCTTACTTATTTCAACCTATGCACTAGAAAATCCCTAACTAAGTGCTCATCACAGAAATCTTATTTATTTCTACCACTGCATTATAAAAGCAATTTTCTTTTAATTAACGTTTTTAAAAATTTATTGTTTTTTTAGATAAAATAAGGTCAATAATACGTCATATGATTAGCATATTTACTACTAGTTAAAAAATAAGTTTTTTTCATTTTTGACCGTTTGTATTGTTTCGTTTTTTTTATATTTGTGTATAGTCTCTACTCTCCTACCATTTTTATTTTACATTGTCCACTTTATACAATTTTATTTCTGCATATATCATTAATCCACTAAAGTTTTTTTCTTTCAGTAAATTTATGCTTTGTTTTCTTTAACGTATAATTACTTTTATTTCTCACATGAAGTGTTAACCTCTCTCTTCTGATTTTTCGTGTTTGTTTTTGTTGACTGTTTATATTCGTTATTAGTAAGATTTTATTGGCAACACTTTTATATTTGTGGCCATTTTTCGTTAAGCTTTTCTTCTCCTATCTGTCTACATCTTTTTAAAGTCTTTTGTGGTACATTTTTTTCTGTATTTTTTTTTGAAAATATTTGTACATTACATATTTTCACGTTAATTAATGGCGATCATTGTTATATATAAACTTACCAAAAAAAATTCTTCTGTTGGAACAATTGCGTAATAGTGTAAAAAAATAGAGATTTTTTTAAAATATTTTAAACAAATTATTGGCCTGTTTAAAAGTAATCTAAAGAAAAAATGTCAAATTTTGTTAGTTATTTTTATGCACCAAGACACGATTTTGACGATTTCCTGTAACTTTTAGTAGAACAAAACTTTTAAGACGTCACTACATGCAAATTAAAAATTTTTCAAAATATTAACTAAAACGATACGTAATCTACGATAACGGTTTAAAATCGAATATCTTCTTACAACTGTACCAATCTGCGTTGGTTTCCGAAGATGGAGAATAGCGGTTCTTCGTAAAAACTATCTTCGCGATTCTCATCACCAAAGGATGTGGCCGGTTTACCCTTCTTCCGATTTCGCGGAAGGCTAAACCAGCCTCGTGCATACAGATGATTCTTGCTGTTCAAACTAATTTCATGCAAATTAGCACGTTTTCGAACTCAAGGCATTGTCAAGGACACGTGATAATGTTTTTCTCCGTTTTTCTTTCAAGCTTTAATCACTTGTTTGCTTAAATACAAGAGCTTTACACACATTTACACACATTTTTTTTTACAAATGTCAGCAAATTATAAAACCATAAAAGTTGATTTAAATTATATTTAATAATTTTCAAGAATACTTACAGAAATTGATTTATTTATAGATCAAACCACGAAAGAGACAAATTTCAGTTTTGTTTTCTTTTTATATCATTAAACAGGCTGTCGATAAATATAAATATTTTTAAAAAGTTATACTGCCACTTGACTTTCCTCCGCCTTTCAACACAGTTGAAATTGAATATCCGATTCGTTGTATCTGTAAAAAACTTTTTAACCATCCCGAAGAAAATTCAAGATACTACCTTAAGCATCATAGCTCTATTTACTTCAACAATTCCAGCTCCTGTCATCTGCAGTGGTCTCTGAGCTCTCGCTAACCAAAAAAGAATAAACTTCAAAATTCTTAAATCATGTGTATTGTACCAGTCAATATTGTAAATTTCATGTACGAGAAACTCAGCCTGAAACAATAATTTTATCGTAACTACATAATTTTAGTCCTTACACTAAAGTTCACTTCATCGGATGGAATCATTGCCATCATAAACAAATAATTCACTATTACAATAAAAAACACGCTTTCTATAAGCTGAACAATAGTCGTCTCTCTAAAACATCGTTCGAATAATTATTTTAACATACCACGAAGAAAAGACTTACACGCTTGTGATGACCAAAATCGGTATGCAAATTCCGGCGACTGTGATAAGATACAAACACAGAAAATACTCAGAAAAAATAGTCGCAAGTTTTTTGTGAAATCTGGAAAAAGGTAATGAATGTCTGTCAGATTGTATCCACTCTGTGCCTTACTCTAGAAGAAACCTGTGATAACTGCTGTACATTTTAATTTTTTGCCAAGTAACTTCATCACCGTCTGCTTGAATTCGAACTGAAGCTACAGCTTTGCACAAAAGCTCGAACTGGATTTTCAACTCCATGCACGTCAACAAATAATATCCATCGAAAGCTCCAAGGAAGAACAAGAATTCCACAAAAAACGTCACTTCCATCGTATACATAATGATTCGAAGTGTATTGTTGTTTCCAGGAATCCAAGCCTCTAATGGTAGCATCATTGTTTCTACAAACAGTGGTCCAGTAATGTACAGACTGGTAGAAACACTCGTTGACGCGATTAAAAATTTCACGAAAGAAAGAGCCGAAGACATTCTTTTGCAAAAAGTTTTTCCACTTTTTTCATCAAATCGGTCATACTTCCAGAAGAACGACCGCTGAATATCGAGATCTTCAAGTTCTGATTTATACGCTATGAGCACAGTTTTGCGAACAACGAGCTAAAAAAATAAATTAACAATTATAGAATAAGAACATGGACATACATGAATAAATCCCGCAACTGATGTGAAAACTTGTCCGATTTCTGCGATGTTTTCATGTTTGAAAGCGAAGTTCATTATCATCATGAAGTACAAAAGAATCGATAGCGGATATAAAACGTAAACGGAGATCATTTCTAGCAACAAACTTTTAGAGTATCTGAGACCACAGATCTGACAACATTTTAGACATGTTGAAAAATAATTCCTGCTTTCCATGACTGGAACTAGTTTACGATATTTATTTTACCGAAAAAGCGGACCAGAGACTGTCATCAATAAAATAAAAGCTCAAGATTAAGATACCGATTAGTACTGAAGAATTTCAGTCAGTTACAGGTTAAATTAATAATTAAATTACGTGCCTGCTCAAAGTAATTTTTTCTTTTAAAATTCTCTTTGTCTTGCAGCAAGGGTAAACTTGCGGACGATAATTAGTAGCTACGACTTTTACGTTGCTGCTTAATTATTGATGGGTATTAGATTTTATCACGAGCTTACGATAATGACCGTAATTGGTCGAAACCTCCGATTTATGGTTTCAGTGATTTTTAGGCACGCATTTGTGTTACGTAATTTTCTTCGGTATGAATAATTTGTGTATGAAAACATGTGAGTATATTTATGTATTGTTTGGCGAGTTTATGATTTAATAAATATCCAAATATTGTTTGAAAACAGGTGTTATATTATGAACATTAAACAAAACTTTGAACGAAAATTTAGAAATTACATTCAAGGCAAGTTTCCACATTTTTTTGTCAAAAAAAAAACAAAAAAATATTTTTTATTATAATAATATCGAGTAGGTACGTTATACCTTCGTAATTGTTCAATAGGTATCTTTTCAAATCTAGCCGTTTTTTCATGTTTCAGACTTCTGAAATTTTTAGAATTAAAAATATGATTGATTTTAAAGTTTACTGTAAACTACAGACAACATTAAACGTACATGAAAGTTGTATCTAATTTTAGGACTCCGTTGATTTAAAAAAAAATTAAAAGCATTAATTATAAGAAAGTTATATTTTTTTCTGAAAGTTTAAACGTTTGTATTTTAAATATGAAGTACGACTTTTCTTCAACGCATTTGTAACGATCGTTCCAATTTTTCTGAGATTATTTGGTTTGTTAAGGTCCTCAGAATTCTCAACTTTTTGAATGTATTGTGGACCACTGAAATGTTTTCAATTCTCCAAATTCTTCAAATTTCCAAATGTACTAATTTTTCATCTGTTTATAAACCATAGATCTGTTTCTGATTCTACCGTTTTTTTTTGTAGCTTATTAAGTTACACTATTGAAATTTTGAGTTTAATCAATTTTAGTGGTTGTGATTAATTTAAAGCAAATTTGTGTTTACGAATTTAGTTACACCCGTTCAAAGTTATATTTCAAAAACACAAAATCACTAAATCACGTTTTTTCTATAGACGGTGATTTATTAGAATGACCTAAAAACCGTTCCATCAAAAATTATTTTTTTGAAAAAATACGACTATACTATAATGACACTTCGCTTACTTAAATTTTTTTATTTTTCACGACGACGTTTTAAGTTGAAAAAAAAATCCTGTGCGGCAATTTTGATGATAATTATATAGCTTTTAAGACGAAATTTTGAAGTACGTCTTTAATTGTTTTGAGTCTGTACGTTGACTCCCTAGCTATAGCTGTTCACTCAAAAAAAAAAATGAAAAAATGATAAATCATAAACTAGATTGCTTTGTTTAACTATTTAAGTGCTTAGTAATTCTAAAATTTGAATATTAAATGTCAATTATATTTAAAACTTAAAATATAAAATTGAAAATGTTTGTAAATTTGTAATTCTCACAATACATAAAAATTTCACAATTTTTAATTTTTAGCATTAAGCATTAATTTTCAACATTGCTTCTTAAAAATTGAAAATCTCCTAGTTTTTACGCTGTGGTAATGAAATTGAGAAAGGTTACAAATTTCGACTTACAAATTTCAAAATTGCAGAATTATTGAGCAGCTTAGTCAAACTTAAGAATTTTTTTAAAATTTTCAGAACAATCCAAAAATTTTCAACATTGTATCTTAAACCCAGGAAATCAGATAATTTTTACACTCTAGCAGTAAAACTTGGGGAGGTTACTGGTTTCAGATTGGTTACCAACTGTGTCATATTATAAAAAGTATAGAGTCAAAGAGACAAATTTCAGAATTTTATTATTCTTTTTTGATAATCACATTTCTCTTAAGATCATATTATTTATTATTTTTTTTAGTCGGACTTTTTGCTACTTCACTAATATTCAGTTAATATTTTGATGTTTTCTCTTTTTAGTTTTTTTTACAATTCATTTTATGTTTTTTAAGCAATTAGGTGCTTATGTTTTTTTTGATAATTTAAAACATGATACGTTAATAAATTGTGCTCAATATTTTTTTTTTTGTTTTAGGATTAATAACCAACCAAAGTCGAAAAATTTGCTTATTAACCTATAAACCTCCCGTTATAGAAACGCAGTCGTGTTTATAGCATGTAACATTCTTTTTATAGACATTATACAATTTTATTCTGATAACTACTGATATGATCTTAATTAAATAATAGTATGATATTATGAAACTTTATTATTTATTAAAAATTTCAAGTAGCACTTTTAGTTAACACTGATGTCTCATAACGATAACATTGTCTAAAAACTGTCAAATAAGTTTTGATAAATCCTGATAAGATATTTTGTCAAGTAACTTTTATAAATAAATATAAATAGAGTCGAGTCAGTTAACTTTCAAAATCTTTACAAGCATGATGAAAATATTTTGGCTATCAACTTTAGTGTTTGCACTAGCAAGTGCCAAATCTGGTGAGACTTTATTTGCTGTTTTTACTACTATATTTTAATTTTGATTTTTTATAGCTTCTCGCATTATTGGCGGTGCGGATGCTTCGGCAGGACATTTTCCATTTGCTGCAGCTATTTACGTTCAAACCGCTGACAGCAGGTTCTTCTGTGGAGGAGCTCTCATCGGTAGCCAGTGGGTGCTCACGTCTGCTCACTGCGCCAATCAGTAAGTTTTAACTAAAGTTAGGTTTTAAATTTATATGGAGTTTTTAGTGGCGAACACTTTACAATTCAATTGGGGTCCACCTCTTTGACACAACCGGACCCCAATAGAGTAACCGTTTCGAGTTCTGAGTACTACGTTCATCCAGATTTTGATCCGGATAAGATCCAGAATGACATTGCGTTAATTAAGTTGCGGTTGCCCGTGACGTACACTAGTAAAATTTCTTTCGTGTGTCTTTAAGTAGATAGTAATTTTGTTTTTGTAGCTTATATTCAGCCAATTAATTTGCCTCCAGTCAGTCTGCTTAACGACACTGAAGTCACGGCTCTTGGATGGGGACAGAAAAGTGATTGTAAGTGTATAAAAATCTCAGAAACAATTTTTGTTTATCGAAGGATGTTTTAGTTGATCCTGAGCTTTCTGAGCAACTTCAATTTCTTCAAGCAACTATTTTATCTAATTCCGAGTGTCAGCTAATCTACGGGTCTCAAATTACAGAAAACATGGCTTGTGTTGAAGGCAATTATAACGAAGGCACTTGCACTGTGAGTTCGTTTTGTGAAATTTAGTTATTTTGTTGATAATGTTATTTTAGGGTGACAATGGAGGTCCTCTCGTTGAATATTTATCTCGACAGTATTGGATTGTTGGAGTTGCTAGTTTTATCAGTGGAAATGGTTGCGAGAGTACCGATCCTTCTGGGTATACAAGAACTTTTGGTTACGTCGAGTGGATTCGTAGTTTTATGGACGCTTAGATGTTTACTAAATTAAGTAGTTTCAAAAGTTCTGTAACAGTTATTTTAAGAACACAAACTGTTAAACTATCAACAACAATCTTGATAACAAATAATTAAATCGATATTATCTAACATTAAATTTAATTAAATGGGACAGAGAGCCTTGGGAGAGGGTTTGAACGGGACGTCGATATCAGTATCAGTATCAGATCTGCGGGTCGCTAAGGAAGAGAGCATGTAGAATGTTTTGCAAAAGAATGATGATGATGATGTGTATTGTGTGTATGTCCAAATGTGGAAGGTTTAGAGAATGGCCGGTTGGAAGATTAAAAACATGATTTTCGAATGCGTAGTTTCGGAAATCGGAAAACTAAGCACTCACGATGCATGTCTGTAGTTCAATTCATTTTTCGCCAGTAACCTATCTATGTATTTGCTAAAGGCGTAAGCCGAAAGCCAAGACTAAGATTTTAAAAACGAAACGAAGCAGAACTTTGAATTTGATAAGACGGAAAGATGATAATAATAGAGTCCGATTGCATGATTAAGAAAAGTGTGTATCATTAATCTGCTGTATCTGCTGCTTTGATTATAGAACGAGGGGGACAAAAGAATGTAAAAAACAACGTTGGAGGTTATGTATTTTGAGGATTCGCTTACTTTCAGATTCAAACGTTTAAAGTATGACTTCACATTCTGCAAAATTTAATATTCAACGTTTATTAATTCAACGACAATTTATAGTTCGATTGAATTCAGAAAAATAACATTGGAAAATTACACAAGTGTATGAAAATCGGTTTTACGCGCATCATAAAAGTAATTTTTTTAGTTACGTACTTCTACAAAATTAAAAAAAAATGTACATAGAAAAAAAGAAAAAAAGGAAGAAAGAAAACTTAGTAGACTTGAGACAGGTTTTAATTCCGAAACGGGAAATGCGGAAAAAGCAAATGGAATGAGAGAAGAAATTGGAAAATAAGAAAAAGGAAGGTCGGGAAATAAAAGAATGTGTGGAAAATATACCCAAAGAGATTTCAAGAAAGGTATTTGACATTTAATGATATATAATCAAAATAAATAATTGAATTTACTAAGTATTTGTAAATTAATAAATAAAAGTTGCTGACATTTAAGTGGGAAAAGCTCAAATTAAAAAAATCGCTAAAAAAGGCAAATTCAACTATATGCTCAAAAATTTGTACATTTTTTTCTTTCAAATGCTCATTAATTCTATTTAGAATTTTCAATAACTTGTTTGAATTTATAAAATTTAATTAAATTTCCACCTTTAATCATCGAAACTAACAAAAGGAAAAAATATCTAACCTTCTGCTTTACAAAACAAAAAGAAATAAAGTCCTTTAATGCTTATAAAAATATCTACAATGTTTGTCAAAGTATAAAAATTTTATGAAATTTTTAAAAAACCTAACGAAATTTTAAAATCTCTAGAACATGTAAATTTTCGACTATCGATATAATTTCATTCTTTTTTGTAAATATGTAGCATGTTATTACAGATATTTGAAGCCATTAGATATCTAAAGGAACTTCAAATTTTGAGGAACCAAAAATTTAGAGCACTAAATTAATATTGCAATAAGAAGATCTCAAAAACTTGTAAACTGTTGAAAAGACTGATTATTTCAGAATTTTTCTTCGAAAAACCTACTTTTCAAATTTAAGAAATGACAGAGGCGTTATGATAAAAAAATACGCAAAAATACGAATTTGTGTGTTTTTTTATTCTATTAAATGACGTGTTTGTGTTTCGTATTGAACAGAGCAGCAATTGTTGAGAACGTGGAAATTTGATCGTGTAGCCAAGACTTTTGCCTTTGAATTTTACTCCAGCCGGAATTGTAATAGGGTCATTTTTCTGATTTACGAGAGCTATATTTCGTTCTCTTTGATTAAAAAATCTCACCAAAATCTCCTACAGTACAGTTTCTATGGGTCTTTATTTTGTTCACTTTAGCTAGTCTTAATTTTGAAAACCAAATACTTAGTTATAAATCTTATATTAATTGTATAGCTGAAATTTGTAATACGTATCAGAATTTATTTTCATAGGCAAAGCTCAACAATATAGCTCTCTCTCTCTCTTATGATAGATTTATAATATTACCCTCTTCCTTTTGTATTGTTTTAACCACGCGATTTGTTTTGAACCGAGACTTAGCTTTATTTTGTGTGTTTTTTACAGAGTAGGTCCTAACCGTTTTTGACAATCACAAACAAACTTCCATTTTTTGTTCAATTTGGATTTTCTCGGTTTTTGACAAATATCATTTAAATTTCAGTTTGTGCGCTTGTCCTTTGCACATGACGTTTTTTTTTTGGTTATTACAACATTATAAATTAAACCAAATTCTTATGCAACGAGATTAATAAGTTGTTGATAATCTTGCAAAGATGTGATGACGATATTAGCGATTATGTTTTTGTCCAAGAACATATTTATACTAGGTATTTATTTTATTAAATTTATTGATAAATAATCTTTTAAATTAAAGATAACTACTATAAATAAAAATATTATCCTTCCACGACATTTTATATTCAACTTCACAACAAGATAAATACATTCACACAAATAAATTTTTCTTTGTGTGAACTTTGCTTCATTGATGTAACATTGGCAACATTTGATAAGAGGCATGTTTGACTGTACAATCGATAAACTACGTCTAATTCTTACTTCAGGTTCACGTGTAATTGGGACTCTTCTTCGAAGCCACTGATTCTTATATCAAGTCATTGTGTCTATAAATAATATTTACATTGAGTGTTGTAGTTTAGACTAATCTACAATTATAATGCTACACTTTTTACAATTCAGTTAGGATCTACAACTTTAACATAGTCTGATTCAAACAGAGTTACTGTGACCAGTTCCGAATATTTTCTGGTTTCAGAGTTTAATCTAGAAACGCTTCAAAATGATCTTAAGCTAATTAAATTAAGAATGGATGTAACTTTCACTGGTATGTAAGCGTTCTAAAAAAACAAAAAACATAATTTACTGTTTTGATTTTAGAATATTTACAGCCTCTGAAAATTAAGCCAACTTCTCTTTCGAATAACGATATGGTTACGGCGTTTGAATGGGGACAAACTAGCGACTGTAAAAAGTTTCTGTTTATTTTCATTTGTTCCTATCATAGCTATATTTTAACTGATTCTCAGCTATCGGAGCACTTACACTACGTGGAATTATCAGTTTTAAGTAATGTAGAGTGTCAAGCAACTTACGGAACTCAAATTACCGACAACATGGTCTGTGCTGAAGGGAACTATAATAAAGGAATATGCGTTGTAATAAGTAGATTTAGGTTTTAAGCAACACTTTATTTAAGGATAACTTCTAGGGTGACAATGATAACCCTATTGTTCAGATAATGTCTAAATTGTAGAGGTGATCTCTCAAATTTGAAGAGATTGGATGGCTGGAAATCATCTACTACAGCCGAGGGCTATATTGAAAATTGAGTTACTAATAAACTCGAAATAGCCAAAAAGATCCAACGAGTAATGTTTCAAGAAGAACCTTCGACCTCATCTTCTGAAACTGACATGCAAACAACGAGCAATAAAGTCACATCAGCTTCCACTTCATCTTCAAATAATGATTCTTCTTAGTTCATTGAGTATAGAAATAGATAACAATGATACACTATTATTTAAAATAAACGTTAATATTAATTTGAATAAAATATTTTATATCTACTTGACCCTGTTAAAATTAAATGTATAAACATTCTATCTAACCTTGCTCGTTCATTTTTTTACTCAACAATATGTAAGTAAAGAGATTTCCGTAACTTGCAAATTATTCTCTCACTATTTTTTTTAGAACCATGTGTAGTATCGGGAAATATTAGCGGGGACCTTGGGGATAATCTTAAGAATGGGAAGTGGAATTGTTGAGGGTGGTTAAGCAATAAAAAATGTGAGGGAGGGAGGGCGAGTTGAAGTTCCTGGGGTGTGTAAATGTTTGGGAAGTGTGCATGGCAGATGTGGACGCTTTTAGGGTTAAGATTTGAGTAGGAATAGAATAAGCGGGGAGAGTTGTACAGACCACCGAGCTGTAAAGACGTTGTTCAATATACTTTTAATTTTAACGAATACACGTCACTTGAATCCTAACCAGACGTCACTCAATCCCAGTTTTTTATTTTACACATGTTGGATATACTATTTTTTCCACTACTAGTGTTAGAAGATATTATTTATATTGTTTTCAAGTTAAGAAAATGAATTGCTCTCCTAGTAGAAGATAAATTTTCATTAGCTTCTACTAGTAGATAATAAAAACAATTGACGATGGTAATATTTTCTTGATACAATTTAACATTGATGACAGCTACATTTAGTAATTTAGTAAAATTTGGTAATTGCAAGAAAGAGTACAATTGTTTCCAAGCAGGAAAGTACACTGGAAGTGTAGGGGCTATTAATAAAAATTCTACCACACTTATTGTGTTATTTCACGCAAAATGTTTATTAACAAATTACAAAACAACATTAACATCGGAAAACTATTTCAAAATGAAATAATAATTGATGGTGCAGTTATTGCATGTCACGTTAATGCCAGAGGTATGAGTATTTGATGTTATTTTTTTTACCGGTATATTTATTTCAGTATTTGGCACTGAAGGTGATGGCATTGCTTCCTCAAAAGTTCTATCATTTAAACCACTTGTGCTGGATAAGTCACTTGTACAACGTGTTCCCTGAACCATACTCGCAATTCTTTTTTGTCAGTAAGGGAGTCTTCGATATATCCTTCTGTAATTGTGGAACTTTTCCAGCCGCCGTGGCGTTTAAGGGATAAGATGTCACCCCCATTGTCTGCTAAAATTGTAGCCGACGTCCGTCTTAATTTATGACCGGTCTAACTTTTAATATTTGGCAGTTTTAAGTATTCAGCTATTTTACTAGGTGAGCTACTTATAGTGTTTTGTCGTGCTGGTTTTCCAAATCTAAACACAATTAAAAGTTTTTCCATGTCTGGAAAGGGCCTTTTGTGACATATCTTTTTACCACTTCGATCCACAGAGGTTCTGTAATTAAAAACTTTCTGGATGTCTTGGTTTTTCTATGAGGTATGGTTATTATAATTATGTCTTCTCGCACATTCATGTCTGTTATTTTCATTTTACAAAGCTTATCTGTCTGACAAGCTCCTGCAATACCTATTATAAGAGTTACCTAAAAATTAATTGATTCTTTTTAAAACTTTATGATTAAATGAAACGAGTTGCTTACTTTATGCGAAAGAAGACGTTATCAGGTGCTTCAGTAATAAATTTTGTAATTTGCTATCTTTCAAAAACTGTTGCCTTTTTTGGCACATAGAAATCATTTTTCTGTTTTAAAAAGGCAATGACTTTATAATCTTTTGTTATGTCAACGTTTTTTTTTTAATTTTAAAGTTTGTTTAAGTATAGATAATGTAGCCCATAAACTAGAGGTTGTCTGGTTTCAGCCCTTTCTTCAAAATAGACAAGAAGAACGTTTTCGGACACTTTGGTGACGCCTTTCGATTTACACCAATCTTTAAAACCAGAATATACCTTTATATAATAATCTTGCGATTTTTCGGGCAGCAATTTATCATACTGGATTTGTCCAGCTTCCTTTCGAATTTTAGGAGTACAATTACCGTCTTTATCTGTATCTACCACTTTTACAATTTGAAGAAAATTCATTGAAATTAAAGTAATGTCAAATGTCAATTGTTTGTTATTGATATCTTGACACTTATTGAATCGCTTTAGTTGCAAACGAATTGCATAAATTATGATTTGAAAAATGACTAAATGTTCTGGTATTGAAATAGTTATTTGTATCACTAGGCCAGAAACTGACCTTTTGCAACTATGAGCGTAGTTTGCAGGCTAAGGCCGAAGGCCGCAGCCTGCAATAGCGAATTGTTGCAAAATAAGTTTCTGGCTGTGTGATACACACTATTTTTTGGGCCGACAATTGATTAAATTTGTTAAAAATTAATATTTTCTTATAAATTTCAATAAAATTAAAAATCAAGTAAGTGTTAGTTTTTGACATTTACGTTTTGTGTTTTCTGTGCACCGGCATAACAACAAAATATTATACAAAATGGAAACACCAGTGTCCATTACGGAAGCTGCCGAGAAATTATTTGATATATTCTTCTATCAACATCGATCGTATGTATCGAATATCGAACGTCGCAGACGCTGGCAGAGCATACGGCCGACGCATGTCAAACCTCAAACGATTCAAACTCTGTGTTCTGTAGGTGGCCGTGCATTTTGCAGGTCTAGGCCGCGAAACGGTCGGTTTCAAGCGGATTTAGACGAATGCAATTTGTGTTATTTCAGAACGGAGGCCGAAAAAAATAATATATAAACCACGGTACAGTAGCCTTCTTAAGAAAAATTGCTTCTGTACTGATATATAATCACTATTATTATTGCTAAATGTTTAGCATGATTTTAGGATACGATATTTTTTCGTCACAACTTTCCCTTAAAAATGTTAAAACAAAAAGTGTTCTAGCTCGTGGGTTTTTCCACCCTTTATTTTCTTATCGTCAGAGTCGTTCATGATAATTCTCATAACTTTCGCATTCCTGTGAGAGGAACACTCGGTTTGAAACGTACAATTTAGTTACTTGAGTTGTTTCTTTTTTTTTATTTACATCTTAAAAATAAATCACGCATTATTTGATTCTCCTAAATAATTTTTCCATGAATCATTTCATAAACGCTGCACACCAAACTTCAGAAAATCACGCTTTATTTTAAATCTGACGTCCTTAAGTTTTATTATTCCTGGTAACTCAACACAGGTGAAATTTCAAGTAACATGGTCAATTTAATTTCGATAAATCCAAATAAAACAGATAGATGTCTTTCTGCGAAATCTTTGTAGACAAAATATAAATTTTGTAATGACTGCGTATAAAATTCTTTTGGCCGTTTCTACTTTACCATTTAATAAGTCTCCCAAGTAGCTTTCTGCAACTGCTGACGATTTCCATCCTCTATGTCTTTTAAGAGCAAGAACGTCTGATCCGCTGTTAGCTAACAAAGTACTCTAGGTTCTCCTGAAGGTGTGACTCGTGTAATTTCTGAAATCTTGAAAAATTCAAAAAGTTTGCAATTTTCATTGGTACGGCGTACGAAGTATGCTTGCCTACTACCTACTTGTCGTACGAATTTACCGTTGCTATAACGAAAAAAAAGTTATATTTTTGGGTTGTACGGTTTCATTACAACCAGTAACTACAAATTTTCGGAGGATTTGTTCTTTGTTTGTAGAATTTTGACACTTTCCTCGTCAAGTTTCATTTCAATATTTTCGAATTTTAAATTGTAAGGCTTATCTGTTCGACACGCACCAGCAATTCCAAATACCATTGCAACTTTTATCATACGAAACATATCGCCCGGAGCATCGCAAGGAAACTTTGCTATGTCTTCCTTTGTAAATATGTTAGCTTTTTTGGAAATATAATCATTGTTTTTCTTTTTCAAAAATCATATTAACTGCAAATATATTATTACAATTACTGTTAGTTAGGAAAAGAAGTAGATATTTACCTGCTTGAATTTTGTCATATCAAGGTTTTCATGAACACACCTTGTAAATTTGAACATAGAAAATTCTCTCCACAAACTGTTTGGAGACTTTCGAACCGACGCCCTTTCATTAAAATGTGCCAAAAATACAGTTGCGTTCATTTCTTTAAGATTTTTAGAAAACCACCACTTTTTGAAACTATAATACTATAAGTTCGTTCATATCGAGTCCTCGACTTTTCTGGAAGAAGCGATGCTCGAGCTGTATTAACACTGACTTCAATTACAAAAAAATCTTCAAGTTTTTCTGAATAACTCATTGCAAATAAAAATATTTTTGTTTTGGTTGCGGATATTTGTTTTTTAAGAACCGTAGATTAATATTAGCATTATTAGTTAGTTTCCTTTTGTGAGAAATAAAAGTAAGGAAGTTTCTTTTTTACTCTCGTTGGCTTTGCTACCACCTTACAATTAGATAATAAGTCCACATGTAACTCAAATAATTAATTTGGTCTTTTTATTATAACTTCGGATGCTTCTGCAGGACATTTTCTATTTGTCACTGCCATTTACCTTTAAACTCAAGTTTTTGTGTGGAGGAACTTTAATAGGAGGTGTAAGAGTGATTAACTCACAGTGCCTTAAATAGGTTTTTATTAAAGCTGTCTATGAATTATCTCGAGATTTTAGTAGGAAACTCTTAACAATTCAATAGGGATCTTCCTAGTAAGAATTTATTTAATTGAACTGCATGACAAATCATGTTGTAACTTTATCTTTTATTTCAAAGATATCCACCATAAATCATGATATCATTCTATCACGACAATTTTATTTATTCAACATCAGAACAAAATGAAAAGAGAGTTTCTTTTTCTGTGTGGACTTTGCTTCATCGATGTAACATGGGCAACATTTGGTAAGATACATATTTGACTGTCCAAATAGAAAGCTGGGTCTAATTCTTACTACAGGTTCGCGTGTAATTGGTGGTGCAAATGCTCCAGCGGGTAGTTTTCCTTTTGTTGCTGCAATCCATGTTCAAACAGCAAACAGCAAATTTTTCTGTGGCGGAGCTCTTCTTCGAAATCAATGGGTGCTTACCTCAGGTCATTGTGTTTATAAGTTATTTTGACATAAAGTGTTGTTGCTTAAGTTAATCTGAACTTTTAGTGCGACACTTTTTACAATTCAGTTAGGATCTACGACTTTAACAGAGTCTGATTCAAACAGAGTTACTGTGGCCAGTTCTGAGTATTTCCTGTTTCCAGATTTTAACCCAGAAACGGTTCAAAATGATCTTGGGCTTATTAAATTAAGAATGAATGTAACCTACACCGGTATGTCATCGTTACTGAAAAAACAAATGGATTTTTTAGTTTGATTTTAGATTGGATCCAGGCTTTGAAAATTTATCCAGGTACTCTTTTTGATTACGATATGGTTACGGCATTCGGATGGGGACAAACTAGCGACTGTAAGAAGTTTGTCTAGTTATTTTTATTTGTTGCTATCGTTACTACATTTTAGCTGATTCTCAGCTCTCGGAGCATTTACAGTATGTTCAGTTGTCAGTTTTAACTAATATAGAGTGTCAAGCAACTTATGGAACTCAAATTACCGACAACATGGTCTGTGCTGAAGGAAACTATAATGAAGGAACATGCGTTGTAATAAGTATATTTAGATTTTAAGCAACACTTTATTTAATTAGAGATTCTAGGGAGACAATGGTGGCCCTCTTGTTCAGAGTTTGGTAGGGTCTTATTGGTTGGTGGGAGTTGCGAGTTTTATAAGTGGAAACGGATGTGAAAGTACTGATCCTTCTGGATATACTAGAACTTCTCCATATTTTGTATGGATGAGAGATACAATGGATGGAAATCCTTGGATGTAAAATTTACAATTTGAAATTTGGTTTTACTTTTTAAAATATAAACGAAATAAAGAATCATATCTATTATATTGTTTCCAAAATTTTAAGATTTTAAGGTCTTAGATTTTTAGAAAAAAAAATCTGTCTGAACAGATAAACTTCCATACAGAGTGTTCCAGAATTGATAGTCGCATTTTTTAAAAAGTTCTACCGCTTTTGTCGATTCTACCGCTAAGAACTAACTTCTCCACTTTTTCTCAAAAACTATTAAAAATATGTTTTCGGACACTTAATGGAAATACGAAGAGCGCTGCCAATTCGCCAAAAATGTAAAATAAAACACACATTACGTTTTGTAAATCGTTTTATTGCTTCTCAAAACATTTGTCGTTAATATATACACATTTTTTCATTTGATGAAACAATCAAAACAATTTTCCCTCTCAGAATGAGATACCTCCAAATCATGCGATTTAAATGTTTCAGTGATAAAAAATACTTGCCACTCATTTTTTTCCGATGTTTCGAAATAAGAAAAAGTCATTGAGAGATATCTCAGGAGAACGTAGACAATTAGTCATTAATTAAATTTTTGAAATTATCAAAAATTCGACCGTTCATTGTGCTGTGTGTGCGCTCGCGTTGTCATGATGAACAATGAACGGTTCACGTTGTTCCTTCTGATTTCAGCAATTACTTCTGGCAAACAAATTATACCAGTCAGCAACTAGTATAATAACTGGTATATTAACTCTCTTTCCATCCTATAATGTAACAGTTGCAACATGGCCCATGACTTCTTTACATACTGCATAAAAGCTTGCAGCGGTGAGGTTATTAGTTCTCTCCACATTCCAAGAAAGATTTGACGACTGGCCTTTTTTTTTGCATTTTAAAAATTAGTTGCATACTCAAAACAGAATAGTGTATTTTTTTCTAAAAAATGACTGTTGCTGTATTTTATTCTGTTATTTTACATCTAAGGTAAAATATTTTTAGAATATGTACTTCTTGGCTTCATGTATCATGATCTGCTGAATAGTCTCATATCATGAATAAATTGACTCACCCTGTACATGATTTAGTAATAGTCTTTTTTTGTTGAAGAATAAACTTGCTGCAAATCTTACATAACTTTAATTTTAATATTTATTTTTGTCTTTTTTACAGAAACGGGAGTCACAGCTCAGTGTCTACAGTTTTTTACCGTCTGGACGGAACTTTGAATGCTAACTAGTGTTTACCATTTGGCGTTTGACAGCAATAATGTTTTTGAATTTACACAAGATTTTCACGTCACTACCACTTAAAACGTCATTCTTTCCGATTAATTGTCGAGTATCTTTGAGCAAGATTTAACAACGATAACGTTGACAATTTTAATTTGTTGAAAAAAAATAGGATCTAATCATTATCATTGGCATTGATTATTAAATTATTGATCATTAAATTGGTAAATTTTTCAAAGTTTGAACACAATTTTTTTCAAGAACTGAACAATTTTGTGTATTTTGATAATTGTCCTCGAGCGTATTTATGGGCTTAAGATAAAGTTTACAATTCGATTATTATTAATAATGAATCGACAATTTTTTTAAACCGTTATAAGTAGTCATGGATAACAGAAAGCTATTTTATTCTGTAGAAACTTTCTACCTGTAAAATGAAGTTTTTACTTATTTTAAGCGTTGTTGCGCTTGCATTCATTAAAGTAACCGTCAAAACAGATCAATATTATTTTATGCGAAAAATTTATTCTGATTATCACATCTAGGTCGTGTTATTGGGGGGTCAGAAGCTCGAGCTGGTCAATTTCCATATCCATATCCATATCCATATCCATACCCATATCCATTTCCATATGCCGCAATCCACGTTCAAACAGCAAACAGTAGATTTTTCTGCGGAGGTGCTTTGGTGGACACTGAATGGGTACTCATAGCAGGCCATTGCGTTTACAAGTACGACTTGTCTATCTTTAGATGGTTTTTATCTTGGGTTATACAATTTCAGTGCTACTCTGTTTACTGTCCAATTAGGATCCACAAGTTTGACGGAACCCGATTCTAACAGACTTACTATTGCTAGTAGTGAGTATATTGTCCATCCAGACTTCGATCCAATAACAATTGAGAATGATATTTGACTTGTAAGATTATGAATCAATGTCTCGTTCACAGGTAAATTCTTTTAATAAGTTAATAATTAATCTAACTTTTGCTTTTAGATTACATTGACAGTGTTGAATTCCTTATAGGCAGTTATAGTTTTAGGCTGGGGACAAACAAGTGAAAGCAAGTAAGTAGTTTTCAATGTAATTTATAAAAATGAGTACGCTTTAGTGGAACCAGAGCTTTCCGAGCATCTTCGATATGTTGATGCCTTAGCTTTATTAAACGAAGAATGTAAAATATTTTACGGAAATCAAGTTACCGATAATATAAGGAACTTGCACTGTAAAAAATTTTTTTTTGTCAAATTTTATACTTATTTGGTATGTTTAGGGTGACAATGGAAGTCCACTTATACGGTACTATACAGAGAAGTATTTTATCGTAGGTATAGCAAGTTTTATTAGTGAAAATGGTTGTGAAAGTACTGATCCCTCTGGATTTACAAGAACTACTCCATTTTACAGTTGGCTAGTACAATATGTTGATGACAAATATTTAACTCTGGAAACTACACAAACATGATAAAATAAAAATACGCAATTCTACGTTTATTGTTCACTTACACTAAACTATTTCAGTATATCCAACCAACTACTGGAAATTGTCTAATGCTTTGCTTGTTGTAAAAGAATATATATTTTTTTTATTAGTAAAGCAAAGAGTTTTGACAGCGTGTTATTATTATCTATAATATATTTGCTGACTATTTGCAATATATATTGTATATTGCACGATAACAAAACACAACAAACAAATAAATAAGCAACACTACTAAATAATTGACTGAAGGTCCTGAGCAACGAGTGTCTTCTTCGAAGTGCCACTCTAGCGCAGGTACAATCAGATGCCAGGTAAGGGCTCTAAGAAAGTGCTGGACACTAGAAGCTTTTGATAGATCTCATGTTATATCTCCTAGGCCACCACGGGGGGCGGGTAAAGCCGCTACCTCTCTAAAAGATGTTCCGACTGACTTTCTACTTCGTTCTCTCGTTGGTTCGTTTTTTGCGGTTTCTTCATCTTTCAATGTTTTCCGCAGTATTGGTGGTCCTTTTCTTCGTTGAGTTTTTTCTTTCTTCGTCGATGATCCTTGTTTTCGTATGTCATTCGTGTAAGATGCCTCTATTTACTTTTTCTGTTTCTTATCTTCCATCGCGAGTCTTGTTCTTGTATTTTGTTAGTGATATTTACCTTACTTCTCCGGTTAACGAATTGTCGCTTTGTTTTCTGCTTCAGGGATGTGCTTCTGGAAGTCAAGTTTTTGGTCTACTGTGACTCCTAGATACTTGACTTCCGTCTTCCATGGAATTATTTCCTCTCGTTGAATTTGATGCTTTTTTTGTGCTTTCTGGGTTATTTCGCAAGATGAAGGCTCTTTATTCCGTTGAGTTTAATTTTTTATTTTTCTGCTCATTTTGCCATTTTTTTCGTGTGATTCTTCCTTGCCGTGTCGTCAGCAAACGTCGAGATAAAAGTGTCATCTCTCCTTGGAACGATCACTATGAACAGCAAATACAGAAGCGGCTCCAAGATCGAGCCCTGTGGTACTTCTGCGCTGCTCTAGTTGGTGCTTGATTCTTATTTACTCATTTTTTACCTGAAACTTACAATTTAGTAAAGATGAATTACTTAACTTATCGTAGGCCAACGGTATCCGGAAGTCGATAAGCTTCCAGACGAGTTTTTGGTGCCAGATTCTGTCAAAAGCTTTTTTGATGTCTAAAAAGATACAAGTGGTAATTTTCAACACGATGAGTTCTCAGATAATCTGCGTCCGAGATCCGTCCGCGATCATTGTCGTTTGATGGTTGGTTCCGTGTCCTCTTCTGAATCCATTCCGAGATGATTTTTCTTTCTTCGATGAGTTCCAAAATCTTTTTTAAATGACTCCTTGCTCAAACTGGAAAGCAGACTCGTTGGCCAGTAGCTTGTTGAATCTTTTATTTTTATTTTCTGGTTTGTAAATCATGATTATCCGGGCTTTTTTCCAAATTTACGGAAACTTCCAATGACTTAAAATGCAAGTGATTATTTTTTGCAGTGCCTGTTTACGTACCTGCGCAATTTTTTGATCGCCATGTTAGAATTTCTGTCTTTTTCAAGTGCTTTCTTTGTGCCGAGATCTTTGATAAGTCCTTCGATTTCTTCTTTCGTTGCTTCTTCCATCCGGTACGACTCGAAAGCTTGAAAGTCGTGTCTGACGTTGTGGTCCGTTTCCGCTTCGAATTTCCTGTCTTTCGAGGGGTTGGTTGTGAATTGTTGTTCTAGTGTTCTCACGAATACTTCCGCTTTCTTCTTGTCTTCGTACGCCGTTTCAGCTTCCGTTTCCAGAGTAGCAATAGCATTTCATCTTTCAGAATAGTCGGTCCTTTTCGTTAAGTTGTTCTAATTTTTCTTTTCATTTCCGGTTTTCTTCGGCCTTAAGAATGTCTCTGAGTTTAGTTTGATGTTCCGCTTGTTGAGTTCTGTTTTGTCCTGCAGTACTAGGGTTTTCTGAAAGACTTTTTTAGCTTTTTTTTTCTTGACGGTCTCTTTGAATTCGTCACAGATTTTGACTAAAATTACATGTTGGACTGTGCTTACCTTTGATTTTTCCATCGTTTCTTAAAAAGCTTTTTCAATTTTTCGATGGAGACCGTTTGTTCGAATTTGTATCAGTTTGTCTTCTCAATGATTCTTAGTTCTCGTCTTCTTTTTCCGTTTAACGTCAGTACGGTCGGTTTGTAATAGGAACTAAATTTGTCTTCCAGTTCCAGCCTGAATTTCTTCGTGACTTCTTTGATAATCCCGATATCCAAGATATCCGGTTGTTAATCTATTCCAGATGGTGGGTACTTTGTTGGTTCATCTGCGGAAATTACAATTAATAAACTATTTCCTACCTGGAGTAAGGCGAGGCAGTGCGAAGGCAGCGCTACTCCAGTGAGCGCTCGGTGAAACGTTCTCGCCTCACTGATGTGTGAACAAACAGTGGCGTGCGGCGACTGCAGCACCCTTCTGGCGAGCGCTTGGCGAAACAACTCCGTGTTACAATGTTGGATAATTGGCTTTTATGTAAGTTTGTTTTATTTTTTTTTATTTTTTATAGTTTTAGTCATATTTTATTACTTACAATAACCCTAGCATTATTTTTTTATTATTCTTCTGTGGTCTTACTTCATACAGTTTTTAACTTTAAATACTATTTGTTTACGTGTCTTAAAAAAAATGAGTCATGCTCAGTGGAATAAGTTTTAAGCAAAGATAATTTTTCTGTTAATAATATATTAAATTTTTAGTTAGGCACCAAAACAAAATAGTTTCTCTACTACTTTGTTCAACTAGCTACTAACAAACATCAAATTATCAATGTTTTTTTTTTTGCAGTGAGAAAAACTTGTTTTGTTTTATTTTTATGTAAAAGATTATTAATTGACAGTTATTGTCTATATTTATTAGTCTAATCTAGATGTATTAGAAAGGTTAACATTTTTAAAAATTATAGTAGCTTAGGTATATAATAAAAACACATTTTGTAACTGCGACGAGTTTATTTTATCTCTAGATAAATAAAGATTTACCATCGGAATTTTTTCTAGTTAAAAATATTTTATATTCTTATATTCGTTTTCCAGCTTATATATATATATATATATATATATAATATATATATAAAATCCTAGTTTTGTTTTTTATTTTATCTACAATCAAGAGTGTAGATGATTGTTTTTATTCTTCTTAGTGTAACAGCTTTGCTGCTTGTTGGAGTAACCGCCAAACCAGGTAAGATTTAAATAACATTGGTGGAACTCCGGCTCGAGCTGGTCAATTTCCATATGCTGCAGCCATCCATGTTGAAACCAAGGACAGTACATTCTTCTGTAGTGGCGCTTATGTCCGCTGGCAATGGATAATTACTTCCGGTCACTGTGTTTACAAGTAAGTGCACAGTGGGTACAAAAATTTGTGGCTAAGCAAAAAAATTTAGTGCAACACTTTTCACAATCCAGTTGGGATCTACCACTTTAACAGGAGACGATTCTAACCGAGTTACCGTTGTTACTTCCGAATACTTTATTCATCCAGATTTTAATCCACAAACAATTGAAAATGATCTCGGCCTTATTAAACTAAGAATGCAAATTTCTTCTAATGGTAGGTTAATTTTCATAAAAAAATATTTTATGGAATTAATTTCAGAGTACGTTCACATAATTGGTTTTGATACTGTTGCAATTGGTGCTGAAACACCACTTACAGTGCACGGATGGGGTCAAGTCAGCGATTGTAACTCTTGACTTAAGAGGGATTTTAAGTTACACCAAACTTTTAGCTGATCCTGAACTGTCTGGGTACCTTCAGTACGCTGAAGTTGTAGCTTTATCTAACGAAGAATGTAAACTGGTTTACGGTGATCAAATTACAGATAACATGCTTTGTGTTGAGGGAAATTACAACGAAGGAACGTGCACTGTAAGCAATAGTTTTTTAGAGAGTTTACTGTTTTACGATTGGTTTCAGGGCGATAATGGTGCTCCAGTTCTTACAAGAACGTCAACTGGTATTTACTTTATTGCAGGAATTTCTAGCTTTGTTGGTGCAAACGGCTGTGAAAGCACTAATCCTTCTGGATTTACAAGAGTTGCACCCTATTACTACACTTGGATCAGTCCCACAATCAAAGCGAATTCTGATAGGACGGTCGTTTTCTAAATATACATAAATATCTATGTGTATTTAATTAAAATATTTTTTATTCTTGTTTATTATATTCAACCACATTTTCGTAGTTACAAATAAAGCCGACGACTGGATTTTAATTTTAACTCTACGAGTGTATCAAAAATGGTGCACTAACTGTGTATCATGCTGTAGTACGGTTTACTTTGAATACTGGAAAAATGTTCACACAATTATTTTTTGATTTTTTGCTCTTTAGAGATGGTGCTTAAAAAGTCGTTTAATACAAAAACTGCATGAATTGTACGTGTTATCACATAGATAATGTCTTGAGTACTTCTTAAACTATTATAGGGTTGGTTTATTATACAGCTATTGTAAAACGCATGAAGTCAGTTGTAATCTTTTAAGGGCTCAAATATAAAATATTCGTTTTATAGTACTAGTACAAGTATAAACATTGTCAACAGTTTTGTACCTATCAGACGAGGGCAATCAATTATAAAATTATCTATGCAATTTGTGCATACTATGGACTAGACTTGTAGTAGCTGCTGTGACAAATTTACGGTCATTAAATAATTCTTTCTAATACTTGTATAAATGCATATAAAGTCACGATTTTGTATCTGACAGGTGGGGACAGTTAAATATAAAACTTTGTACGAAATTCAACCATACACAAAGTATGGGTCATATCATATCAAAAGCCATATCAATTTTATGGCTGGCTATCGAATGACACTTCATAGTAAGTACTAGTAAAACTATAAACGATGTTAAAAATAGATCATTTTGATATCTGCGAGATGAGCGCAATCTAAAAATTTTGTATACAATTTGTATCTTAACAGACTATGTACTGATCCTGCTCACAAAATAATACTTTGAGTACTTATTGTGACATAATTTTGCACGCAGAAAGTGTTACTTTATTCCATAGTATAAGTATATAGAAAGTCAACATATATCTTCTTTGTGTCTGTCACATAAAGAGAATCAAATAAAAATTTTGTTTGCAATTCGTATATAAACAGACTAGATACTCGACTTGGTCATAAAATCGTGTACCTGAAACTGATTAGAGCAGCTATGATGACATAGTTATGCGGTCACAAAGTGATACTTTTTAGTAGTAGAACAAGTAAATACATACAATGTGAGAACGGTGAGAAAAGGTTCGACGAAACAGAATTACCGCGGCTGTAGCAACTGTTACAAGGGAAATGCTGGAAAATTTACTGGACATCATTCAAAGAAGTGTACCGTCTGTATAAAAGCCAAGGGTCGTATTTTTGGACATTTATTATAATTTTGATGTAGCAAGTAGTAATGTCTTTTCCATTACTTGTTCAACATTGCAGTGGAAATATTTGCCTCTTATCTTCCTCAAATTTTTTTCATTGTTTAAATTTGATAGCAGTGTTTCTAAATTAAAACTCTTACAAATCTGAGGTAAAAATCTAAAAATGTGATCTGTTGGAACAAATGATTTAATTAGAATAAAAGGTATCATGGACAGAAGGTACTACCATAGAATCCTACAGAGACGTGCCATACCTTCTGGCGTTCGTTCACTAGGAGAAAGTTTTGTTTTACAACAAGATAATGACCCGAAACACATACCCAGACTGTGTAGAGATTACTTAAAAACTAAAAAAAGGCAAAATGCCTTCAAAATTATGGAATAGTTCGCTCAAAGCCCAGATTTGAACATGATCGAATTATTATGGGATAAGCTGGACAGGCGTGGACAAAAATTAGTGGTAAGCAAGTGTTACCAGCTGTGGGACACCCTTAGTCAAGAATGGAATAGAATTTAGATCGAAACCATTAAAAAACTAACAAGACGAATGCCAAGAATTCGTAAAACGCTCACCAAAGTGCTACTACATTAAGTTTAATAAATTGCTAAATTGTTAACTTTCTTTTGGTGCATTTTAACTAACAGATGGTAATGTATATATGTACAAATTTTGACATTGATTTAAAATATCTTGTCCCAGTGTTCCGTTTACCGTCTATTATGTTATGGTTTCGACACAGGCTAAATAAAAGAAAAAAAAAAAAACAGAAAAAATAAAAGCTTAAATAATTTGCAAAAATTTTTTGTTTGTTTCTCCATCGATATTTTTCATTGACAAGCACTGAAATGTTGGTACAAGTAAGAGTTGATAGAGTTTATCATTGATACATGATGGAGCAATCTATAGCTTTTAATTCCACATCTCAATTACATTTTGTATGTAATTTTTATTTTATCAAGTATAGTTATTTTTATAGTTATCAAATTTGTACGGCGATAAGAAAAATACAGTCAGTCGTTTAGTACTCTACTTGTCTAAAAATGAAAACGATTTATGTTTTTGTGCTAATTTCTAACTTTTTACTCTTTTCGAGTGCCATAAAAAGTATTCGAATATTAAATTATTAACTTGAATAAAACACGGACTTTTAGTTCGCATAATTGGAGGTAATGAGGCCTTAACCGGACAATTTCAGTTTATAGCGGCCATTTACAAAACTACAGCAAATGGTTTGTATTTTTGCAGCGGGACTCTTATTTCTCCGAAATGGATTTTAACTGCAGGTCAGTGTGTTGAAGGGTAATATTTTTATTCTTAGTTTTATTAAAAACATATTAATTACATTTTTAGAGCTACTCTATTTACAATATATCTGGGTACTAACAACATTAAAACACTCGCCTCAACGTCTGTTAAACTGGCAACAGACTCTTATGTTCTGCACCCTGATTATAATCCAGCGACAATAGACAACGACATAGGCTTAATTGAATTGAGAATGAACGTAGAATTTACAGGTAAAAAACATACCAACCGAGGAGAAATATAATGGGGTTGTTTTTAGACTACATTACTAGCATAGGTCCTTTTCCAAAAGAATTAGGAGTTAATGTTGTAAATTTGCGAGCAGTTGGATGGGGGCAACTTGATGACAGTGCGGTAACAATCTTATTCAATTTGTAGGTGGTAATTAGTGTTTGCAGAAACTGGAGAACTATAAGATGAACTTCATTATGTTGGATTCTTAACCACTATATCCAACACAAATTGTAAAGCGTATTATGGAAACCAAATTACTGATAACATGGTTTGTGTAGTTGGAACTTACAACGAAGGACCTTGTCATGTAAAGTAGAATTCGCTGGTAATTTTTGTGTGTAAAAATAGTTTTAGGGCGACACCGGAAGTCCGTTGTTGTATGTTGCGAATTCGAGTCATTCGTTTGTTTCAGCTATTTCTAGCTTTGTTAGCGCAAATGGATGCGAAAGTCTTGATCCTTCTGGCTATACGAGAGTTTATCCTTATTTAAGTTGGATTTCAGATGTAACAGGCGAACAAGATTTTTTTTCCGTTTAAAATAAAAAACTAATAATACAGAACATGCTGTGTTTTTAGTTGGCACCTTTGAGATCTTTTTAGATGATAAACTGCGAATTTCTGCTAAATTATTTTTGAACTGCAGTTTCAAGCAGTAAACACAAAAATTTTGTTTCAATTTTAGCTTTCTAAGCTGTTAGTAACTGTATTTCTTTAGGATCTGATTTGATATCATACATAACTTTTACCACATATAATCTAATCTATAGGACAGGGTGTGCCGTAAATCGCAAATAAACTCGAATTCATAAAGGGAGGCCTTTAAGATATCTAAAAATGTGCTTTTCGTTCTTGTAACAGTTTAACTTCTTGAGATGGAACCAGTAGACAAATACTCTTTTTTTAGGAAATTCTGCAAGCTTTAAATAAAGCTGCAACCATAATAATAAAATTTTAAATCTTTCAAAACATTAGTATTATTAGGTATTGAAAATGTTATTTGAAGAAAAGGTTGTGCATTGAAAATGGTAACACTGTGTAGTCACACCTTTGTTAAAAAAATGAAACTATGAAAACTGCAAAACATAATTTATAACTTAATTAAAGGTTTGATTTTGTTGCATTCATATCATATGAGTATTGTGACATATACCTAGTGCTTGCAAAGTGCGGTGGAAATGCGTCAAGAGCCAAGAGACTGTGCACAGAATATTATCCAAAGAGGAGACCACCTAGCATAAATGTTACAAGAAGACTGGATCAAAAGTTAAGAGACCATAAAACAAGAAAAGTTCTTTATGTAGGCGTAAAGAATAAATATTGCTGTATTTGTGCTAGAGCTGCTACAAAGAAAGTAGAGATTCCCCTCATATTTGTTTTAAAAATTTTATATTATAAATTTTACAAAATTTAAAGAGTACAAATACAAGGTTTAAATAATTTGTAATAGACGTAAAAATAGTATGAAGGCAAAGCTGACAAAAAAGATCTAAAAAATATAAATATCTTTCTTAAAATAGCATGTATAATTTCTACATATTGTTGCCATCACATATGTCCCCTCGCGAACACGCCACTCGAAACCGCGAAATAAGCAAATAATTCCGCGGTTCACCAACCTCAACAATGGTTTTATTACGTACAGTATAAAAAATTTCATGTCACGCTAGGTGATACATGTTACACTTATTATAAATTTATTCAAATCTAATTCCAGGCACTTATGCCGCACTTAGCTAATTTTATTAATTATAACCGCAGTTGTTCACAATTTTGGTGCTACTTTTCCTTATCTTTTTGATTTTTCCAGAAAGAAATCCCAATTCTGATATATTACTTATCTTAAAACTAGGCCCTAACGGTTCTTTTTTGGGTACTTCTGCCGCGTTTCTTGAGTCCCTGATTCTAGATATCCGAGCCTCCGAGCTCCAGGTGTATTGTGGACTCAAGGAATTCTGGTTTGACAACTTCCGTCCTCGTCTGCTACTATTGCGTCATATCCGGTTGGTCAAGTTTGGGAATGTCAAATTCGGTCTGTAGCAGAAATTCACGCAAATTATCTGTTCCAATTGTTAGATGAGTATACCCGTGTACGGGAACTTGTGAGTTCCCACTAGATGCAGCATTGATTGTTTCAATAATGAAACATGTTTTATTTGTTTTTTGTTAAAATTGTAGGTCTCTATTTTTGGTATGTTTGTCCCACGAGTCTCAAACATTTGTTTTGAAATCTTCCTAACGGTACTATAGTTATTTTTGGTTTATGTCTTAGTATTGGAGCTACGTAGGTTATAATTGGTCTTAGTATGGATTTATATATTAATAATTTGTTGTTTATATCCTAATAATTATTTTTGACAAGCAAAGGATAGAGTTGTTTGAGAGCAGCTTCTCCTTTATGTCTCGTCATTTCTGACTTTAGGTGGTTAAATACCTTTAGTCCCGTAAATCTTTTGGTGAGCAACATAATTTCCGCCGTTTTTGGATTTAGTGTTACTTTTCATTTTTATTTTATTCATTTCAATATTTCTCTAACATGTTGATATGTATTTGTACTTGTTTTATTGCAAATTAGGCCGCGCGTGATTTACTATAAATAGCGGTATCGTCGGCATACAAAGCTAATTTTGTTTGTGCAAATTTTGTCAAGTCATGGATATATATGTTAAAAAGAATGGAGCCAGAAACTCCAGTGTCCATGGGATGAAGTGGCCCACGTTCTCAGGATGAAACCATTAAACCCATTTCCTTTTTTTTTGCCTCAACTCTTTTCCTTTCAGTTCTTTCCTTCAGCCCAGGATAACCCCATTACATTCCCACTGACTAACCAAATGAACCAAACCAATCCTAACTAACCCTAAAATAAAATTTGGTCGAACTTACTCATAAGAAAGTGAAAATACACCACGAAACTTAACTAGTTTGCGAGTTTTTGTTATCCTAGCAACAAATCTGCGAAAATAGAATACATCTAGTTCTAAATTTGAATAATCAAACTATATTAAGAAGTAGAATATTTTTAAAATTTTATGTGTAGCTCCCAAAACTTTAGAATACATGATTTTTATTAAATAATTACAAAGACTGCTGAAGTTTTAGCAATACATATTATTTAGACAGAAAAATGACAGACTCAAATAAATGACTTTTGGACTGTTGTGACTATTTAGTACACAAAAGCGCAAACAAATTTTTAGTTATACAGTATAACCTTGGTAAGTCGAACCTGGATACGTTGAAAACCTCTACCACTCGAAAGAAACTCTTATTCCCTTTCCGTCGACCTCCAGCTCCTCCACTACTCGAATTCTGAGCCCTCGACAATTCGAAATAATCAGAATTTCCTCACAAACTATTCCAGTACATGTTATATAATATTATAGATATAAAATGTCAATTTATTTAAAGCAAAAAAAATACTGACTTTTTAAATTTTTTGTATATTTTATGTAAGTATGATATCTAATATGTGTTTTTTTTATTTTTATGTATATAAACATTTTCTTCTGTAATTCAAAACTCTTTAAAAGTCAAAACCTCTATAACTCGATTTTTTTCGCGTCGCTCTGGAAGTTCGACTTACCGAGGTTCCACTGTATATAATTTTCTAATGCAATAATAACTTTTATTTCCAATTTTTATAATTGTTAAATAAAAAAAGATAATGTTTGATTAGAAATACAATTTGTCAAAAATCAAAAATTTTTGTGCCAATATAATATCCAATCAAATGAACTCATAATTTAAAAGTTCTTGACAGAATTTGTTTTTGTGAAAAATTTGTTGGTGTCTAAACAACACCGTTTCTTAACGCAACTTTGCCATTAAATTGTCAATCAACTTTAACACAATTATTGTTCGTAGAATAATTGACATTTACCTGGTTTTTTCTTGTCCAAAACACTTCCATGGTGTCGGCACTGTCTTTTACTATTAGCTGATTTATCGAGCGATCAAGATAATTTGTGATCGAGTCTTCCTTGAAACCGAGAACGTATGTCGTTTCCTATTGATACGTTATATTGTGACGTGTCACTGATGGAGTTAGACGAAAAACTCTTTGTTTTTTAAAATGGAGCACATTTTCAGTCGAACAGAATAACTGTATTTTTCTTGAAAATTTAAGTATTGAAACATTGAAATTAAACACTATTTGATTTTTTAGCGTAAAACTCTCCTAATCCGCTCTAAATATTATCAGATTAAATATAATTAAATGAGGTCAGAATTTACGGTATCGATTATGAAGGTATTTATTTTAGCGTACTGAACACGATATCATTTTATCATTTTATATATCAGCCATAAATCATAAACTTGAATAGCCATAAACTTGAATTAATACCTCATATTGAGAAAACCTGTAAACAATGTTTTACAGTATAGTCAAGAATGAACATCAATATTTTTCTTCTCGGTGTAACAACATTGCTGCTCAATGAAGTAATTGCGCAATTAGGCAAGTTTAAAATTTTTAATCAATTGTAATTAATTTATCATTGTAGGTTCACGTATTAGTGGTGGAACTCGAGCCGGAGTTAAACAATTTCCTTATGCTGCCGCCATCCACGTTCAAACCCAGGACGACACATTTTTTTGCGGCGGTGCTTTCGTGCGTAATCAATGGATTTTTACTTCTGCTTATTGTGTTTCCAAGTACGCTTACACTTGAATAAAAATTTTGTTGCTAAAGTTAGAATTCCAGTGCTACACTTTTCACAGTTCAGCTGGGATCTACAAGTTTAACTGAAGATGATACCAACAGAGTTACTCTTACTACTTCTGAATATTATGTTCATCCAGACTTTAACCCAGAAACAAACGAACATGATATTGGACTTATTAAACTGAAAATGCCAGTTGCTTCTAACGGTGAGCTTAATGTAGTCAGTTAAACAAACAAACCGTGAATTTTAGAATACGTACACGTTATTGGTTTTGATACTTATCCAGTTCCTGAAGAATCAGAACTTATAACATATGGGTGGAGTCAAGTCTCTGATTGTAGGTATAAAATGCAAATTCTTGTTGTTAAATTGTTTATTTTAAGCTGATTCGGAACTTTCTGAGCATCTTCAGTATGTTGGAGTTGTAGTTTTATCTGAAGAAGATTGTCAGTGGATTTACGAAGATCAAATTACAGACAACATGTTTTGTGCTAGAGGAAATTTAGATAACGGAACGTGCATGGTAAGAAATAGATTTTACTAAAATTTAATTTGCGTTAAATTATATTAGGGCGATAATGGTGCTCCGGTTATATCAAGAGAGGCAAACATGTACTTTATTGTTGGAGTTTCTAGATTTATTGTTTCAAACGGATGCGAAAACACTAATTCTTCTGTGTTTACAAGAGTCGCGCCATACTACAATTGGATCATTACTACAATAAAAACAAATTCGTAATTGTGAAAATTAATGTTTAACCAAGACCTTGTTAATATGAACTCATAATAATGTCCATTTTGAATATATTATGTACATAAGACACTAGTGGAAATATGAATCCATAATTAAATTGTTTTTATAATTATACAGTTCAGAGTGAATTGAACAGTTTATCGAACATTAAAAAATATAATACATAAAATTAGAATTATATGAAGTAGGAATCTCATTATCAGAAGAAAACATTTGTTAAGGTTTACGTTAATATTTTTATTAAAAGATCTAACTTTATTTGTTTTATTTTTGGTCACTTCAGTGTTGTTTCCAGTTTCGTTTGATTTTTTCTTCTCAGAATCTACATTAACACTGCCTACTGTTCCAGAATTTTCACCCAAAATTTTCTTAACAATGTTCATTTTGCTCGAAATTAACTCTTCGACTTCAGTCTTGTGCCACAGTTGTCGACTTCCATCGGCTAGGACGTTAGACCATACTAAGATCGCCCCCAGCATTAGATAGTAAAGTTGCTGATGTGCGTCTCATACTGTGCCCTGCTTCTGGTGATTGCAAAAATTCTGCTACTACTGATGGTATTCTCAACAGACTGTTTATTGCCAATGGCTGTACCGTGCATTTATATTCTTAGGTCGCAGAGACATATTTTTCTACAAACATCCAGCACATTAATAGAAACTCTTTCTGCTATAATCGTAAAGCTGCGTGAAATATTTGCTTCTGTATCTGGTGTGGATACCAACATATAGGATCCTTTATCTTTTACGTTATCGACTGACATTGCCAATAATTCATTGCATAGACAACCACCCGATACACCAAAAATTGGTGCAGTCCGTAATGTAAAAAAATTATTTTCAAATAACAAAATCGACCTACCTTTATCATCAAATAATTTTTATTGGGTGTTCTTTCTAGGAACTCTTGAATAAGTTCTCATTCAAGAACTTTTGATTTTTTCGGCTTGTAATTTTTTGATTAGTTTACTAAAAAAGCTATTAACTTGCCAGATTGTAAAATATCTGTATTCTCGTGAAGCTTTAATGACAATTTTAACATGGAATATTTCGTCCACATTGAAGAGGCCGCACTTTTTTTTTGACGTTAAAAAAGTAACACAACAGCAAGTCTTCGCTTACCCCAAAAACATCATTTTCTTGTTTCTACCTATTAAAGTCAATTAATTCTTTAAAAAGCATCTCTGAATTTCTTCGGTGGTAAACTCGATGTGGTTTCTTCAACATCTTTCCCAATTTTTTCAAGATGAGAATTTTTGTTTTCCATTTCGATCAATATTACGAGTGCAGAAGCAGTTTTTATCAAAATTTTTCTGTTGTAAACAAACACACAATTTGTTGTACCAACCGCATGTCAACCAGTTGATAGGCTACCAGCTTTTATCGCTATAAAATTCTTAGGTTTTGATGATATCATATCGCGGGAGTGGTTTACTGCTACAATTATTATTGGTCACTAGGGGATATTGGCCACTGTCCCATCGTCTCTCGGTAAAAATGACATAAGTCAAAGAGATTTCACATAGGGTCAACTCTCGTATATTCATTCATTCCACCAACATTGTAGCAATGTTGATATATTGTCTACGTCATGTGGACGCCGTTATTTATTACCGGTTCTTGTGAGCCGGTTCATTTGGCAAGTACACCGATGGTCCTAGCTTGGATTTAGATAAAACATTTTAACTTTTACTTGCATTATTATTTTGGATTAATTTTAACATTAATGGCACAATTGTCGCTTCCAGAACCATTTATTTTAGGAGTTTCGTTGGTTCACTGCACCAGATTTTCGTATAAAATTTGACTTAGAAAGCCAATTTTTTTTAGATACAGAACGGTTTATACAGTTTCCTGCTACAAAGGATAATTTCCATCTGTCTACTCGATCAGCACGTGTTTGCCAACATCGTAACTGCAGAGCAGCGAAAACAATATACGTTTTGGAACATTTTGGATAAAATAATTATATTCGAAATGTATACAATGTAGTAATGTCGTCCTACAGGCTGGAAGAAATTTTTTGTTTGTAGTTGACAAAAAAATTGATGTGAGAAACACAAACCTAAATATTTTTGTACAACGGGCAAACGACTAAAATAACTAACTCCACAAACTTTATCGGTTATACAAAAAGACCGTTTTTTAGTCTTAGTATCAATAAGTGAAATAATCTTTACCTTTAATATCGATAGTCAGTATTGGCAACGATTTAGATATCTAGCTTTACAAAATGTTAATCATTATCTGAAGCTTCTATAAAAAAATTATTGATTTCATTCTGCTCAAATATCTTCAATTTTTTAGGCTTGTAATCTTTACTTAATTTCTTTGACATCATAATTTGCTGTAACTTTAGTTTTTCGAAAATGTACTACCAATATATGGTTTTATTATTTTTATCTATATCGCTATCATGACATTCTAAGCTAATTGCCATAAATCAACAAAATGTGATGTCTTCTTAGTAAAATACTAAAGTTTTAATAAACTTTTAAAAATTTTAAATTGTAACAAAATTGTTATTTAGTTCTTTGTTAGTGCCACGTTTCTTACAGTTCAATTGGGGTCTCTAACTTTAACAGAACCTAATCCCAAAAGACTTACTTTGGCCAGTTCAATGTTAATTTTTTTTCAATAATTTGGTAAAATAGCAAGAAAAATTTGTATAATTGTAAAGGTTTCGAGTTTCGTTAGAGAAGTACCACCTCCTTCAGATTTACACAAATGACTCCTTACTGTAAATGGATAACCAGCCTCGTCAGAAAATTCAGTGTAACTCAAGAAATTGTAAATGTTAACTTTAAAATCAAACTACGATGTTTCTATGTAACATTAAAAATATTTTTAAGAAAACTATTTGTTACCTTTAGCGACTTTTTATTCTTAAAATAAGCTTTAAAGCTTGCTTAATTGGCTTAAACCTGTCTTTTATCTAGAATTAACAATAAGTATAAAGTAGGATTGTAAATAATAAAATGAACTGAAGTATTTTACTCCGTATCATTTTGGTATCAGAATGGCAAATACTCGGTTTCTTCAGATTTTCGCATCGCTGCTACTCGTACTTTTAGAAGTAACTGCCAAATCTAGTAAGAAAATTCTACATTTAAATCAAAAAAAATAACTTTTTTGTAGATTGGCGCATTATTGGTGGTACAAATGCTCGTGCAGGTCAGTTCCCGTATGCTGCGGCTATACAAGTTCAAACAGCAGATAGTAAATTTTTCTGTGGTGGTACCTTAATGGGCTTTCGATGGGTGCTCACTTCAGGTCGTTGCGTTTACAAGTAAATGTCATCAGTTTTAATGAAATTGTTATTTAGTTCTTTTTAGTGCCACGTTTTTTACAGTTCAGTTGGGGTCTCCAACTTTAACAGAACCTGATCCCAACAGACTTACTTTGGCCAGTTCTGAGTACGTTCTTCATCCAGATTTTGATCCACAAACAATTGAGAATGATCTTGGATTGATTAAGTTAAGAACGGACGTGTCTCAAACTGGTACATTTTTTAAATCAAAAAGACAAAATATAAGCTGCTATTTTAGATTATCTACGGAATGGTAACTTTTCTCTACCTGTTATTAATGACAGCACTAAACTGGTGGCAATAGGTTGGGGTCAAACTAGCGACTGTACGTATTATTTCTTAACGTTTTTAAGCTGTACTTTTATTTTAGCTGAATCTGGAACTACCGAGCATCTTCAATATGTTGAAATAACTAGTTTGTCTAATGAAGAATGTAAATTAGTTTACGGGAATCAAATTACGGATAATATGGTTTGTGTAGAAGGGAATTACAATGAAGAAACATGCATTGTGAGAGAAAACATTTTTTTTTAGTTTTTATATTGAATAATTTTAGGGTGATAACGGTGGCCCACTTCTTCGTAAGACAACAACCCACTTTATTGTAGGTGTCGCAAGTTTTATCAGTGCAAATGGATGTGAAAGTACTAATCCTTCAGGATTTACAAGAATTAAGACTTATTACAACTGGTTACATGACGTAATTTGGAACTGAATGGTATAAACGTATCCACTGATTTTAGATGTTCTACGGTTAATTTTAGCAAACAAATGATAAAAAAAACTGTTATCGTTATTAACGTCATTAGGCCGACACGAGGCAAATAATGGCTTCGACCGAAGTCGAGGCGAGGCGTAGTGAAGCCGAGACACATAATAGGCCGAGGCTGCTATTTGCCATATCGACCGTGTGGCGTTCAATAGTTTTCGTAATAATATAATCATATTATAATAAAATAAATGTTGTTTTTTTAAATAAATGCTAGGGAGTACCTACAATCACATCACATGAGAGCGGTTGCTAATAGGATTACAAACTAAACCAATCTAAAAATAAATTGTGTTTGACACAACATGTTCGATGTGGAAAATAAACTTTAGAAGTTTTAGAAGATATTATACCAGCTAGAATAATAGACCAAGCTTCCACAAGAGCCTCAACTTACTACTTACCAAAACAAACAGTATCAACAGGAATATGAAAGTTCCAAGTTGTGGCGCGAAACAAAAAACGTAAAAGTAGTAAACGAAAGTGTATTGCTGGCGTATGCAAAAGAGTTATCAGATTATTTATTTCTCCTACGTCTTTGTGGACACAAGTTTCAATGCTAAATCTGACTTTGAAGGTTTACGATAATATTGACATATCAAGGTTGGTATTTTTCAACTTGTCAATTATAGTTAAAAATACATTTTTGTCTTTCATAGATTTGGTAATTTATTAATTTTTTTGAAAAAAAATCTGATGAATACAAACCCAAAAAAGCAAAAATTTTGTCTGAGGAACAAGTAACAAAATTTTTAGTGGATGCAGATGATAACACGTTTTGCTTGATAATTTTGCTTATATGTATTAATGTGCGGAATTTTTGACGCTTGCAGGCAAACTTGCATCTTTAATTATTGATGACTTTTAAAACTCGAAGAAAAGCGTTTTTGTTGCATTGAAATTTACTAAAAATAAGAAAAGTAAGACCTTCGTCAGTCCAAAAGTATGCGTTTTTCCTATAAGCAAACTAGGCGGTTTTTTACTGTTTATACAAAAGGAGAATGCGTGAAACAAGTTGTAGGTATTTATACTATTAGAGCAATTCCAAAAAAAAGTTGCCACATTCTAAAAATTGGGAAATCCAGAACTTTACACAGCCCATGTATTACGAAGATCGTCAGTCGCCATGCTTGTGGAGAATGGTGGTGACCTATTGTCATCAGCTCTGGCGGAGTCCTACATTGAGAACTGCGATTCTAAAAAAGAATGAGAATTCCAGAACAACTCTTTCAAACTCAGAATATCACAACTCACGAATCACGGAACCAATCAATTTCAAGTTCTGCAAGTGTGGGAAGTGTTTTTCTTCTGGTATTGTTAAAAATTCATAAAAATGTCAAATGCAATATTAGTTTTCATGTTTATTATAATGACAAAAAAACTAATTTTTAGTTTGTTTAATGATGTAAATTGCAATTCTTAACGAAACTTTTTAGTTCTGTTAAATAATCGTAACAGTATGATATTATGAAAAAAATAATTCGGTTTTTACACTTGTATTCTACTTATCTGGTAAAACAAGGCTCTTTAATAGTATATTAAAAACTAGTTTTATAAAAGTAAGCAGGAGTGCCTGTAAAGAAATTGTGCTCTTATTTTTTCTAATTTTTATTAAACATACTTTTTTTACAGTAGAATAAATCTTGGTAATTTAGGAAATTCTGTGACGTGTAGAGCAAAGTAGAATTGTCATTTTTGGAAGTGAAATTACAAGTTAGTGTCTCAGGATAAATCCAAAAATTTTCTGGTCTCCGCTACAAATGCGGTTAATTTGGTGTCGATGAAAATTTTGTGTATCTTGTTTTAAATTGTAATCTTAGACTCACACTGACATTTAACATTCCGTTCCTTTCGTGTATGTTACCAATCAATAAAAAGTTTTAGATTTTGTGTTTGATAATATGTAGTTTATTAACGACATATAAATGCGTTACCAGCTTTGTTACAACAGCAAATCAAAAGATTTTTTTTTCCACTTCTTGCCAATAACCGAGGTATTATGGCACCCAATTGTGTGATGTAATAGCCTGATTGAGACTCGTAAAGGAACTGGTGTAATTTATGTTTTCACGGTTGATAACTGTTCCAAATGCTACTGTTAAATAGCAAATAATATAAACGGAAGAGGGGGGGAAAGGAGAGGCCAAAATGATTAGACATCATCGCGAGAGAGCCTTACTTTTTGGGGTCGGAAAGAGTAAATAAAATTTTAATTAATCGTTCATTTTAATTACTGTGAAATCTAAGGTAGGTGCGGCCAATAAGGCCTAGCTAAGCGGGAATTAAAATAAATCAAAAGCTATTTATACGAATTAACAAATTTTAATGTGAATTAGACATTTATATCAATTACTATCAATTATAAATAAACAATGGCAACTTCTGTCATAAACATAATTAAAATAAAACATTTTCAAAAACACTGTCTTTAGGCCTTATTAAACTATGGTAGTATAATAAAGCCTAAGACTTCAATCTACGAAATTAAACAAAATAAACTTCTTATTTTTGGTAATTGAGATCCATAAATAATAATAATATTTAATCATAGTAAAGACTTAAAAATCACAATTTTTTTTCGATTAGGAACAATCTGGACACTCAAAATTCATCGTCCTCCTCTGACAAACCAACGCACTCCTCATGGTACCACTTGCTGCATTTAAAACATTTCCTCATTGCAGTCTGTTGGTCCTGCTTACAACTCTCTCTATTCTCTTTGGTGCTAATATCTCCGGTCTTTTTTAATAAGGCCCATGGTCGAATTGAATAGGCCTTAATAACGGCCGACCACTAAGTAAAAAAAATTAAAAAATAAAATTATTTGGTCCAACTAATAGATAAATAAACTGCAAAATTATGTAGAAAAGTGTAATATTACAATAATTACTTACGTTTGATTCGACCGTTATATTATAATTCGAGCTACGCATCCACCAGCCGCGATGAATGACGCCACACTGGTACGATAATGCGAGCGAGCGAGTCGTAACAAGCTTGGGGCGCCATCTTGAATTGTTAGCTATCTATGATTGTGACTTCAGTCGGCGGGAATGATTGTAAGTTGTGTTTCTGTTACTTAGGCCTTATTACCCGGCAGGCTTTATTAGCCGCACCTACCTTATTTATAAGAGGAATTCCATTAGGTTAAGAAACAGAAGTTTCGCTACAAAAAATAAAGTAAAACAATCAATAAATACTTTTCATTATAAAATCTGACCTGATACGATTATTTTATCTATGAGCCTCAATAGAGTTTAAGGTAAGAAATCGTTATCACAAACTGTAGAGTCAGTAAAAAAATGGTTGCGTAAGATTATTGATCGCACTAATGCAGCAAATTTTTACAAAAACCAAACAATTTTTTCAGCGCCATAATGGATTTTTATCGTTTATGCACATTTTCTAACTATACAATTTATTCAATTTTATCAAGTATAGACTGAAAATTAGTTTCGAAAAAAAAAAAAAAGTTTAGGCAATCATATAAGCATATAGAAGTTAAATGAATGCAAATAAATACTACAACTATTTTTTTCTTAATTAAGACACTTTTATTCTGGGCAACTTTTTTTTCTTTAATTGAAATATTCCTATCTATATGTATTTTGATTGATTAATGAAGCTTCAAGACGTTATACTCATCAATTTTTCTACAACTTATCTAAAACGATCACGTTGTAATTATGGTTGTAAATCATTAAACAGTATAAACAGATATTCCAGTTCGTGCGATATCTGCCTGAGAATGCCACGCAATTTATTTTTATTCATTGTCACGGCGCTTCTGGTTTTTGAAATAACTGCTAAACCTAGTACGAATTAATCTACATTTAAATAATATATCAATTTTATGTTTGCAGATTGGCGCATTATTGGTGGCAGTAATGCTCGAGCCGGTCAGTTTCCATATGCTGCAGCCATACAAGTCCAAACAGCAAACAGTAGATTTTTTTGTGGTGGTGCTCTAGTTGGACATCGTTGGGTGATTACTTCCGGTCATTGCGTCTACAAGTATGTTTTAAAGTTCAAGCTTTATTTATTATTAATTGGTACTGTTCTAGTGCTACACTTTTTACGATACAGTTAGGATCTCTAACTTTAACAGAACCTGATCCCAACAGACTCACTCTTGCAAGTTCTGAGTATTATCTTTATCCAGACTTTGACCCAGAAACAATTCAAAATGATATTGGTCTCATCAAGTTGAGACTAGATGTGTCTCAAACTGGTAGGTTTTTTAGTTTCAGTAACAAAACGTAAACTACGATTTTAGATTATCTACGAAATGGTAATTTTTCTCTACCTACCATTACTGAGAGTTCTTCATTGATAGCGATAGGATGGGGTCAAACTAGCGACTGTAAGTAATAATTTTCAGTCTTCAAACTGTAAAATTATTTTAGCTGAATCTGGAACAACCGAGCATCTTCAGTATGTTGAAATATCCAGTTTGTCTAATGAAGAATGTAAATTAGTTTACGGAGATCAAATTGCAGATACTATGGTTTGTGTGGCTGGGAATTACAACGAAGGAACATGCACTGTAAGAAAAAACTTTTGCTAGAGTTTTATTCATTAAGAAATTTTAGGGTGACAATGGTGGTCCACTCCTTAGGTTGTCAGTCGGTTCGTACTATATTGTAGGCGTTGCAAGTTTTATTAGCGCAAACGGATGCGAAAGTATTAATCCTTCAGGTTATACAAGAATTACAAGTTACTACGACTGGATACATAAACTCGTTTTTGCTTGACTCTTAGTTATTAAAATGTTACGATTTATTCTTAAAATTTACTAAAAATGTAAAAGTTTGTTCGGTTTAATTGTTTGAGAAGTTTCAGCTTTTGATGTAAATGCGAAGTCATAAATTTTTACCAGAATAACAAAAATTGTGAAAGAAGCAAATTTCGAAAAAAAAATTTAATTTAATAAATGAGAACTGTGAACTTTTTTCTAAGATTAAAGTCGATGAGACTTGGGTATACCACTGGGACCCCTTTCCAAAACAAGGGTCGATGCAATGGATTCACAAGGGATTACTACCCCCGAAGAAGACAAAAACTCAAACATAGGGAAAAAAGTTATGACAACCAATTCTGGGACAATGAAGGGATATTATTGATTGAATATTTGTCTAGAGGGTCTACAATAAATGGAGAGGTATACCGTAATACTTTCCAACAGCTCCAATTAGCCCTCGTCGAAAAGCGTCTCCACAACTACTGGCAGAAAAATTTGTTGCTTCAAGACAATTGCAAAGTTCATAATGCACATAAATTTATTCAAAAATATGAAGAACCACTTGAAGGGAAGAATATTTTCTTCATATGAGGAACTAAAAATGGCTGTAGATGAGTATTTTTCCGAACTTCCAAAAAGTTGTTACTCTGACGGAATAGCGGAGTTGAAGTAGAGATGGGATAAAAGTGTTGTTGGAGAAAGGAGTTATATAAAAAAGTAAAATGTTATTCTACGTTGTAATTTTTCTTTTTATCGTCATTGTTTTCTGTCATTTGTTAGAATTTGTATTTCGTTTCATACCATTTCTTTCTTCGTTGCTGCTTCTTCTCCGATTTCGTTAATATTTTTAATTTTTACTCTTCTTTTTTTGACATCTAGATTTACTCACTATAGTTGTAGTATCTTCTTTAGCATGCCATCCATGAGTTAAATTTCTATAATTTTTTAGGCTATAGTTTGCATCAGTTTGAGATAAAATTATCGTTCTTGCTTGAGTTTGGCGTTGGCGTTCAGCTACACGTCGTATGTCTGACTCTTCGGTTGTTGCACTAGCTGGTGAAGTAGACGCTCTCGCTCGAATATCTGCAACTCGTACGTCATGCTGTTGAGATGTATCACCAGCTCTTGAACTAGATGTTTTGATCCTGATAGTTGCCCGATGTTCGTCTTTCTCTTCAGATGTTACAGCAGCTCTACTGACATGATCCACATGTCTCATTGATCTTCCAATATTTGATTTTTTTAAGTAGTACTTTTATAGTATTTAAAGTTTGATGACAGATAACACCTCTAAAGATAGTTTAACTGCATGTAACTCAAATGACATTCACCTATAAACGGACGAATAATGGTTATGTCTAGAGTTGCAGCGCAATCTAGTTGCGAGTTAGAACAAAATAAATAGCATAAAAACCTTCTCCATAAACACACACACACACACACACACACACATATATATAATATATACTAATACATATAATATATATATATATATATATACATATATAATATGTAATAGACTTTTATAGTGATCAAACGGTGTCGGAGTCTATTAATCACAAACATATATACTAGCATCCATTTATATATATATAGAATTTTTGATATTTACTTCCCCGTTCTAGTGCATGGTATATAGTTAGTGTGATATTTTTGATGCATATTCGAGAAGAGAGGACTCATTCAAAATATGCAGAATACAGAGAAAATGTAAATGAATAAACAGGATTTTCAAGAAAAATGTAAGTATATATAAAACGTATATAATTAATAAATAACTAAAATTCTAATAAATCTATAAAATGCAAAAAAAATAAACTTAAAAGAAAAAAGTACAAAAATTTTATTATATCAAATGATCTCAACAAATCAAAAAAGTAATAAGAAACGAAAAAATTTAAATCAAATTTGACAAAGTACTGAATCTAGAGAGAATTAGAACAGAAATAATATTAGATTAGTACGATTTATCTATGAAATAATCTACCGATAAGTTTGAGTGTATTGTAAATGTTATAAGTCAACACATTGTGACATTTTCTTAAAATTTGTCTTAGTTTGATACAAAGTAGACGTTTTACTTTCTATAACTTTTATTCGAAAGAGAAATATGTTGTTCTTTTCTAGTATCTTAGTGTTACTAATTCTTGAAATATCCGCCACACCTAGTAAGAAACGTCTGATTTGTAAACACGTTCTCATTTTTTTTTCACAGATGCACGTATTATTGGTGGAAAAAATGCCACAGTTGGCGATTTTCCATTTGCTGCAGCTATACAAGTTCAAACAGCCTATAATAAATTTTTTTGTGGTGGTTCTTTAGTTCTTTCTCGATGGGTAATCACCTCAGGTCATTGTGTTTACAAGTAAGCTTAAAATTTTTTTCTTTATGTGTTAATTATGTGTTTTAGCGCTACACTTTTTACAGTCCAGTTGGGTTCAATATTTCGAACAAAAGAAGATTCTAACAGAATTTCACTTAGATCCTATGAGTATATTGTTCATCCGAACTTCAAACCAGATTCATTTCAAAATGATATCGGTCTTATCAAATTAAGAATGAATGTGACTGAGACGGGTGAGATAACCAGATCAACAAAACATGACACATATTAAATTACGATTTTAGATTATGTGAAAAATGGGTACATTTATTTTTACGAGATTTCTGACTCTTTTCCACTGGTATCAATAGGATGGGGTCAAACCAGCGACTGTAAGTGTGCTTCTTCAGAAATTTTTAAACCGTCAAGAAATTTTAGCTGACTTGGGATATTCCGAATATCTTCACTATGTTTATGTGTATAGTTTGTCTAATGAAGAATGTAAACTAGTTTATGGAGATCAAATTTCCGATTCTATGGTTTGTGCAGAAGGAAGCTACAACGAGGGACCATGTTTAGTAACAATTGATTTTTTTTGTAAATTCTGTGTTTAATACGCAATTTTAGGGTGACAGTGGTGGGCCACTGCTTATTTCAGGCGAGAACGACGTTATGCATATTATAGGTATTGCTAGTTTTATTAGTTCAGATGGATGTGAAAATAATCAACCCTCGGGGTTTATTAAGCTTGTGACGTATCAAGACTGGTTAAACAATATTTTTTTTCCAAAAAATGAGATTTAATTGTGTGTTATATAATTTATAACAATAAATAAATGTTATTTAAATAAATAAATGTTATTTATTTATTGCTACAGTATTGCTGGTTATATTTCATAGCGATTTTTACATCTGCCCGTGCAGAAAATTTTTGTGATTCCAGTGTGCTATTTATTACTGAAAATCATGACTAATTACTAATTAGGGTACCCAATTTTTGATTAATAATAATCTTTATCGGCTTAAGGCTGCGATTTTGTTTGTGGTGTACCGCAAGGTTCGGTTTAGGACCGGTTTTGTTTGTTTTATATACAAGAGATCTGTTATTCTTGCTTGAAAATGCCTACTGCGTTTACGCGGATGACATCAAACTATTTAGTAATCCTGTCAGTACGAACTTACAGGCAAATTTGGACAATATTTCAAAGTGGAGTGACGACTGGGGAATTCCTCTAAATCAATCTAAATGTTGCGTACTGCACCTTGGTTCTAATAATCCTAATATACAATATACAATTGGTGGTGTTCTGTTACCGGTTAAAACCAGTCAAAAAGACCTTGGTATTATCGTCACTAATAAATTAAGTTGGTTGGAACAATGCCTGGGTGCAGTGGCAAAGGCCACAAAAAGTGTTGTATTTGCTTAGGAAAGTGTTCAGAAACCCCACTCAAAATTTAATCCCAAAACATTATTGTACATACATTAGGCCACATTTGGAATATGCGATACCTATATGGAAACCTTTCTTGATTAAAGATTAAAATATTTTAAACAAGGTACAACATGAAATAACACGATGGACCCCTAGTTTACGGAGATTGTCATACAATCATCGTTTGAAGCTGTTGAACATATTGTTAATTGAAGCTAGACAAGACAGAGCTGATCTTATTTAAATGTTTCGAATTACACATCAGTTTTTTCCAGATGTGAGAGACAATTTTGTCCAAATTTCAACAGATGAAAGACTACGTGGGCATAACTTTAAAATTAGAAAAGAGCCATTTACAGTCACAGTACGTCAATATTTTCTTACAAATCGGTCTTTTAACCTGTGGAATAGGCTTCCGTCCAGTACGGTTTCAGTCGATTCAATGTGTTCTTTTAAGAAAAAATTAGATCGAATTTGATGAAATTCAAATCCAATCGCGCTAGCTCATTTCACTTTATACACTGCGATATATGTTCAACCTTCGCATATAATTATATAAAATAATAATAATAATAATAATTTATCTAAAAAAATTTATTACACATATACAAATTACAATGTGCAGATGTATATGCAGAATTTTTTACAAATAAAACAATATTCGAAAAAACTCAATAATAACTAATAATAAGTTTTGTCTCCTTTTTAACACAATTGCAAACATATCCGAACATCAAAGTTTTGATATTTTCACGAAATTATACACAAACTTAAATCTCGAATTCTACAACCCAAAAAGGATAAAAGTGTATAAAAAATTTAAAGCTTACTTTAAAAATTATTAGTCACATTAAAGCCACAATTAATAAATTATGAGTCACTGATAGCAGTTTGTAAATCAATGAATAGAAATTTGCAAAAACGCTATCGCAAGTAACAGTCAGAGCAGCACGCACCATCAATTTAGATTGGTGAAAACTACGGTTACTTTCGTAAAGCATAAACAACTTACCTTGTAAAAATCATAGTAACTTATTTTTTAATTTAATTTTGATTTTTATTGTCTATGCAGGGCCGACCGCGACGTATTTGTTTGGCATTGGTTACTTTTTCATGTAATGTTTCGACGCTGTCCACAAAGATATCACACAAAAACTCACAAGAGTTTAAGTCCAGAAAAGAAGGAGACCACACTGGTCTTTGTTCATTCCTATTTGGAAAGCAGGTTGGTTGGTGCCAAAGTTGTTTAAATGAAGCAAACACCACTGGCGAAATTACAACCGACGTGCCTCATCTTCAGGCTTCAAAATCTGGACCCGTTGGACATAATAAGGATGTAAACCTTGATCATGTAAAATTCTCTAAAACATTGATCATAAAAGACTTGTTTGCATAGACACGGATCTTGAGCTTGTACATGGAGTGGCTGCCACCAGCTCCAAAACGTGTGTACGGTCACTCTCTGTTTGGCCAATACCGCGAGTGTCGATTCACTGAATATGCCTCTGGAATGTGGAACAAGTGTCCAGACTTGTTCCTGAAATTATATGAACATTTTTTCTATTTTGTAACAGAGGACGCTTTTGTCTATTTGGTTGTCTGTAGTTTTCATTTTTAACAGAAATTTTAACCCTCACGCGAGCAAGGTCGAATTAAGAGATATTTAAACAGCTATAGTCCAAGCAGTTGCTTTAAAAAAAATATTTTCAAGTTAATTTATTTTATTCTTTTTATTTTATTTTTTAAGTACAGCTTATAGATAAATGAAAAATAAATCAATTGACTGTTTTAGTGACTTTTATTTTCGAGATACGAAATTATTTAGTTTCACAGTAGAATCTTGGTTAGTTGAACTTCAAGAAAGACGCGAAAAAAGTCGAGTTATACAGGTTTCGACTTAGAAAGGTTTTTGTAGGTATATGTTAAATTCTATGCTACCTAATTTTGAGTTACAGAGGTGAAATAAATCTTTTGCTAGTGGATGTCAATGAAAAAGTTCTTAATAAATTAAGTTTTTTGTTCTAAATAGAAGAACTAAAAATACTAAGAGTAAATAATATATGTATTTTGTGAAATTGAAATTTGGTAAAGAGACGTATTTTTTAACACGGTGACAAAAATTGTTTCAGAACATTATCTTGCTCGGCTGTTTCCTATTAGAAACTGTTTAAAGTGAACTGGAATTTTTCCGTGACTAACGTTTTGTAAACAAAAATTTTGGTGTGAAAACAGCATCAGAGCTCTTCTTATTAAAAACAGAACATGTCTTGGTCTTTTTTTAAAGTTCTAGCTATCGCTATTTAACTCATTTTTTTTTCTAATCGTTTATTGTTTTAAATAGAGCAAATTACTTAAAATCTATCAAAACTTTTAAAAATGTGAAAATTTTGACACAAAAATTAAATAAATTTAACCATACCTAAATTTAGTAGGTACTTCTACAGGTACTTCTACTGTCTTACAGCGGATTGTTGTTAATTTTTTGTTTAAGTGCCATTCTTTTTACTATCCAATTGGGATCTCTAACTCTAGCAGAACCAGATCCTAACAGAATTACTCTTGTAAGTTCTGAATTTCTTCTCCATCTGGATTTTAATCCTGAAACAATCTCCAAAATGATATTGGTCTAATTAAATTATGAATGAGCGTCAAAGAAAGTGGTAAATTTTAAAAATAAAGAACACTTAAACAGCACTAACGACGTTTTCAGATTATGTGCGAAATGCTAATTTCTTTTTACCTGAAATTCCTGACGATTATTCACTAGTAACTATAGGGTGATTGTAAGTATGTTTCTTTAGTTTTTTAAATTGTGAATATATTTTAGCTGCTAAATCTGGGGTTTCCGAACATCTTCAATATGTTGAAATATCTCGCTTGTCCAACGAAGAATGTCAAACAATTTACGGAGAACAAATTACAGACGTTTTAGTTTGTGCAGCAGGAAATTACAATAAAGGGACATGCATCGTTACAAATTAAAGTGTCCTGCTGGTTTCTTCAACTTATATATTACTAGTTTTTCTAGGATGATAACGGTGGCCCATGTCTTAGAATATATGGAAAATACTATATTTCATTATATTATCCGCATTGCAAGTTTCATTAGCTCAAATGGATGTGAGAGTACAAATCCTTCGGGATTTACAAGAATGACGATTAATTATAAATGGTTGTCTGACATTCTTTATCGAAAACAAATTTAACTAAAGGTACGTACAATCAAAAAATGTTACAATATTACAATAATCCAGGAAGTGTAATTTTTTATAATACGTTTTTGCCGTATATATTTTTTGTCCTCAATTTTTAGGGTACAAACAAATTTAGATAAAAAAGGATCTAAACCTATGTCAATTATAACACCAAAACATCACAAAGTTTTTAGCTAAGCAGAATCATATATTTTGCGCTTGCTCTTTTATTAAAAATTTTGTTTTGTTTTTTTTTGACTTTCTTATGCTAGAAACTATCACAGGTCAAAACATTTGCATAGAACTTTCAGTATAAAATTAATTTATAATTTGACAAAATGTGAAACATTTTAGTGAAACGTTTTAGACAAATAATGGACTCAAAATAGGTAAAATTATTTATGACTGAAGAGTTTAATCTACGAGGTGTGTTTACTTAATTGTGGGAATTTGGTTTTGTGTTAAAGCCCTTGCAATTTTTTTCAAAAACAATAAATATGTTTAAATCTGTATACCTTAGGCTATACGTCTAATCACCTGTCAAAAGTTTGCTTTATTTTAATAACAATTTATAAACAAGAAAAGTTTGTGAAAATTTATAACCATGGATGCTGTAAATTTTCAACGAGATATAATTTTCTTCCTATGGAAACAAGGTGTTAAAACATCTGTAAGTCTTGTGAGGTTGCAAGCGGTATTTGGTGAGTCTGCAGAATCCAAAAGTACCGTATATAGGTGGGTTGACCGTTTTAAGAATGGTAGAACTACATTTAAAAATGATGAGCGCAGTGGACGTCCAAACACAGCAGTCAATGACATTAACATTGGGGCAGTAGAGTACCTGGTAATGGAAGACAGAAGAGTAACTATTCGAGAATTGCTAGGACCCTAGACATCAGCTCCAGTTCATGTAAATTTTACATGACCGTTTAGGTCTGAGCAAGATTTCTACGCGTTGGGTGCCTCGTTTGTTGGGGCCAGATCAAAAATTGTTCAGAATCGAAACGTGTCGCGATGAATAATTACTACCAATAAAACGTGGATACCATACTTTAATCCTGAAACCAAAAATCAAAAAGAATGGAGAAAACCTGAAGACGGACCCCCCAATAAAGGCACGCGCTTTTGCTTCAGCGGGTAAAGTGATGATGACAGTTTTTTTGGGATTGTGAGGGCATTATACACATAGATTACCTGCCAAAAGGCACTACAATTAATGTTGTGTATTATTCAAATTTGTTAAAAGGTCCTTTGCGACAAGCTCTTGTCCAATACCGTCCTGGAAAATCGCACTTGCGACCCCTGTTGCAACAGGATAATGTACGACCATATACGGCTCGTCTAACCAAGGATGTTTTGGCTGATTTACGTTGAGAATTGCTTCCTCACCCACCTTACTCACCAGATCTGGCTTCCAGTGATTTTCATTTATTTATAAATCAGTGGATTAAAATCAATTCAAAAGAGTTCTTTGAAAATGGTCTAAAGAAGCTTATTTCGCGTAGGGAAAAATGTATTGCTATTAGTAGAGACTACGTTGAAAAACTGCATTGTGATATTGAAGAAATATATCGTCATAAAGCCTATCTAAATAATTCCCACAATTAACCAACCTCGTATAAGAATTTAAACAGTTATATTTTGTAGGGTGTCATATATACTAAAATTTTACATAGACAAATATAAAAATGAAAGTTTCACTTTTTTAGCACTCTTCGTTTATAAGACATAGCTACTTAAAATCGATTTTAAATTCCAGGTTTATAGTGAGATTTCAATTTTTAAAATCTCGGCCGTTGGCTCTCGCTTAAGCTTCTTAGGAATATTCTATTACTGAATAAATGTATAGATAGATTTCTACACAGACATTTATGCATACATACAATACACACCATCATCATCAAGATCATTCTACAAAACATTCTGCATGTACTCTCCCCTAGTCAGGAATGTAGACAATTGTAAATTTCTAGACGTTTACGAAAGTCTAGAGATAATTAAGAATAAGCCCTTTGTTATGAATGCCGATAATGGTCCCGACCCCTCTTCTCCCCTCTTTAGATTGTTAAATACCACCCAAAAAGTGGTATAGGTAACTAGTATATAAGTATTAGTTTTTAAGGGTAGATAAGTTTAATCATCACTCTGATGATGGTATCATGGATACCGAAACATATGTTAGTGTGTTTCAAAAGTGTGTGTTTGGTGTAGGGGTTTTTCAATATATTTTTTTTTTAATATAAGTCAGTACATTCTTTAATATTAAAAAAATCTTCCATATTTAAAATTAAATCATTAAATTATTTTGATCTATACAACCAATTACCGTTCGATTAGGAATCTCTTGAAACAACTTCATTTATATAAATTTTGTTTTTACTATACTGATTTAAACAGTTTCATTCCATAATCATGGTGCTGTCTAACCACTTGTCATAAGGAGCTACTCTTGTAAATCCCGAAGGATGTGTACTTTCGCATCCGTTCGAACTAATAAAACTTGCAACAGCCACCACGTAGTATTTAATGTAGCTCCGAAGAAGTGCACCACCACTGTCACCCTAAAACCACTCAGTAATAAGGTTTACAAAACAAATTAATTCTTACCGTGCATGTTCCTTCATTATAATTTCCTGTAACACAAACTATATTATCTGTAATTTGATCTCCGTAAATTAATTTACATTCTTCATTAGGTAAACTTGTGACTTCAGCATACTGAAGATGCTCAGAAAGATCTGCTTGAGCTAAAATACAGACATTTATAATCGAAAAGGGAAAATAACACTTACAGTCGCTAACTTGACCCCATCCCAAAATAACCATTGGATAATAATTATCAGAAATTGTTGGTCAAGAAAAACTTGCACTTTTTATATAATCTGCAACTATCATTTAGCGTAATTTTTATCATTTTAACTAATTAACTCACCAGTTTCTTCTATATTCATTCTTAATTTAATAACTCCAAGATCAGCCTCAAATGTTTCGGGATCAAAATCTAGATGTAGGAAATACTCAGAACTAGCAACGGTAATTCTGTAGGGATCTGCATCGGTCAGAGTTGTAGATCCTAACTGAATTGTAAAAAGAGTCGCACTAAAATGTTCTCCTGATTATTAATGAAGTTTGAGTTTTTAGACTAACTTGTAAACGCAGTGACCTGAAGTAAGCACCCATCGATGACGCATTAAGGTACCACCACAGAAAAACTTGCTTGTTGCTGTTTGGACTTGTATAGCAGCGGCACTTGGAAATTGCCCACTTCGAGCAGCCGTGCCACCAATAATGCGCGAATCGGGTCTAGCAGCCACAAAAAGCCACAACGCAGCGAAATTTAACAAAAACAGACTTTTTCCATTTCAATAAAATATATGAATGTTTTATTAAAGGACTTTTATGGAGTTGCGTCAATTTATAGTCTTACTTAGATATGTTTTTGATTTATGACAAAGTTTTAAAGATGAATTTGAACTTGACATGTCTTATCTAAATATTTATCCATCTATAATCTATTTTTATAATCAACATTCGAATGGAATATTTTAGTGGCTTTGTCATTGGTAGCAGCAAATTTTTCTTGTTTTTATTTTGAGGATGAGTTACGTTTAAAGTGTGATCGAATAAAAAAAATAATTGCTGGCATTTATCTCATATAAATTTAATTTATATTATTTTACGTGCAATAGATAACCGCAACATGGACATTCAATGCGTGAGTATTACGTGTAGTTAAACTAATCTAGCAATTAAACTGTCAAATTGAAATTATTATGAGTTTGCTTTTAAATGTTGTAAATCACCAAACTGTGGTGTTCATTTGACCCGATCCAACATCCGGCATTTTGAGTTGCTCAATTACAGTTTGAAAATGAAAAACCCTTTATTTTTTTTGGGTGTCGTTGTGGTGCTGATTGCGGAAATAACTGCCAAATCTAGTAGAAAAATTAAAATTTTTAAACTTTATAACAATACTTTTTTGCAGATTCACGCATTATTGGAGGCGCAAATGCTCGTGCTGGTGACTTCCCATTCGCTGCAGCTATACAAGTTCAAACAGCTAATAGTAGATTCTTCTGTGGTGGCTCTTTGGTCGGCAATTTGTGGGTGATCACTTCAGCTAACTGCGTTTACAAGTAGGTTGCTAAAACTTAAATTTTTAAGCTAATTTCTCATTTTAGTGCAACACGTTTTGTTATTCAGTTAGGATCCTTAACTTTAACTGAATCAGACCCTAACAGAATTACAGTTACAAGTTCTGAGTATCGCGTTCACCCAGACTTTGATCCAGAAACAATCCAAAATGATATTGGGCTTATTAAACTAAGAATGAATCTAACTCAAAACGGTAGGTTCCTTGACTTGACACATGGAATATAAATTTATGGTTTCAGATTATTTACAAATTGCTAACTTCTATGTACCTGAATTTCCTAAAGAAGATAGATTAGTGGCTATAGGATGGGGCCAAACTAGTGATTGTAAGTATTTTTATTATACTTTTAAGCTTTGGTAAGTGTTTTTTTATACAGCCGAATCTGGAGAGTCCGAGCACCTGCAGTATGTGGAAGTATCTGCTTTGTTTAATGAAGAATGTAAACTGATTTACGGAGATCAAATTACCGATAACATGATTTGTGTAGAAGGAAATTACAATGAGGGAACATGCATTGTAAAAAATGAAAATTTTTACATCGTCGTATTTACTAAATAATTTTAGGGTGACAATGGCGGTCCGCTTCTTTGGTTCAATCACAAGTATGTCATTATAGGTATTGCAAGTTTCGTAAGCTCAAACGGGTGTGAAAGCACTAACCCCTCAGGATTTACAAGGATTCAGAATTATTATGGCTGGATTGCTAATATCATTTATAATACTTAGATTTCATTTCTTAAATCTAATATAAAACTTGCCAAGATTTTCGATTGTCTTTTATTCAAATAAAGGCAAGGTGAAAAAGAAAGGCCGAAACGAACAGTTCAAGATTTGGTAACAAAGGTAGACCACAAGTATCTAAAAAGTAATAAAGTCTAGAAATCTACACAAAGTGGTACTTGGCACGATCTAATAAAAAATAAAAAAAAAATAAAATTCAATATTTACCTTGTAATTAAACTGCAGAAGCTGTCACTTTTATGACGTTTGAAGAAAAACTAGATTTTAAGTTCTTGGACTTTGCCTCCGGTTTCTGATGTACGGGAATAAAAGAAATTAATAATCATTTAGAAATCAGTGAGTATATCGGTAGTGATAAAGATATAAGGTGTTCCATGTAAAAATGAAGTTATAGCTATTTAAATATAGTTAAAAGTAAATGTTTCTAATGAACACAATGTATGGTAACATCTAATATTAGACTATACAACTAACTAGTATTAGAACCATACAAAAGAGCAATGATTTTTTTAATTTTTTTACTAAATTTCTGTAAACAATTTATAATAATAATGCTAAAACTGTACTTTATTAAAAATTTATTTTCAAAATTGTGTTCCAACAAATCAGAATATGTAAAATATGTCTTTTAAGTGTCCTAATGTCAGTCCCACTATTCGCCAACATTGTGGCAGACGTCCTCTAGAAGAAGTGATAAGTGAACTGGTCAGCATTGGGTAGCTTCAAGTAGCTTACAATTTTTCTCGGGATTTGCCTAAATTTGTCGTTTATCGTTGTTATAATACAAAAAGAATTACCTGGTCCAAAAACTATGCAAGTAGAACCTTATTCTGTCACAGTTTCCACATTTTTCTATTTCAATCAAGTGGATACGTTTTTAAATTCTTTGGTTTATAAATTCAGCTTGGCTTCTGTAGTCTTTGGATTAATTTCATCTATTGATGATGATGCTTCAGAACAATTTGGTTTTCACGAGACAATTGAATTGTTTGAAAAAACGTCACAGCAACTACCATAGATTGCCATCTATATTTTTATTTAGATAACAATAAAAAGGAAATTTCAAAATTTGAACTAATGTTCTCGTTTTCCTACTTCGACCACAAAATAGCGTATGATACTCCTTTATAACGTGGGGTTATGGCACTCATGAAATTATTGCATTTGCTACGCTCATGCCCTAAATATCAAAATGTACTATTAGAATATACACTCTTTCGCTTTATGTATCATAACGTTGACTCATCCTGTATATTTTAAAAATTGTGACACTTCTATTTTTGGTAAAATATTACAAAATCAAAATATATACTACTAAATAATTTAAATTTAACCAGCAATAACAAGTCAATTTTTAAGTTATATTAGTACGTTAACAACAGTTATAAATCATTGTAATGTGCTATCTATTTTATATTGAGATGAAAGCAAACATTTCAGTTTGTCCGTATCAACTTTTAAGATGCGAAAAATAATACAAATATGAGATTTTAAAACACCATACTGAATATTTTTTGCAGATTTGCACATTATTGTGGGCTCAGATGCTGAAGCCGGCGATTTTCAATTTGCAGCTGCTATACAAGAACACAAAATTCTTTTGTGGCGGCGCTTTGGTCGACAATGGGAACGGATGGGTGATTACTTCAGGCAATTGCGTTTACAAGTGAATTAGGCGAATTTAGTTTTTTACGACTGACAGTGTTTAAGCGCTACCCTTTTTACAATTCAATTGGGTTCCCTAACGTTAACAAAAGAAGATCCTGGAAGAATTACAGTCACAAGTTCGGAATATATTATTCATCCAGATTTTGATCCAGAAACAATCCAGAATGATATTGGTCTCATCAAACTAGAATTGACTATAGAGTGTTTTAATTCAAAGCACAGAAAACGTTTAAAAGTACGATTTTAGTACGCTTGCAAATGGCGATTTTTTATGTACCTGAATTTCCGTAGGATGATCGATCCACCGGGTAGCTATAGGATGGGGTCGAACTGGTGCTCTAAGTATTGTTTTTGAGGTAATTTAGTTATAAGTTTGTGTTATTCGACTCTGATATTTCCGAGCACTTTTAGTTTGCATAAATATCTAGTTTGTCAAATGAAGATTGCAAAGGTTTACGGGGATCAAATTACTGATGACATGGTTTGTGCAGTAGGAGATGATAATGAAGGAACATGCATTGTGAGAAAATTAACATTTGTGTTCAAATTTTATTATTATTTAGAAATTTCAGGGTGACAATGGTTGTCCACATCTTTGGATTTCTGGAAAATACGTTATTGTAGGCATTGCAAGTTTTGTTAGCTCGAATGGATGTGAAAGTATTAATTCTTCGGAATTTACAAAAATTATAAATTATTATCCGTGGTTTTGCGAGTATAAATTAAGTTAATTTACGGCTGATAGGGAGAAGTTGGTGAATTGTGTGCACCTAAGCAACAGTACTACACTGTGATGTTCTCTACATTGGAATGTTTAAAAAATTTAGGATAATTTAATTTGTTTAGCACTTTAAAATGCTCAGAATTTTGTATTTTCTGTAACACTCTAAATGTTTCGTTTCCCGAATTTTTTTCAATTATTTAAATTTATTTGGATTATTTAGATTTTTCAAGTTGTCATTTTTTTTAATTATTCAGATTTTAAATTATTCAAATTAACCAAGATTTTCTAAATTTCCTAGAATTTTAAATTGAATCCATATTTCTATAGCTATCCTTATTTTATACTTTTACATATTTTATACTTTCGTTTTTTGATAAATTGTTGTTAGAACTTTATTTTCTTGCAAATCTTTGATTATTTACAATTATTAAAAAAATATATACAAAAAATGACAAAATAATTCAAGTGGTACATATGTACGAATAATTATGCATTGTCAGCAAAACAGTTTCTACTAAAATCATTGACAAGTAAAAATTCATAAATTTGGTAAAAACACCAATTTTTTACGATCCTAACATTGATCTAATATTTAAAATTATGATATTGTTCATACACGCTTCAAAACGTTTTAAGTATTTTAAAAGTTCAATACACCATATACTTCCAAAAATCGAATAATATCTGGAATGACAATTTTTTTAATTTTTAAAATCTTATATTGGAGTTTTTTCCAAATGTTTTAATAATAATAATAATACAATTAAAATTTTGAATGTGCAAAAAAAGAATTTTTAGTAAGGCTGAAAAACGTTACAAAATTAAAATTTTTAAAAATTTAATTTTTACAGAATTATTTAAAAATTATGCTTAGAACTACATTAATTATTATTAAATTATACTTTTTTTGTGAAAAATCTTAAACTAATTCTTATAATGCAAAAAATTAATAATATGATAATTTTTGTGTTAATAATGCGCTGCAGTCAAAATAAGTTTGTGTAAGTAAGCGAAAAATTCTTGTGAATGGTGCGGTGAGTGATCTTCCAACACGATGGAGCTCCTCCTTATAGTTCTAGAGCGGTCAATCTGTTTCTAAACAGACATTTTCCAAACGAGTGGATTAACCGTTTTGGTCTGTTGAAATGGCCAGCCAGAAGTCCAGATTTAAATCCTCTAATTGAAAACGTTACAAAAGTACTCCTATTTGATAACCTAAGAAGGTTAATAGAAAAGTGTCCTCGTGCGTGGGTCTTTTACTCTCCTTCCCTTATCGCTAAGGTCGTTCCTAGTAATTCCCATGGCCCTCGTGTTCCTTTGAACATCCGGGTTGAAACATGCAATTTCATTGTGTTATTATTAAAATTTAATAACAAGTGTTTTACTTTGACCATTTAGATAAAGCTTATCAATATATTTTAGTATAGGTGTTTAAACCCACGCCATAAATCAAACACTAAAATTTGTGGAAAACCACACATCTTATATCTCAGATATTTCACTTACCTTGTGTTTCAGAATGCAAATCTATTTATTTTTTTTAAGTGTAACAGCGTTGCTGTTTCTACAAGTGGTCGGTCAACCTGGTATTATTCCACCTTTTCAAATGTAAAAGGTAAAGTTATTTTTGTTCACAGAACAGCGCATCGTTGGTGGCACGGATGCTCAAGCTGGACAATTTCCAAGTACCGCTGCTATACACGTCCAAACAGCAACAAGCAGGTTCTTCTGTGGTGGTACTTTAATGCGTCATCGATGGGTGCTGACTTCAGGTCATTGCGTTTACAAGTTAGTGCTAAAATTTCAAATTTTGTTACTAATCACTGGAATTTTTTAGTGCAACTCTTTTTACTATTCAGTTGGGATCTATAACACTGACCGACGAAGACCCAAACAGAATTACCTTAACAAGTTCTGAGTATTACGTCCATCCAGATTTCAACCCCGAAACGTTTGAGGCTGATCTTGGAGTTATCAGACTACAAGTGAATATAACCCCGAGTGGTAAGTAGTCAATTCAAGAGCTAAAAAGTGTGAATTTAAAGATGATTTCAGATAACGTCAAAAGTAGTAGTTTTTTTTAACCAACCATCCCTGATAACTATCCACTGGTAATTTTAGGATGGGGGCAAACCAGCGACTGTAGGTACGTCTTTTAGCGTTGTTTAGACGCTAGCTTTTGTATTTCAGCTAACACAGAACTTTCCGAGAATCTACAGTATGCAGATATATTAAGTTTGTCTAACCAAGAATGTAAAGCAATTTACGGAGATCAAATTACAGACAACATGGTTTGTGTAACCGGCAATTCTAGTCAAGGAACATGCACCGTGAGATTAGACGGTTTTCTGTATCAAGTTTATGTTTATTACAAGGTTTTAGGGTGACAATGGTGGTGCACTTCTTCGGAGCTACACCGGGTACTATGTGGTGGCTGTTGCAAGTTTCATTAGCTCTGATGGATGCGAAAATGGTCATCCTTCAGGATTTACAAGGGTTACTCCTTACTACAAGTGGTTAGACAGCACCATGGTTATTGAGTGAAATCGTGCATTAATTCAAAAGTACTAAAATAAAATGTCTGCGTTCTCAACTGAATTGTTTATCATTATTTATTTTATTCAAACTTCTAAGCAGAAAAAAGAAGAATAGATTTATTAAAAAAATTAAAATTTCGAACACTCCTTAGAAAAAAGTATCTTCACGGTGATCAGGATGACTCATCACAGCTTTATCTAAAGTTGAAAAACCAAATATTTTCTGTTAGTAGCTAAGTACAATAGCTGCTTGAAAAATATGGTAAAAAAGACTATTTTTTGGGAAAATTTAAATCCAGTTCTTATCAATTACACTTGGTTCATTGCATTTCCTCGGAAAAATAAGTTTTGTCACACTTCCAAAAATAGTCATTAACGGTTTCAACTACGTTTTGATTAGACAATTTTTTTCCTCCAAGTCAAAGTTTTGAGTTAGATGAACAGAAAAAAATCGCACGAGGCTAAATCCGGAGAATACGGTGGATGCACAAACAGTTCAAACTCCAATTCGTAGAATTTAGCTATTGCAACTGCTAACTTGTAGCACGGTGCGTTATTTTGATTGAACAGAATTTTTTTATGGATTAATGGGCATTTCTTTCTCAATTGATGATTCAGACGGTCTCTTAAGTATTCATTCAACTTTTTATTTTAAATAAGACCGACATTTTTAAAAAATCACTGCAAAGTCCGCTAGGAGTATTTTCCGATAAATTTACAAAAATTTTAAAATGCTTGCATTTTCAGTAAATATTCCATAAAAATTTTTTATACGCCTCCCAGCAAAAAACGGTTGCACACCCTTGATTTATAGCTATAATTTGTTTACTTAATTTGTTCAGATAAAACGTGAAAAATAAAATAAAATTTATATTTTAATTGCTGCTATAAATCAATAAAAGTTTGTCTTCTCTCAAAATAATCAGTAGGAGTATTACGGTAAAAAAATAATTAGATATTTCTGTTTTATATCACTTGAAATGTATTTGTTACATCTAACATTCGCAACGTTGTTATTTGTTAAAATAACCGCGAAATTTGGTATAAAAATTTTATTTTTAAAAGCAAGCTACAAATTTTTTTGCTACTTGTAGACACTCGAATAATCGGTGGAGCAAATGTCTCATCTGGTGAATTTCCCTATGCTGCCGCTATACATGTTCAAACAGGAGACAGTAAATTTTTCTGTGGCGGTACTTTAGTACGCTTTCGGTGGATCCTTACCTCAGGCCACTGTGTTCATAAGTAAAAACTAAAAAAAAATGTATTATTGATTAGTTTAAAATTTTAGTGCTACGCTTTTGATTATTCAGTTAGGATCTACAACTTTAACGGAAACAGATTCAAACAGAATTACTCTCGCAAGTTCTGAGTATGTTCTTCATCCAGATTTCGATCTAGAGACCATAGGAGCTGACATAGGTCTCATCAAGTTAAGAATGAGTGTATCCGAAAGCGGTAACTTGATTTATAATTCAAAGTTTATAATTTTTATAAAATCTTGGCTCCAGATTATATAAAAAGTGCTTATTTTTCTACATTTATTATTAAAGAAGAAGAAATAGTTAGAACTTATGGATGGGGTCAGACTAGTGATTGTAAGTAAATGTTGTTTATTGTTAGTTCAAACTACTTATTATTTTCTAGTCAAACCTGAGTTTTCGGAACACCTGCAATACGTCGAAGTAGTAACTTTGACCAACGAAGAATGTAAGTTAATCTATGGAAATCAAATAAGCGATAACATGATTTGTGCCGGAGGAAATTACAACCAAGGAACATGCACTGTTAGAAAACTACTTTGCTCGTTTTTTGTGATCATTAAGTACTTTTAATTTTAGGGTGACAACGGTGGTCCTCTTCTTAGAAAAACAGGAACGCAGTATTTCATTGTAGGTGTTGCTAGTTTTATAAGTGCGAATGGATGTGAAAGTACTGATCCTTCTGGATTTACACGAATTCTGCCCTATTATGAGTGGATAATCAGCGTCATAGACTATAACAAGAAATAATATAAATATATATATATATATATATATATATATATGAAAAAATACAGTGTTTCTGAAACGCTTGGTCTAATTTTAACATCTTCTACAAGTCATATGTTTTTAAAGAGCCCAATAATTGGATTCGAAAAAGTATACTTTCAGAATTATTTGTATTTTTAAGTAGCAACCGTACTTATCAGAGACTTGCACTGTACTCATAAACAAACGTGTTTAATAATAAAAATAATGTAAAACGCTATTTGTTAAGACACGTAATAGAAATTTGTAAGTCAATTTGGCAGATCTTTTTTATGCAAAGTAATTTAAAAAAAATACGAATTGAAACATTACACAATTCGTGAAATGCCTGATATTCATTATATATAGGAAAAAACAGATGGCAAGACTTGCGAAGCTCAACGCATTTACAGGGACACGTGGCCTGCAGGATTATGTCCTGCAAAAGTACTTTTTCTACTATTCATCGTAGGCTTCAGAAAACAAGATCTTTTGCTCCTGTTGTTGCCCATAGAGAACTACAGAGAACTGCTTGAACACCTTAACTGGACCATTCTTTCTTCCACCTACATTAATGGAGCGACATAGAGACAATTTTTGGTCGAAAGTTGAACTTTACATGTTCGTGAATTTTTTAATACTGATTATCCCAATCGTTGAATTGGTCGTGGTAGACCAGAATCAGTTCGAAATAGCTGGTAGCTATTGAGATTGTTCAGATAAAACACATGCAGTCAGCAAAAAAATTATAAAATTTGACAGCAATAATTGCAGTGAGATAAAAGTTTATCTTGACTTAATCATGGTCATAAATCGGCATGTTAATGTTCTATAAATAAAACTAGAGAGCTACAAACAGTTTCTTTTAAGATTATTCAGTTTTCTTTTAACATGAGAATTAACGTGCTTCTACTCAGCTTAGCTGCGTTGCTGCTTCTTGAAGTAACTGTCAACTCTGGTTGCTTTCAGTTTTAAATTGAAATGCAATTCTAATTCTCTTTTTTTAGATTTACGTATTATTGGCGGCACAGACGCTCGAGCTGGACAATTTCCCTTCGCCGCAGCTATACACGTTCAAACCCCAAACAGTAGATTTTTCTGCGGAGGAACTTTAATGCGCACAAGATGGATTCTTACTTCAGGACACTGTGTCTACAAATAAGTTCAAAAAGTTCAGCTTTCATTGTCACGCGATTGTATTTTTTAGTGCTATACTTTTCAAAATTGAGTTAGGATCTACAGCTTTAACAGAAGCAGATCCGAACAGACTCACTCTTGCAAGTTCTGAATATATTCTCCATCCTGACTTTGAACCAGAAAAGATAGGAGCTGATCTCGGGCTTATTAGGTTACGAATGGATGTAGCACAAACTAGTAAATTATTTTAAATGAAGAAAGAACAGGTTAAAATGTAGTTTTTAGATTATATTTATAGTGCTAGTTTTTATGTACCTACAATTCCGAACAATTCTCGGGTGGTAGTTTTAGGATGGGGTCAAACTAGTGATTGTAAAAATCAGATTTTAATCCTTTCAAGTTGTGAGTAAATCTTGTCGGTTCTAGCTGACGCTGGACTTTCTGAACAGCTTCAATATGTTGAAATATCAACTTTGACTAACGAAGAGTGTAAACTGTTTTACGGTAATCAAATTACGGATAATATGGTTTGTGTGGCCGGCAACTACAATGAAGGGACTTGCACTGTAAGAATAAATGTCATATTTTTTTTTAGTACTTGGTAATTTTAGGGTGACAATGGTGGTCCACTCCTTCAGACGTACGGAAATTATTATGTGGTAGGCGTTGCAAGTTTTATTAGTGGAAATGGTTGTGAAAGCACAAATCCTTCTGGATTTACAAGAATTGCTCCTTATTACAAATGGTTAAATGACACTACAACATAATGATTAACAGATATTTTAAAATAATAATCATGTTTGTTTTAGTCTGATTTGATTGTAGTTAGTCAGAATTTCTAAGATAGAATTAAGTTTTGTCTGATTAAGTCATTTTGACCAGTTCAATTTACTTTAAAATTCTTACATAACAAAATGTCTTAAATTTGGAAAGATTATTAGTTTATTGCATGGGCTAACTTTAAAATATCTTATACGACTTATATACTAGACTCAGAATAGTTTGATTGGTTTACATTGATCTGTTTTATCCTCAGACAGTTTTAGTTATGTTGGTTTTTGCTTAATCAGGTTGTGTTAAATAACTTTAGCCCACGATAATTCAAATTTAGTTCGCTTTAAGGATTACATGGGTTTGAAAGGTTAAAATAAAAGCACATTGTCTGTTAAATCAAGAAGTATTTTGGAAAAATTTTTAGGTAACAAACATTTTGTTACATTAACTCATTTATAAATCGAACTGATTTCTTATGTAATATCTTTAACCACCCAGTGTTTTTTTGTGTTTTTACCGCATTTATTATTTCAGCGTGTGTAAAAATCAACCTATCCTTGACCAATAGACACTGGTTTCCAGTATTGGTGGTAATTTTGTTTGATGAAAATAACTTAGTAAATAACCTTTGTTAAATCTGGTTAGGAATTTACCAAAGGTTATTTAATACTCAATTAAATCCGGAAGAGTTGAATTTCTCCAAACTAGAATAGAAAAGTAAGACAAAAAAGAATCAATGTAAACCTTATTTTTTATATATGTTAACTACAAAATTAGAACAATTTCTAAAAAGCAAATTACATGAATTATTATCAGACTTTTCATTTAGTATGTTATTCTGTTCCTATGCCTTCTGTCCCAATTCCAATTCGGCAAAAGGCCCGAAGTCATCACAACACAGTAATTTGTCACAACCTGGTGACTGCGACTCCCCAACTATTTTGGAAGCTATTTCTAATTTATTTTCAATAGAGTTTTTAGTGTACGATTCAGCGAGGCTACTAAATTTCCAATTTCCATGACGCTTTAAAAGAGTGATGTTAGCTGGAACGTCTGCAAGTAGTGTTGCTGAAGTTCTCCTGAAGCAATGTTCAGTATAGGTCGAAAAATTTCGTAGATTTAAAAACTCTGCACACTTATGTGATATTGCAGCAATGGTGTTGATCCCCACAGTTTGTCTTGTACATCTGCCATTACGGTAACCAATAAAAAAAAAAAAACTTGTATTTTCAATTCGTGAAGGCCGCAGGGAATAGTACTTTCTAAATATTTTTAATAAAGCTACACCGTAAAAACTTCCACGTGTTATAGCAATTTTTTTTCTGACATTTGTCTTTATGTGAGAAATTTCAATCAGAAAAAATTATTTCATAGTTTTCAAATATTTTATATCTAGAAATGTTATCTCTTCTCGATGCAACTCTCCGCTAATTCCTACAAGCAATACCACTTAAAAATGGATGAAGGTTTTAGTATGTAACACCAAATTTTGTGGTAAGTTTTGTCTTCATCAACAACTATTTGATATCATCTGCTGCCTTCAAAAATTTCTCCACCTCCAACTTTGTAAAGACACTATACTTCTTTGGAGTAAGGCCGGTTGACTTCCTCTTAATAAAGGCAATCTAGGATAATTCTTAATTTCTATTTTCTTCTTCACTTCATTAATTGTAGCTCGTATCATTGAATATAGATTCTATAATGTAGAACTTATCACAGCTCCTTACTTCTGTTCAAAATATGCTAATAATACATTTTCATTAACATCTTTAACAGTTTTTTCCAAACACCAGATTTCAAATTCTTTAAACGCCTTTTCGCATTTTTCTTTTGACATCTCTGGTAGCAACGAATAAAGGGCCAATGCTACAAACATTTTTAAAGCGATTAATTGCACATTTACACAAACTTGAATAATATGTAAATTTTTTTTGTTTACTTTTCAAAAGAAGCGCATACAATAAGATACGAATTTTTTCAAATTTAAGACATTTTTTATGTTTAATTTCACCTTACAAATTCTGAGTAACTACAAAAAATTAGACTAAACCTGAGAAAATTTAACTAAATGTGACATAATAATATGACTAAGCTAGATTTTTAAACCAACTTACCAAATCTGATTGGTGACTACATATTGTGATGGTTCCCAGGCCCCAATTTTTACGGTCAGTCCGAAATATTTGGTTTTTATTTTTTTACTTCGGAGAAGACCCAAACGGATGGTTTATTGCGGGAGCGGTCCTTTAAGAGAAAGCGTCCGATGGATTTTCCCAGCGGGTACTTCAAAGCGAATTGCTTCCAGATGTCGTCCCTCCGAGAATGGTCAAATTCCAGAGTTTGGGCAGGGTCAGATTTCTTAGAAAACTTGCATTTTGTCACGTACGCACAAACCCTTGTCTCAAATTGATAATTTTGTGATATCAAACCGATCGAACGTACTCTACGGTTTGAGCAAAACGCGGACACATCGGAAGCATCGTTTTGAATCGGACTTAGATTAAGTTAGAGTAAGATTAAGGAAGAACCGAGTTGTACCTGTTCCTATCACTCGGGGAAGATGCTTAATTAAGTTAGTATCATTTGTTGTTGTAATTTGGGTACCGGCCGTTCCTTAATTAGCTTTGCAATTTGACAAATTAGCAGAACCCACCGAGTAGGGGTAAGACGACTTACGGGGGTAGTTGCGGACCAATAGGGTGAGCGCTTCCGATTAAGCTCGTCGAAGAAAGGGAAAGACGTTAGAGGGGGAGTACCACCCCAAGGGAGTTGATAAAAGTTCGCGACAGATAGCAGTAGGGATCTTTTCCGATTATCTTTTCGACAGCTTTTTCGCGAGTTTGTTTAGATCTTTGCGAGAGTCCTTTTCGAGAATTTTTCGGGAGTCTGTTTTAGAACTTTTTGATAATTTTGCGAGAGTCTTTTTCGCGATTTAAACCGTTTTTGCGAGACGATCAATTAATCTTTGGAAAGTCAAATCGCGATCAGAATAAGTGTTTAGTGTCCAACGCCCAGGAAAAAAGCGTAAGTAATCTCTTATTACTTATTTGAGTAAAATAAAATTTCGGCACAATTCGGGCACAAAAGGTTGGAGTTATTGTGTGTTAACCGTGTAATATTCGGAATTCTAAATTGATTTTAATTTAACTATCTTATTAAATTCCACGTTCATTCTACGCAATTTTGACTTGATTATCCAATCAAGTACCACCGACGGTTATTTCCAAATCTAGAAATAATAGTCCGAGTTTAATCGTCTCACGCCGTTTCCTTATTTTCTAACTTTTCCTCACTTTGAGACGATCATTGATGTCACTGAGATCATTAATATTTTAATTATTAATTTCTCATCTATCTAGCACCATTGTATTTCTTTGAACGCTAGTACGACAATTATGCGTTTGGTGCATAAAGAGTTATCCAGATTTTATTAAAATCCATCAACTACAATAGAGGATTAGAGATGCACATCTTTACGTGTGGCTTGAGCTTGGCATATTTTGCACCAGTGCTCACCCACGGTGGTAGTAAACGTGTGGTTTGAGCTTGGCATAATTTGCACCAGTGCTCGCCCACGGCGGTAGTAAACGTGTGGTTTGAGCTTGGCATATTTTGCACCAGTGCTCGCCCACGGCGGTAGTAAACGTGTGGTTTGAGCTTGGCATATTTTGCACCAGTGCTCGCCCACGGCGGTAGTAAACGTGTGGTTTGAGCTTGGCATAATTTGCACCAGTGCTCGCCCACGGCGGTAGTAAACGTGTGGTTTGAGCTTGGCATATTTTGCACCAGTGCTCGCCCACGGCGGTAGTAAACGTGTGGTTTGAGCTTGGCATAATTTGCACCAGTGCTCACCCACGGCGGTAGTAAACCGAGTCTCTGACTGGCGATCAGCCCACCGAACAATACATTTTTCTCGTGCCGCCGCCGCGAGGGTCTATCGTCCCAAATATCAAAACCTTAGTGTTATCAGTGAAACCCTTCTGGCTGCTCTATTGTAGAATACCATTCCGCAACGAAAATTTTTCGTAAACAGATTTTATAGTTTCTGTCATTGAAATTTTCTTAGAAAAAAAATTTTAGAACATTTTCTTCTCGACTGCACAGACACCAAATATCTGAAATATTTCCAAACAATTCTAAAGTTTCGCTATCATTCGTTTGATCCGCGCTTAGTCTAGATTTTCCTTTCTTCGTCCGGATCAAACACAAATCGTGAATTCACGTGTGACATCCACCAACACCAGATTCCGGTAACGTTATCCATCGACAAAATTTGAGTCACGAATTTCATCCAAAGTGACAATTCGCTACAAAATGAGTCGTTGACAGTCATAATCTTGCAATAATCAAATTCTTTCCGACTCATAATTAATTTCTGTGAAAACAACACTCAGTAAATCTCGTACGAATAGAACACCGGAAATCACACAATGCTCTGACAAAATGCCAACTAATCAACACTTAGAAACAAAAGCTTTGGTCAAAATCTTAGAAATCACAAAATTTAAGGGGATAAATTTTGAATCTTATTAGAGAACAAGGAACGCATTTTAAATTAATTAAAATCAGTTAGGGACTTTGACGGTCGTACCCATAATCAATGATTGAAAATTTGTTAATAAAGTATAAGTGAAGTGTGCCCATCTGTTTCATTACACCTTCCTTTCACAAGACGGCCTCACTAGAATTTGGATACTATGATAAGTTTTTTTTCTTTAATACAACAAAACACAACGTAGAAATTTGGGTCCATAATCTTTTATAAAATTCTTCATCTTCCGGATGAAGTTAAGTTAAGAAAGTTTCAGTGCCATAAGGTCACTGCTAAGTGACACCGAATGTTAATTAGCGATATTTCGCGTGTGTTACAACAGGGTTAGTAAATTTTGGTGGTGGCGCCAATCGTAAGTATTAAACGCCAACCCCAAACGAACGCCGTCTCCAAAGGACCAAAGGATTGCGTAGTCGACCAGGACAATCAAGGATATCCAAACCCTTTACAATATGAGTAAATACCCAGCTGCGCCGAAATTTTTCCAAATGACATGCCTCTTTGGCAAAGGGTTACAATTTTGGCTTCATTAAAATGTTGACAAAATAAAATAAATTCATGTACCGAAACTTATTATTTTCAAACGTAAATGAGGATGACAATAAGGGGTGATGTACAATGATTGCTAACCGACAGAGGCTTGTTCTTTGATATTTTTGGCCGACATAGTACATCGCGTTTAATTAGTTACTTGAATTTTCCAGTCCATTCCAGTCAGGCGTTAGACAATAACAACATTCTAAAAAAATAAATCGGTAAGTGCGATTTTTGCTTACTTCTGTTAGATTTCGGTTTTTTATTAAAAAGATGGTATATAGAATTACGCATAATCAGCCATTATTGCACCTCGTTCTTAAAACAAAAAACACGATTTTTTCGTTGTATTTTCTTAAGTAGATGTGACGATTTATTTTATTTATTTTATATGATAATAGCTGATTTTTATTTAGTAATGTACTTGGTAAAATTGTCAAGCAACAATTCATTAAAATGATCATTATTTTGACACAATTATTAACCATTAAGTCATGGTGTTTGTTAACCATGTGTAATAAGGAGTAGTTCTTGTGAATCCAGAAGGATTAGTACTTTCACAACCATTTCCACTAATAAAACTTGCAACGCCTACAACGTAATAATCTCCGTGCGCCTGAAGGAGGGCACCCCCATTGTCACCCTAAAATTATCAAATACAATAAAAATAATGCAAACCATTTATTCTTACAGTGCAAGTCCCTTCGTTGTAGTTGCCGGCCACACAAACCATATTATCCGTAATTTGATTACCGTAAACCAGTTTACATTCTTCGTTAGTCAAAGTTGATATTTCAACATATTGAAGCTGTTCAGAAAGTCCAGCGTCAGCTAGAACCGACAAGATTTACTCACAACTTGAAAGAATTAAAATCTGATTTTTACAATCACTAGTTTGACCCCATCCTAAAACTACCACTCGAGAATTGTTCGGAATTGTAGGTACATAAAAATTAGCACTATAAATATAATCTAAAAACTACATTTTAACCTGTTCTTTCTTCATTTAAAATAATTTACTAGTTTGTGCTACATCCATTCGTAACCTAATAAGCCCGAGATCAGCTCCTATCTTTTCTGGTTCAAAGTCAGGATGGAGAATATATTCAGAACTTGCAAGAGTTAGTCTGTTCGGATCTGCTTCTGTTAGAGCTGTAGATCCTAACTCAATTTTGAAAAGTGTAGCACTAAAAAATACAATCGGGTGAGAATGAAAGTTGAACTTTTTGAACTTACTTGTAGACACAGTGTCCTGAAGTAAGAATCCATCTTGTGCGCATTAAAGTTCCTCCGCAGAAAAATCTACTGTTTGGGGTTTGAACGTGTATAGCTGCGGCGAAGGGAAATTGTCCAGCTCGAGCGTCTGTGCCGCCAATAATACGTAAATCTAAAAAAAGAGAATTAGAATTGCATTTCAATTTGAAACTGAAAGCAACCAGAGTTGGCAGTTGCTTCAAGAAGCAGCAACGCAGCCAAGCTGAGGAAAAGCACGTTAACCCTCATGTTAAAAGAAAACTGAATAATCTTAAAAAAACTATTTGTAGCTCTCTAGTTTTATCTTTAGAACATTAACATTAACATGTTGATTTATGACCATGATTAAAAGCCTAGATAAGTTTTTATCCTTGTACTATTACTGCTGTTAATTTTAATAAAAAAAATTGCCATAAAAATTTAAATTTATGGCATATCACGTCCTCTTTCTCTTTTTTTAGATTTTTTTGTAAATTTTTTTCGTCGACAAAAACTGAAAAAAGCCGTCTAAAAGTAAATAATGGAAAATAGAAATAAAGTTTACTTAAGTGCAAAACGTAACAAGTGATATAATAAACTCAGGCATCTTTAAAGCGAGAAAGAACCGAAACTAGCGGGTAAAACTAGAGCAACTCAACGAAGAGAGCGAACCGTCATGGAAGATGCGAAAGCAAAGAGAAAATTTTTTCCTTAGAAACAAAAATCGAAGCACCGTACGATGACAGGAAAAAAGCGAAAGTTTTCGCGGCAAAACTGAAAGAACATTCATTATTGACTTCTTGAAGAACAGGTACGTACTTTTAGTCCAAAATGGCCTATAACGTCAGGCACCATCTTCAAGTTCCGGTGTGGTACCAGATGGAAAAACAACAAAAGGAATCAAAAGAATTATAAAGAATCTTAAGCCAAAGAAAGCACCTGAGAATGACAAAATTTTTAACACGACAATGAAAAAGCTACCGCAGATAAATAAATAGACACTGCAAAAAATAATGAACTTGGATAGAAACTCGGATCTTCGTCAATCAGAAAAAAAGGAGAACGATTCTCCAAGTTGCTGGTTAATCAGTCTGCTTTCCAGTAGCTGTAGATTCAGATAAGAACACGGAACCATATACCCACTCAAGTCTTTTTGTCCACTAAAAAGGTCTTCGACAGAGTCTGGCATTAAAGGCTCACGGTAAGTTAATGAATTTTTTTGATTCACACTTTATAAGGACACTTGTTGAGCTATACCAAAAAAAAATTACTGACGAGCGTTTCGGCAGGTTCTCCCTCCTAAAGCGCCTCAGAAAAATTAAGGGTGTTAACAATTTTAGTAGATGAGCTAAATTAATCTTTATAATTTTTAGATTAGTGTTTGCTCTAATGATGGTATCTTTGCTGCCGAAATGCGCATCTACAATATTCTGACAAATTTTTGATGTGTGGATTTAAATTTAATTAGTATGAGCTTCCTTTATCAAAGATTATAGAATAAAAATTGTCGACGTTATCACAAAGCCCATATTTCTCTTTGAAACTCAGTTTTTGTGCGGATTATCACAAATCGCTAATTTTATCTCTTTTCAACTTTTATAGCTAGTGGTTTAAACAACTACAAAAATTGTTAGTAGATTATATAGAATTCAGACAGAAATGAAGCTAATTTTGTGTCTTCTTGCTGCAGCAGCGCTTTTTTTAGAAGTAATTGCTGGTCCAGGTATGATAAAACAATCAGTGAAATAATTTAAATACATTTTTCTTTCTAGATTCGCGTATTATTGGTGGCGTCGATGCTCGAGCTGGTGAGTTTCCATTTGCAGCTGCCATCCATGTTCAAACATCCGACAGCATCTTTTTCTGCGGTGGTGCTCTAATGCGCAGTCAGTGGATATTAACTTCCGCTCACTGTGTTCACAAGTAAGTTTTTTTTATTAGACGTGTCATTGCTCAGCACCAAAGAATTCCAGTGGGGTACTTTTCACAATTCAGTTAGGATCTGCAACTCTGACAGAGTCAGATTCTAACAGAGTAACTGTGACAAGTTCTGAGTATTTTATCCACCCGGAGTTTGATCCAGAGAGAATCGAGGCCGATGTAGGGTTAATTAAATTAAGAATGGAGGTGATTTTAAATGGTATGTTGTGTTGTGAACAAACAACGTTGACGAATTAACACTGAATTTATGTAATGAGTTAATACCTTATGATTTTAGATTTTCTCAAGAATATTCCGTTTTATGTATCCAACATTCCCGGTAATGCTACATTTACGATTTTAGGCTGGGGTCAAACTAGCGATTGTAAGTTCAAATTTTCACTAGTAAAATTCCAACATCATGTTGAATTGCCCACAGTTTTGCTATAAACTATAGATATGGAAATAAAGTGGCACAGACAATTTGAAACAGTCGAGGCTTTTAAAAAACTTTTCAAAAAAGTATTTACAATTTTCTGAGGAAATATGTTTCAGCTGAAGCAGGACTCTCTGAGCACCTCCAACACGTTGAAGTTGTATCTTTGCACAATGACGAATGTAAGTTAATTTATGGAGATCAAATTACCGAAAATATGCTCTGCCTTGAAGGAAACTACAATGAAGGAACATGCACTGTAATATAAATCGCATATCTTAAAATTTGCTTATTTTACCTTATCAACTTTAGGGTGACAATGGTGGTCCACTTCTTATAAAAGCAGGAAATGCAAACTATGTAGTAGGCGTAGCGAGTTTTATTAGTGGAAACGGATGTGAAAGTACTAATCCTTCTGGATTTACAAGAATTACCCCGTATTATTCTTGGTTGAGCAGTACTATGGCCGGAAGTAATAAAGATTTCTAATAAAGATTATAAAGTTGGTGTCATTGAATCTTAAAATTTTGAATTGATATTATCTTTTATCCTACTGGTCTGGTCTCAAAAAACATTAAAATCTAATAATAGTTAATATTTTATTTACGTCATAAGCATATATAAGAAAAAAGCACAATCTTGTGGTAACAAAGAAATTGTGAGCTACATGTTTAGAATATTTTGGGAACTGATAGATGCACCCATATTTTTCATTGTTATATATTTATTTCTTTTAATAATTTACTAAACTGTGGTCTCACCGGCTTCCAAATTTAGCTTTCGACGAATTTGGTTTGTATTTTTTAAAGAGTTTGAAGCATTACGAAGCATTATTGTTTCAGTGCTCCTATAAAGCTTTCCGTAATTTTCTTCATCTTGTAGAAAATTTTGTGCCACATTGATCGATCTACAAAAAAGTCCTCCTGTATAATGTGCTGAGTTATCCGTTCAATTTATTAACTCGTCTTCATTTGCACAACCCTAGGTCTATTACTTTACAATAATATTTTGTCTGTTTTGTTTTATGGTACACGATTTTAGATATTTTTTTAGAGGCAATTTTTTAAAATTATAGTATAGAAAATTACAAAATTAAAACTGTCTTTCTACGTTAATTTTTTTAAGTCATTTATCTTATCGGTCTTAAGTTACTAAACATCTGATTAAAATTTCAACCATGAGAAGTAGCAAACAAGGAAAAAATCTAATAATGTGTTTGACGACCTTCGTTCCTAATGCACTCATTGACAGGTCTAGGCATCAATAAGTAAGTTAAATTTTGTGCTGTAGTTCACCTAACGTCTGTGGAGGATTCTGTAAAGTCGTAAATCTTTTTCCCATCATATCCCAAACGTGCTCAGTTAGATTTAAGTCGGGAGATCTGGGGGGACAAAGCAAAACGTTCAGTCCTACGCCTTCAACGAAGTCTCTGGTTCTTTGTGCTATGTGAGGACGTACGTTGTTTTGTTGGAATAACATGTTTTTGAGACTATCTACGTATGGGAGGAGGTAAGGTTGGATGATGTCCTGAACATATCATCTTGCCTTTGATAAACACCAAAGGTGACCGGCTACCATGGCCAATCGCTCCCCAAACCATTATTTCCACATGGCTTTCAACAGCAAACTCAATATTGGACCTTTCTCCATCATTACGGCCATCATGTATCTCTCGGCAGAAGCGTGATTCATCACTAAAACAACGCTTTCTCATTCGTCTCTCCACCCTTGGCATTCTCGATATCAATCCAACCTTTGACGTTGGTGTCCAGGAGTTAAAAGCAAGACCGACTGCGGACGATATAAATACAGCCCAAAAGACCTGATGTGCAGACCAACCGGTCTACCCTCTTTAGAAAACCATTGGTCTCCCAGCTGCCGACTTGTGGCAAATCGATCTCTTAGGGCCATGAGTCTTAGCCGACGATCCTGGCATTCTGTGGTTCGTCTAGGTTGCCCATGGAGTCTAATTCTTGTTTCTCTGCCATCTTCATTCCATGTCTGCAAAGCTCGAACGAAAAACCACATTCCTGGAACCCAACAATTCTACCCTTATCAAAGTCACTTAGGTGGTTGAATTGTCTAGAGCTTCGTGTTCTAGGCATTGTGTTATAACAGAGTAACACTACAGACTACAGACTACAGTCTTGTTTACGATGAACTAAGGATGATTTCTAATTTATGGGAGTCAGAAAATAGGAAAAAATTATTTTTACACAAAGACTGTTGGAGATAGTAAGCTGTAGTTTCTATTATAACCTTATTTCTGAAAATGAAACTCATACACAAAATATTATCAAGAAGGAATTGCTATTTCTAGGTGTTGCATTTCTAATATCATCCAGTATACTTAACACAATATGACAATATTCGGCCTTTGAGGCGCGGGTTCTTGCTGCTCTATAATTTTATACAAAGTAATTTTGTTACGTTTGTTACGAATTATTTCAGCATAAACATATTGACTCAAAATTTCTATCAAATATTTCTGGCGTCTTTGTTGGTATGTTTTTTCGTGTTCTTTTTTATTCTTCTAGAGGCGGAGTTCCCAATGTAGGACTGCGCTACAGTTTGTGAATCCCTCCAAGTTCTTTCACTGACAACAAGTTACTACCAGTCTCCACAAGCATTGTGGCCGACAATCTCCGCAACGAGTGGCCTGTGTAAAGTTTTGGAATTTTTAATTTTAAGAATCTGCAAGTTTATTACGCGTGCAGGCGCCAAAAATTCCGCACATTAATGTAACTTTTTCAAGCGAAAACGTATCATGATCTGCTTCCACTAAAAATTTCGTCACTTGTTACGAAAATGTGTTTTTAAATATAAATGAGAAATTGAAAAATATCAACTTTGAGATTCAACTTCGGATTAAAGTAACAAAAATGTACCTAAACTGTCCCCGACATGCCCAGGGTTGTTATAAGATTCAAATGGTCATAACACTATCAGCAAGATGCCTATAATATTAGCTTCGTTCTTAACACTTCCCCATCTTAAAAGTTACACTGGCCATTCACTTCGCTGCATCTCGGCCACAATTTTAGCAAAAAATGGGGGAGATCTATTCTTTGTAAAATGTCACGGAGGATGAAAATCGACAACGGTGGAGAAAGAATTCATTGACGAATCTCTCACTGACAATAAATAGATTACAGCAATGGTTCAAAAAGGTGTACCAGCTGCTGCGTCGAGCGACATAGACGACAATCCTGTTCACCCAATAAAATAACAATAATGATTAGTTTATTTACAACTAGTCAAAAAAATGAATTAAACATACAAATTTAAAATATACGCAAACCTCCAAAAAATAAAATTCACTCTTTAATTATTATATTCATACAATCTACTAATGCACTATATGATGGAAAAAGTGCAGGACGCCAATTTTCAAAATAATGAGGATAAAACTCGTACTTTTGTATACTACCTAACCGCGGTATCTTAGCAGAATTTTATCAAGACCAAATTACAAGCAGGAAAACATGTATTTACATTTATTTTGCTTTTGATCTTATATCTGTTAATTGATTAGTTGATTACTCGAAATATGCTAAAGGATTTGAAAGATAATCACTAAGATTTATTGTTTAAATACATTCAAAGAAGATTGCTAATATAATTTCTAAATTTAACTGTCTATTCTAAGATTATGTTTAAACACTTAATAGTTTTGTAGGAAGTAATTTTTTTACATCTCAATTTTTGATATGTAATGAACCGACCATAAATCATATCTTTTCTATCTCAAAATTTGTCACAAATCTTTTAATTTCGTTGATAGATTAACACAAAACGATAATTTTTTATCTCTTCTAAAAGGATATAAGTACGCAAGTAAACAACAAACCGTTACCCTATTTAAAATCAAGAAAAAATGAAGTTAAACCAGTACTTTTTTAAACTGATACCGCTGTTTCTTGTTGCTGTTGTTGCTAAAAAAGGTCCGATAAAACTTTCTAATTATAAAAATTACTTAATTTTTCGTTCTAGATTCGCGTATTATTGGTGGCGTCGATGCTCGAGCTGGTGAGTTTCCGTTTGCAGCTGCCATTCATGTTCAAACATCCGACAGCACCTTTTTCTGTGGTGGTGCTCTAATGCGCAGTCAGTGGATATTAACTTCCGCTCACTGTGTTCACAAGTAAGTTTTAGTTTTATTAGACGTGTCATTGCTCACCACCAGAGAATTCCAGTGGGGTACTTTTCACAATTCAGTTAGGATCTGCAACTTTGACAGAGTCAGATTCTAACAGAGTAACTGTGACAAGTTCTGAGTATTTTATCCACCCGGAGTTTGATCCAGAGAGAATCAAGGCTGATGTAGGGCTAATTAAATTAAGAATGGAGGTGACTTTAAATGGTATGTTTTGTCATAAACAAGCAACGTTGATGAGGTTAATAAAAGTGAATTTATGTAATGAGTTAATACATTCTGGTTTCAGATTTTCTCAAGAATATTCCGTTTTATATAACCGACATTCCCGGTGATGTTAAATTTACGATTTTAGGCTGGGGTCAAACTAGCGATTGTAAGTTCAAATTTTCACTAGTAAAATTCCAATATCATGTAAAATGCCGATAGTTTTCCTATAAACTATAGATATGAAAATAAAGTTTCACAGACAATTTGGAATAGTCGAGGCATCTTTTTAGAAACTTTAAAAAAAAAAGTTTTTATGATGAGAAACAGTGTTAAGATATATTTTTTACATGACGCGAAAAATTTCATATTCGCATTTGATTAGTTAAAATTCAAAAAAGTATTTACAATTTTCTGAGGTAATATGTTTCAGCTGAAGCAGGACTCTCTGAGCACCTCCAACACGTTGAAGTTGTATCTTTGCGCAATGACGAATGCAAGTTAATTTATGGAGATCAAATTACCGAAAGTATGCTCTGCCTTGAAGGAAACTACAATGAAGGAACATGCACTGTAATATAAATCGCATGTTTAAAAATTTGCTTATTTTACCTTATCAACTTTAGGGTGACAATGGTGGACCACTTGTTTTCAAATCAGGAAACACAAACTATGTGGTAGGCGTAGCGAGTTTTATTAGTGGAAACGGATGTGAAAGTACCAATCCTTCTGGATTTACAAGAATTAACTCGTATTATTTTTGGTTGAGCAATACCATGTCCGGATTGTAGTCAAGACTTTTAAAAAAACACTCGTCTTAGTATCAAAATTTATTGTGATTGCACATTAAAATTTTAAATTGTTATTAACTTTTGCCTTACTTGTCTCGTCAAAAAAAAAACATTAAAATCTAATAATACTTTATTTACGTTAGAAGCTTTTTTAAGAAAGAAACACTACATAAGTAAACTAACGTAGAAATTATGAGCTGCACATATACAGTACATTGCAAAATGATAGATGCATCCACATTTTTTAGTATTTTTAAAGTTGCATAAAATTTAGAATTTTAGTTTTGGAATAATTATTGTGTTATTGTAGAATTGCACGTCCAAAAATTGTGAATTAGTGCACTTTACAATTAATAAAATTTTCACTCGTTCCAAAAACATACTCGCACATAAGACAATATGCTTTTAAAAGCTGTAATATGCCAAGTTAAAAAATTTAATAGCCAGTGTAACAACCATGATTTTTTACATAAAGCTTAACATGCAATAATGCCGCATTGAAATTTTTTAATTTGGTTATATTGCTTATTATTGACATAAACCTTACTTATAATAAATAATATAATAATAATTAATAAATTAATATACTAAGTGACATAAAGAGTGCAACACGCAGAAATACTGATTTTTTTAAGATCATTCTTTAGTACTTAATATGTTGAACAAAATATAACAAGTAAACGATAAAATTTTCAAGCTAAAAGAAACTATAGATGAAATGTTAGTAATGAGTCGCACTACCTCTGTTTCTTAAGCACTCAGCCACTCGCCTTGGCATTGATAAAATTAAATTGTCTATATCAGTCTGAGGAATTGCATCCCAAGCTGCCTGAACAGCATCTTGCAGAGAAGCTAGCGTTTATGGAGGAGGAACTGGAATATTCTTACACCCATCAAATCTCATACATGTTCAATGGGCGAAAGGTCCGGAGATTTCGGAGGCCACGGCAAGAGGTTTATGTTAGACGTTGCAAAGAAGTCCATTCTAGCGCGTGCAATATGAGGGCGTGCGTTGTCCTGCTGAAAAAGGGCTTCTGGAAGCTCTTGAATATAGGGTAACATTGACGGTCAAAGAATATAGTCAATATAACGGATCTCTGTCATGTTGCTTCTTACAAACACTAAAGGAGACCGGCTACCATACACAATGGCACCCCATGCCATCACACCCACAGTGGGGTGTACATGTCTTTCGACTGCAAACTGCACATGCTGTCATTCTCCTCGTCTTCTTCTCACCCTTCTACGGCCATCATGTGTCCCCAAACAGAAGCGAGATTCATCGCTGAAGACGATATTCTTTCATTCATCATTCCACTGCTGATGTTCTCTACACCATTCTAGCCGTTGACGTTTGTGTTGTGGAGTTAACGGCAACACTAGATGTGAACGACAACTCCGTAGTTCAAAAAGCTTGGATACGGCGGTAAACGGATCCTATTTCAATATTCCGCCCATCTTCAGGAGACCATTGATCCGCAATTTGCCTGGTAGTGGAGAAACTGTCTCGAACAGATAATTGTCTCAAGCGCCGGACTTGACGAGCTGTTGTGTGCTTTGTACGTCCTGTACCTTTTCGACGTTTTTTCCTTCCCCCCACGAACCAGGCTCGACAAATTCGCAAAACAGTTGGGGCATCACGACCTAAATTTTGACCAATTTCGCGAAAGGACTTTCCCGTTTCCCTCATGGCAACAATTCGACCTTTCTCAAATTCATCTGTTTGATTATACTATTGAAGCCTTCGTACACGAGGCATGTTGTTTTAAGTAAGGATTGTCAAATCAACAAATGTGTTCTTAATGAACGGTATACACTTAAGAAAAGAAAAACAAAAAGCAACAAAAACCTAGCAACCATATTTGATACAACTCTGAAAATTTTATCACACCTATTTTTGTTGATATCAAGTCGATGTGCCAAATTTAAGCGAATTAATTTAACCCCTTCTAGATGTTGCACTTTTTATGTCACTTAGTATATAATAATACATTTTCAATAGGATTTAAACGGGGCAGCCACCTAATTCGGATATAATGAGTTTATTAACAAATTTGTTGTGCTAACTTTTTTCGAATTTCCTAAAATTGCTTCTTTACAAAAAAAATAAAAGTATCAGAAATTTATTATACCTAGTATGTAAAATTCTTATTATTATACCTGAATTTTGTATGTTTTAAAATTTTGAAAATTATTAATTTTTTTATTATAGCAATTATTATAACTTAAAATAACTTAAAAAATATTAACCCATTTAAATTTCTAAAAAATTTTGAATAGAAAAAATTAAAATTATTGTATTTATTAAAAAGTTTATATGCGTTCTGTACAATCTAAAAATTTTCTAATAAACTAGCTGCTTGAGATGACCCCACAAAAAAAGTCACTTGGGTTAAGGTATGGAGAACGAGGAGGCCAAAACACAAGACCATTCCTTCCTATCCACTTTTGTACAAAGTGTCTGCTTAACCAGGTGCGACTACTAAGCGATTATGTGCAGGAGCTGCATCGTGGAAGTACCACATTTCTAGTCGAATAGTTAGAGGTACATTTTTTAACGGATTTCCTAGGTACTCATTCAAAATTCTGGAATTAGCTTCAGCAGTTGCATGAGGTGGTTAAATGTGTGGTTCTAACCAGTTATTGCCAACCATTCCTGTCCATACATTAACAGTGAACCTTCCCTGGACGTGTCGTTCTTCGATGGCATGAGGGTTTCGATACGATCAGCTTTACCGGTCGATAGCATCTTATTTAGAAAATTTGCTTTTTCTTCATTTTTATCAACGAACCATTCTCAAAACCCAACCCGGCGAGAAAAATTTTCAAAGCCCAAACGCGTTTGACAGGTACAGATCTTGCTCATTTAGTGTTTGCCATAAGACAAAACGGAAAGTCCTAACACTAATGCTAGGGTCTTCTTCTGCGAGTTCAGGCGTCTCTTCCTTTGCCTCGGTCACTATTGAAAAATAAAAGCTTTCTTTTTTCTCGTAGCAGTACTAGAGGTACTATGGTCTGACACTCTACGTCTTAGATAAGTTTCATGGTAGAGATGTTGCGCCTCACCTCACATCACTTTCAAATGATCGATAGTGAGTCAAAACCATGTCGGTCAATTCACTGTTTGAGTACGTTTGCATTTTTATAAAAGTCTTCAAATTCAAAGCTGTCAGTTATGCTTTTTATAATTATTAATAAACAACCAACAACACGTTTTTGTTTGCTTTTGAATCAATTGCGCACAAAACATTTGAGTAAAAATTGCTTGTACTTTTATCTTGAAAGAAAGAAGACTTTGTGGCGGCAAGTCTTACTGGTCGCCGAAAATTTCAAATTTCTGCTTCCACTAGATGGAGCAAACATTCGAGTGGCTTCAACCATCTTGGCGAGAGAACGCTCCTTCTTGCGCTTGACCACGCTAGAGTAAAGACGTGCCGCCACAACTCGTTTCATTTTCATGTAGTTGTTTTGTTTTGTTATTAAACTGTAAAATTTAAATCTCTTATTATTGGTAACGACCCCAAAGAACGAAGAACGTCACAACTTACATTAAAACGTTTTTCTACCAATATGCTCTACTAATAATGGTGAATTATCAGTATCATTTTGTACATGCATTTCAAAGACATCCTTTGTTTATTCAATTTATTAATGCACTATATGATAGAAAGGTACCGATACTGATCTTCCACTTTATGATTGATTACTTAAATACTCAAAAGATACTAAAGGATTTGGAAGATATCCCTGAAGATTTATTGTTTAAATACTTTATTCTACTACATTCGAAGAAAGCTTATAGAAACAATCATTTTCTACGTTATATAGTTAGTTTTTTACTATTTACCTAGATTATATTTTTTGTTAAACTCTATTCTGTCTATTCTAAGATTATGGTTTCTAAAATTTTTGAAGTGTCATGAACCTATAATAAAGCATATCTTTTCATTTCAAAAAAATTGTCACAGATCCTTTAATTTCGCGTACGGATCAACACAAAGCAATAAATTTTTATCTCTTCTAAAACAGTATAAAAATGTAAGTAAACAACAAACCATTGTACTATTAAAAATCAAGAAAAAATGAAGTTAACCCAGTACTTTTTTAAACTGATACCGCTGTTTTTTGTTGCAGTTGGTGCCAAAAAAGGTCTGATAAAATTTTTTAATTATAAAAATATTTTTTTGCTGTAGATTCTCGTATTATTGGTGGTGTCGATGCTCTACCTGGTGAGTTTCCCTTTGCTGCCGCTATCCATGTTCAAACATCCGACAGTACATTTTTCTGCGGTGGTGCTCTATTGCGCAGTCAATGGATATTTACTTCTGCAAATTGCATATACAAGTTAGTTTTTCTTGCATTTATTTTTGTTGTTTACTGACAAAGTTGTAGCGCTGTTCTTTGCACAATTCAGTTAGGGTCTACAACTTTGACACAGTCAGACGCTAACAGAGTCACACTTGCGAGTTCTGAATTCTATATTCATCCAGATTTTGATCCAATGACAATCGACGCCGATGTAGGTCTTATCAAATTAAGAATGAGTGTGACTTTAACGAGTAAGTTTGATTTAGAATCCATGATAGAGCAAAGCGATTTATATGTTGGTTCCAGCGTATCTTCAAAACGCATATTTATATAACTCCGAAATTTCCAAAGATAACACGTTTACAATTTTGGGCTGGGGTCAAACGAGCGATTGTAAGTTTAAATTTTAAAGAAAACTTACTGTAAAATAATTTTAGCTGAAGCAGGACTTTCCGAGCATCTCCAGCACGTTGAAGTTGTATCTTTGCACAATGAAGAATGTAAGTTAATTTATGGAGATCAAATTTCCGATAACATGCTCTGTCTTGAAGGAAACTACAATGAAGGAACATGCACTGTAATATAAAACGCATATCTTAAAATGCTTGTTATTTTTATAATTATTTTTTATTTTAGGGCGACAATGGAAGTCCGCTTATTATAAGAACGGGAATAGTTAATTATGTAGTAGGAGTTGCCAGTTTTATTAGTGCAAACGGTTGTGAAAGTACGAATCCTTCTGGATTTACAAGAATTTCCCCGTACTATACATGGTTAAACGGCATTATAACGGGAGCAAATGCGACAGTTTAGAAATCTAAATTTTTTATAAATTTACACAAAATTGTTATTTGAAAATATTTTTATTAAAAGGTATTTAGAATTGAATTTCTTTAGAATTTCTACGCTACAATGAAACGTTTTCAAACATCATAAACAAAAATTGTAAGAAATTAAAGACAAATTTGTTATTTATTATAGAAAAAAAAATCGTTGAAAGCTGTTTAAAGCTGTTATTTGAAAATTTTGTTTTTATATAGAAAATATACTCAGAATTAAATTCTGAGTAACTTTTGCCTTTCGCGTTATTCGCTTTAGCGAACCGTTTTTGAGACAAAAACGGTTCGCTAAAGTTTTGTATAATAAATACGACAGCGACGTGACTTTATCATTTAATGAGATAGAGACGAAAATTTTTGTTAAAAGTTGGTCTACGCTATAAAAAAGAGTTTTCGAGAAACAGAAAAAAAATATATAATAAATACTACGTATACTTTGATATTTGAAAATGTAGAGATAAAGATTTTAGTTAACAGCTACTTAAAGCTGTTATAAAGATTTAGAGAAAAAGATTTTTTGTATTCTTAAGGGTGCGATCTTGGACTAAAAGAGGCGGGAAATAGTCCATGTAAACGGGGAGTCGCATCACGATTTTGCATAACTATTTTTCAGAGCCAAACATGGGCAAGATATTTGATAAAATGACAAAAGTTGGGTACTGTTGGAAAGGTAAAGAATGTGTGCGAGGCGTGTGCTCTTTTTTATTGCAAAATAATGAGTCTAATGGTAAAAAAAACACTGTGACATTTTGGTTAGTCTTGAAGTTTAAATTGTGTACATTTCAATGTTTTTATTAACGCATAAAATAGAAGTAAATCAAAAAACTGAGATATACAAGCCCTTTTCCCAAGTTTCTGCAACATTTTGCTGTAACGTTTTAAGTGATTAATGTAACGGCTTTGCCATATTTGGCTCTGAAAAATTCTCTAACATTTTCTTCGGATAGAATTACTTGGAGTGGCGTCCATGGTCGAAATGGTACTACAATTATTTAACTACTGTTAAAAAGGGCGCGCAAGCATAGGGTGCCAAATTTTGAATTTGCGCTTCTCTTGACTGAATTTATTTCAAATAGATACATATTTTATTAACCAAATAATATTTGGTACAAAAACCTTACCCGGTTTTTCGACACTTTTCAGAAGATTAAGGGGTACTTGAAGCCAATAAAGTACCAAACATTCGTGTTTTTTTTATTACAGTTAAGTATTATCTCAACGGTTTGATTATTAAATTAAAATATTAATAAATTATTTAATTTCGACGAAATATTAGTCGAAATGGGTTTTCAAATCATACCTCTTATCAGAAAAATAAATTATGTAGTGATGAAAATAATATATTTGATGTATTCTTAGATTTATAATAAAACAGCTGGATGCCATTTAGGTAAATAAACCCTCACTAAGTATTTTTAGCTTTTTTTTTGAAAGCTGTTTTGTTGTGATAATCCGCAAATTTTTATGATTTTTTAGTTTGACTATATATAAAAATAAAATATCTTTAAATTTCGAAGCATTTTTTTTTGTAAACAAAATCATAAATTACAACAAGAAAAGCTTTGTATTTTTTATTAAAGATAATAGTTAAATTTTGGGGTGTAGCTTGGAGGAGATTGAAATAAGAGGTTAAACATATAAATTACATAATTGTTTTGTTACGATTTTTATTCTAATTTTAATTTTGCTGGAGACGCAAATGAATTGTTTAAGTCCTCCCATTTTACGATGATAATAAATTAAAGCGCGTTAGTCCTTCTAGTGTCGTCCTTTTGCTTGCGTTGTTTCCGTCATCGACTTGCCTTCTTCATTCATCGGAACTTTGGTGGCGGTGGACTTCACTCTTGTTTGATTTTTTTTTCTGTTGTTTTTTCATTTCTTGCCTTTTCTGCTGGCTCTTGGAGCTACATTATTATATTTTTTGGTTTGGGATTATTCTTTTGTCTCCCACAACTCTATTCTAGGAAATATATTTTTATCACTTCTTAAAACTGATATTATTTATGACATTATTGCAAGTGACAGTGAAAATGTAAGCAGTGTGCTGATAAAGTACGTAGCAAAGCAAACATTTTGGTTTATTATGTAAAAAAAATTGGTATTAATGAGTTAATGAATTATTATTATATGTGCTGATCATACTGCTACATTTTATATACAAAATAATAATTAAATCATTAATATTCTTTGTTACTTCACTTACCTGTCAATCGCACACACTTAACTAATGATGAAAAAAAAAACACAAAACAGATTTATAGTTAACTTAAATTTTATAATGAAGCTTTTGTTAGCAGTAGTTTTTTTTAGAACGTATACAGGTTGTTATAGAAATATATGTAGAACTCTGACTGCTAAGAGAACTTGTCAAAAAAATCATATTTTTTTCCGATAATGTGTCATTCTAGAGTTAAAATTAAAAATAGATAGTACCCAAAATATTGTACGCGCTTAGGGTTGCGGTTTACAGGTTCTTCCAAGGTAAAGAACAAAAAAAGTCACACAAATAAACATAAAATAGGTTCGATCAAAATTAATCAATAGAGTAATCTATGTAAGTTACTAATTACTAGGCGATGAAAAAATAATAATTTGTTTAATTAAGTTAAATAAAAATAGTTTAAGAAGAATTTTCCAAAACTTCAAAACCGACATCAAAATTTGGTTTGCTTTAATTTCATTATGGTAATAAATCCCTAACCAATGTGCAAATTAAAAGTCCCCTCAAATTTGGAATAGGAATTCATCAATAAAATTAAATGCGATCGTTTGAGACACCATGTATAAACTTTAAGATGATTACTTTCTTTTGTGCGGGAAATGGTGTTTGTACTTAGTAATTTTTGTATCAAAATGTTAAAAAAGGTTTGACTAATGCCTCATTTTCTCTCATAAAAATTTGCTTAAAAAATACCACTGCTAGAAACTTACTTACTTGTTAATTACTTATCACAGATTACAAAATAAACGAGCAAAAGTTTTTCTGCTCCTCTAGAAAATTTAGCTCTAAAAAATTTAGTAATGTCTAACTTTTTTCGATCAGTTTGTAAATATATATTTATATTTATATTTTTTATCACTATCGTAAAATTTCTATCTTTTAAGTTACAGAACAAATCAAAAAATCTCAAAAATTGTAATGATTTGTAACTTTCTTTTAATTTTTTGGAGTTTGTGAGTTTTTTATTACATTTTTGGATCTCTTTATTGACATTTATTTTAATTTTTATAATTTACTGAAATTTTAGTTAGCTCAATAGTTTTATTTATAATCCTATTATTGTAGTGACAAAGCGAAAATAAACGCCAAATTTTAACCAATCTTTATGTATGTTTAGTAAAATTTTTAACTCATGACATAAATATACTGTTCAACAACAAAAATAATCTTTATGTGCCGTTGTACAAATAGTAGCAATAATAAACTGTTTATAACACGGTTTTACTACAGGGTGATTAAAATTATTCTTAGTCCTAACAAATTGATATAATTCTCAATTAGTTTTATACATTGTAGAGTTTTACATTTTTTATTCATTTTGGTTAATTAGGTTGTTTCTTTTTTCATAAGCAGCTTTTTTTGCCATTATCACAATCAAGACACTCAATTTGCTGTTTCCATTTATTTACCGTCTCAAAAAACTTTTCTTCCAAATTTTCAAAACTCCATAATATCTCGTAACCAAAGGTAATAAGGACCAATTTTAGTACAACCACAAGAATAGGTAGTTTCACCAGCCATTTCCGCTAACAAAACTAGCAACTCCTACTGTTTATCTAAAACTGTTTATCTAAAATATTCGTTTACTTACTGTACACGTTCCTTCATTAAAACTTCATCATATTATCATCAATTTGATTTCCATAATGTAATTTACATTCATCGTTCGACAAAGAAGATGTTTAGGCATACTGAAGGTGCTCGGAAAGCTCTGATGTTGCTAAAATGAAAAAAATTATCCTACATAAAGAAAAAGACATGCTCCTACAGTCGTTGGTTTGACAACACCCGACTCCACCATATAATCGTCAGTAGTGTCTCTGGTAAAAGGAAAGTATAAGTACAA